>CAWUFW010007888.1:0-600000 GCA_963921515.1 Calotriton arnoldi
AGTTACGTATTGCTAAATCATAGGTTTCAAGCACGTTATGGTTAGAAATTAGCATTTAAAAAACCTTTGAAATTCACTGAAAAAACCATAGGGTTCAGGCACGTTATAGTTAGAAATTAGCATTTAAAAAACCTTTGAAATTCACTGAAAAAACCATAGGTTTCAGGCACGTTATAGTTAGAAATTACCATTTAAAAAACCTTTGAAATTCACTGAAAAAACCATAGGTTTCAGACACGTTATAGTTAGAAATTAGCATTTAAAAAACCTTTGAAATTCACTGAAAAAACCATAGGTTTTAGGGACAG
Organism: Calotriton arnoldi; assembly: GCA_963921515.1. Lineage (NCBI taxonomy): Eukaryota > Metazoa > Chordata > Amphibia > Caudata > Salamandridae > Calotriton > Calotriton arnoldi. Next base: position 309 of record CAWUFW010007888.1, read on the forward strand.
TTATAGTTAGTTGGACATTGCACTCGTACAAAACCCGTGAAATTCCCCTGTTATAGTTAGTTCAGCTAACTATAACTCGCGCCCCGCAATGCACTGCTGATGACGTCACATATTACATCACTCATGACATGGTCAGTGACATCACTGATGACATCACTGATGACATCTCAAATGACATCACTGATGACATCATCCATGTGATAATTTCATGCATCTTCTCACACCCTAATATAACTTTTGATACACCCACTCTAAATTACAGACTGCCATTCTCAAAACCATAGGCACTCCAACACCAAAAACTACATACCCACTCACTGATTCTTAGGTCTACACACACATCCACTCACTCACCTGTACAGTCACTCATACTTACAGTCACTCAGTACAGGACTATCATATGCACTCATACACCTATATAAACACTCACACACCGCCACTCATCCATAGAGGTACTCACACACCTAGTCAGTCATGCAAAAAATTAATCACACACCCATTTACTCACCTATACAGTTATACACACACCAGCTCACTTACTCATACAAATACTAGCACATTCTTACGCTCTTATACAATAACTGATACAAGCACACACGCATCCATACAGCCACTCTCACAATAACACACTCTCACTTATAGCCATTTAAATACTCTAACACACATATATACTGCCTTTTACATATGTAGTTACTCGCACATGTACCACTGAGATATACATTCACTCACTAACACACCCATACACACACTCACCCACCCAAGCAGTCCATCACAGATGCACTCTTGAAATCATGCACCCAGTGAATCACCCACTCACACATCTATGTATAGAGTCACACACACCCCACCCACACAAACACTCAGGCAGCCATACAGATACTCAGAGAACCAATCAATAACCCATATAGACACTCATGTAGCTATTCGCAAATCCATGCATCCACTTACACACCAACAAACAGACGGATACAGACATTCACACAGTTTAGTCACTAACCCATGCATTCAGTAAGATACGTTTAATCACTCACTTGGAGTCAGTCACTCACGTACTAAATCATCCATTCAGACACTTATACACCCACTCATTCTTCAATACGCCTTTCCCTATATATATTAAACATATTTAAACTTTACAGAAACACACAGTCACTGGATGATGTCATCAGTGATGTCATCAGTGATGTCATTTGAGATGTCATCAGTGATGTCATCAGTGATGTCACTGACCATGTCATGAGTGATGTAATATGTGACGTCATCAGCAGTGCATTGCGGGGCGCGAGTTATAGTTAGCTGAACTAACTATAACAGGGGAATTTCACGGGTTTTGTACGAGTGCAATGTCCAACTAACTATAACTGTCCCTAAAACCTATGGTTTTTTCAGTGAATATATATATATATATATATTATCTACTGGCGGTCGCCAGTAGATAGTTATAGTTAGGACCTATTTTCCATAGGAAATCCGCGACATTCTATTTGAAATAACTCTCTTGCCGGTTGACGTACCTTCGCGAAATTTTCAAACTTCGTGGGGCGCTCCGATCCGCTCCTACCCTGAAAGTCTCGAGGTGATTCGTCAAGCGGGGGCCGAGAAAAAAGGGGGGTCCCAAAACGCGTTTTCCCCATTCATTTTTCCATAGGAAACTTTAGACACGGCTATAGCCCGAACTGCTGAACGGAATTACACCAAATTTGGCAAAGAGGTAGTTCTTGGTTCAGAAAGAACCCTTTTTGTTAAATGGTGTAAATCCGTTCAGTAGTTGCTGAGAAAATCCAAAGTAAAAGTACATATATATCTATGGGCACGGAGGATCCGCGCACCCTGAGCGCACCCTGCGCGCACCGTCCCGATCACGAGCTGCATGCTAATTGGCTGTCAGCTGGCTGTCAACATTCCGATTCAGGAAATGTTGGCAGCCATTTTGTCCCTCGGTAGAACCGAGGGACAGAAACAAGTGCGCAAAGCGCACAAAGGGGGCAGGGTAGAAACACCCTGACCCCCTAGGTCTGCTCAGGGTGTCCTACAAGGACCCCCTGGGCAGAAAAAAGCTTTTTTATTTAAAAAAAAAATCGGCAGGATGCGCTCAGGGTGCGCGGATCCTGCAGATAAAAAAATCCCGCGCTTCGATTGTATTTTGCACCGGGTGGCCCAAGTCCCGGGGGCATGGTGGGGGGTTAAATTTATGTATGGGGGCCTCAAAGGGCCCCCAAGCCCCGGGGACCACCACCCCCGGGGCTTTCTTTTAAAATGGTGCGGGAGGGCTCAGAGCCCTCCCGCAGCCCCGGGGACCACCACCTCCCCGGGGCTTCTTTTTTTACAATTTCCTGTGTGGGGGGGGCTCGAGCCCCCCACACGCCCCGGGACCGCCACCTCCCCGGGGCACTAACAAATTAAAATGGGGGTCCGTTTTGGACCCTCGAAGCCCCGGGGACCACCACCTCCCGGGGCTTTGCTGATGTGGGGAGGGGGCCACGCGGCCCCCTCCTGGAGCCTGTGGTGGCCCTGGGGACCGCCACCCCCCAGGGCCGGCTCCTGCAGTGTCCCGGGGTGCCTACCCCGGGACACTGCTGTTTGCAATGACAGGACGGGAGCCCTCGCGGCTCCCGTCCTGTCATTGCAAACTGCTTTGGATATTGGAAGAGAGAGCAGGGAAACCTGCTCTCTCTTCCAATATCCAAAGCACATTGCTTTTCCACATGGGGAGCAGCATGTTAGCTGCTCCCCATGTGGAAAAGCAATGCCGGCTCCCTTAGGACACGGGGAGCCGGCGGGACTGTGGGGGGTTTGGGGACCCCCCCACAGTCCCCAACGAGAGGCCTGGCCCCGGGGGATGGGGTCCCCGAGGCCATAAGTGGCCAGGGAGGGGGGCCACGTGGCCCCCCTCCCCAGAAATTATTTTAAAAAAATTTAAAAAAAGGCCTGCCCCGGGGGATGGGGTCCCCGGGGCAAAAGGAGGCCTGAGGAGGGGGGCCACGCAGCCCCCCTCCTTAAAAATGAATGTTAAAGTGTGGCCATGCCCCGGGGGATGGGGTCCCCGGGGCAGTATTCGGCCAGGGGAGGGGGGCCACGCGGCCCCCTTCCCGTTTAATTTTAATTAAAAAAAAAAAGGGGGTAAGGCCCTGGGGGATGGGGTCCCCAGGGCCCAAAAATAGGAAAAAGGAAGGGGGGCCACACAGCCCCCCTTCAGGGGAAAAAAAAAAAAAACGATCGGGCCGCAGGCCCCGCCCCCTTCCTTCACCACTCTGCAAACGCGCCCCCTGGTGCGTTTGCAGATGGGGAAGTAATTACACTTCAATACTGGGGGTCCCTGGGGCCAACTAGCCCACCAGGAACCTCCAGTATGCGCCAGGGGCTGCGTTGCAGAGAGGTGTACAGAGGCCACACCCCTTTATACACCTCTCTGCAATGCAGCTCTGTGGCGCTTTTTGGAGGTACATGGTGGGCTAGTTGGCCCCCAGGGACCCTCAGGATTCAAGGGGACTTAATCCCCCAACTTAAAACGCGCCACGGGGCGCGTTTGCACAGTGGTGAAGGGAGGGGTCGGGGCTTCAGGTGACATGTGTGCAAACAGGCCCTGTGGCGCGTTTTAAGATGGGGAATTAAATCCCCTTCAATCCTGAGGGTCCCTGGGGGCCAACTAGCCCAACAGGTACATCCAGAAAGCGCCACAGAGCTGCGTTGCAGAGAGGTGTAAAAGGGTGTGGCCTCTCTACACGTCTCTGCAACGCAGCCCCTGGCGCATACTGGAGGTTCCTGGTGGGCTAGTTGGCCCCTAGGGACCCTCATGATTCAAGGGGACTTAATCCCCCAACTTAAAACGCGCCACGGGGCGCGTTTGCACAGATGTCACCTCAGGCCCCGCCCACTCCCTTCACCATTGTGCAAATATTCCTCTAAAATCTGCCGAACTACGAATTCGGATTTACTCACCTGTTATCAGGAGAGACCTCAGTGCTGCATCTTTCAGCCCAGTACTAATCCTGAAAAGTAATTTTAACCGTACTTACCAGTAACTTGAATTTCCTTCCATAGGATATCATTGCCTGCTTTTTGCTGAAAAAGTTTCTAAGTGTTGATTTTTGAAACATACAAATATTCCTCTAAAATCAGCCGAAATACGAATTCCGATTTATTCACCTGTTATCAGGAGAGACCTCAGTGCTGTATCTTTCAGCCCAGTACTGGTCCTGAAAAGTAATTTTAACCGTACTTACCAGTAACTTGAATTTCCTTCCATAGGCTAACATTGACTGGTTTCACTTGGAAATTCTTCTAAGAGTGGAGTTTTGGAACTTTAAAATATTCCTCTAAAATCAGCCGAAATACGAATTCCGATTTACTCACCTGTTATCAGGAGAGACCTCAGTGCTGCATCTTTCAGCCCAGTACTGATCCTCAAAAGTAATTTTAACCGTACTTACCAGTAACTTGAATTTCCTTCCATAGGATATCATTGCCTGCTTTTTGCTGAAAAAGTTTCTAAGTGTTGATTTTTGAAACATACAAATATTCCTCTAAAATCAGCCGAAATACGAATTCCGATTTACTCACCTGTTATCAGGAGAGACCTCAGTGCTGTATCTTTCAGCCCAGTACTGGTCCTGAAAAGTAATTTTAACCGTACTTACCAGGAACTTGAATTTCCTTCCATAGGCTAACATTGACTGGTTTCACTTGGAAATTCTTCTAAGTGTGGAGTTTTGGAACTTTAAAATATTCCTCTAAAATCAGCCGAAATACGAATTCCGATTTACTCACCTGTTATCATGAGAGACCTCAGTGCTGCATCTTTTAGCCCAGCACTGACCCTGAAAAGTAATTTTAACCGTACTTACCAGTAACTTATATTTTCTTCCATAGGAATCCATTGTCTGGTTTTCAGCTGAAAAGTTTCAAAGTGTCGATTTTTACAAACTACAAATATTCCTTAAAAATTGCCTGTATGACTTAAACGCATTCTTTCAACTGTTTACAGGAGATGCACCAGTGCTGGATCCAGGATCCAACACTGAGTAAGAAAAAGTAACGATAACAGTTTTTACCTGCTAAGTGAATTTCCTTCCATAGGATAACATTGGTGATTCTATGAGAAAAAGTTTCTAAGTGTCAACTTTTAAAATACAATAATATTCCTTAAAAATCACTACTGTAACCAAAACGCTTTTACTCAACTGTTTACAGGAGATGTCCCAGGACTGAATCTAGGATCCAGTCCTGTGGTTAGAAAAGTAATCCATAAAGTAACTAATTGCATTTAACTAGAAATTCACATTGAGCTCAATGTTGCATTGTGTTTGAAATTGTGTTGCCCATTGCAACAACTGTAACTACTGTACTTAAAACTCTATTGCCTATTTGCAAAGTATTTAAACTAAAGTAATTCATTCTGAGAAAGTATATTTTGTAATGTAATGTATAATGTAATTACAATGTAATTTAATAAATAAAATATCTAAAAATAAATAGTTTTAAAAAATGTAGTAAATCAGTATCAAAAAATAAATATAACAATTAATACATTTAAAAATTGTCATTTACAAAACCTTTGAAATTCACTGAAAAAACCATAGGTTTTAGGGGCGTTATAGTTAGAAATTAGCATTTAAAAACCTTTGAAATTCACTGAAAAACCATAGGTTTCAGGCATGTTATAGTTAGAAATTAGCATTTAAAAAACCTTTGAAATTCACTGAAAAAACCATAGGTTTCAGAGACGTTATAGTTAGAAATTAGCATTTAAAAAACCTTTGAAATTCACTGAATAAACCATAGGTTTTAGGGACAGTTATAGTTACTTGGACATTTCACTCGTACAAAACCCGTATAATTCCCCCGTTATAGTTAGTTCAGCTAACTATAACTCGCGCCCCCGCAATGCACTGCTGATGACGTCACATATTACATCACTCATGACATGGTCAGTGACATCACTGATGACATCACTGATGACATCTCAAATGACATCACTGATGACATCACTGATGACATCATCCACGTGATAATCTGATGCACCTCCTCACACCCTAATATAACCTTTGATACACCCACTCTAAATTACAGACTGCCATTCGCAAAACCATAGACACTCCAACACCAATAACTACATACCCACTCACTGATTCTTAGGTCTACACACACACATCCACTCACTCACCCGTACAGTCACTCATACTTATGGTCACTCAGTACAGGACTATCATATGCATTCTTACTCCTATATAGACACTCAAACACCGCCACTCATCCATAGAGGTACTCACACACCTAGTCAGTCATGCAAATAATTAAACACACTGCCATTTACTCACCTATACACTTATACACACACCAGCTCACTTAATCATACAAATACTAGCACATTGTTACGCTCTTATACAATCACTGATACAAGCACACACTCATCCATACAGCCACTATCACAATCACTCACTCTCGCTTATAGCTATTTATATACTCCAACACACATATATACTGCCTTTCACATATGTAGTTACTCACACATGTACCACTGGGACATACATTCACTATCTAACACACTCTTACACACACTTACCCACCCATACAGTCTATCACAGATGCACTCTTGAAACCATCCACCCAGTGAATCACCCACTCACACATCTATGCACAGAGTCGCACACACCCCTCCCACACAAACACTCATGCACCCATACAGATACTCAGACAACCATTCAATAACTCATATAGACACTCATGTAGCTATTCACAAACACATGCAGCCACTTACACAGCAACAGACAGACGGATACAGACATTCACCCAGTTTAGTCACTAACCCATGCATTCAGTAAGATACGTTAAATCACTCACTTATAGAGTCAGTCACGCACCTACTAAATCATCCATACAGACACTTATACACCCACTCATTCTTCAATACGCCTTTCCCTATATATATTAAAAATATTTAAACTTTACAGAAACACACAGTCACTGCATGATGTCATCAGTGATGTCATCAGTGATGTCACTGACCATTTCATGAGTGATGTAATATGTGACGTCATCAGCAGTGTATTGCGGAGCGCGAGTTATAGTTAGCTGAACTAACTATAACGGGGGAATTTCACGGGTTTTGTACGAGTGAAATGTTCAACTAACTATAACTGTCTCTAAACCTATGGTTTTTTCAGTGAATATATATATATATATATATATATATATTCACTGAAAAAACCATAGGTTTCAGGCACGTTATAGTTAGAAATTAGCATTTAAAAACCTTTGAAATTCACTGAAAAAACCATAGGTTTCAGACACATTATAGTTAGAAATTAGCATTTAAAAAACCTTTGAAATTCACTGAAAAAACCATAGGTTTTAGGGACAGTTATAGTTAGTTGGACAGTGCACTCGTACAAAACCCGTGAAATTCCCCTGTTATAGTTAGTTCAGCTAACTATAACTCGCGCCCCGCAATGCACTGCTGATGACGTCACATATTACATCACTCATGACATGGTCAGTGACATCACTGATGACATCACTGATGACATCTCAAATGACATCACTGATGACATCATCCAGTGACTGTGTTTCTGTAAAGTTTAAATATGTTTAATATATATAGGGAAAGGCGTATTGAAGAATGAGTGGGTGTATAAGTGTCTGAATGGATGATTTAGTACGTGAGTGACTGACTCTACAAGTGAGTGATTAAACGTATCTTACTGAATGCATGGGTTAGTGACTAAACTGTGTGAATGTCTGTATCCGTCTGTTTATTGGTGTGTAAGTGGATGCATGGATTTGCGAATAGCTACATGAGTGTCTATATGGGTTATTGATTGGTTCTCTGAGTATCTGTATGGCTGCCTGAGTGTTTGTGTGGGTGGGGTGTGTGTGACTCTATACATAGATGTGTGAGTGGGTGATTCACTGGGTGCATGATTTCAAGAGTGCATCTGTGATGGACTGCTTGGGTGGGTGAGTGTGTGTATGGGTGTGTTAGTGAGTGAATGTATATCTCAGTGGTACATGTGCGAGTAACTACATATGTAAAAGGCAGTATATATGTGTGTTAGAGTATTTAAATGGCTATAAGTGAGAGTGTGTTATTGTGAGAGTGGCTGTATGGATGCGTGTGTGCTTGTATCAGTTATTGTATAAGAGCGTAAGAATGTGCTAGTATTTGTATGAGTAAGTGAGCTGGTGTGTGTATAACTGTATAGGTGAGTAAATGGGTGTGTGATTAATTTTTTGCATGACTGACTAGGTGTGTGAGTACCTCTTTGGATGAGTGGCGGTGTGTGAGTGTTTATATAGGTGTATGAGTGCATATGATAGTCCTGTACTGAGTGACTGTAAGTATGAGTGACTGTACAGGTGAGTGAGTGGATGTGTGTGTAGACCTAAGAATCAGTGAGTGGGTATGTAGTTTTTGGTGTTGGAGTGTCTATGGTTTTGAGAATGGCAGTCTGTAATTTAGAGTGGGTGTATCAAAAGTTATATTAGGGTGTGAGAAGATGCATGAAATTATCACATGGATGATGTCATCAGTGATGTCATTTGAGATGTCATCAGTGATGTCATCAGTGATGTCACTGACCATGTCATGAGTGATGTAATATGTGACGTCATCAGCAGTGCATTGTGAGGCGCGAGTTATAGTTAGCTGAACTAACTATAACAGGGGAATTTCACGGGTTTTGTACGAGTGCAATGTCCAACTAACTATAACTGTCCCTAAAACGTATGGTTTTTTCAGTGAATTTCAAAGGTTTTTTAAATGCTAATTTCTAACTATAATGTGTCTGAAACCTATGGTTTTTTCAGTGAATTTCAAAGGTTTTTTAAATGCTAATTTCTAACTATAACGTGCCTGAAACCTATGGTTTTTTCAGTGAATTTCAAAGGTTTTTTAAATGCTAATTTCTAACTATAACGTGCATCAAACCTATGGTTTTTTCAGTGAATTTCAAAGGTTTTTTAAATGCTAATTTCTAACTATAACGTGCCTGAAACCTATGATTTTTTAAGTGAATTTCAAAGGTTTTTTTAAATGCTAGTTTCTAACTATGCCAACAGAGGTAGGACATGTGAAGAAAGAAGAAAAAACGCACAGAAAGAAGCAAAAGATGTGCAGAAAGAACCAACAGAGGAGCAGAAAGAGGCCTTGTTGCAAAATCATCCTGTGCCCACAACTTTTTCAGACGGGTACTGGTGGTAACTGACTCTGACTAACCAGAGCCAGTGCTGCGTTTGCACAGTGGTGAAGGGAGGGGGGCCTGAGGTGACATGTGTGCAAACGCGCCCCGTGGCGCATTTTAAGTTGCGGGATTAAGTCCCCTTGAATCCTGAGGGTCCCTGGGGCCCAACTAGCCCCCCAGGTACCTACAGTTAGGACCACAGAGCTGAGTTGCAGAGAGGCGTTCCGAGGCCACGCACCTTTTTTCACCTCTCTGCAACGCAACTCTGTTGTGCTTACTGAAGGTACCTGGTGGGCTAGTTGGCCCCCAGGATTCAAAGGGAATTAACTCCCCAACTTAAAACGCACCACAGGGCGTGTTTGCGCACATGTCACCTGAGGCCCCGCCCCTCCCTTCACCACTGTGCAAACGCGCCCCGTGGCGCGTTTTAAGTTGGGGGATTAGGTCACCTTGAATCCTGAGAGTCCCTGGGGCCCAACTAGCCCACCAGGTACTTCCAGTAAGCACCACAGGCCTGCGTTGCAACGCCTGTAACAAATTGTGCAGTTGTGTTTAGGTAGTGAAGAGGGTCGTGCTGGGGGTAGTGTTTTAAGGTTTAGGGTAGTGCAGTGGTGTTTGTGTAGTGTAGGGGGTCATGCTGGGGGTAGATTTAGGGTTTAGGGTAGTGCAGTGGTGTTTGGGTAGTGTAGGGAGTCGTGCTGGGGGAGTGTTTTAGGGTTTAGGGTAGTACAGTGGTGTTTGGGTAGTGTAGGGGGTCGTGCTGGGGGTAGTGTTTTAGGGTTTTAGGGTTTAGGGTAGTGCAGTGGTGTTTGGGTAGTGTAGGGGATACTGCTGGGGGTAGTGTTTTAGGGTTTAGGGTAGTGCAATGGTGTTTGGGTAGTGTAGGGGGTACTGCTGGGGGTAGTGTTTTAGGGTTTAGGGTAGTGCAGTGGTGTTTGGGTAGCGTAGGGGTACTGCTGGGGGTAGTGTTTTATGGTTTAGGGTAGTGCAGTGGTGTTTGGGTAGTGTAGGGGTTCGTGCTGGGGTAGTTTTTAGGGTTTAGGGTAGTGCAGTGGTGTTTGTGTAGTGTAGGAGGTCGTGTTTTAGGGTTTAGGGTAGTGCAGTGGTCTTTGGGTAGTGTAGGGAGTCGTGCTGGGGGTATTGTTTTAGAGTTTAGGGTAGTGCAGTGGTCTTTGGGTAGTGTAGGGGTTGTGCGGGGGTAGTGTTTTAGGGATTAGGGTAGTGCATTGGTATTTGGGTAGTGTAGGGGGTCATGCGGGGGTAGTGTTTTAGGGTTTAGGGCAGTGCAGTGGTGTTTAGGTAGTGTAGGGGGTCATGCTGGGGGGAGTGTTTTAGGGTTTAGGGCAGTGCAGTAGTTTTCAGGCAGTGTAGGCGGTCGTGCTGGGGCTGGTGTTTCAGGGTTTAGGGCAGTGCAGTGGTGTTCGGGCAGTGTATGGGGTTGTGCTGGGGCTGGTGTTTCAGGGTTTAGGGCAGTGCAGTGGTGTGCGGGCAGTGTACGGGGTCGTGCTGGGGCTGGTGTTTTAGGGTTTAGGGCAGTGCAGTGGTGTTCGGGCAGTGTAGGGGGTCTTGCTGGGGGTGATGTTTCAGGGTTTAGGGCAGTGGTGTTCGGGCAGTGTAGGGGGTCTTGCTGGGGGTGATGTTTCAGGGTTTAGGGCAGTGCAGTGGTGTTCGGGCAGTGTATTGGGTCTTGCTGGGGGTAGTGTTTCAGGGTTTAGGGCAGTGCAGTGGTGTTCGTGCAGTATAGGGGTCGTGCTGGGGATGGTGTTTCTGGGTTTAGGGCAGTGCAGTAGTGTTCGAGCAGTGTAGGGGGTTGTGCAGGGGTGGTGTTTCAGGGTTTAGGGCAGTGCAGTGGTGTTCGGGCAGTGTAGGGGGTCGCGCTGGGGGTGGTGTTTCAGGGTTTAGGGCAGTGCAGTGGTGTTCGGGCAGTGTAGGGGGTCATGCACGGGGTGGTGTTTCAGGTTTTAGGGCAGTGCAGTGGTGTTCGGGCAGTGTAGGGTGTTGTGCTGGGGCTGGTGTTTCAGGGTTCAGGGCAGTGCAGTGGTGTTCAGGCAGTGTAGGGGGTCGTGCTGAGGCTGGTGTTTCACGGTTTAGGGCAGTGCAGTGGTGTTCGGGCAGTGTAGGGGTCATGCTGGGGCTGGTGTTTCAGGGTTTAGGGCAGTGCAGTGGTGTTCGGGCACTGTAGGCGGTCGTGCTGGGGCTGGTGTTTCAGGGTTTAGGGCAGTGCAGTGGTGTTCGGGCAGTGTAGGGGGTCGTGCTGGGGCTGGTGTTTCAGGGTTTAGGGCAGTGCAGTGGTTCTCGGGCAGTGTAGGGGGTCGTGCTGGGGGTGATGTTTCAGGGTTTAGGGTAGTGCAGTGGTGTTCGGGCAGTGTAGGGGGTCGTGCAGGGGCTCGTGTTTCAAGGTTTAGGGCAGTGCAGTGGTGTTCGGGCAGTGTAGGGGGTCGTGCTGGGGCTGGTGTTTCAGGGTTTTGGGCAGAGCAGTGGTGTTCGGGCAGTGTAGGGGGTCATGCTGGGGGTAGTGTTTCAGGGTTTAGGGCAGTGCAGTGGTGTTCGGGCAGTGTAGGGGGTCGTGCTGGGGGTGGTGTTTCAGGGTTTAGGTCAGTGGTGTTCGGGCAGTGTAGGGGGTCTTGCTGGGGGTGATGTTTCAGGGTTTAGGGCAGTGCAGTGGTGTTCGGGCAGTGTAGGGGTCTTGCTGGGGGTAGTGTTTCAGGGTTTAGGGCAGTGCAGTGGTGTTCGGGCAGTGTAGGGGGTCGTGCTGGGGATGGTGTTTCAGGGTTTAGGGCAGTGCAGTGGTGTTCGGGCAGTGTAGGGGGTCATGCTAGGGGTGGTGTTTCAGGGTTTAGGGCAGTGCAGTGGTGTTCGGGCAGTGTAGGGGGTCATGCAGGGGCTGGTGTTTCAGGGTTTAGGGCAGTGCAGTGGTGTTCGGGCAGTGTAGGGGGTCGTGCTGGGGGTAGTGTTTTAGGGTAGTGCAGTGGTGTTTGGGTAGTGTAGGGGGTCGTGCTGGGGGTAGTGTTTTAGGGTTTAGGATAGTGCAGTGGTGCTTGTGTAGTGTAGGGGGTCGTGCTGGGGTAGTGTTTTAGGGTTTAAGGTAGTGCAGTGGTGTTTTTGTAGTGTAGGGGGTCATGTTTTAAGATGCAATGCTCCAATACCTGACCAGTCTGCACTACATAAAACTGCAAAAAAACTAAAAATAAAAAGTGTTTTGCACACTTTTGTCATTGGGCTATATGTGGGCTACATCTGGGTAATATTTGTGCTACATTTGGGCTCTTTTTTCACTGGTGGCCATCTTGGAAGACTTCTTTGTTATGAAGTTTCCTAATTTCTTCATTTACTGCAGTCTTCTCAGTAGGACATGCTTTCAGTTTTTTACTTTGATTCCATCAAGAAGGCATTCAGATGTGTCTCACATCTGCCATAAATTCAGAATGTTAGCACTCTAGTTGCTCATTAGATCACTGGAGTAAAGCTACTGCTCACCAGGGAGTTAACTGGTAGTCTGCTGCTGGTATTGAAAGTGATTGTTTCAGTCTGCATGTCAGAATTTTCTAATGAAATAGAAGAGGATATGAGATCTCACTTAAAACATGCCCTAATTTTTCTTTCTGCAGCACTAACCATAATTTCTATTTCAAAAAGAACCCCTCATTTTGTTCCTTTTTAAATTAAATGTTTTAAGTGTTACTGGTTTATTCCAATCAAGATGGCTTCAGGTGTGCCATACTTTTGTCATAAGTAAGGCTATTAGCGCTCTAGTTGTTCTTTAGAACACTCGGGGAAGCTGCATTAGAACACAAAGGCATCAACTGGCAGGCTGCTCCTGTTGAAATATAACAGGAAGATATTTGAGATCACACTTGAAATATGTCCTAATTTTTCTTTCTACAGCACTAACCATAATTTCTATGACAAAATGAACCCCCTCATTTTGTTCCTTTTTAAATTAAATGTTTTAAGTGTTACCAGTTTATTCCAATCAAGATGGCTTCAGGTGTGCCATACTTTTGTCATAAGTAAGGCTGTTAGCGCTCTAGTTGTTCTTTAGAACACTCTGGGAAGCTACAGTAGAACACAAAGGCATCAACTGACAGGCTGCTCCTGTTGAAATATAACAGGAAGATATTTGAGATCACACTTGAAACATGTCCTAATTTTTCTTTCTACAGCACTAACCATAATTTCTATGACAAAATGAACCCCATCATTTTGTTCCTTTTTAAATTAAATGTTTTAAGTGTTACCAGTTTATTCCAATCAAGATGGCTTCAGGTGTGCCATACTTTTGTCATAAGTAAGGCTGTTAGCACTCTAGTTGTTCTTTAGAACACTCTGGGAAGCTGCAGTAGAACACAAAGGAATCAACTGACAGTCTCTGCCCTTGTTGGATGTACATGTTTTACTGAGAATGTCAGACTTCATTCTCACATGAGTGAGAAAGATAATGTGAATTTACAGAAAATATGCTCTCATTTTAGCTTCTGGAGCACCTTCCAAACCTCCATGGGACAAGCATGAGAAAATAGTGTTCTCTCAAACATGATTCATGATATCCCAGCAGAAGGTTTTTCACATGGTAAAATCACCTTAGAATACACCACAATTCCTAAAATTAGTATGGTACCATCAACAAATAAATTCTAATGTAACTAAAGCCTGTTATCACCCTTTATAATTCTCCTTTTGGTGACCCTCAAAATCTTCTATTCACTACAATGCATTTCAATGAGGTACTATCATTTATATTGGTCCCAAGATGGCTGCCAGCAATTACAGGATGAAGTGCTGACAGCCAATCAGATCTCACGATGACATGTGTGGTTAGGCTCCGCCCAGATATATATGTGACTTTACTTTTGATTTTCTCAGGAACTACTGAACGGATTTACACCATTTAAGCAAAAGGCACGACACTGAACCAAGGGCTACCTCTTTGCCAAATTTGGTGTAATTCCGTTCAGCAGTTCGGGCTGTAGCTGCGACTAAAGGTTCCTATGGAAAAATGAATGGGGAAAACGCGTTTTGGGACCCCCTTTTTCTCGGCCTCTGCTTGACGTATCACCCCGAGACTTTCAGGATAGGAGCGGACCGGAGCACCCCAACAAGTTGGAAACTTTCGCGAAGATTCGTCAACCGGCGCCAACGTTATTTCAAATAGAATGTCGTGGATTTCCTATGGATAATAGGTTTTAACTATAACTATCTACTGGCGACCGCCAGTAGATAATATATATATATATATATATATATATATATATATATATGTTCTTGGAAAACTGCCGCACCGCCGCAGCCCATGGTGAGAGATTGAACAACACTCGTTGGGACTGACTTCAGTCCAAAATTAAAGGGGAAGAAAGTGGTAGGATGTAGGGCTGTGTGAGCCTGGCAACATGGTGCTTGGGCCATTGGTGTATGTGAGGGGAGCAGCTGGCGTCACCCACTGGGGGAGAGGTACTCACCTGGAGCGCCCGCACCTTCGAACCTAGAGTGCTGGGATCGGGGGACTCCGCCACGCCCACTTTTGGGTCTCCGCCCATCAGAGCGTAGCCTGTGCCATATTTAAGAGTGAACAGCTGCAACACTTGTTGTTTGACAGCATTTGATAAAGGCATTCATGCTGAAACGCGTCATGCTGGTTCATTAAAGCTGCCGGTTCCACATACCTGTGTGTGCTCGGATCTTTCCTTTGGGGAGGTCATGGACTTAGATATATATATATATAAATATATATATATATATATATTTTCCACCAAAACGCCCTTGAGCTCCCAGGACGCACACAACAGCTTGCCTGCCTTTAGGCTTCAATTATCAGCTTGCCTTTACCATCCGGTATAATGATTGCGGCCTGATGCGTTTCGTGGCCAGAACGCCACTTCCTCAGAGGCCCATTATCATTTGCGCAGAGAATTTGGCTTCTTTATATACATGCCTTCAATTGGTTCACGGCCCCCAGTGGGCCTTGCTAGTTAATTACAAGTTCATGCGGCATGTTGGGACATGTAGTTTAGTCCTTTCAGCAATTTTTTATTTCTGGCCACGAAACGCATCAGGCCGCAATCATTATACCGGATGGTAAAGGCAAGTTGATAATTGAAGCCTAAAGGCAGGCAAGCTGTTGTGTGCGTCCTGGGAGCTCAAGGGCGTTTTGGTGGAAAATAATTGTCACAGGGGCCTGTACCATGCAGGACGGCACCATCTTTTAATTTTAAGAGGCTGTGGAGGGAAACGAATTCCAATCTGAATATACAGCACAGTGAGCCCAAATGAAAATTGTCTTGCTTTTACGATGCTGGATCCTACCAAGGAATTAATTGATGTCTTACTTATTTTGCGCAGGGAAACCTACTAAGGAAATAAAAAATTGCTGAAAGGACTAAACTACATGTCCCACCATGCCTCATGAACTTGTAATTAACTAGCAAGGCCCACTGGGGGCCGTGAACCAATTGAAGGCATGTATATAAAGAAGCCAAATTCTCTGCGCAAATGATAATGGGCCTCTGAGGAAGTGGCGTTCTGGCTACGAAACGCGTCAGGCCGCAATCATTATACCGGATGGTAAAGGCAAGCTGATAATTGAAGCCTAAAGGCAGGCAAGCTGTTGTGTGCGTCCTGGGAGCTCAAGGGCGTTTTGGTGGAAAATATATATATATATATACATCGATATATGTGTGTTTCACATTTTTAAAATAAATGTATTTGTTATATTTGTTGAAATATATATTAAATCTATTTTATTTATTTAATGTTACTATTTAATATTTTTTATATTTTGGACCTAATTACGGTGTCAGGCAGACTTGAGTCCGCCCGACACCGTTTCGTGTGGGAACCGACCGACCATTTGTCGGCGGTGTTCTTCGGTTTGTCGCACACTCTGATCCTATTTAGTTCCAGTGAGAACATTTGTCACTGAGGCCAGTCCTTTTAGTTCCAATGAGAAAGTTTGGCATTGAGGCCGGCTTAGTGAGAATGGAAGCAGGCAGGCATTGGTTAAGCAACGTTGTAGTCCCTGTTGCAATGTGAGATCTGGCTGACATTATTTATGTGTTACAACT
This sequence comes from Calotriton arnoldi, assembly GCA_963921515.1. Taxonomy (NCBI): domain Eukaryota; kingdom Metazoa; phylum Chordata; class Amphibia; order Caudata; family Salamandridae; genus Calotriton; species Calotriton arnoldi. The sequence goes on from CAWUFW010007888.1 coordinate 16,546, forward strand.
TACTCCTCGGGACTGCGCAGTCTGGCCTCGAAGTTTGAATTTCTGGACTCCACGGCATGCTGTTTTTTCCACGCATTCCTGTATTTTTTCCACACATTCCTGGTGAAATGTAGACATTGGAAACTACACAGACTGCATATATAAATAGCTCTCGCATGAGCGCTATAAATATAAGGTATATGCACTGCATCAGGGTCATTCAGGTTTCTATTATCCTATGCATGCCACGGACATTGTTTGATGTGCACGTGCACTGGATGTTTTATTAATGCACTTTCCAATGTTTTGATAATGGGTCACTGTGACCCTCTGACAATTTGTTTTACTTGCTACTGAACACATTCTTCAAGCCACCCTAGGATGCTGTGGCTCCTAGTGAACTGGATACTGGCTCTGTGGAACGCTTACATGATGTAGTCCCTCCCCCGGTGGCTGCTGTGGGGACTTGATGGAACCACCTTTTCTCTATAAACCTGCTTCGAGGTGCGCCACTTGGAACGTCATCTGCAGTTGCTGGCAACAGTGATGTTGCGACTACCACTTGAAAAACATAAACAATTGGCTATTCCGCTTCGTGGGAACTATTTGGCCTGTTTTAAACAAAATGAAACAAAAAAATAATTATTTTCTTTATGTGTTAATTTACTTCCAGGCACCTTGGCTTTCTGTGTGTTTGGTATTTCAAACTGGATGATGGCCATTTTAAGAGTTTTTAGAAATTACTTTTAGGTGATTTTTAGAATGTCTTTATATCTTACTGTTTTTTACATTTTATTTGGCCTGCTGGTTTTTTAGATAGCTTTTAGGTCGACCCTTAGTGCCTGCTCAGGCGCTGCCATAGGGATTATGATGTCCCTTTCCAACAGCCTTTCCAGGGCGGTCAGACCACCATCGAAAGACTGTCAGAAAGGGACTTTGGAGGCCCCTAGCAGGGTCGCCTGTGGGCCTCCGCTATGAGGCCTGGGGGGCACCTGTGATGCCCCCGCAAACATCCATGCCCCATGTGCCAGGCACCACATGGTGCCTGGCACACGGTGCGTGGATGTTTAAAAACATGCCTTTTTCCATTGCGGTTTGTGCTGTGCAACTTTTCAGGCCACAGCACAAGCCGCAATGGAAAACGCCATAATTCCAACTGCCTAAATGGCGGCCCCATCATAATTTGGCGGGTGGGACTGCGGACTACTTGTCGGTTGGTCTCAATCCTGCTGCGATGGTGTCCAACCGCCATTGTAATCGAGCCCTTTGTTGCATCAGGGATTGAATATCAACATTGTAGTTAAAATAACTAAAGCCAAAAACACAAATTAAAGCAATGTAAAGGGCCAAAAACACAAAGCAATGAAAAGGGCTAAGTAAAGCTTAAAACATTCCACAAAGTTTACAATAATTCTGAATTGATCAATGTCAAGTGTTTTTTTCATTTGAGAAGTACTTTTATTCAAACACAAATGTTAAATACTAAACATAAAATTACAAAGCTAAACAATGAAGTTGAGACTTTTCTGATGTTAAACAGTGCATAGACCCTCCATATGATGTCCATCAAAGGGTGTGCTTCCTGTTTTAGTTGTCACAGAGTTTTCATTGTAATACCACTTCCTCTTACATTTCCCAAAGAGTTCGAAATGCAAACCCGATTCATAGTGCAATCGTCCATGATTTCACAATGTAAATCTGGTTCTCATGGTATTGAGGCAGAGCAGCCCAAGACTGACTTAGGGAAGTTTTGTGGCTGAAAACTCAGAACTGAGCAACACACAAAAATAGCACGCAATAAATTAACATTAAACTATTGTTTTATTTGTATTTTAAAAGGAAAATTAATTTAATGGAGACACAATTAAATACCATGCTTATAATTACAAATATTTACAAGATTTCACATGGAATTACACGTTTGAACACATGCTTTATGGAGCATGCTGATTAAACAGGGTTCAAATCAAATTTTCCTAATGAAATCTCGCAAAGGGCAAATGAACCCTGTAAATATAGTTTGCTCCTCATATATTTGAGGTACCATGGAGCAATTGAGCCACCTGCAGTCTTTAAACTTAAAAACCAGCAGTACTCTATACGATTCTTTTGGAAACTATGAGGCTTCTCACAATCACAAAGGTTAAGTCTACAGGCTTTGTAAGGTCATTCATGATGAAAAATCAGAATGCTACTGCCTTTGTCACAACATAAAAAAATCAGTGAAGCAAAACTGTTAACTTTAATGGGAACATACACATGACAATATGGTCTTTGTCTAAAAAGACCCATCAAACATTTTATGCAGACCCAAAGTATATAGTGACATGATCATTAAGTTGTTCTCTGAAGACATAAAGTATTTTCTGCGGCCAGACCTAAAAAGGAAATTTATAGTAAGCACATTCTCATTGTATTTGTCAGAAATTTCACAATATAATACCCATTTCCAAAGTTTCTGTCAAACACATTAAAAATGACAGCCTATTTCTGAAGTATTTGTTATGTCTTTCACAATGTAAACACCCTTGGTAGTATACCTAATAAAGGGTTCCAAATGCAAATTAAAGCTATACAGAAAGTGTATTTACCATGCAACCTCAACATTCATATATGTGTGTATACTAATGCTTCTTTTACAGTAGCAACAAATTGCAGGTATCAAACATATTTACACGTGTTTTAATAACATTGATTAATCTTCATGTATTTACGTATTCACTTAAAGATATCCTCCATTTACTGTATAATGCAACCTCTATCAGAATTGAATTTTACACTTATAATGTGACTGTCTAAGTATCTGTATTCACACAGTTACAACGTGTATTGAAATTTTAGCTTTGCTAACTTGACCAAAGGCCTTAAGCATTTGGGTTTTGCAATGTTTAACAGTCAACCTGAATGTTTTCTTTGGGTGCAGTGTTTTTCTTTCCTCTGCAGGTGTCTGGTGCATGATCTAATGAATGGAGAAAGGCACATTGTGTGAACAAAATAGGGAAGCGTGAAGGGGGTTGAGGATGATAAAAATTAACAAGCAGAGGGGAGATCTATTGTCTGTGTGGAATGAGGAGACAGTAGCCAAGGTCGCTTCGAATATGTGGATCAAAGAAGAAGAATTATGAGTGTGTCTGCCAAGGAGTACTATTTGAAGATGGTCAGTAATTGGACCTTTGATACTGCTTCTAGAAGGATTGTCTGTGGTTATAGCTATGGAATAACTTTAGCTTTGTTCAGATTCCTTTCAGACTAGGGGAGTTACAGACCTCTATGCGCTATTCTCATTGCGTGGCTTCATGCTATGCGATACTTTGGCTTCGGAGAACTTCTACAGAAGTTCTTCTGTGCTGACTCCTTTTTGAATGGATCTAATCAGGGTTTAATTTGGCATTCTTTATTTAGTTTAGTTTAGTTAAAAAAATTAGAATCTCTCATGCATTTTAGGCAGGAGGATCGCAAATTCCAATCTCACCATCAGATTGTCTTCCTTAATTGCTACTAAAATCCTCATCTGTTACTTGCTATTGAGGATAAAGTTTATATGCCGTTTTGGCTTTCCTTTGATAATCTTGTACTGCTATACTATGTGTCTGAGACTGATTTATATTACTTTGGCTTTCAATTTGTAATAAATCCATACTTAATCCTACTTATCGACTCTGAGCTTCACTGTGTGACCAAATGGGTTGCACTGTAATTGTGAATTGAAACTGAACCTAACTCTTTTATTCCTCAAGCACCATAAAAAGGTTCCTCGCAGAGGAGGGTAAGAAAGGGGGCCCGACTCCTCTGTATTTGCAAATGGTTTTGTCTTGCATTAGGGGCCTTTCTGAGAAAATAGTTAAGGTCTCAGTTTAGTTTAGTCCCCGTTCAGAGGCCTATGGTTTGAGTTGGAGGATCTGCAGAGTTCCAGTGCCCTGTGATGGTGTAATAGCAGCTGAGGAGTGAGTATCAACAGGGTTGTGTGTATCGCTTACGCTTAGCTTGCGGTGTTTTAATAATTGTGTGACGTCTGGCAGAGGTGTTGCAAAAGTTGTGTGAGTGTAGTGTTTAATATGGAGAAGTTGTTAACGGGTCTGATGTGGCCTTAGATCCCGGGATGGTATTAAAGGTGTAGAAAACAGTGTGTTATAATTGTCTGCTAGAGTTTTGTAGGGTTTGTCGTGAGACGTCATCAGCAGCCCAATTGAGATAGTGACTTTATCTTTACGTGTGATTGAGAAGGACGATTAGTACAGTGGACCTTGTGTGCAGAGGGCTACTGTACTGATCTAGGTGATTCTCTGCAGGTCGAGGTTCACTTGAATGCGTGTTAGAATAGTGTTTCTTTTGTGAATGCATTCTGTTGATTTCTTTAGTAAAATAGACAATTGTTATTTGTTGCTATAGTATTGTATTTGGTTGTATGCGTGAAGTTGAAAGAATGCGTTCTTGGAAATTGTAAAGGAAAGTGAACCACAGCAAGGAGTAAGCTCAACATTACAGTTGGTAGATTGGTGTAAAGCTGCGCTACTAATGGTTGGTTACGTCATAGGGTGCAGCGCTGGTATTGGCTGTTGATTTTGAAAACAAATTGTGCAAACATTTTTGTTTCTTGTTCGAAACGAAGTATTTTGACTCTGATTGTTGAACCTACAGGAAGTGTCATGTGCGATGTGCCTGTACCAAATGAGATAAGAGCTCCAGAGAAAGCTCCGACCAAATCCAATTTGAAGCTTATTCCCTTGGTCCCTATAAACGTTCACTCTCCTTGTGGTGCAAGTGCAGATCCATCAATGAGTCAGAGAGCATTAGGACCTTTAAGGAAATTTGTGTGATTACCAGAATTAGATTCCCTTGTATGGGAACCCCTTTGAATGTGCATAGTAGCACGCCTAAGGCTAAAGTGGTACCTAAAGCTTCTGAAACGCCACATGACTGATCAGAATTTATATGAGTGGTTAAGAGCTCACAGTGACTCTTCGAATGAGACCAAGAGTGCAGAAATAAGTCAAGGGACGATTCATAGAACATTAAAGGTAAATTTAGTTGATGTCGTTAAATTAAAACTTGAATTGGATGAGATGATAAGTGGAAGTCTTGAGTTGGCTCGAATAGACACTTACCAACAAAATGAGCTTTTGTTTAAGAGTAAGGATGTTACCAGAAGGGTGAGACAAGACCATGAGAAATTATCTGAAATAGCACAGAAATAGGAGGTAGATTTAGAACAGACTAAAGCTTTACATAAAAATCATTGGCCTTGTTTTTCGGCCCAAGATCTGGAAAACATGAGGATACCAGGGTTGAAAATGCAAATTCTGGAACTAATTCAAAGCATTCGGATTTGGGGGGAGCTGGATAAATGGAAAGTCAAATGGTTGAAAAATAAATGTCCTAAAAGATTAATGTGTGACCCGCCTCCTATGGGGGATGGAGGGCCAGGTACTACAATTTTACCTTTACAAGAAGTGCCTAGTGGAAGTTACGTTCATGTACCATGGAGCCGAAGTGCTCTTGCATCATTCACAAATGATTTTCCCAGGTCAAGAGAGAAACCTCTAGAATGGTACAAACTATTTGAGTGGTTTGTGAAAACCGCAAAGGTTTTATGGACTGCTTTTTTCAATACTCAATTTGATATTGTGGTTCCAAATGATTGTGGACAGCATGTAAGGTAGCTGCTAAATATCCTGAAAGGGAACCAGCAAGGGATCCATTGACTAATGGCCTGTCACCCATAGTAATGAAAAAGTACAACTAGGTAACGACGTGGCTGAAATCTAAGGTGTCATCCTAAGATATGGATTGGGTTAATACTCAGAAACCCAAAAAAATGATTCATGCATATTATGAGAGATTGTTATAACCGTTCAAACAGTATAGTGGAATAGAAACGTTGGAGCCCAAGGATACGGGACATTTTGTGTGTAGGTTTGTGACAGGCTTGAGACCTGAGATTAGCATGATAATTCAACAACATTTGATTTATTGGCAGAATAAGGTGGCTGATGAGATTTTGCGATACTCAAAGTATTGCAACGATGAGATTGATATGAGACAGAAAAAGTTGAAGGAAAAACTAATGGTGGCGCAAATGAAAGCTGCTTAGGGGGGAAGTTAGGGTCCTCCATTTGTAGCGAATGCACCTACAATGCAGGGAGTGTATCAGCAGGGAGTTCCCACCACACAGGGTGTAGGTGGATTTCAGTCCCAGGGTAGAGGTAGAGTAGTTCCTATTGACCCAAGTACTGGAATTGATGTAGCTACATTGAAAAAGTCTAACACATGCCACTACTGTAACAGGTTGGGGCGCGGGAAGAGGCAATGTCGCCTTAACCCAGCAACTCAAGGGCAGAGTCCAGGGTTCGTACAGTAGCAGGCTAATAATCCTATGCAGTCACAGAATGTACCTAGGCCATGAGCCCAAAATTTTAATGTACTCCAAACCCCAGTGAAGTTGGTCCAACAACCCCCAATGCCGAAGAAAGCAGCTATTGGTCCTAGATTTGCTTCAAATCAAGTTCTGAATGTAAATCAGAATTCAGTTCAGGGTAATATTCCGTACCAGCAATATACAATGTTCGGGACCATTGAGAATTTTGGTGCCGATCTGTCAGCCTGACGGTGCCTGAGGGAAGAGGAGGTTTGCGTACTTGGTGCAGTCCCAGAGGTACAGCAGAGAGGCCCAAAGATAGATGGTGAGGTAAATGGCCACAATGTATCATTTTGTGTTGATACTGGTGCCACCCATTCTACTGTGTGAACAGTGGAAGTTCCAGACCTACCCCTCTTAGGAAGTACTATCCAAGTTGTTGGAGTTGCTAATCAAGTCTGTGACAAAAGTCCTCTGAGTTTGTTATGGCATGATGTGTTTTGTAAGCTGAATTGTACCATTTATTGTACACCGAGAGGTGTGTAGTTTCAGACCCACAATGAGGACGTGGCCTTTAAGATGGTTAATCATGCCCCAGTTTTTACAATGTACCCTATGATAACAAATAAAGACTTGCATCTAGACCTTAGAGATACAGTGAAGGTTGAGATGTGGGATTTTTCTCGAAAGGAGATCGGGCTCATTAAAGGAGTTGAGCCAGTCCATGTACAGATGAAGCCAAATGCAGGCTATCCCAGAACCCACAGTATAATTTGACTCCTAAGACGATCTCTGGAATAACTCTATTAATTGAGTCAATGATCCAACAGTGTGTATTGAAGGAGATTATGGGGAGGAAGTCCATGTAACACCCATTATGGGCCTGCAGAAGCCTAACTGTGAGTACCGTATAGTGTAGGACCTGCGCAAAATTAATAGTATCGTGGTCCCCTGTTGTCCCGTTATACCAAATCCTGCTGTAATACTGTTTCAGATTCCATGTGAGGCTGAGTGGTTTTCTGTCATTTATTTGTGCCAGGAATTTTTCTCCATCCCTTGCATGAGGACAGCCGGTTTTTCTTTGCGTTCTGGCTTGGCAATCATGTTTTGGCATGGTTCCGAGTCTCACGAGTGTATACGGAGAATCCTTCCATTTTTAACCAGATTCTTAAAAAGAATTTGGAGTCTCTGGTCATGCCTTGTAATTCTGTTTTAGTTTAGTACATTGACAACTTGCTGGATGAGTCAAATACTTGTGGAGCATGCAAAACTGATGTGATTGCATTGCTAAACCACTTGACTGAGAATGCACATAAAGGGTACCTGGGTAAGTTGCAGTACTGTTTAAAAGAAGTCATAGGAATGGAATCGCCCCCTTTCAGAAAAGCACTGGACCTTCATGGACCAGGCTGTAGCGGGAGCGAACGTCTGGAGGGAGATATGGCTTCCGCGCAGATCAAGCTCATGGGGTCTATACTCCTCCCCAGTCACTGCAGCGAAAATGAAGGTGTGGGATGCGGTGGCTCTCTCGAGAGGCCTCACGACCTTCCCCTCCCCGATGACGCCCATGGTGGATAACCCAGATTTCCCCCTGGGATGTAAGACTGAGGTCACCCAGCGTTGGAGGGAGGCGGGCTGTAAGCGCTTGGGTCACTTATTTGACCCGAATGGTATCATTCCCTTTTCTCAGATACGACGGGACCTTGATCTTCCCCAGACAGACGAGTATTATTATCTACAACTGCGTCACTGGGCTACCTCAGTGGCGTACTTATCACATGTCTCCCGCAAGCTTACCCCCTTCGAGAAGTGGATAGCGAACAAAAAAGATAAAAAACATCTTATTGCAGAACTCTATGTTCTTCTTGCTCCAGGCCAGAAAGGTAATCGCTCTAAAGGCCAGCTCCGCTGGGGGCTGAATTGGGGAGGGCCCTTACGGACAAGGAGTGGGACAATATCCATTACAGAGCCCATCACACGGCCTACAGTACCGCTGGAGCCGAGTCTGCATTTAAGGTAGCAGCTTATTGGTACCTCACGCCCGCTCGTATCCACCAATGGGACAAGAACCATACTGAGGAATGCTGGCGGGGCTGACGTATGACAGGCTCCCTAGCACATCTTCTTTGGCACTGTCCAAGACTGGAGAGATTCTGGGAGCAGGTGCTCAATGATATCGACTCCGCCTTTGAGAATGAGATACCTCGCTTTCCGAGCTACACTCTCCTGGGACTTTCGAACCCAATAACATTTCCACTGCGGTCGTTGCGAGGCAGGCAGATAGCACTGGCGCTGCTCGCTGCACGTCAAGCGATCCTGGTGCATTGGGGCACTGCCACGATCCCGGACCATACGGCATGGCTCCATAGACTTTGAATGACCCTAGCTATGGAATGCCTCTCTTTAGTACAAGACCATAAAGGCGAGAAATACGCAGAACTATGGGCTCCTTTCATTGCACTACTATTGAAAGACCTCTGGGAAGTTACTTGCCCCAAACTCCTGCAAATTCTCCAGCTGATCCCACACGGTCAAGAAAAGGGAGTCTCCAAGATAGGTTAACAGGGGGATTTTAGACTGGGCCTGGCAGGGGGTGGGGGTGTGGGTCGCTTTCTGACATCCGAGGGTCATGGTACGGACGCCCCTTTTTCTTTCTTTCTTTTTCTTTCCTGGGGGGAGCGGGAGGGTGGGGTTTTCCAGTCTCTGTTCTGATTCCGGTTCTTCGGTCCGGCACTGTTTTCCTGATGATTTCCGTTGGTTTTTCTACTAACTAGGCATGTTTGTCATCGCTGCCGGCCTCCGGGATGTAGGCTATAAAGCTGTGTACATCTATATTATTACGCTATGCATCCTTCCCTGGCCGCCAGCCCCTGTGGTTGTAGGCGAATGGCTGTGTATATTCGTTGCTATGCCTTCTAAAAATGAATAAAAAAGATATGTTCCATAAAAGAAGTCATATCTTGGTCATCACATTGAGGTGGGAATCGGAAATGCATTGCAAAAGAGAATCTCTACAATTTTTCAAATGAAACTGCCAACAACTCAAAAAGAGGTCAGGATGATCTTGGGAATGATGGGCTACTGTCGCCAGTGGATATCCAACTTTCCCCTAGTGGCTAAACCTTTATAAAGCTGACACACAAGGATGTATTGGATACGGTGCTTGGGACAATAATTGTTTGGTTGCTTCCTAGAGTTGAGAGAAAGTCTCTGCCCTGCCCGGCTCTAGGAATGCCTGATTACAACAAAGCATTTTTTGCTTTTCTGCAGTGAGAGAGGGGGCTGTGACCTCGCAGTGCTCACTCAGACTCATGGGAATCCCAGTAGACCAGTCATATACTTTTCCACTACTTTAGATCCAGTAGCAGCGGCTCTGCCTGGGTGTCTTAAAGCAGTGGTGGCCACAGGTGTCAGCTTCGAGAGGTGTGAAGATATTGTCATGTGTATGTGCCACGCTGTGGAAATATTGCTGATGCGTACTCGCACACAGCACTTGTCAAACAGTCACCTGACCCGGTATGAACAGACCATACTAGCGGCTGAAAATGTCACTTTGAAGAGGTGTTCCATTCTAAATACTGCCACCTTGTTGTCTATCCCTGACAGTGATAATGATGAAAATGAGGTGGAGCATGACTGTCTCAATGTCACTGAACTATGCACCACGCAGGGATCAGATATTCAAGATGAGCCACTGCCTGAATCTGATTTTGCATTGTTTGTGGATGGCTCATGTTTGCGAGACCATGAAGGAAATCTGAAAGCTGCTTATGCAGTCTGCACAGTTTCAGGAGTACTAGAAGCTTTGTGGCTCCAAGTTCGTGTATTCAGCACAAGCAGCTGAGTTGATTACTCTTATTAGAGCATGCAGTGTCTCAAACCAGCAGAGAGTGCCATTTTCACAGATAGTCAATACGGTTTGTTGTCGTTCATGGCTTCGGACAGTTATGGTCCCAGAGAAGATTTATGACAACCTCAGGTTCACCCATTTGTAATGGGGTGCAAGTCCAAAAACTCCTTGATGCATTAGAGATGCCTGCACAAGTTGCTGTTGTTAAGTGTGCAACACATTGTAAGGGCGATGGTCATGTAACAGTTGGCAATAGATACGCTGATGAAGTTGCTATATACTGTGCTTACAATGCTTGTACCTTTAATGGTGAATACACAAATGAGGGAACATACAAGACAACTACAATCTTTTGTTGACTACAGCAGATACCTGGGAGGAAGTTAAGAGACTGCAGGAGGAAGTGTCAGAAGAAGAACAACAAAGTTGGGTCAAGGCAAGTTGTGTCAAGAGAAATGACGATGAGATCTGGGTTTCAGCAGATGGAGGTCCAGTGTTGCCCAACAGTCTTCTACCCCCGATGGCAAGACATTATCATGGTCCAACTCATGTAGGGAGATAGGCTATGGTTAGGCTATGGTGACAAACCTGGTTCAATCCTAGGTTTAGTTGATGGCTGAAGTGCAGTGTCACAGGTGTGTCGTGTGTCAACAGAATAATGTGGGGGAAAAGGACTGCAGTCATATTGAGTCACATAGGAAGGTCAGGTGGCTCTTTGAATAGGATGCAGTTAGATTTCATTGAGATTCCTGTGTGCAATGGATTGAGATATGTGTTGGTTGTTGTGTTCATCTTTTTGCGATGAGTTGAGACATACCCTACATGAATGAACAACAGTCTCACAGTAGCAAAATTGTTGTTGAGGGAGTTAATACCTAAGTTTGGCTCCCCGACCTTGTTGGAATCTGACAGAGGCACCCACTTTAATAACGAAATTTTGAGGATGCTGTGCGCTGCTTTGCAACTTGAAGAGTGTTAGACTTGGCATCTTTTTGGCGTGTTTCCCCTGACTTTTTGCTTTCTGACCTCCTGGTTTTGACTCTGTTTTGTGCTGGTTTAGTGTTTCTGCGCACTTTACGTACTGCTGATCAGTGGTAAAGTGCAAGTGCTCCTGTATGAAATATGTTATGGATTGGTATTTCCATGTTTTGGCTATTTGATCTATGTGTCACTCCCTAGTAAAGGGCACTGCGAGTGCCAGGGCCTATAGATCAAATGCTGTTGGTGGGCGGCAGCACGGGATTGTGCCCCCCAAGCAAACAACCCGTAAAGTGTAACTCGGGCCTGCCAACGCAGAGCCTGTGCGCAGCCTGGGGCTGCCATGTCGACTTGGCAAGTGCACACACTTGCAAGTCCCTAAACCTTCCCTTTTCTACAAGTTAGTCACCCCTAAGGTAGGCCCAAGGTACCCCTGTGGGCAGGGTGCATTGTATGTGAAAGGTAGGACATGTCCTGGTGTGTGTGGCATGTCCTTTTAGTGAAATACAGCCTACTTCGTTTTCACTATTGCAAGGCTACCTGTTCCCCATAGGCCAGAATGGGCAGTTTTGATTATTACAGCTTATAATCCTAACTGACCCAGGGAACATGGTAGAAATTCGAGTTTAGTATGCCTGGACTCAGAATGATAAAATGCATCTTTTAGTGAAGTTGGTTTTAACATTCCGTGTTCGAAAATACCACTTTTAGAAAGTGGGTATTTTCTTGTCTAACCATCCAAGCCTGCCTCTGCTAGGTTGTGTATTCCTTGTCTGGAGTGTGAGTGACAGGGGCTGGGGGATGCCAGGAGACAGGGTGAGTCAGAACAGGGCTGAATAGCCAGATCTACATGTAGATGGGTGGGAGGAGTACACCTGGGACCTGAATAGGGCTGGGCCTTCCCTCCACAATGCTGGCTCCACCTCCTGTGGTGCGTCTGATGTCCCTGGCCTGCACCCTGAAAGGAAATACGGAGGCTTGTCAACAAAGTGCTCCAAGACTGACCAGAACTGGTTTGGGCCAGGCAAAGGCCTCTCTGCCTTCAGAGAACAAAGGAATTTGGGATATAAATATTGGGGCCCTGACCCCATGAATTTAGATCTCGCCGGAATCAAGGAACCTGTCAAGAAGAAGAGCTGGAGAGCTGCTAGGAGGAGTACTGCCCCTTTGCTGAGTGACTGCTTTGTTGGGTTGGCCTGCAGTTGCTGCTTCTGTCTTGGGCAGTGAAAGGACTGGACTGAACTTTCTACAAACTTGTGCTGAGTATCTCCAAGGGCCTGAAACCGAGCTGGCCTCCTGTTAAGAAGTCTCAGGGACTGCAAAGACTTCACAAGCCTCTGGGTGCCGCTTCTGGAACGCTGTTTCAGTTGCCACAGAGGAAGGGAACCGCAACCGACTCCGTCAACCGACTCCATTGCTGGCCCGGTGTCCTGTTTGCACCACAGACCGCACCGTCCGCATCTCGCACCGCAACCCTGGTCTCACCGACATCCGACGCCATCGCCACCGAGCCGCTGCTTGCACCGTGACCTGTGGGCACCGCAGTTCGCATCGCATCGCTTCACTGTGCCAGCCGGACCAGACCGACGCTGTCGCTGCAACTGGCTCAACAGTCGTGACCGCATCGCATTTGGGGCACCGCTCGCACGTTTGCGACGCACCGCTCCGACTCGCACCGCTGTCCGACGCCAGCTCCCGCACTCCGGCGTGGTCGCCTGCATCGCAACCTGTCAGCGCCGCATCGTACACCGTCTCGCCCTGCACCGCACACCTTGGACTCACCGACTCCGTCTGCACGACGCTCATCGAGCCGCTGCCTGCACCGCATCGAGGGACACCGCACCTTGCACCGCTCCGCTTTGCACCGCAACCGCGACGAACGCCGACCGGCTCGCACGCTCCGTGCCCGCCACAACGAGAAAAGGTACTGTGACCGAGTCTGTTCACGACTCTGCTGGCCCGTAGCGACGCGGTCGGCTGGAACTGTTGGACTCTGTGTATTTCAGCATCGCGGTAGACCCGGACGGGGCTACCGACTCGCATCGAACTTTGCTTTTGTGTTATTCCTGCAAAGAAGAAGTTACCTTATCAAGCATACATTTTTAAAGTATTTGTATTGTGGACTTTTATCGTATTTGGTCTTGTCTTGAGTATACAAAAATATTGGTTATTTTTCTAAACTGGTGTGGTGTCCTTTTGTAGTGCTTACATTATATTACTGTTGGTTATGTGCAAATGCTTTACACACTGCCTCTAGAATAAGCCTGACTGCTCGTGCCAAGCTACCAAGGGGTGAGCAGGGGTTATTTTAGGAGTGTAACTCCTTACCCTGACTAGGAAGGAGGGTCCCTACTTGGACAAAGGTGCAAGCCCTTGCCAACTAGAGATCCCATTTCTAACAAAGAGAGACTGCATTGTAGTTACAGTCCTGAGGATTCGGGTCTGGTGGAGCAGATTAATGGGACTTTGAAATTGAGGCTTGCCAAAATGTGTGCTTCCACATCATTGAAATGGCCTGATGCTTTGCCGCTTGTGTTGATGAGTCTCCGCAGAATACCTGATCAAAGGACAGGATTGTCGCCCTATAATATCATCGCGTGCAGAGCAATGAGATGTGATCAAATTTAATTTTTCTGTGTTCCATATTGTCATTTCAGACACAGCAACTGGCCCCAGCATATTCATGATCTCATTTTTCTACATATTTTGTAATTAATATTTCTATCTACTTTATCCACACAGCTGAGTCTGTCTCTACATACCACCTGTTGGGCTAGTGGTTCAAGTGAAGGATGCTACAAAAACGAGAGCCCTGTCGCGGACCGAAGGCGCGCCAAAGGCAAGCCCGTCTGCGCCCGTCCGCGCCCGATCGGGGCCAGGGCCTAGATCCCCTGGCAGTTTGAGACCCCAAAAGAAAATCATGTACACTAGAGAAGAACTATTTAAACTACTTCAGCCTAGCACTGAATTGTGTGAACATAAGATTAATGTGGACACCAGAATATTAAAATGTGAACATTGCGAGAAGTTGTTTACTCCTAATCCACATGCCACGAATGATAGGGGAAAACTGCATATGGCCCTATTAAACTGCAGGTCATTGGCCAAACACAAATATGAAATCCACGACTTATTGAGAGAAAAATCTCTCGACGCACTATTTTTGACGGAGACATGGCTGAATGAGAGCTCCACCCCCGATGTCTTGGATGCATTGCCAGATGAATAGTAAGACTGGATTGGACAGGCAAAATAGGCGGCGGAATCGCCATAATTTATAAATCCACGCTGAAGTGTAATATTAAGGAGGCTAACATAGGAAATTGTGAGGCACTCTTCTTTACACTATCAGCGACAGAAGATAATTCTATGGCAGGCTTCCTAATATACGGCCCGCCAGGCCCAGCAGTGCAATTTATGATAAGCTTAGAGGAGAAAGTAGTGCACCCAGCTATCAGACACAATCAGTTTGTAATTTTAGGTGACCTGAACATACATCTATTTAGAGAAGCGCAATCCATATGTAAGGACCTATTATCATTGAACCTGGTACAAAAAGTAGATCTACCAACACATCAAGGAGGTCATACCTTGGATGCAATTTTCTCCAATTTCACCGAGCTGGAAGTAGAAACACCGTGGCCAATCCCGTGGACAGATCATTATTTGGTCCCTTTCACGGTGCCCGTAAAGAGGCAGAGGATAGAGATAGCCACACAGAAAATCATGAAAAGGAAATGGAGCAATTTTAATCCCAATACATTTACACAGGCTCTGAAGAAAAACAACATCACACTAGATAAAGATGTCAATCGAGCTAACAGTCAATTTGAGTCATGGGTAATAAAGGCTCTGGATGAGACAGCTCCATGGAACACACAGTTACCTAGAAGGCACAAAGCCTCCCAGCCATGGTATAATGAGGCCCTGCGAAGAGCTTAGACAGATTGCAAAAAGCTTGAACGAGCTTGGCGTAAAGATTATGATAGCAGGGTTAAAGAGAACTATAAAGAGGAATTGAAAAAATACCATAGGTTAATCAAAAAAACACGATGTGACTTCTATACAGACAAAATCGAAAAGGCCAGCAACTCCCCAAAGAAATGTTCGCCATTTTTAAATCTCTGAAAGTATGTGAGAATACGAATAATGATGCAGGTGCCTCTATGGAGAACTGCAATATAGTGGCCGATTTCTTCGCTGATAAAGTGACCAAAATATATCATTCTTTCCCAGTGTAAGCACGATTAGGGTTAAATACAGCAACGAAATGTACAACCACCTTTAGAGGTGAAACCCTGGAGGTTTTTAAAATCCAGGAGATAGAAGAACTCAAATCCACTGCAAGAGGAATTAAGTCTGGCTCCCCACTAGATGCTGCACGCCCAGAGATATTAATGCAGGGAGAAAATTCCATCGTGTCACAGATCTCGGAGCTTATCAAAAGCTCATTTCAAACAGGAGAGGTCCCCATGAAATGGAAACAAGCAATAGTTAGACCCCTGAAAAACAAACCAGCAGTAGACCAGACTGTATTGGAAAACTTACGCCCTATTTCCTTGCTACCGTTTGTGGCTAAAATTGCGGAGAAGTTAGTGAATAAACAACTAGTAGATCATATCAATAAAAATGATCTATTTCACCCTCCCAATCGGGTTTCAGAGCCGCTCACTCGACTGAGACGGCACTGCTAATGGCAACTGAAACCATGAGAAAGCTTGCCGATGAGGGACAAACGGTTGCGCTGATCCTGTTGGATCTAAGCGCAGCGTTCGATACCGTCTCCCATAGGATACTCCACCATAGATTGGAGAAGTGTGGTATCAGGGGAAACGCATTGCGATGGATGTCATCCTTTCTGTCCGCTCGGAGTTTTCAAGTGGAACAGCAATCTTTTAGATCTAAGAATATGCCCCTGCTTCAGGGGGTTCCACAGGGATCAATCCTGAGCCCCACCTTATTTAACCTATATGTAGGACCGCTAGCAGAGCGAGTTGAGAAGCACAAGGTGTCCATCGTGTCGTATGCCGATGACACACAATTAATTGTGATGCTATCTCAAGATGGGGAACAGGCAGCGATTCAGTTCTCCAACTGTTTAGAAGAAGTAGCAACATGGATGTTCGACCACTGCCTGAGGCGCAATGGTAATAAAACGGAGGTGATGATCGTGGGCAAGACCCCGACCATATGGTCACCAGCATGGTGGCCTGAAATGTTGGGTAATTTTCCCTCCCCAAAATCTGAAGTAAAGAACCTTGGAGTATGGTTCGACTCTGATCTAACGTTCGACAATCAAATACGGGAAGTGGCAGGAAAATGCTACGGGACCATGAAAACTCTAAGAAAGATCCTGGACCTGCTGCCTGCCAAGATGAGGAAAACCATAGTACATGCTGTGGTTACCTCGCAAATGGATTATGGGAATGTTCTGTACCTAGGTGCCACAAAGAAGGGGTTATTAAAACTCCAACAGGTACAAAATGCGGTGGCGCCTTTGGTTCTTAGCTTGCCGAGAAGAGCCTCCACAAAGAAAGCACAAGCAGAATTACACTGGCTGCCAGTAGAGAAACGAATAGTGTTCAAAGCAATGTGCTATGGTCACCGCATAGTGTTAAAAAAGGCCCAAGATACCTGCATACTCTGTTAACCCAGTACTGCCCTGGACGGAATTTAAGATCCAGGGATAGGGCATTAGTGACAATACCCAGAATTTTCAAAGCCAGAATGGGGGCTCGCTCCTTTAGATATCAAGCGGCAAAGATTTGGAACTCCCTCCCAATGGACTTAAGAGTCGAACAATGCGAAACGAAATTTCGCAAACAACTGAAGACCTGGCTCTTTTCGACAGCGTAGTAAATTAGTGAGATAGGGTATACATGTGTCACAGCCTCCCATATCTTTTCAGAATGCCGTCTATAGCGCGGGGACACACCGGTGGTGTAACCAGGCGCTCTACAAATTGCTAAACTAAACTAAACTAACTTTGCTCTACCACTTCCCTCATTGTTTATTGTTTTGACATTGTTGAATACACATTCAGTTTGATATGCCATGCTTATTAAAATCTTGGCTTTCTGCCATCTCTTTGGAATTCATTAAGCATTATACAGACGGGATCCATATGTATTGATATGCAGTTAACATTTCAAAACTGGCACGCTCCTTCAGTTGTGAACGTTATGTTTATGTTATCCATAAGAAGCTCTGTATTGGCCCGCCTGTTTTGGAACAGTATTCCTCCAGTTTGTTTATTCGCATTAGTCCATGTGAGGGTTACCTCCATTTTTGGAACTCTGTAGCTGCAACACGAAGTAATGCAAACTAGTGTCTGATTGGTAGGCATTGTTTATTTATTCTTTGTCTCCACTTCTAGATTATTCATTATAGCCCATCGTTATTGGGAATTCTATTTGTTCTTAACCATTTACAGATGATCTGGCCATTATCAATGAGCCACTCCCACGTTTTGTGTCACGCATTTTTTTACGAGGCCCTGGCAGTTCCATTTTGCCAACCAAATTTTTTATATAAATCCCCTTCATTTCAAAATGCCTATACTCAGTTTCAAGATGGCGCACGCTTGAAACCACAATAACGCACACATTGCCACACCTTGCGGTGTTGCGTGACGTATACACAAGTAGTCTATTTCCGGGGACAGGATCACTTTACTTCCACGCTGACCTGTGCCGGCCCTCCACATAGCGGGTACTCATCCCAAACAGGTGCCGACATTCTACTGTGGCAGCTTCTAATTTGCATCTTTATCTTGGGGCAAATATCTTGAGAGAAGTCGGCCCAGCAAGATGAGATAGACAGATTATATTGAGGTAAAGCTATAGATATATGTTTTCACTATAAGCATATGCTGTTAAACCTTATTCAATGATTATAGATTGTTCTATGCCTTGTTTTTTTAAAAGTACGGCATTCCAACTTTGGGCCAACTTCCGCATTATCTAATTTTAAGTTGGACACTCGCTTATTATATTACATCCGGGTGAGTTTAATCCTCTTTGTCACCTACAGTCTTTTGACTCAGAATTTTCAACAAATAAAATCCAAGTCATTTTTTTAAGGTTTTGTTCCATTTGTACTTTACAGATTCTTTGTAAATGCAAGCACCAAAATATAGGCTCCCATCACTATATTGAAGAAGCATAGCCGTTTAAGCTCCACTAGTTTCATTGGTAAGCATCCCTTTACATGTTAGGAACCTAAGCATGTTAATGTCCTTAATACGAACATTCTTCTCCTTAACCTTCTATTCACTCATCATCTTCCCAACATAGGACATATATGGAGCAGTTAAAGTGTCATTTTCACCATTAAGACTGAGAATACAAAACATTGCCAGGTATATATTAGGATCAACCTGGTCCAAACTCTGGATCTAATGTATAGACACCATGGTGATGGATTTAGCATTGTGATATGCATGATTATCACTCTTTAAAACGAGCATGGAGTACATCAGTGCACATGCATGTTTGCACACGAGTGTCATTTTAATAGGATATCAGTATGGCATGATCTTTTGCCCATTGAACTACATGCCATCTAGTCCAATGAGCAATATATTCGATAAAACACTATCTGGCAGGGTGGTGTGGCTGGTTAGTACACAAACCGTTTTCAATCTCTGTCTATCTTTTCTATCTTATAACTTTCTTCATTATTCTATATCTTCAAAGGCTTGAGGGCACATATTAGAATTAAGGATGGTTTTGTTGTCCAGAGATATAGTTCTGATTCATTCGTTCCATGGCTTCCTGAAGAAGGCGACCAGCTGAAATGTGGGTAGCAAAATAAATATATTGCCCAGCCACAAATGTGAATTGACTATTGTTGTATCAGAATAGCAACTTTTGTCCATTTTTTTGTATTGATATAGTATATGATTACAATTTATTCACCTACAACATTTTTTATTAGAGATGTGTGAAGTGGATGCATGTATGAGTATGTGTGAGCATGAGTATGCCATGTATATGAACTGCATTTATTCTATTGGAGATAAAACATGATGATCATGCATTCTTGTGGAGAAAATTATGTATAAAGAAAAAGTGAAATTTCTATTTATAATAATAATAAACAGTACGTTTCTATTTTTGTACCAACATGCATGTCTCTCCGTCTGTCTAAAAATGTGCCCCCTACCTTGACTGCGTTTCGAAATAGTTGCCCAAGATTTTTATGTAATTTATTGATATTATCCCTGGCTTGGGCAAGTTATCTTGTAGCAGGGGACCCCTCTTTTTTCAAATTAGGGCAATGAGATAATCAGCAGTGCCGGCAAATGCACTTGTGACCATTACTGATGATCTAATGCTTGATTACTGCAAAGGGCTGGCTGATGTGGTGCTTTCTGTGTCTCATCAGGTCAAAGCTATGGCCCTCCTCATCAGGAGCAGTGCCATGACCTAAGTCCCGGTGACTGGATCCTGACTTAGAAACACATAAGGAAAAGCTGTCTGGAGTATCGTTGGCGGGGGCCGTACCAAATGATTCTGGTCACCATGACTGCTGTGAAGTGCGGAGGGCTCTCCAACTGGGTGCATGCGGCTCACACTCACCAAGTTCTGTGTCCCCTCAATGGTATAACAGAACCTCTTCCAGAAGCACCAATGGTGGTCAAGAGACCATGGGAGCAGGTTAGTCAAGCAGTAGGGGACCAGCAAGAATTTGAGACAGCACTTATTCAGTCAGAGGGGGGTCCTGAAAAGTCGGTTGCTGAGACTGGAGAAGAAGCTAGTTCTGTATCTGTTACGGAACAAGAGACAGACCCCGATGAAGGGTCTAGTGCTATTGTACCGCGAGTGGCATCTTGCAAATGTTGGCCAAGACGACAAGAGAGGGGGAGACAGATTCCACAAGGAGTAGGTGACTTTGTTGTTATTCCAGAAGATACTGAGAACTCTGATCTGAGTGACAGAGAAGGAGAGAGAAATACCTCAGAAGTTCAAAGAGAATAAGAGTGCCCTGTCGGAGGTACTCTTCTCCTGAATGGACTTATTTCCTTGCAAAGGACCGAAAGAATGAGTTGTGGGTATTCTGGAATCATTGTGGAAATCCAACTGAAACTGAGGCAACTTGATCTTCCTCTGTTACGTTTGAACTTCCTCTGTTAGTGAAATTAAGTGCCCTGAGACATCTTATTCTGGATGTTGCATAGTTTCCTTTCCTGGATGCAAATTACTTCCCTCTGTTAGATGATGAACTGAAAAAGTTCACCTGATTGTCAGTGAACTTGAACCTTTTATCATTAGAGACATTAATTAGAATTTGTAGGCAAGAAAGAAGATTCACATAGACTTTGTACATACGTTGCTGCATATGATTTGAGCTTGGTTTTCCTGCCTACAGAGGTGAAAATTGACAGAAAAGGCTCTGTAGCTGCTACGTTCCACCCAAAGGTTTAGATTCTAGCGAAGAAATGGAAGCCAGTAGCAATACAAATGCAAGTTCAGATAGGCGTAGATATATCATAATAGGCCCATTGTTAGTAGTAGTTGTAGTATTAATTATAATGCTTGTAGGGTTATCTCCAGCTACATATAGGCCAGGAGAAATGAGATCAACTGTTGCTCCTACTGCACCACATCTTGCTGATAATAAAATACAGTTTTGGGGGGCTAAGATGTTTCACTCAGATATATCAAGGGGAGATTATTCTTCAAATGTATATTTTAGATTGCTATATGAATATATTGACACTATGACTGTGAGAGATTGCTATGTGTGCACTAAGTTGCCAGCTTCATTAGCTTAGAGCATCCCTTACCATCATATTCCTTTGACTTATGGAATTACATGTAGTCTTTTGATGAGCTTATTTTATAGACAGGATAGGTTTCAATATTATTTTTTAAACATTGATTTAGTCACTATGTTCAAACATTTTAATAAAAACCCTTATTTTAAAGGGGCAGAGATTGCAGGCAAATATTTTGTGACCTTTAAGTCATTAGACACTGCATATGCTCCTAGGCATAATTTGACTTGCTCAATGTTAGATGCGGAAAAGATGTTTTTGAATTTAGTCGAGGATAGGAGGAGAGAACTAGAGTCCAGTTCTGGAGCTGATGTGTTATATCCCGCATAGATGCCCTAATGTAGATCCGTTCGTACATGCCCTAAAATGGACGTATTCATATTTATCCTAATATGGTCATATTCGTACTTGCCCAATTATGGTCATGGCCGCATATGCCCAATTATGGTCACAACTGTACATGTCCTATTATAGTATGATTCCTTATATAGGCATGATCTTTCACCTACATTGGTCCCAGCTAGTACACAACGAGCTCTGAGGGCTGAACGTTATCTATCCTGTGCTTTTGAATGCAGCAGGGTTCTTCCAAATACAGGCCCACACTGTACTCATTAATTATGCATGGCTTTCTAAGAATACACCACCAGCATAATGTATGTACAAAGTTCACCCCTGACGTCTTCCTCATGTCCAATACAAACCATACTGAGGACCAAGACTCTTTAGGGTATAAATACACCACATCTTGCCCTGGTAAACCAGAGGGAACCGAGACTTCCATGCTGACACACTGACCAGAGACGCTGAGGCTCCTGCATGCAGTCGCTCAAGCTGACAGTGGTCTGACACAACCCGGACGGGGTGTCCAACTCGAGACCAGGACGGGGTCCCACACTCTCTCTATTCAGGTATGGGGGTTCGACTAAATCCTAGGAGGATTCTTGGCTCTTAGCTTCTAAGACCTACACACATATGCTAGGTACACTCAGGTACATCTAGGTAGGCATCGTAGGAGTACGCGCACTTGCATAACGCTTTTATATTCATGTATGTACTCATGATTATCGCAATATGGTAGAACTGTTCTATCCCTTTGCTTTTATCGTACTGCTGATCATATATCTCTGCTATTGTCTGCTGGTTACCACAGCACATATATTTTATACTAGAATAACAACTGTTCAATAAATACTTATTGAAAACGCCCGACTGTTTATTCTGTGTAATTCTCTGAGACAAACCGAATAAGTGAGCACGAGTGACTGAGCGAAAGGTAGTACATTGTTTCCACGATTCTGAGGTAATCAGGGTTGTCATGTTCTAAGGTTGCCAGAAACTAATCTCTCCCCGATAAGAGGAGGCACTAGTGGCACTGCGAGCTAGCTAATGCAAAACAATCTAACATAAGCGGTGAGGGTGCACAGAGTCAGTCTGCCACCAAGCCCACAGTTTATGTTACACAAACGCGCAGGTCCTGCATGGGTACTATAGGAACTACACGACATGGCGCCACCAACGTTGGTTTGGTACTTATTTAACAGTAGAATCTGAGTAGTTCAGTCGTGCTATTCTCAGAGAACCTACTCACAAAACCCCAGAGACGTCTGGAGTGGGTGGGCACTAAAATCCGCCGCAGCTGAGTAGTACGAGAATACTATTTATTTGCTGTTGGTTACTCAAGCTTGAAGGACATATAGTTCCTACAATTGTGCATTTACACCTTATCTTAAAAACTCTTTTATCTCCCTTCTTCCAATTAAAACAATTAAAAATGGTGGACGAAACAAGCGCAACAGGGAGAGTTACAACAAACCTCTTTGGTTTAGAAGAAGACCCTGAAGAAGCAATACAAATTGCACCACATTTCAGAAGGGCAGTCTCCATAAAACTTCTAGATCATGGCTTAAGAGCCAAGGGTGGTACAGTAATATTCGTGATTGAGGCACACAAATCTAATAAAACAGAGGTGTTCTGTTCATGGGTCACATTCCCAGCAGCGAATCCAATTACAGATGTATTTCACTACTACTTAGAAGGTGAAACACCAGCGGACTATACTCCTTTTGAGGAAATAGAGGTCCCGCTTACTTACCAGGAGCATAATTACTGGTTTAAAGGCGCCCTACCCCACGTACATGGAAGAGCAAGATTAGGCCCGCTCGGAGGAGCAGGAGCCACATGGCCCATATTAGCGGCATACACACCGCATCCGGACATTAACACAATGACACAGCCAGACTTACTCGTACAACACAGAGATTTAATTAAAATCTACAGAAACCTCACACAATTTGTGATGAGGACCTTAACAGTTCAGCCTGCACCAGCTGCAGCACAAGACACTCCAGTCCAAGGCACAGTTAATAAAATAACTCCACAAACATTACACGCAATAATGGGCAAAATGCCAGCAAAACACGAACAAATCCCATTCTGGATAGCTCAGAAAATAACTCAACTTGAAGCAGTATTCCCGAATACTACAACCAGTGATAAAGACAGAATCCTAACAATCTGCTTGCCCATGGGTCTCACACCACAAGTAGAGGACTGCACCTCTTGGGGTTCAGTCTTTGCTGCCATATATACCAGAACACATGGTATCCCGTCCTTAGCAGTAGTACCTGACGTATTGAAACAGATACAAAATGAGTATGGAGCAGAGCCTGCCCTTAACTTAGGGATGAAGTTACTAAATAACTTTGACCAGGTATCAGTCATAATACTAGCTAATATTAAGGGGGAAGCAGCTTCAGTGGCGATCCGCCAACGCCTAAGGGAGTTCAGTCCAGTAGATCAACAACACGAACTACCCAAAATAATCGAAACTGCATATGCAGAATTAGGCAGAGACAGTCTAGGTGGGAAAGCATTAAAACCACAACTGGTGGGCAGTCCTGAAAAGGACACTATAAAGCAGACACCTACTTCTTCTAAAAAGAAGTGGGAAAATAAAAAACAACAAAAGTCTAAAGACACCAGATCTCAGTCCAGAGGTAGGTCTCCTCAACAGGAGCCCTCTGAAAAGAGGTATAACCTCAGGAATAGGGATAACATTAAAAAACTTGACAGGTATCAGGATACTGATACTCGTTCCTCTCGTTCCTTTTCAGGGTTCATCGCGAAACTCCGAGAGGGAAGGACGATCAAAGGAGCGTACAAAGTCCAGAGACACGCAACACGCAACACGCTGCGGACTACGCACCTAAAAAAGAGGATAAACAAAAATCAAAACCTCAGTTCAAAAAGAAGAAGGTAGCAGGTCTCAAGATAAGACATGCCCAGAATTCTGAGGACACAGCTTCTGAACGGGAAATGGGCTCTGACGATGCTAGACAGCGCGGCAGAAGTAACAATAGCTCGCCAGAACCTGAAGGAATTTCTGGTGACAGCGGAGTTGAGTGAGTATATCACGGTGGAAACACCTGATACTCGGGTAAGTGTCCCACATAAGTTACATGAGATAACACTCCGGATGGAGGGGGCTAAGCCCAGAAAAGTTAAGGGTCTCTTTTGGAAAAATCTGTCATCTGGTTATGACATTCTATTAGCAGAACAAGACTGGCCACCTGCATTCGTCATGGAGTGCCCTAGGGGAGAAACGATAATTTTTCCAGCCTTTTCCGACCTCGTTCCCATTCACCTAAAACATGCATATGAGCAGGAGTGGGCGGTTGCCCTATCTCCGGCATTGTACAAAAATCATGCTGGTTGGGATGAGGATTCAACACACCACGTGATCCTGTTAAAAGTTTCCCCAAATGCTCAAAGGCAATACCCTATAAAGCAGGAAGCTAAAAAACAAGTCAGGGAGATTCTAGATCAACTTGAATATCAGGGGGTGATAGAATACTGCACTTCACCTATGAACAATCCTTTGTTCCCCGTAGCCAAACCTGACAACACATATCGTCTAGTTTTAGATTACAGACATGTAAACACTTGCACAAAGACATTTGCAGTTCAAAATGCACACAGTGCCGCATTAATGAATAACATTCTGCGACAAAAAAACAAAACAACACTTGATATCTCAAATGGATTTTTCTGCCAAAATATAGCGCCTGAAAGCAGGTATCTGACCGCATTCAGTGCGTTAGGGTCCCATCGGAAATTTTGCAGACTCCCCAAAAGGTACAAGAATAGCCCGGGGTTGTTTTCAGCAAGGGTAACAGAGTTACTCCAAAATTTGGATGAAGAAGCATTGTCCTATGTGGATGATATTTATCTGACGGACGATGACTTAAAGAGGCACTTGACCAGGGTGAGCACCATTATTATGGGATTCGCCTCTGAGGGCTATAAATTTAATTTAAAAAAATCTAAAATTGCCCACCTCAATGTCCTGTTTTTAGGATATGAGCTGTCAAGTGAGGGAAAAAGCCTGGCAGCTAACTTTTTAGAAAGGTGTGCGCTGCTCCAACCTCCAAAAACATTAAAGAATTTACAATCAATTCTGGGATTCCTAAATTTTGGTCGAACATACATTTTGGATTACGCAGAAAGGGTAAAACCTTTCTACGACTTAATAAAACCTGACTTTTCAGTCAAACAATGGACACAGGAACACACAAATATCCTGCGTTTCCTACAGGAATACATGATAGCTTCTAAACATTTACAGACACGCGTAAACGCACAGAACTTAGTGATCCGAGTCATAGAGGGTCAATGCGGGTACACTTATTTAACTTTTAATGAAGGTGAAACAGTACCAATCGCATACAAATCACACCTCTATACAAACGCAGAAATGCGTTTCACTTCAACAGAAAAAATCCTGACAGCAGTGCAGACCGCTGTAGCAAGAGAAAGAGCTCTGGCTCAGGGAAAACGCATAATTGTCGTGACCCCAGTACCAGCTTTAGGAGCTGTGACAAAAGCTAGCATTCCCAATGCGAAAGCCTTACATCCGAGATGGATACAATGGGCTAATTCTCTTACTGCAACGGATGTTGAATACAGATTTGATCCAAGTTTAAAAACACAGGCATTCCTGCAATACGAACAAGAATATCCTCTACCAAATGAAATTTTGCCTCTAGATCAGTATGAATACATTATTTACACTGACGGTTCTGCTCAACCAGCCACAGGAAGTAAGCAAGCTTACAGTGCAGCGTGTGCAATCGTTAAAGGTTGCATGCACTATGGCAAGTTCCATCCGAGTTGCACTAAAACGCAATCTCTAGGAGACTGCACGGCTCAGTTGGCAGAACTCAAAGCACTGATACTGGCACTTATAAATATGGATCACGAATTCCCCACACCGATTGTGTGTGATTCCTTTTACTGTGTACAGTCGTACAATAAATATCTACATCATTGGGAACAAAATGGGTTCAAAGATGCAAAAGGTGGCACAATTAAGCATAAAATGCTATGGGAACAGGTAGTGGAGTTGAGAAACGAACTACCAAGGGCTCACGTGATACATACACTGAGTCATCAGCGTGATGGCGTTCACGTTGAAGGGAATTCATTGGCTGATGAAGCCGCAAAAGGGGCTGTTCGCACAGCTGCAGTGGCTGCAGTTACTCATTCAAAGACGAGGGTAGACGGCAAGATTATGGTAGCTGTCAATGCTTCACGCAAAGGCAGCACAGCAGTACCTAAAAAATTTCCACTCAAGTACTCCTACAAGTTAGATGCACAAAATATTCCATATGCTCAGATTCCTGGAGTGGGGGATAGAGTAATACCAAATATGGGTCGTAGGCTAGGCTTGATTTTAGCGACACACGAGGGTTTGGGTTCTGCGCATACAGGCGTTACAGCGACTATTTCTTTATTGAAACAGCGCTACTGGTGGCCAGGGTTAACGAAGCAGACTAAAGACTATGTCTTGAAATGCGACATCTGTCAGCAGATAAAAGGTTCCACCGTAACACGCCCAGCACAGACACCATTACTGAAATCAGACAAACCTCTTGCATGTGTTTATTTTGACCATTGCGGACCCCTACAATCTGATGGGTCCAAGAAATATATCATGTTTGCAGTGGATTCCTGCTCTAGACTCCTATGGGTTTGGCCTCAGCGCTCGGCTGACGCTCGAACTGTTATAAAAGATTTGCGAGTCTTTATCGGCACATACGCAGTTGGCACGTTACATTCTGACCGTGGTCCGGCGTTTAGCTCTCGGGCTTACAAAGAGGCCATGTAAGGAATGGGCGTAGCATTGCGGTTCTCCTCTCCGTACCATCCCGAGGGAAATTCTGTTGTGGAGAGGAAAAACCGAGACTTAAAGCAATCTTTAACAGCTAGGGTATTAGGCAAGGGCGGTAGATGGGTCGATCACCTTTATGGGGTACAGCGCGCGCTCAATAATCAGCCAAGAAGCTCTCTAGGAGGTGTCACTCCTTACGAGGTCCTATTTGGGACAAGAATGTGGGTACCTGATCTTGATTGTGAAGGCGCAGTGGCGGATGAAAAACCATTTGATATCCATGATCGTTTGGCTGTTTTACAGGATCTAAATGAATTCAGGACACAACAAAGTAACGTGCTCCAGAAACAGGCCACCACTGAGGAAGTCAAGGCAGTAACGGCAAGACCTATCTGGATCCCAAAAATCGGGGATCTGGTCAGAGAGAAGATTGCTGACAAGAAAGAATTTGGGCCATCCTACAGAAAACCTGTACCGGTCCTTGGAATCCACGGCACAAGAACTGTACTTCTGCCACCACTTGCCGGAAAAAAGGAGAAAAGATTTGTCTCAATTGACCTAATCAAACCACACTATGTGGCCGATACTGAACAGTATGCAAAAACAACAATTGATGGACAGAATGCAGAACAATGTCATACATTCACCCCAGTACAGAGATCTGGGCCTAAATCCATCGTTTTTTTGCTCACCATGCCATTCCAGTTTGAACCCAGCCATATGCAAATCAGTCTTGACCCTGTGCCTCATGGGAACAGTCCAGCCCGAACTGCTAAGCCAGGTCCTCCCTGGACTGGAAACAAGCATCCTAGGACCGGTTTCGGGGTTTCACCCCTCTTCAGCCAGGATAGCTTGATTCCAGTGGCATGGAGAGCACGGGACCCACGTCTGGGCATACCCGTCCCACTCGGGGTGACAAATGCAAAAACAACAATTGATGGACAGAATGCAGAACAATGTCATACATTCACCCCAGAACAGAGATCTGGGCCTAAATCCATCGTTTTTTGCTCACCATGCCATTCCAGTTTGAACCCAGCCATATGCAAATCAGTCTTGACCCTGTGCCTCATGGGAACAGTCCAGCCCGAACTGCTAAGCCAGGTCCTCCCTGGACTCGAAACAAGCATCCTAGGACCGGTTTCGGGGTTTCACCCCTCTTCAGCCAGGATAGCTTGATTCCAGTGGCATGGAGAGCACGGGACCCACGTCTGGGCATACCCGTCCCACTCGGGGTGACAGATGCAAAAACAACAATTGATGGACAGAATGCAGAACAATGTCATACATTCACCCCAGTACAGAGATATGGGCCTAAATCCATCGTTTTTTGCTCACCATGCCATTCCAGTTTGAACCCAGCCATATGCAAATCAGTCTTGACCCTGTGCCTCATGGGAACAGTCCAGCCCGAACTGCTAAGCCAGGTCCTCCCTGGACTGGAAACAAGCATCCTAGGACCGGTTTCGGGTTTCACCCCTCTTCAGCCAGGATAGCTTGATTCCAGTGGCATGGAGAGCACGGGACCCACGTCTGGGCATACCCGTCCCACTCGGGGTGACAAATGCAAAAACAACAATTGATGGACAGAATGCAAAACAATATCATACATTCACCCCAGTACAGAGATCTGGGCCTAAATCCATTGTTTTTTTGCTCACCATGCCATTCCAGTTTGAACCCAGCCATATGCAAATCAGTCTTGACCCTGTGCCTCATGGGAACAGTCCAGCTCGAACTGCTAAGCCAGGTCCTCCCTGGACTGGAAACAAGCATCCTAGGACCGGTTTCGGGGTTTCACCCCTCTTCAGCCAGGATGGCTTGATTCCAGTGGCATGGAGAGCACGGGACCCACGTCTGGGCATACCCGTCCCACTCGGGGTGACAAATGCAAAAACAACAATTGATGGACAGAATGCAGAACAATGTCATACATTCACCCCAGTACAGAGATCTGGGCCTAAATCCATCGTTTTTTTGCTCACCATGCCATTCCAGTTTGAACCCAGCCATATGCAAATCAGTCTTGACCCTGTGCCTCATGGGAACAGTCCAGCCCGAACTGCTAAGCCAGGTCCTCCCTGGACTGGAAACAAGCATCCTAGGACCGGTTTCGGGGTTTCACCCCTCTTCAGCCAGGATAGCTTGATTCCAGTGGCATGGAGAGCACGGGACCCACGTCTGGGCATACCCGTCCCACTCGGGGTGACAAATGCAAAAACAACAATTGATGGACAGAATGCAGAACAATGTCATACATTCACCCCAGTACAGAGATCTGGGCCTAAATCCATCGTTTTTTTGCTCACCATGCCATTCCAGTTTGAACCCAGCCATATGCAAATCAGTCTTGACCCTGTGCCTCATGGGAACAGTCCAGCCCGAACTGCTAAGCCAGGTCCTCCCTGGACTGGAAACAAGCATCCTAGGACCGGTTTCGGGGTTTCACCCCTCTTCAGCCAGGATAGCTTGATTCCAGTGGCATGGAGAGCACGGGACCCACGTCTGGGCATACCCGTCCCACTCGGGGTGACAAATGCAAAAACAACAATTGATGGACAGAATGCAGAACAATGTCATACATTCACCCCAGTACAGAGATCTGGGCCTAAATCCATCGTTTTTTGCTCACCATGCCATTCCAGTTTGAACCCAGCCATATGCAAATCAGTCTTGACCCTGTGCCTCATGGGAACA
Source organism: Calotriton arnoldi (assembly GCA_963921515.1). Classification (NCBI taxonomy): domain Eukaryota; kingdom Metazoa; phylum Chordata; class Amphibia; order Caudata; family Salamandridae; genus Calotriton; species Calotriton arnoldi. Next base: position 46,358 of record CAWUFW010007888.1, read on the forward strand.
GTCCAGCCCGAACTGCTAAGCCAGGTCCTGCCTGGACTGGAAACAAGCATCCTAGGACCGGTTTCGGGGTTTCACCCCTCTTCAGCCAGGATAGCTTGATTCCAGTGGCATGGAGAGCACGGGACCCACGTCTGGGCATACCCGTCCCACTCGGGGTGACAAATGCAAAAACAACAATTGATGGACAGAATGCAGAACAATGTCATACATTCACCCCAGTACAGAGATCTGGGCCTAAATCCATCGTTTTTTTGCTCACCATGCCATTCCAGTTTGAACCCAGCCATATGCAAATCAGTCTTGACCCTGTGCCTCATGGGAACAGTCCAGCCCGAACTGCTAAGCCAGGTCCTCCCTGGAGTCAGGCTATCCTGGCTGATGAGGGCTGAATGCCCGAAACCGGTCCTAGGATGCTTGATTCCGGTCCAGGGAAGACATGGCTTGGCAGTTCGGTCTGGACTGTTCCCATGAGGCACAGGGTCAAGACTGATTTGCATATGGCCATGTCTGAAGTGGGGTGGCGTGGTGAAGCAAAATAACGATGGATTAAACCCAGATCTGTGACTGGGGGTGAATGTTTGCCATTGTGCAACATTCCGTCCATCATCTTGTGTGTTTTGCAATTCGCCCCAAGTGGGAAGGGTATGCCCAGACGTGGGTCCCGTGCTCACTGCGCCACTGGAGTCAGGCTATCCTGGCTGATGAGGGCTGAATGCCCGAAACCGGTCCTAGGATGCTTGATTCCGGTCCAGGGAAGACATGGCTTGGCAGTTCGGTCTGGACTGTTCCCATGAGGCACAGGGTCAAGACTGATTTAAATATGGCCATGTCTGAACTGGGGTGGCGTGGAGAAGCAAAATAACGATGGATTAAACCCAGATCTGTGACTGGGGGTGAATGTTTGCCATTGTGCAACATTCCGTCCATCATCTTGTGTGTTTTGCAATTCGCCCCAAGTGGGAAGGGTATGCCCAGACGTGGGTCCCGTGCTCACTGCGCCACTGGAGTCAGGCTATCCTGGCTGATGAGGGCTGAATGCCCGAAACCGGTCCTAGGATGCTTGATTCCGGTCCAGGGAAGACATGGCTTGGCAGTTCGGTCTGGACTGTTCCCATGAGGCACAGGGTCAAGACTGATTTGCATATGGCCATGTCTGAACTGGGGTGGCGTGGTGAAGCAAAATAACGATGGATTAAACCCAGATCTGTGACTGGGGGTGAATGTTTGCCATTGTGCAACATTCCGTCCATCATCTTGTGAGTTTTGCAACTCGCCCCAAGTGGGAAGGGTATGCCCAGACTTGGGTCCCGTGCTCACTGCGCCACTGGAGTCAGGCTATCCTGGCTGATGAGGGCTGAATGCCCGAAACCGGTCCTAGGATGCTTGAATCCGGTCCAGGGAAGACATGGCTTGGCAGTTCGGTCTGGACTGTTCCCATGAGGCACAGGGTCAAGACTGATTTGCATATGGCCATGTCTGAACTGGGGTGGCGTGGTGAAGCAAAATAACGATGGATTAAACCCAGATCTGTGACTGGGGGTGAATGTTTGCCATTGTGCAACATTCCGTCCATCATCTTGTGTGTTTTGCAATTCGCCCCAAGTGGGAAGGGTATGCCCAGACGTGGGTCCCGTGCTCACTGCGCCACTGGAGTCAGGCTATCCTGGCTGATGAGGGCTGAATGCCCGAAACCGGTCCTAGGATGCTAGATTCGGTCCAGGGAAGACATGGCTTGGCAGTTCGGTCTGGACTGTTCCCATGAGGCACAGGGTCAAGACTGATTTGCATATGGCCATGTCTGAACTGGGGTGGCGTGGTGAAACAAAATAACGATGGATTAAACCCAGATCTGTGACTGGGGGTGAATGTTTGCCATTGTGCAACATTCCGTCCATCATCTTGTGTGTTTTGCAATTCGCCCCAAGTGGGAAGGGTATGCCCAGACGTGGGTCCCGTGCTCACTGCGCCACTGGAGTCAGGCTATCCTGGCTGATGAGGGCTGAATGCCCGAAACCGGTCCTAGGATGCTTGATTCCGGTCCAGGGAAGACATGGCTTGGCAGTTCGGTCTGGACTGTTCCCATGAGGCACAGGGTCAAGACTGATTTGCATATGGCCATGTCTGAACTGGGGTGGCGTGGTGAAGCAAAATAACGATGGATTAAACCCAGATCTGTGACTGGGGGTGAATGTTTGCCATTGTGCAACATTCCGTCCATCATCTTGTGTGTTTTGCAATTCGCCCCAAGTGGGAAGGGTATGCCCAGACGTGGGTCCCGTGCTCACTGCGCCACTGGAGTCAGGCTATCCTGGCTGATGAGGGCTGAATGCCCGAAACCGGTCCTAGGATGCTTGATTCCGGTCCAGGGAAGACATGGCTTGGCAGTTCGGTCTGGACTGTTCCCATGAGGCACAGGGTCAAGACTGATTTGCATATGGCCATGTCTGAACTGGGGTGGCGTGGTGAAGCAAAATAACGATGGATTAAACCCAGATCTGTGACTGGGGGTGAATGTTTGCCATTGTGCAACATTCCGTCCATCATCTTGTGTGTTTTGCAATTCGCCCCAAGTGGGAAGGGTATGCCCAGACGTGGGTCCCGTGCTCACTGCGCCACTGGAGTCAGGCTATCCTGGCTGATGAGGGCTGAATGCCCGAAACCGGTCCTAGGATGCTTGATTCCGGTCCAGGGAAGACATGGCTTGGCAGTTCGGTCTGGACTGTTCCCATGAGGCACAGGGTCAAGACTGATTTGCATATGGCCATGTCTGAACTGGGGTGGCGTGGTGAAGCAAAATAACGATGGATTAAACCCAGATCTGTGACTGGGGGTGAATGTTTGCCATTGTGCAACATTCCGTCCATCATCTTGTGTGTTTTGCAATTCGCCCCAAGTGGGAAGGGTATGCCCAGACGTGGGCCCCGTGCTCACTGCGCCACTGGAGTCAGGCTATCCTGGCTGATGAGGGCTGAATGCCCGAAACCGGTCCTAGGATGCTTGATTCCGGTCCAGGGAAGACATGGCTTGGCAGTTTGGTCTGGACTGTTCCCATGAGGCACAGGGTCAAGACTGATTTGCATATGGCCATGTCTGAACTGGGGTGGCGTGGTGAAGCAAAATAACGATGGATTAAACCCAGATCTGTGACTGGGGGTGAATGTTTGCCATTGTGCAACATTCCGTCCATCATCTTGTGTGTTTTGCAATTCTCCCCAAGTGGGAAGGGTATGCCCAGACGTGGGTCCCGTGCTCACTGCGCCACTGGAGTCAGGCTACCTGGCTGATAAGGGCTGAATGCCCGAAACCGGTCCTAGGATGCTTGATTCCGGTCCAGGGAAGACATGGCTTGGCAGTTCGGTCTGGACTGTTCCCATGAGGCACAGGGTCAAGACTGATTTGCATATGGCCATGTCTGAACTGGGGTGGCGTGGTGAAGCAAAATAACGATGGATTAAACCCAGATCTGTGACTGGGGGTGAATGTTTGCCATTGTGCAACATTCCGTCCATCATCTTGTGTGTTTTGCAATTCGCCCCAAGTGGGAAGGGTATGCCCAGACGTGGGTCCCGTGCTCACTGCGCCACTGGAGTCAGGCTATCCTGGCTGATGAGGTCTGAATGCCCGAAACCGGTCCTAGGATGCTTGATTCCGGTCCAGGGAAGACATGGCTTGGCAGTTCGGTCTGGACTGTTCCCATAAGGCACAGGGTCAAGACTGATTTGCATATGGCCATGTCTGAACTGGGGTGGCGTGGTGAAGCAAAATAACGATGGATTAAACCCAGATCTGTGACTGGGGGTGAATGTTTGCCATTGTGCAACATTCCGTCCATCATCTTGTGTGTTTTGCGATACTGAACAGTAGGCCTTGTGGACTCCACAGTAGCAGACGCCCTCCTCTCGCTACAATCCAAGAAGTCCAAACAGAAAGACTCATCAAGTTTGAAGAGCCACCTGTACAGAATGAAGGACTAAGCAACAATGCTATGGAACTTGTTCCACTCCAACAAGAAATTCATCTTCAAAATGAAAACCAACTTAACAACCAAGTTGCAATCAGACCTAATACAGACATCTATGTCAATGTGCCTCGACAAGAGAACACAGTGATTTCAACAAATCCCGATGCAATTCCAACAATTGATCGAACTGCTTCTGGCTATTTCATGAACTTTGATACTTTTTCACTGGATCCAAGTGAGCCGGAAACGACGCCAGCCAAAAAATCACTTCAACAGAAACTCAATGAGTTTTTGAACTTTTTTAGAAAGACTTACCTGGTGTCACCTTGGATAGAACTATGGTATAGCACTGGGATTTTATTTTTCATTTTCTGGCTAGGTTTAATAACTTTTAGTATGCTTATTAATGGACGATACCTCCAACCAAGCTCTACAGCCCAAAGAGTCAATTTGATTTTAAAACCACACCAGTCTTCACATCGTGAACCAAGAGACTTGTCTTCAGTGAACATCACAGCAGTTCCTATACCGGACGGTATAGTATGGGACAAGATTGATTATGATATATTAGGTCCGACTGAACTTTTAAAACTAAAACATGTATTTAAAATTTCTTTAAGAGATTTCATTGCCTCCAGTACATTTTCTGATGATTGGGACACTGAAACTGTAAATGCTATGATGTCTGATTTCGAAAAAACTGCAGCATTTCCGAACAATGAAATGTTAGAAGGTACTTCAGACTATGATACATTGTACTGTTACCAACATTTTGGTGATCATTTCTTACACAAGTCTATAACACCTAGAAATGTATTTGAATACCACCAGTGGGAACACTGCCCGACACCTCCAAAAGGTAGTTCACAAGCGTTTGCACAGAAATTCACATACTTCTCAGGGTTTAACACATTCGACCCGTCATTTTATTATAAAATGGAGAAAATGTCAGCTCAGAAAATTATGTTAACAAACACCAAACATATTTACTCTGCATTCTTTCTGAACCAGTTGTCTAAACAGGGTTTCGATCTATGGAAAGACACAATAGAATCCAAATTAATCTGGGGTTCTAGGGACTGGCAAGTCCAGGGAATAGAAGCACTTTTTAGAGCATGCATCATTCCGCAGCAGATTTTATTTCTGAATGAAACTGTGCAACAGACATCCTGTCTTGGATTAGCCAAAGGCAAGGAAATGAACACACTGGGGTTTCCAACACCATCGCAGATGGGTGCGGGGCAGAATTCAACTACACAAGGGGTAGGATTAGATGACATTTTCCAGTACAACAGATCAGATCCTGATTGGACAGAATGGCTGATTTGGCCCATTGACACAAACAAATGTCAGCAGAGATTTATGAATACAACCGAAGGGTTTAGTATCCATAGGCCAGATCCACGCTATGTACAAAGACAACACCCAGGGGTAGTGACATCCTATAGTGTTGGCAAGTTGTGCCTTGATTGGCTAGAGACCTCAACACTGACAGAAGTAAAACACCACTTGACCTTACTCACACCTGACATAGATCTTAGAGATTTTCTACTAGGTCCAAGGAAACAACGTCAGAAACGTTTCATATATGCAGGCCTTTATGCCTACTATAATGAAAACTGGAAAATATCCCAACAAGAGGCCGCAGAGAGAATACGAGAAATAGACCGTATTAACTTAGAAAAAGCATTAGCAGTGGTGGATAATGGGTTAACTACTTTGATCTCCAGGATTTACTTCTTAGGCAACATTGTGTCCTCGGCAATCGACATATTAGAACAAGATCTGGCCTCGTTACAACACGGGCAATCTCAGCTACGTTCTATTATGATGTTAAGCTGGACGCTGCAATCTTTGCGTGCAGGCTATGTGCCATGGCGTTTTATAAACACCACGTCTCTGTTCTCAGAATACAATCTAACTGATAAACAGACAGAAATGGCACAAAGGGGAGCCAAATATACAATGCTGCGTATTGAGAAACTGGAAAGGTTACCATTCACTGTAGCCGAATCACCATCAACAGAATGGCTCATTCATGGCCAAATAACTCTGCAGGTCACTATGTTTCAGTTTCAATATTGCCTTGAGCAAAGGCAGGCAGGCAAATATGTAAACATGGGTAAGGGATACATCAAGGAAACTTGGGAGTTACCATATAGATACCGATGCCGGAATGGGGATCGAGAAGTGTATCTGAGTGGTACTAACTGCAAGAATGCTTTGAGCGGTTCTCTCATGTGTCAGGATATTTCTCTACACGGAGCCTGCAGTGGTTCAGTGGCGAACTTATCTTGTCACATGTCAGGGACCCCAGCGGCCATGATCACGCCGGTTTTCCAGCTGCTCTCGAATGGGAATTACTTAATGCTAAATGATCAAGGTTGTTGTGGGATGCTTCCGGGCATCGCATATCTAGTAACTGTTAACTCCAGGGTTACTTGCTGTATGCAAGTATTGTTTCCGCCACTGAACACAGTCAGGGAGGCGCCGTTATGGCCTTCGCTGAATGTTTCTCTTATACAATTTGATACTCTGAGCAGATTGAAAGCCATGCTTTTACAGCAACCTGTGCCCTTAACCTCCGCTCGAGAAACCTATGAACTTCAAGTTGCAAGGACCTCTACCGAGATACAGGCACTCATACGTACAAACTGCCCCATTCATTTCGCAGAAATGGTGGGACGTATCTTCAATGTGTCTGATACGAGTGGAATTGTACACCTATTTAAGACCATTGGGTCCGGACTGTTAAGCACCTTTCAGACAGTCCTCGGAGTAATCCCAAATTTTATACACTCCGTATTGGGAAGCGTATTTGGAGGATTCCCACTCATCCTGTTCCTAATCGCAGGAATCCTGATTGTAATATTGCAGCTTCGCAATGGACGGCCCACTTCCCGAGGGAATGGTGAACACGCTCCTGGAGCAGAAATACCGTGAACGCATGGTACATTTCTGGGCATTTCTTGCCTGCGAGAACTCAGTGCCTCCTGGTTTCTATCATTTAAGACCAGTCTGGATAGACTGCATCTTACCTGTGCTTCGATGCCTGTTCTGCGGAGAAGAATGCACGTTGGATCTTTGTCTAACATTTCCATCAGATGCGCCTCCGGACACGGATGCAATGCTGGACCTCATAAAGGCCCATGCTCTGCGTTGTCCCCAGCGGCTTCCAATTCTGATGAATGCATTCCTGGAGAATCCACAGGTGCCGTTCGCTCCTGCTGGGTTAGGTGACTCCTCCACAGGCACCCAGGTTACAACTGCCGCACAAGCTGCCGCAGCACCAAATGTTGGCAGTACTACATTCCATCTATGTGCGATTGACGTTCTCTGTGAGGCGTTGGATTTGTCATCTACAGCAGCTGACACCGATAATATTGAGCTTCCCAGCCAGGACGCGTAATCTTGAATTGGCTCATCGTGTCCTGGGAAAGAATACGGCTTCTTCGCTCATTTCAAAATAAAACGATCTAAATTTGGAACATTTTCTTACATTGACACTTTCGGTTGAGAAAAGTATGGCCTTCTCCTGCTTATGGTAATACAACTTCTTTAGAGACGATATTGACTTTTAAGTGGCAACTAGAAAAAGCTGAATTTAAACATTTTTTTTTTTAAGCACCAAAATTTTGTAACGATTTTTTAGAACCATGTTTTTACTTGCTTTTAAAAATGTTTTTAAATTGTCCAGATTTTAAGTATGGTCATTTATTATCCAGTTCGGAAGTGGAGTGGGTGTTATATCCTGCATAGATGCCCTAATGTAGATCCGTTCGTACATGCCCTAAAATGGACGTATTCATATTTACCCTAATATGGTCATATTCGTACTTGCCCAATTATGGTCATGGCCGCATGTGCCCAATTATGGTCACAACTGTACATGTCCTATTATAGTATGATTCCTTATATAGGCATGATCTTTCACCTACATTGGTCCCAGCTAGTACACAATGAGCTCTGAGGGCTGAACGTTATCTATCCTGTGCTTTTGAATGCAGCAGGGTTCTTCCAAACACAGGCCCACACTGTACTCATTAATTATGCATGACTTTCTAAGAATACACCACCAGCATAATGTATGTACAAAGTTCACCCCTGACGTCTTCCTCATGTCCAATACAAACCATACTGAGGACCGAGACTCTTTAGGGTATAAATACACCACATCTTGCCCCGGTAAACCAGAGGGAACCGAGACTTCCATGCTGACACAATGACCAGAGACGCTGAGGCTCCTGCATGCAGTCACTCAAGCTGACAGTGGTCTGACACAACCCGGACGGGGTGTCCAACTCGAGACCAGGACGGGGTCCCACACTCTCTCTATTTAGGTATGGGGGTTCGACTAAATCCTAGGAGGATTCTTGGCTCTTAGCTTCTAAGACCTACACACATATGCTAGGTAAACTCAGGTACATCTAGGTAGGCATCGTAGGAGTACGCGCACTTGCATAACGCTTTTATATTCATGTATGTACTCATGATTATCGCAATATGGTAGAACTGTTCTATCCCTTTGCTTTTATCGTACTGCTGATCATATATCTCTGCTATTGTCTGCTGGTTACCGCAGCACATATATTTTACACTAGAATAACAACTGTTCAATAAATACTTATTGAAAACGCCCAACTGTTTATTCTGTGTAACTCTCTTAGACAAACCGAATAAGTGAGCACGAGTGACTGAGCGAAAGGTAGTACATTGTTTCCACGATTCTGAGGGAATCAGGGTTGTCATGTTCTAAGGTTGCCAGAAACTAATCTCTCCCCGATAAGAGGAGGCACTAGTGGCACTGCGAGCTAGCTAATGCAAAACAATCTAACATAAGCGGTGAGGGTGCACAGATTCAGTCTGCCACCAAGCCCACAGTTTATGTTACACAAACGCGCAGGTCCTGCATGGGTACTATAGGAACTACACGACATATGCAGATCTTCATAGACAAATTAGACAGAGAAGAGGTTAAACAACAGTTGAAGGGAAATTTACCTGCTCTAAACTTAGATTGGCAGCATAAAGGTAAGCTATGTATACATGTTGACCAGAGTTTTATTGATGCGTTATTCTTAGGAGAGAGTGACTGTGAACATGTTTTTGAGGCGAGAGGAAAGAATGATCTTTTCTTGGAGGGAGAGGATCCTGTGATTCCTGCAGTGTATTTTACTCGTGGACAACGTGCATATTTTAAATTGCCCCATGAATTGCATGGTACATGCTATCTTGGTAAAGTTTTCCCGAAGATTTACCATGTAGAACATTTTGATGATCCGGTGTGCTAGAAGAAACACAGGACAAAATGAGGTGTTAGTGCAGCTGAAGTGGTGGGTGATATTTATGGTGTCATCATCCCATCCGTAGGTATGATTCTGAATGATCTGAAGATTAGAAAGCTATCTACTATAGTGGACAAGTTAGCTACTAGTACTGCTAATTCCTTATTGCTTGTAAATATTAAGATGATTCTGATTAGGTCCATGGTTTTGCAGAATAGACTTGCATTAGACCTTTTACTCACAAAACAGGGCGGAGTCTGCCGAATGCTCAAAGTTCAGCAATGCTGTACTTATATACCTGATCAAATTCAAGATCTAGATAAATATATCCGGAATATATCTGGGTTGATGAAGGATTTGGAAGAGTTGGAAGCAACAGGAGCTTGGGAAGCCATTAGGAATGGATTGTCTGCTGTAGGCAAGTAGTTTGGAAACCTGGGAAGTAGCATTCTGGGTGTCATCTTGAAGCCCCTTTTGATAATTACTCTCTGTGTGAGATTCCTGCTCATTATCTTTAAGGGATATAAGTATGCACAAGTTAGACAGGGAGTGGAAAGTAAGTCAGCCGATGTAGAGTTAGAGGATAGTCAGAGTAGATACTATGACGATATGAAATGTTCTGAGGATTCAAGATGAAAAATGCTCAAGACCACCCTGTTTTAGATGGTCCATCTGATAAGATCAGTCTGTTATCTGTGATGGCTTGATACACCATCAGCGGGAGGGTTTGGAGCAGCGTAATTTTGGCTCCACCTTCGTTATTATTGATTAGGCCACATATATCTATATTAAGAGCTTTACGTATTCACGTGATATAACGTGACTAATGAAGTGAAGTGCACTTAAAGACATATAGAAAGTGCATTTACCATGTAACCTCGACATTTTTATATATGTGTACACTAATGCTTCTTTTACACTAACAACGAATTGCACTACTCAAACATATTTACACATGTGGTTTAATAACATTGATTAATCTTCATGTATTCACAAATTCACTTAAATATATCCTCCATTTACTGGATAATGGAACCTGTATCTATCAGAATTGCATTTTACACTTATAACATGACTGTATATGTATCTGTATTCACGCAGTTACAACATGTATTGCAATTCTAGCTTTGCTAACTTGACCAAAGGCCTTAAGCATTTGGATTTTGCAATGTTTAACCTTGAACATGAATGTTTTCTTTGAATGCAGTGTTTTTCTTTCCTCTGTAGGTGCCTGGTGCATGATCTAATGAATGGAGAAAGGCACATTGTGTGAACAAGATATGGAAACATGAGGGGAGTCGAGTATGATAAAAATTAACAAGAAGAACGGAGGACTACTGTCTGTGCGGAATGAGGAGATGGAATCCAAGATCGCTTTGAATTTGTGGCTCAAAGAAGAAGAATTATGAGTGTCTCTGCGAAAGGGTATCGTTGGAAGGTGGTCACTAATTGGACCTTTGATACGGCTTCTAGAAGGGTCTTCTGTGGGTATAACTAGGGAATACTCTTTAGCTTTGTTCAGATTCCTTTCAGACTAGGAGAGGTACAGACCTCTTTGCGCTATTTTCATTGCATGGTTTCATGCTATGCGATACTCTGACTTTGGAAGTTCTTCTAAGCTGACACCTTTCTATTTTAAAGGATCTAATCGGGGTTTAATTTAGAATTCTTTAGTTTAGGTTAGTTAGAGAAATTAGAATCCCTCATGCATTATAGGCAGGAGGATCACAACTTCCAATCTCACCATAAGATTGTCTTCCTTATACTTTGGAAGAATGTACTGAAATCCTCATCTGTTACTTGCTATTGAGGATAAACTTCATTCATCGTTTTGGCTTTCCTTTGATAATCTTGGTCTGCTATACCATGTTTCTGAGACTGATTTATATTACTCTGCCTTTGAATTTGTAATAAATCCTACTTATCGACTCTGAGCTTGTGACCAAATGGGTTGCACTGTAATTGTGAATTGAAACTGAACCTCTTTTATTCATCAAGCACGCTAAAAAGGTCCATCGCAGGAGGGTAAGAAAGGAGGCCCGATTCCTCTGCGTTAACACCTCTGTGTGCCTTCCAGTAATATCTCTGCTTGTAAGAACAACATGATTGGTAAACAGGGGAATGCCGACCTAAAACATGCATTGTTTGACATTTATAAATGTTACTGACAAACAATGTGTCTGAGCCCAATTACAATTTGAACTGAAGAATCCAATCTGACTTTTGCAAAAGTTTTCCGTGACTTGAATGTGGGTTCAGTTGTTCTACATATCTTTCCTGTACTTGATTTCCTGCTTTGTATTTTTTTTCATTATAGATTTTTTTATTGCATATGAAGTACCAGGAGGCATTTGTGCTATAATGAAACAGAGCTAATTCTGATATTGGTCCATGACCATCAGGCTGCATCTGTCCCTTTCCAATTTATTTGCTCAGCAAAAACTTTAAAAAAACAGACATCAGATTCAAGGCACAGGCTGCCTCATGTACTAACAATAAAAACGTTTCTAGCGTACATGACAAAAAAGGACATAGAGGTAAAGATTATGTTTCTCCATCTTTACTGCACATTTTTCATAGCAGCCAATTAAAAAACAATAAGCTTAAAACAATATTTCCCATGATGGCCTTACACATGACACCCATCATCACATGCTCAAATCACCATAAAGCTAGCACCTTAAGTCATGGAACCACCATTTTCATTCCTATTTCTTAGCCCATTTAAACCTATATATCCAACATCTTAAACCATCTAAAAATAATGTAACCATGTCCCAAGTTCGAGCCAAGAAGCAAAACATCCCAATGGTAAACCCGCTATCGTCTGTCCAGTCCTGGCATGATGGGTAGACAAGATCCTGCATGACTTTGAGAACCCAAACACTAGAACTGGACTGAATCTATCAGATCTCCATCATCAACCAGCATCCACTGAGTTCAGCTCCACCTTATCCTTGCTTCTGATCATTTCCGGGGAACAGAATCGGAAAGCGATAAACTTTGCCCCCACATATAATGCACATAATCATCATCAGACAAAGAAAAAGTAGCTTCCCGGGGAAACATAGCTTTCTCTCCCAAAAAGCAAGATGCCGATCGGCTGAGGTGACAGCTCTCATCACTCGGACCTGCTGGGAACCCTAAATCAGAAACCCCACCAACAGGCACAAGAGTATGCTGTTTGAAATCCGCTCTGCCCTACAGCCTCTGCCTGCTTAACAGAATCTCCCCCTGTATAACCCGGTGTAGGATAGCTGTAAGGCAGGGAGAGCTGCTACTCGCCTGTGAAAGGGTCCTTGAGGCATTGGACAATACTGACTGTTGCTCTGTGCTGCCCCCGACTGCCGTGATGGGCCCGAAGACTCCCGCCGCAGCTTCTAGAGGCCGGACTCCAGTGGCTCCCTCCGCTGCCACCACCACCACTGCCACGGCTGCTGCACCCCCTGTGGAGGGGTCGAGCCAACTCCCAGAGGGCGCAGGCAATGGAGTGGAAGTGCCTCCGCGCCACTCAGATGCCAACTTCTGATGGTGACCCGGACGGAGTCTCTAGTGGAGAGGAAGGGGAAGAGTGGGGCTGCGCTCCAGCAGCACCTGCCCGGCTCCACAGTATTGGAGTTGCTGCGTGGACTCAAGCCGGCGCTCAGGAGAATGATAGCAACCGCTACCACAGAAGAGAAGAGGCCAGGAGACATGGCCAGTAGAGAGCCTCCTCAGCAAGATAAAGAGGAAATTTTGGCTACCTCGGGTGTATCAGTTAATGAGATACAAGTACGCACTGCCCCCCTGAACTAGGCCAGATAAATCCCTCTTGTGCACAGCACACCGAGGGTGGTGAGGAGGGCGAATCCGGGACAGCAATGAATGAAGCCTCAGGTGGGACAATAGATCATAGTCTGCTCCCTAGGGGCCAAAAAGATCATATTGAAAGAGCTAATGGGGGTAGGAACAGGAAGGTTTTCAACAAATTCCCATTAATCTCCCTGGGAGATCAGGGTAATCTCTGCAAGCTTTGGTAGGTGCCAAAGGAGTAGTAAAGGAAACTAATGAGCTAGATACCGAGACAAATGACTGTTTTTTTTCCATGTCGGATAAGACTTGGTCTGCAGATGACTCAGGTTCGATCTCTGAGTCAAGTGAAAATGAAAGCCTACCAGATACTAGTGGGGTAGACTCAGCAGCAACAATGCACAAAGTCAGGAGAAAGGCAGGCCTATAAACCAGATCCGAAGATGTGGAATTAAAATGGGATTATTCACCAACAGATCAGCTTGTCGGGATTATGGCAATTCCATCCCAAATTCATCAGGGAGCTACTCTACCAATCCTAGATACTATTTTACAATGTATCCTGTCGCACCGGGAGGGGACCCGAAAGGCTAGCCGTCGCTCCCAATCAGCAATCCGTAAGGTTCAAGGCTCAGCAAGGAAAATTGCCAAGGCATGTAGTGCTATTGGTGAGAGACTAACAGACCTTGAGACTAGAGCAGCAGCCCTGGAGGCTGATTTTGCGGGTACACGAGGCCAGACAGAAGCCCATAAGTCTCAATCGGTAGCTATCCAATGGAAACTGGAGGATCAGGAGAATAGCCATCGGCGGAATAACCTGCAGTTTCTAGGGATTCCGGAAAGCAAGGAGGGGTCGGATATTTGTGCATACATGGTTGGTTTGCTGTCCAATGCATTCCTTGATCTGGAAGGCTGGAATTGGGCCCAGGAGGTGCAGCAAGCCCATCGGGTCCCCTTCTCCTTAAAGCAGCCTGTTAGATCGGATATGAAACTACAAGCTGTGTTAGTATATTTCGGGAACTATCTTTTGAGGCAAAGTATCCTTGAGAAGGCCAGACCTGAAGCCAAGCGCACTGTGGGCGATATTTCATTTTTACTCAACCTGACTTTTGCCACGTAACCGTTGAGAGACAATGGCATTTATGCCAAATGATCAAACCATTCCAAGAGAAGGGGGTACAGGCCTTCCTGATAAACCTGGCTAGGCTGAAAGTGGTCTGCGGGGACCGGACTCGATTTTTTACCTCTGAGATTAAAGCTCAGGATTTTCTGTCCGAACCGAGGGTGTAAGGGAAGGCCTACCCAGTATTTTGTAAAGCTAAAGGTTTGTGATCTATAATTTAAGAATAGCCTGGTGGGGGGATATACAACCACATTGGCATATACACATTGCTATTTTGATATGTGTTGTTTACTTCTTTATTTTTAGGTGGTTGGGGTACAAGGTTGGTATTATTCAGGCTTATATGGGGGTTCGCTGGTCAGAGGGCTGCTACATCTATCACAGACCAATCGGTCTGGCAGCTTTCATGTGCGGTGGAGGGAGGTTTAGGGAGGTAGGGGAGAGGGGGGAGGGAGGGGCTGGGGGGCAGGAGGGGGCAGAATAAAAAAAACAAAGAGGAGATAATGAAAGTCATTTGAAGAGTCTTAATGTGTTAATGGCCAGCTTGTTGTTTTTTTTGTATTTTGATGGCTAAAACATTAATATGTTCAGTGCATGTCAGAGGTCTGAATGACAGCATTAAAAGGGCTAGGGTCTATGAGATACTAAGAATTTCAGCCCGGATATAATTTGCCAACAAGAGACCCATAGCCCATGGAACAAGAGGGACATTTTTACAGATCAGAGGGTATGTCTTGGCTATTTGCTCAACTCAGACCTCCTCGATAAGGGGGGGTAGCTATACATGTTGAAAACAATACTGTAGTAGTAAAACGAGCATTAGCAGGTAAATGGGGGCGCTGGGCACAAATTTTCCTATCTACAGGAGTGACAATAGGTACCATCTATGGGTCTAACCAGGACAACCCTAAAATATGGGTGGATCTAGGGATGGAGCTAGCCTCCTGGCCAGACCCCTGATTATATGCGGGGATCTAAATATACATCTGGAAGCGAGTAGCATTGGATCGCAAAAATATAGTGGGAGGAAACCCCAAGTTAACAGGGCATTGACTTCATTAAGGGATAGCCTGGTCTAAGTGAAGTTTGGGTGGCTAAGAATTCTTCCGACCCAGGGTATACATATTTTTCTTACCCTCATAAAAAGCATGTTCGTTCAGACTATTTTTTGGTCTCCTCTACTATTTTAAATAAGAGTGAGATTAAGAAACTCCCCATACTATTCTCGGACCACAATCCTTTACTTCTGGAAATAGTAGGAATGGGAGGGAATAGGAGACAGTTTAAATGGACCTTTGACAGAAAGCTATTGGCCAATGACAAGTTTATTGAATACATAAGGCGTTGGTAACAGAATATTTTAATATAAATCAGTATAGTGCCTCATGCAGAGTAGTCTGGGATGCTTTTAAATCAGGACTCAGGGGAGAGGTTATCAGCTATGTGGGTCGGAGGCGGAATTGGCAGAGGGATGAGGTTAATTGCTTGATAGAAAATCTGGCAAATCTCGAGACAGAACATGTAAAGATGATGAGTAAGGGGCAGGAGGAGGTGGAAGAACAAAAGGAGCTATTATTGAAATTGATAACAATAAAAGCTGAGATTAATAGCTACTTTATCGAACAAATAGCTCAAGGGTTTCAAGCACATAAAAATGAGGTGTATGAATACGGGGAGTCAGCAGGAAGGATACTGGCTCTACGTACAAGACAGAAATCCAGCAGGAATAATATCACTAAAATTAAAAAGAATGACGGACAATATGTTACAGAGCCCTCCGACATTCTCCGTATTTTTGAGGGATTTTTAAATGATTTATACCTGGAAGATCCTCCCAGCACTAAAGCGGTAGCTGGGGAGGGCAATGGTTGAGTGAAATCAGGAGGAATTAGTGAAGAAGTATATCAGGAGATGGAGGAAGACATCACAATGAGGGTAGTTACTGATGCCCTGGGCTATTTGACTTCAGGGAAAGCGGCCGGCCTGGATAAAATCCCCCTCAAATTATATAAAGTACTTCACCACGAGCTGGCTCCTCTATTGCTTGACCTGTTTCTAGATGTTCAGCAAAATGGGATCCCTCCCCACACTTGGCAGGGCACCGATATAGTTATTTTTCCTAAAAAGGGAAAGCCGCTGGATTCACCTGCTTCCTACCGCCCAATCTCTCTGATAAACTCTGATGCCAAATTATATTAGAAAATTATGGCTGTCCGGTTGGGCAGGATCATAGTCAAACTGGTCTCACCATGGCAACATGGGTTTCTACTGGGCAGGGG
Organism: Calotriton arnoldi; assembly: GCA_963921515.1. Classification (NCBI taxonomy): domain Eukaryota; kingdom Metazoa; phylum Chordata; class Amphibia; order Caudata; family Salamandridae; genus Calotriton; species Calotriton arnoldi. Next base: position 62,795 of record CAWUFW010007888.1, read on the forward strand.
AACTACCAATCACATTAGACGGGTTATATCTTTGCTAGATATAGCGGAAGTAACAGGGGACGGGCTGGCTGTGATCCTCCTTGACACAGAAAAGGCTTTTGATCGGGTTTCATGGCAGTTCCTTTGGGGAGTTTTGGCAAAGAGAAGGTTTAGCCTGCACCTTATCACCGCTATACAGGCATTGTACTGCAAACCTTTTGCCAGGGTGCAAATGATGGATGAAGAATCAGGGAAAATAGAGGTGGCTAGAAGGACAAGGCAGGGCTGTCCCTGCTCCCCAATTCTCTTTGCTTTGTATATAGATCCATTAATTAATTTGATCCTACAAAACGAAGCAATAAAACCGGTTACCACCAGCAGGTATGATACTAAGATTCCGGCATATACAGATGATATCGCCATTGTAGCAAAAGATCCGGAGAAGACAATGGCAGAGCTTGAACGTATGGCAGGGGAATATGGGAAAGAATCAGGGTATCTTTTGAATAAAGGGAAGGCGCAGATTGTTTGCTCCAAGAGCATCAACTTTCAAGATACCTGAAGGGTTGAAACAGCTGTCTATTTAGGGATAAGGATAAGTTTTGTGGTAGATTCCATATGGTCAATTAAGTTAGACCCCCTGCTACTTATTATAAGTACTGAATTAAGACGTTTAGATAAGCTTCACTTATCAATAATAGGGAGATCTTATATACTGAAAATGAGCATTCTACCTAAGGTACTTTATCTATTTCGCTCTATCCCCCTAGAGGTAGTGGATGATACAATCAAGGAACTGGACTCTATGTTTATTAATTTTATATGGCTGTACCAGATAATATGAAGGTCTCTAAAATTCTTTACGCTCCCTCAGGAAAGAGGTGGCTGGGCCGTCTCTAACTTGGTTTTCTACTATTGGGCTGCTTTATTACAACAGATGGGAACCTTGTTTACAGTAGATCTGTCAGGTATAACTGGCTCGGATTCCCCATCTATATACCAGCTGGCTATCGGTAACGAGGCACCCAGGGTTCTGCTGTGTCAACTCGAACCTAGCTATTATTTAAAAAACCCGCTTTAAGTGCCTAAAGGCAGCTTGGAAAGTCTGGATCAAGGTCGGTATACTCTTGAAGATTCCGAGATACAGCAGGTATACACCTTTGTGGCGCTTGCCGCTTTTTCCAAATATGCTCTATGACGTAATAGGCAGGAGTTGGGAACAAGTAGGGATTGTTAGGATTGCAGATCTTTATAATGTATCTGAACTCTGTTCTTTTATAGACTTACAACAACACTATGGGATAGCTATTAGGACACATTTTAAATATATCCAGCTGAAGGAATATCTCATTCGACTTCAGGGTGGGTCCTTTCATTTGGATAAGATCCCGATCCTGGAAATAATCGGTTGAGGGGATTGCAGGATATGGGGTATTTATAAAATCTTATTGGATACTACCCCAGATGATCTAGGAAAGGAAGACAGGGGACAGGGATGTAGACTTAGATATATCAATTGCATTAGGGATGAAGATTTTCCTGTCCGCCAATCTGAAGGCCCAGCACTACAAAACAATTTTTAATTTATATTTCACACCTGCGAAGCTATTTGATTGGGGGAAGAGGGAGAATGACAAGTGCCCTAGATGTCATGAAGGACCCGCTGAAATTATACATGTTTTTTTCTTGTAATAAGCTTCAACTTTTAAAGACAGGAATTGAGATTTTTTTGGCAGGAGGTGATCGGTAAGGTGATAGCTATCAGCCCTCTTATGATGCTACTGGGATATGATAGTCGAGTTGAATTAAATGCAACACAAATGAACCTTGTATTTATTTCAATCGCCGTAGCCCACTTGCTGATTGCAATCGCATTTAAAGATTCAGATCCCCTACTTATCAGGGTTGGTTTATCCGTCTTTTGGCTATTTATTCACAATAAACATCTCTGTATAAATGTAAGGGCCGACGGGCAAAGAGTAGGGGGTCGCAAGATCTGGGCACCCTTGACGGCATGGCTTAATAGCAGGCGGAGATAAAGGCACAGCTTCCTCTCAGGTTACTATGGGACCGATTGCTTGGGTATGAGCTTTTCTAAGTTCTTTTTACACAGCTTACTGGGGCAAGTTACCCCCCCCTGCTTGATTAAGTAATCTTGTATTTAGTGTGATGATGTATTTTACATGAAGCTGGTAATTCTATCAGACCAAGAATCTATATAAGTCGAAGGATGGGAACCTAGACCTTATTACGCTGTTGTTGTAAATGTCTCTAATTATCTTTTAGCGTCTTAGCATATTTAAGCAGACCAATTAATTTATTGAATTGAACCTGTATTATGTATTGTATACTCCTGAGCTCAAATATGTATGTTATTTATTCTTTTAATCTCTCTGGATAATAAATATTTTGAAAAAATCAGAAACTCAGCCTTCTTGACAGAAAGGAGAAACCTCGAAGGGAACTCACCTACAAGGGGAAAAGTTCAAAACATCTGAATACAAGCCAGAGATGGACAGCCAGCAGTGGACTGACTGCAACAATTTGCTGACATTTGCTGGAGGGGGTTCACAGGCTACTGGAGATCCAGGGGACTTTGTGTCCCATCTCCCTCAGTGCCAGGAGGCACAGCCACAGAGTTGTGTTTGGAGGGGGTGTGACTTCTGACATCTTGCTACAAGTGCACCCTGCTGCAGCAGCGGCTGGCATGTAGGCAGATTGGGGGGCAAGCATATGTGGTGTCAGTGTGTGCATGCAAGGTGAGTGGTGTGTGTAAATAAAAAGAAAAAACACTTACCTTGCTTGCTGCATGACCTCCGATGTCCTCCTCGGTCCGGTCTCCTCGGGCTCCCGCAAATTCCTTTAAGCAATCCTGGCGCTGCTCTCATGCTGGTAACCACCATGAGAGACGTGCCAGGATTGGAGGGAGCGGCCTCTCTCAGTGCTTGCAAGAGCACTGGAGACCTGTGCTTTCTCTAACCCAGCTGTATTAGGACAGCTGGGTTAGAGAAGTTTGAGATGCGCATGTCTCGCAGGCTGCAAGACAGCTGGCCAAAAAGACATGCGCAGTTTAAACTGAAGTGCTCCGCTCCCTGCTGCCACTCAGCAGAAATGGCCCTGTCCCGGCCTAACACTCATTTCAGGATGGGAGGAGGGAAACAAAATGGTAATGAATTAACTTTGATGCCATTCTATCTTTCATTGCTGGGGGGTATTTTGGGAAGTGGGACGACGCTCCTCCATCCTAATGGAGGATCCTCTCCTGCCCTGTTGTCCGGCTACCTGGGGGCTGACATGTGCTGCAAGGGGGTTCACAGGCTCCCAGAGACCGAGAAGACTCAGGGGTCTTTGTGTCCCATCTACCTCCGTGCCAGGAGGCACAGCTGAAGAGTTGTGTTTGGAGGGGGCGCGTCCTCTGACATCGTGCTACAAGTCCACCCCACTGTCCTGCTTCCTGGGGACTGACATTTGCTGCGAGGGGGCTCACAGGCTCCCAGAGATCCAGGAGGCTCTAGTGGATTTTGTGTGCTATCTCAGTCAGCGCCAGGAGGCACAGCTGCAGAGTTGTGTTTGGAGGAGGAGTGGCCTCTGACATCGTGTTACAAGTGAACCCTGCTGTCCCGCTGCCTGGGGGGCTGACATTTGCTGTGAGGGGGCTCACAGGCTCTAGAGACCCAGGAGACTCCAGGGTACTTTGTGTCCCATCTCTCTCCGCGCCAGGGTTCACAGCTGCAGAGTTGTGCTTGGAGGGTGCTACAAGTGCACCCTGCTGTCCTGCTGCCTGGGGGCTGATATTTGCTGCTTAGCGGCTCACAGGCTCGCAGAGACCCAGGTGAATCCAGGGGACTTCGTGTCCCATCTCCCTCAGTGCTTCTGCGTTTGGAGGGGGCGTGGCTCATAGCATCGTGCTACAAATGCACCATGCTGTCCCGCTCTGCGGCCCGGCCTCACACATCAGCGTCAGGAAGAGGAAGGGCAGGGCCACCCCCTTGGCCCTTCGAGGGGACATCTGCAAGAGTGGTAAGAGCTTACTACCGCCTTGAGGTCCTCTGTTGAGTTTTCCACGGATCTTCCCTGGCAGATCTCTCCCAGGGGTACCTTGATTGATGTGAATGGCGTTCTGCTAACTCCATTTTTTGTACTTATATTTTGACTTTGAACTTTACAGATGCACTGGGACTCTGGTAGTTCTGTGCAAGATAGATTTTTGATTGTTAAGCGTACTGTTGCCGCTGCGTGTGTACCGCGTTTTTACCTGTGTTGTTATCAAAAGTGTTGGGGGTGTCATATGTATTTTCCACTGTCTGGTGCCCCATAGCCCACTCTCTCTTTTGCATATCTGGGGCACATGGGTAAACGGAAAGCTTCAGACAACTCAGGGGAGCTTTGGAAGGCTAAAAAGCAGACAGAGCATGCTGTATCAAAGTGCACCCCTAGCAGAAATAGAGGGGCTAATTGAGGAAGCAGAAGGGCTGCTGAGCAAGGACGATAAAGGGGGCGCGCCTGCATGTAACAATCTAAAGACCAAAGGCATTAAGTCTTATTTTAAGAATGGCCCAGGGCAGAGTAGGGTTCCGTCAGCAGCCAATCTAACTTCCACCACTATTAGTGGGATGCCGCCGAACCCCAAGATAGCCAAAACTGTTTTACCTCTAGAGTAGGAAGAACATTGCCCAGCACCTTTTTTGATTAATGTTGTGTGCTCTAATAGGTTTATGGCGCTTCAGCCGAGTGAGGATGCAGTCCTCATTGAAGAAAAAAACAAAAAGACAATGAAAAAGTATATTGAAACAACATTTGTATATATTGTAACATAATAAAGCATTACTTATCTGTAATCCTTACAGCATAAAATATTCTAGAATGGGATAATCCTCGCCTCCATGTCAATAATAGAATTGAAAGTTCTTGTTGTGTAAGCTACCACATTTTTAGGTTTCGCCTGCAAATCGCTTGCGCTGAGCTTGTTAGGGTTTGCCTGCACAGAGCTTGCACTGAGCTTGTGAAGCCTTTTATATTTATGAAAAAATAATCTTAAATTGGGTTTACAGTCTACCCTTACATTCCATTTGTTTGCATGCTTGTCACTCAATTTTCCTTGTGTTTTTATTGGTTGCAGCATGATATTTCCTATTTTTTGTTTGTGTGTTTTCTTCTAAGTGGAGCTTGAACCAAAAACTCCCTTTGAACTTTTCCTCCACCTTTTATGGCACTACTTTTTTCTTTGTGCTCAAGCGTGTTTGGCGACTGCATGTTATATGTGTAGCTCTGCCTTTTATGTATTAGTTTAAAGCTGGCATGTTTATTGATTTGTCAGTGTTAGAGTGCGACCCTGAAGTGCATGTGTGTACTTCTGTCGAATGTGTGATTTTTCTTTCATGTTATGCTGCCAGCCCACAAAAAAATCACATTTTATATCGTAAACGCCAATGTAATGGCACTCTGCACTAGAGCAGCACCTGACTTGCAATCTTGTGATCAGCGTCATCCCGAAGGTTCTTATGTCACTACCATAGGCCTATGAAATGGGCTTTGCACAGACTCAAAGATTATCTTTCTCGATCTCTTGAGTGCTTCGTCATGTTTGTTGACTCATCTTTACTGTCAAGGGATCTTTGGTAAGAGCAGCTGCTGGCTTTGTCACCTAGGCATGTTTTCATTATGAACAAGGAAATCTGGAGACTCACGTACATGCCTGCGCCCGTACTGTACATATATAAGCACTTGGGTTATGCTGCTCTGAAAGTACATGCAGCGTTAAAATATTTGAGCTTGTTTATGTTTTAGTCTAAAGGAGGGATGTTTATTGATTTCGTCAGGGATTAAAGTGCGACCCTGAAGCACGTGTATACTTCTGTAGAATGTGTGATTTTTCTTTCATGCTCTGCTGCCAGCCTCCTATGCTTGTTCAGGCACCCACTGCTACCACTCCCTTGACAACAAAAATGTCATTTTATACATAGACGCCAATGTAACGGCGCTCGGCACTAAACCAGCCCCTGACTCACACTCTTGTCATGAGAACAATCATGATTATTGCTATATTTTACTACGAAACAAACAGTCACAAGTGCAGTTACCTTGCAGGCACTAGGGTCATGAATTGAATGGTGCAATAGGTGCAGTGGCGCCTGGCCAAATGTTCTGGGAAAACCCACTGAACACCGATTATTGCTATATTTTACTACTAAACAGGCCGTCACAAGTGCAGTTGCCTTGCAAGCACCAATGTCATGATTTGAATGGTGCAGCAGGTGCAGTGGCACAAGGGCCAAAAGCTATAGGAAACCCACTGAACACTGATTATTGCAAAATTTTACTACTAAACAAGTAGTCACATGTGCAGTTGCGTGGCAGGCACTAGGGTCATGATTTGAATGGTGCAGCAGGTGCAGTGGCACAGGGGACAAAAGGTCTAGAAAACCCACTGAACATTGTATATTGCTATCTTTTACTAATAAACAAGCAGTTACAATTCCAGTTACCTTGCAGGCACTAGGGTCATGATTTGAATGGTGCAGCAGGTGCAGTTGCACAGAGGCCAAACGGTCTAGGAAACCCACTGGACTGAGTATTGCTATCTGTTAATACTAAACAAGCAGTCTCAGGTCCAGTTGCCTTGCAGGCACTAGGGCCATGATTTGAATGGTGCAGCAGGTGCAGTGGCACAGGGGCTAAAAGATCTAGGAAATCCACTGAACACTCTTTATTGCTATATTTTAGTAGTAAACAAGCAGCCACAAGTGCAGTTGACTTGCAGGCACTAAGGTTGCGAACTTGCGAGTGAATGGTGCAGCAGGTACAGTGGCACAGGGGCCAAAAGGTCTAGGAAACCCACTGAACACTGATTATAGCTATATTTACTACAAAATAAGCAGTCACAAGTGCAGTTACTTTGCAGGCACTAGGGTCATGATTTGAATGGTGCATCAGGTGCAGTGACACAAGGGCCAAAAGGTCTAGGAAACCCACTGAACACCGAATATTGCTATATTTTTACAACTAAACAAGTAGTCACAAGTTCAGTTACCATGCAGGCACTAGGGTCATGATTAGAATGGTGCAGCAGGTGGCACAAGGGCCAAATGGTCTAGGAAACCCACTAAAACCACTTTTTTTTGTGACACTGGGAGATCACATGATTTGAGCAGGATCACAGGATTTAGAGCTGATGCCGAGATTCGAACTTGGTTCCCCAATTCAGCAGCTCTTTCTGCTATTTCACATCTTTATTATAGTCATCTGCAACATGTGCAAAAAACAATGACAAAGAAAACCTATTGGCTTTGCAAATGCTTGTTTATTCTTTGTCAGGACCAGAGGCTCCAATTATTCTTGTTTAAAGCTGTGACACCACTAATGAAGCCACATCTATGAACAGTTTGTAATAAAAAGCTTTGAAATTAGATTTTGAAAACAAATCCGCCACCATCATGATGTCTTCCAAACAGGAAACCAAGGCAAAAGACTTGGAGGCCATAGCTCCCCTAGCATAGTGTGTGCCAAATCTTAAAAATACCTTATACCTGCCTCTGCTAACAGCCAACACTCCCATTGGGCCAAAGTTGCTGCTGACACCGGTCTGAATGGTTTTTGCAACACAATTAACAGCTGTCCCCCATGATCCTGTCTAAACTCGCTAGCATGTGCTTCATATTCTTTCAAACAGTGCGCATCATTGAGGAAAGCTGGGTATGAAACAGATCTGGAATTGGACTTTGTATGCCTAATAATGGATAAAGAAACTCCATCCAGAGAGAATACTCTATCTTGAAGATCTAAAGCATGAACATATGATACAATATTACAGGATATTAAACATAACAAAACTATGGGGTATATTCACAAGAACATGTGATAATTACCGCAAGAGTAGCGCAACGTAACTGTCAGCATCGCAGCCTATCGCTGGAAAATAACCCTGTGACAACGTGGAATTCACAACACGGTGGTAGCATGCGATAGTTGGCCGACACCGCGGCCAATGCTCGCGATACAACCACCTCGACGGAGATAAAAACACAAACCACAACGTGAAAAAAGCTGCGATGGGCCAAAGCGCGATAAGAAAACAGTGACAACCAGCGCGAGGGCTGCAATACTCACGCGCAATGCGGGAAAAAGCACAAGAACAGCATACGGAAAATGCCACAGAACAAAATACATCAACAGCGGAGTACCACGGATGCACCCTGGCCAACTGCAGAGGACAACATGCACACCACAACATCCAAGCACCGTGGAAGAACAGAACCTACAGGCACACCTCATGAAAGAGACCAGTGGCAGACAAATCAGAGCCGCAGGAGCGACACACCCACCGTGCAGCATACGCACATAAGCAGAAGTGCACCTCGACATTGACAACATCCCGGTACAAACAGCAACACCTCCACAACTGAACACAGGACACAACTGGTTCGGAAAATGTGCACAACCTGGCAAATCACATCTGAAACCCCAGGGATATGTAACATGACAATGTACAATTCCAACCTGTAACCGGCAAATATGTTTTATTCACACATGCAGTGCAATTGGACATCTACTACTGTCCCATGAATGCCACGGACGGTCACAATGTGACGTGCTCACGAGAAGTAAGTGTCAATGATGGAGTCCCTATGGGCCATTCCTGCCGCAGCTGCAGTGGGATGTGGGCCACCTGCCCCATCACCACCATCATCGTCCGGTACCTCTGGAACTGGGATCCATGGGGCCCTGGTGCGAACACAGATGTTGTGCAACACACAACATGCAACGATCATCTTGCACATGACATCCGGGCTGTACAGGAGCTTCCCACCAGTGCCGTCCAGGCACCTGAAACGTGACTTCAACACGCCAAATGTGCGTTCAACGATGCCCCTGGTGCGTATGTGGGCCGCATTGTACTGCCTCTGGGCGGGTGTGTTCGGGTCCCGGAGGGGTGTCATCATCCAAGGGCAGAGTGCATATCCTTGATCACCTGTGACAGTGCAGGGAGAAAAAAGTCAATACTTAGTTCGGCAGGATGTGATGGCAGGCCCACCAATTCAGTGACGCCTGTGCTGGCTGTATGTGGGGTGAGTGTAAGCCAGCCCTCAGGGAGTAGCTGGTGCTGGCAACTACACCAACAGTCATCAGGCACACAGACATGCAATGTCAGAACTACAAGGGGGGATGACTCGAGTCGCACAGGGCTAGTCGCCTCGGATGTACAGTGGCCGACACGGGCCCACCGCCACGGGAAGCTGACCTGCGGGAGACTGGGGTAGGGTCATGAGGGCAGAGCAGTGCCTCACATGTGTCATGGCTGCATTTCGCATCTCCACACGTTCAGCTGTTGTGTGGCTATGGTGCCATGTGAAGTCTGTATTGGGTGCAGGGGTAGCCCAGGATGACCATGGAGTGGTGTAGTCTAGTCTGGTAGGTGGTTGTGTAGTTTGACATGTCGGATGTGGTTTGGTCACGTGTGCATCCCCACAGTTGTGCTTTGTGCATTGGTGGCTGTGGGATGTGTGGTGTGTTGATTTGGTACTTACCAACGAGTAGTCCCGTTCCATATGTGCCATCCTGGAAGCGCTGGTTGATGATGGACTGTTGGAAGATGATGGAATCATGCACACTGCCTGGGTAGTTGGCGACGACATTAGTGAAGAGTCCCCGGTGGTCCACTATTGCCTGCACATTGATGGAATGTGTGTGCTTCCTGTTGCGGTAGTGGTGTGCAGTATCCGCAGGGGGCACAAGTGGGACATGTGTGCAGTCGATTGCCCCCAACACGGCCGGGAATCCAGCTAAGGCATAGAAGCCTTGCTTAGTCTCCAGCTGTTCCTGCGCAGTGTTGGGGAAGTGAAGGTACTGGGGTATGAAGCTGATGATGGCATCCAGGACAGGTGTGATGAACTTTGATAGGGCTGGCTGTGAGACCCCTCCAACTCTGGCAGTTGTTGGTTGGAAGGTCCCAGAGGCCAACAGGTGCAGCACTGCCAGCAGCTTTGTCTGCGGAGGGATGTTTGTTTTCCGCTGTGTTGGGACCGTCAGCCTGTGGGCGATGTGGGTCATGATGCGTAGGATGGTTGTCCTTTTGAGCCTGTAGTGGGCAATGACTTCCGCGGGCGTTAGGTCTGTGAGAGTGGTGCGCTTTTGGTAGGTCCGCTGTCTTACTCTACGCTGCCTCTGTGGTGGTCCGGGGGGGTGGGTCCGGGTACTGGGGGTGGTGGCGGTCCTGGGGGTGGTGGCGGTGGGTGTTGTGGCCCTGTTGGGGCTCCGAGCTGCATGTAGAGTAGCTCCATGGCGTCGTTTGTTCTTCGGGTATGGCTGTGTGCGGGACTCCGTTGCCTACTGCAGGTAGACGTCCGTCTTTACACCTGCTACCGCGGCTTATCGCCTGTTTTTGTTCCGCTTCGCAGTTCTGTCAGTTCGTTGTGAAAGTGGTGTTGTTGTTTTTTCGTGTGTTTTTGCACGGGAACGCCTACTCTGCATCTCATTAGGGTTAGTTGTTGGTGTCCGCCGTGGTGTTAGATTTTGGGGCAGTTATCGCAGGAATGCTGGCGCTGTCTGCAGTTTGCACCAGCTTGTAAGTGGGGTGTTAAATCTATCTCCACTTTTGTTGCATTAAGGTGGCAATAAATCGGAGTTGAATCTTTGTGAATATGCCCCTATGTGTTTAGCCGATAGCTGTTTTCGAGATAATGCTCAATTATCCGGCCATTGATCCAAACATCTGAGTACTACATTTACAACGCATAAAACAGAATATTTTGGTTGAGGAGGTTTTGCCAGTTTTATGCCCCTCATGAGCTTACATACTAAGGGATGTTCGCCAACTGGCTTTCCCTCAAATGGGCAATGACTTGGGGAGATTGCTGACCGAAAGTTATTTATCGACCTGTAAGCTAGACCAAATACCACCAATTAAGATAGGAAATTAATTACCAAGTAACAGTCTGCCCCCAGGGGATCAGCCCCCCTCGCTTGAAGTGATTCCACCACCATTCTCATCAGCTTCATGTGGAGGACGTTGAACTCGTAGCAGCATCCCTGCTATAGGAACTGGAGGAACCTCGTGTGTGGCGGAAGAATGGGGACTGTGTGATACGCATCTTTCAGGTCCAAACAAACCATCTAATTGCCGTCTCGCAGAATATCCTGTAAAAGATGGATGCCCTCCATCTTGAAATGCCTGTTTATTATCCAGGCTTTGAAGACTCTCAAGGTCAACACCCAGAGTGAACCCCTCCACATTTTTTCTCCACCAAGAAAATGGTGCTGATGAAACCGTTGGGATGGGGTTTGGACAGACTAATCGCTTATTTCTGAAGAAGCGATTGGATTTCAGAATATATGAACAAGGGGTCTTGTAAAACTCCAGTTTTAAGCCTGGACCTCCTCTAAGACCCATGTATCCTGAGAAATAATTCCCCAGTTGTTTAGGAAAAATCAAATTCTTCTTTCCAAACCCACCTCTGAAAGAGGAATAAGCAGGGGCGGTTTCTCCAGTAGGGCTGTGGAGCTGCGCCCCTCTGAAAATTCCTACACATTTACATTAAAAAACATAAAATAGATCGATTTATTTAGAGATACGATCGTATCTCTAAATAAATTGATGTATTTAAGTCTGGGTTGTCTGTTTCAGGCTGCCTGCCCCCCCTCGCTCTGAAGCAGGAGACGGAAGACAGGCAGTAAATCAACTTTCTTAATGTGACGCATGACGCAGGGCTTTCTGTTTTAAAGCCCTTAATTGCCATTGGGGTCTCTGGTTGTATGCACACTGTAGGCCAGTGATTCGGGCGTAGGAGATTTCATCCCTGCGTGATTTCAGACGTCAGTCATTCAAAGACGTAGACTCCACCTTTTCGTCATACGTAAGAGTCGATGCAAGTACTGCTGATCCGGTGCCTTGTTCTCGGTAATGGTAAGTGTTTGCAAGCTAATGCTGTGTTATGTATATTGTGCCGAGACCCCTCATCACTCTAACATCCCCCACTGTGACACCCCAGGCCCTCGCTGCACATTGCTCGCTCCTTTAGAAGTGGAGCTGCGGCATTGGCTCCCTTGTGAAATGGATCTAAATAAGGAGCAGGTTTCGCTCTTGTTCCCTTGCAAAATGGATCCAAATATCAGACTCAGGCCCAAAGCGAGAGATATTTGCTCGCTGTGTAACATGTGCTTACAGTGGCCAGTTCTCTGATGTATGGCATTAAAACTGGCTCTGTGTACATGCCCCCAAATTAACACTGACGCTAAAAACATGGATTGACTTGCAAACAATGAATGTTAAAAACGTCGAGGGAATTCATTTCAGCGATTTAGTTTCTCTCTTATTTTACATGCTTTACTTAATCTTGCATTCCCCATGAGTTAGATATCATATAATGTTGTTGTTTATCTGTATTTGTTTCTGTGCATACTTTGAAGGTTGAGCCATGCCAGGTGTTAATGAGGGGCTTTGATTGAGCGCTCAGGTGCTAAGGCAAAAGCCAAACAAAGTGCCTGTCAATGGGTTGGCCTCTCTGCAGAGCACACAGAACAATGTTTGTGTATTCCATTTGCAACTGAAATTCTGTAGATATGTGTGGAAAGGGGGTACACCGATGTAAAAATATTTGCAAGGCAAATGTAAGGGAAATTAAAGTGCTTAAATTTGAGGGAGTGCAGTGCATGTTGGGGGCGGTGAAGTGACAGAGATGCAAGGAAGGGCATTTGGGGAAGAGTGAAAAGAGGATGCTGAAGAGGAAAGAGAGGGGGTTGAAGATGTGCAGATGGACAAGTTATGCTGAGAAAAAGAGGATACATATCTAACATAAAGCACACATAATTGAAGGCCAAAACTCCTTCCACAGGCCTCAATGCTATTTAATTCACAGACTCACTATTTCAGAATTCAAACATTTCCAATGTTAATTATTTATAAGAAATCATTGTTTTTACTCATTTATCTTAAACAGCAGTGACAAAGCCAATCAAACTGACAGGCTTTAGGCGTATGTCAGTTGCTGTGCCATTTATCTGGATAAAATTACATCTCAGAGAGAAACCAAAATACCGGTCTGATGGCACACTATAGGAATCACAGAAATGCATTTGGCATGTTCCTTTATAGAGAGCACCCACTTTTTTCATCTCACTTAAAGACCTGTCTGCACATATTTCTATATGACTGGTTATAGCAAGCATCTGTGGGTGCTTCTCGAAGTCTGGTTAGAGCATATTTTTCCAAAGTTAATGCTGCATGCAGTGCAAGACACTGGAAAGCATTCATTTTAAAGGGCTAAAGTTGTCATGCAGAACAATTTACACATTACAGTAACTGTTGAACAAATTAATGCAAGAAGATATGGGGCAGTTTTTAATGTGTTTAATATTTCAAGATTATACATTCCAACTGTTTAATAAGCCGTGCTTTATTGCTACATTCATTTGCTTAAAAATGCACCATTTGCCAATCTTTTTTTCATTTCTTTCTCAGGAGAGGGACTCCCCCTGGACTCCAGGTTTGTCCATAGAACTTGTTCACATCACTTGCTATATAAAAATCATGCCCAATGTTTACGCCCTACCACTTTCAAATGTCACCAGCCGCCACTGGAAATAAGTCTCACCCGCACTCCAGAGTCTTGCCCTGCTCCTTGTGTACCTCTGCAGTTTTCTCTATGGAAGCAGCCTCTGCCATCCCCAATCTCAGGATGGTAAGAAGGTGGATCCACTCGAGGCATCATACCTCTCCAAACAGCCTCGAGGAGCATAGTCTCGTTCGGAACTCTGGAAATGACCATGGCCTGATGATCACCCCCTGAATCGACCTGCCCTGCTAAAAAGAGTTTGTCTGAATGCCTTTTTAAGGGACAGTTGGACTTTGTCCAGGGTGCTATATGTAGACATGAATTTTCCTAGATCCTTTATAAAACGGGCTCCCAAAGAGGAGTCCTTCCGCTGTTGGTCCAACCTCAGAGAAGGCTAAATCATCCATGCACATCAATATAGAGCATCTGCGCTCTGTAGAGATGTCACAGTTGCCATTTTACAACTGACAGATTGCTCTTTGTGTCCCCACCACCAGGGCACCAGGGTCAATAGGAGTGTCTGTGTCTTTTGTATGATACATGATTACTAGGGTCTTTGTTAAAGGGCCCAACATATACAAAAACGTATCTTGGCAGTTGCGCAAACCTTTGTCCAGGCCTTAACTATGGCCTTTTGAATATTTCTTCATGAAGGTGACCATCGTGCGGTCTAACTCCGGAGTTTCTGTAACCTTGCCTGGAAGTTCCGGTCTAAGACATTCCACTTTCAACCAAGCTCTAATCTCTTTCTGAAAACTTCATCTGATGTGGGACTGCACATAGTCCGCCACTTCTGGCGGGGAACCCAATTGGATGACCTTGGATGAATAATGTCACTAGGCTCAAAATCCAGTACTTTGATTGACTTAGAGGACATTGACAGCCCACATTATCAGGGTTCAATGGGCCGGGTCCCACTGCACTTTCTGAACGAGTGCATTTCTTTTCACCCTCTCACCTCTCCGGTAGCTGACTCCCTGTACCTGTTTCATTTGATCTCACTTGCAGTTCTCTAAATCATTGTTCATGCTGCAGCTATGGCTCTCTATCTCTTTCTTCATCTCCATTATTGTCACCTCCCATTAGTCACCCAAAAACAAAAATCTGATTCTGAAAGGTGGGAAACCAACTTTTGAAAACGAGGTCCTCCTATCCTCTCTGACAGAACGAAAGAATGATTTTGGAGGGCGAAAGTTACAACCCTCATTTTCCTTGCTTGCACCATGGGCCATTGCATTCTTACAGGACAAATGAGAAAAAGCTTTACAAAGACTTAGACACTTGAACGAGTTAGAATATACGTGATTGAGTTGTAGGAGAGTTTAGAAGGTGTAGATAGGTGCAAGAAAAAAGTTGAGGAGATGCAGGAAATTGCATAAAGAGCTGCAGGGGAGGTGAAAATGTAGAGTGAGAATATGAAAAGACAAGGTTGAGATGCAGAAGAGCTTAGAGTGAAAGTGGCTCATGCTAAAAGAGGCTGGTTGGAAAGTGGAATTACAAGTGGAGAGTAGGCAGGTGATGGGGAGACCTATTTGAAATAGATGGCATGGCAGAGTGAGATCTGGAGGAGAAAAGAGTCAATCATGGTTCTGTGCTCTGAGTTAGTGCACTGGGCCTGACCTGACCTAAACATGATTGATCCTTGCCCTGTACTTTATGATCTCCGTTCTGCAGTTTCCAGAAAAACAGGAAAAAACGAAGCAATTGTGGCAAGATTTTTTGTGACCCGTTGTGTTAGAGATGTTTCAAAGGCATTTTTGGGGACACTGTTAATAGCTTTGTTTATTTCATTTATGTACATTGCAGACAATGTTTGGAATGTTTGTAAATCATTTGCAAAATGCATACTTTTTTCCTCATCTAGTGCCAGGCAGTGAAAGAAATATCCGAAGGGACCCTCAGTGCCATCACTTTCAGTCTCTTCACACTTTTTTCTGAGGGTGGCACCAACATTACTATTTTCAGCAGGCAAAGAAGGTAAGAGGAAAACTGTCCCACCATAAACAACCCATTCCTTCGTCACTGAGAGATCCTTTCTGAATCGCTTTCTTCACTTCCCCTTACACCTCGAAAAGACCACATTTCCTTCTGCTTATTACTCCACGAGCACCACATTATACTCTTTCTTGTTCTCACAGTGGTTAGTCCTTTGCATTTGGTGGTAAGAAATGCAGTCGGAAGCTCCTCAAATTCCAAGCTGCTGTTGTCCCTTTGTCTTTTATATATCTCTGTTCTGCACGCTACTACACTGAACTGAGTCAACAGCTCAAGGAGAGGAGCGCGTGGCCGCACCTGAATTTTTCACCCTCCTGGACCCACACAACATTTAGATCCCAAGCCCTGTATGGCCTGCCCTCTAAGCAACTCTTCTGTCCTAATTGTGCCATAATGATCTGTACTGTTCTAGAACTTCTTTCCTCCGAGATGTAGCATGCAAATCAGCATTCAAGCAGTTTGTGCTTGTCTAGGTGGTTTTGTATGTGCTGGCTTAAGTGGCTTCTCTGGTGTTCTGAGGGCCTTTTGGGGTGGGTGTGTATCTGTCTGATGTGGTTTTGTCTTTGTGGCCTGTCGAGTTCCAGCCAGCTGTTCCCTGCAACAGTCCCTGTCCCATATCTCCCTATTGTGGCCGAAAGGCTCCTCCTACAGCTCCATTTCCAGGGTCATAACTATCAATAGTGCTGCAGATGGCACCATGACCACAAAGCTTAAGGGGCACCTTGGACCCTAAGTATACCTCTTTTTTATTTACCGAGACAGGATATGGGGTTCCATTTTCATTTCTTGCATTAGGGCTGTGGCAACTTTGCTTCACCACAGTCCCTTTTGACTCTGCTGCAGCATGCACTGTTGCCCTGTAGATCTGTTCATGTGTGGGTGCGGTGAAGTTGGCAATATCTAGGACACTGTGAAAGTGTCTGGAGTGTGGTGGCAGGGTGTCTGGGGCAGGATTCTGTCAATGGGTGATCTGAATGTGTCTGACGTTCATTTTTCGGTCTTTATGTTCGCTTTCTAGGGGTGCCTGTTGGAGTTCCAAGGTTTTCTGGTGGTGTGGTGGCCTGAGGGTCACTTTGATTTCATTTACTAGCATGGTGATTGTCTTTATGGGTGTTTAGGATATCTGAGGGGCGTTTTATTTGTGCTTCTCTCTCCTTTGTGTTGTGAGGGTGTATGGAAGTGGGGGATTGTCTAAGGTGCATTTTGATAATCTCGGAGTTTGTTTTTGATTGTATGTATTGGTGTTTTTGAGTGTGTGTGCGGGGGATGTTTTGGCATGTTTAGGTCGTTGTGAATGTGAGAGACTATCTGAGGCAAAAATAAGGGCATACATGGACACTTTGAGTGTGTCTGTTTGAGCTCCATAGGTTTCTGGGTGTATTTTGAGGGGTATTTAGAGTGTTTTTGTTGGCATTGTGAAGGCGTCTGATGGTTTTGGGGGTATCGGAATGGTGTTTCTGAACTGTGGAATGTGTCTGGAGTGTGTTTTATGGGTGTCTGCTTGCTTCATTGTGTCTAAGGAGACCGATGAGAGTTTGGGTATTGTGCTTTCACTCCAATACCAAAGAAGCAAGCAGCTCAGCTGTGCATGGCATGGGGACAGAGTGGCATTGAAATTACAAAGGCATTGTATTTTACAATCTGGAAAGGCCTTCGTTCACAGAAAAACATTATCCCAGTCTCAGCCCCAGAAGGCTCTCAGTCGATAATGCCACCTGTGAACTTATCTATGCCTGAAGCAAACTACTGTACTTAGCATGCCCAGGGTGATGATGAATGTGTTTTAAGCTATCAGGAGGGCATTTGTGAGTATTGTTACAATGTTTGGAGGTCACATGGCTGTCTGGGGTGCTGTGTGTCTGATGGTGGTGTCTATTAGCACCTGGAAGAAGTTGTATACCTGACTGGTTTATTGGTTGATATTAACCAAATAAGAGGGGGAGATCTGAATAACCCGTCTGGAACCTAGGCCTTTCACAGTATTGGAAAGAAAGGGTTCTCTGTAGGGGTAAATCAAGCAATTCATTCATCAACAATAACCACGTGTATTATTGGACCGTCCTATTCTTCTAGCCTCAAGTACAATCAATCTGATTTAAAGTGCATGAACTCTTAAACTTCTAAGCCATGCTGCTAATCAACAAGGTCATATGGCAGTTCTGTAGTATTTATGCATTAATCTGTTTGTCATATAAACTTTTCTTTATGCATAAGTTCATGAGCACATTGTCCTTGTTTTCCGATATTTGAATATGCACTTTCCACGTAATAACTTCCCAGTGTGGTACACCTTTTATTGGTAGCATGAATATCAACCCTGAAGGACTCCCAATGTCCACTAAAAGGACAGAAACAGCCTCCTCCAGGTGTAAATCTTCGTGCAGTTCCTTAGCAATTATCGCGCTCCTATGAATATGTGTCAACCCGTTTCAGCCTATGAGTAACGGCCTCCTCAGGACCAACAACAAGGTTTCGTATCACTAAGTGCAAGTGAAGAAAAAATAAAATCACTAAAGATGTACTTCTCTAAAATAACTAAAGAAACTGCCACCTATTTCCACTTTGTACGCAGTAACCATATGGACCTTATGCCGCCACTCCACACCCCAGTTACAGAGAGAAACCAAGTGGAGCTAGTAGAGACAAAGTTCAGTATAATCTGAATGTGTCCATGGTACTGTGTAAAAGGACCGATGCCATGTGGCCAAAGAAAACATAAACCAAGTCAGTGCCATACTAAAGCAATGCAGGCACCAAAAAACAACCCTTTCTTTCCAATACTGGTATATTGCTTGACTCTGGGGCAATATGAGAGTAACTGTGGGCATAGAGAGTGTATGCAGGGGTACATATTTAGTGTATGGTTGCATTGTGAGTGTGTCTTGTGGTGATGTGAGCATTACTGTGCATGCTCTGAGGCTGTCTGAGAGGCATTTTGATTATTTTTAGGTTCATTGTGAAGGTATTGAGGGTGTTGTCAGGGTGTTTGGGGGCATTGTGAGGGTGTCAAGTGGTGGGCCATGAGGCAATCTAGGATGTGCTGATACTTTTCTTGAGTGCTTTGTGATTGTATGACGGTCTGGAGGCAGTTATGAGTGCATCTAGAGCAGTTGTTACCGTGCCTGAGGTGTTGTAAACATTCCTGTGGTAATTTGATGGTGTATTGCCACACTTTTGCATGTGACAGTACTGTTGTGGCATTGAGGGGTCATCTAGTAGACTTGTACAGGCATTTAGGGGATGTTAGGTGGGCATCTGGGGATGTTTTGAAGATGGAGGGACACTCTAAATTGCAAGATTCCTGTGTTGAACTCTCATCTTGGCAGTACCAAGGCAAGACCCACATCACACTTTCTCTGGTTAGCCCACACGTATTACTGTGTCAAGTTTTGCTTACTCCTACCCTGCTCCTGTCCCTAACCGTCATCTCCCTATAGTGGGTCAAACAGCCATATTGCCATAAACATCTTTCAAATGAATTACAACATGAAACATTGCACTCTAGAGACCTGTTCATACAGTAATGGCTGCTACCGAATGGGCGAGGGGGGAGGGGGGGAGCGGGGGGAGCGGAGGGAGGGGGGAGGGAATTAAAATTAAATCTAAAAAAAAAACCACTTATCTGGATGCGGTTGCCCGCCGCCTTTCTTCCATCCTCTCATCCTCTTCCTGGCTTCTGTGGAAGCAGGAAGCACCCAGGCTCCCCTGAGCCAATCACAATGCTTCAATGCAGTGTTGTGATTGGTCTGAGCGCTGTGGTTCGGTGCTCAGACAGGGAATGGGACCCTGGGCATGTTCTCCACCCACGCTGTAATGCAGCCTCGGTGTGGAACATGGAAAGTGCGCATGAATGTTTGACCGGCCCCACAGGGCCGGCCAAACATTCATGCACACTTAGGATGGTGCCACCACTCCTCCCCAGCCTCTAAACAGCCCAGCCCCACCCCAACCCCAAACAACGAAGCCAGTACTTTAAATAAAATTACAATAACGTTAAGTTATTATAATTTTATTTTTCTGTTTTTAATTGCTCACTCAGTGAGCAGTGGGGTGACGCTCCTCTGCCTTAGCGGAGGAGCCGCCACTGTGTTCATCACTGGAGTATGTGTGAGAAGTATCTGGGGTGTGAGAGAGTCTGAAGTGTGTTGTGTTGTGTTGGTGTCAGGATGTGTGTGTCTCTTTCAGCTGTGTTTTGAGCATTTGGTGTCTGAAAGTGAATGTTTGTCTTAGGAGGGCGATTGTGGATGTATGTGTGTGTTTTATGACAATGTTAGGTCCATAAGCAGTAAGGTCATCTGATAGCCTCTATCTAGTGAGTGGTGAATATTTATTGAGAAAAGCTGGATTAAGGGAAAGTGTCCAACTGTCTGAAGATTGTGTGCTTTGTCTTCACGTATGTGCTGGAGGGGTGAGGTGAAAATATGTTAAAGTGACACTAGGCTTTTGAGGTGGTTATGAGTGCGAGAGTGTGCCTGATAGAGTGCCTATGGTTTCCAATGGTGTTTCTGTGATGAGATGTCTTAGGGATGTGTGCATTTCTGATCGTGTGTTTGTGTCAAATATGCTCATAATTGTGGATGTTTGAGTATTTGTGGACATATGAAGATGAATGTCTCTGTGGATCTGTGTTGTGCATTTGAAGTGTGCTTTGGGTCTATGAACGGGAGTGCAAGTCTCTCAGTGATGTGTTTGTCTTTAAGGGTAAAGAGATGAGGGGGCTCATTTACAAGCCCCTTGCGCCACTGGTACGTCACTTTTTCCCATACAAAAAGGATGCACCAGTGGGTAAGGGGCTTTTAAATAGGCCTAAAGTTGTTTCTCTCCTAGGACACGCATAAAAAGACAATCTTTTGTGTATGGGGTTATATGGACGTGTCTGTTGGTAGATAAAGTATGTGAGAGTGATTGAAAGGGTAGCTGAGTGTCTGCTTGTTTTAGAATTGCAGTGTGAAGGTATGCAGTGATGTTTCTGTGTGTGGCTTGCAGTCTGATGAAAACCATGTGTTCTTGAGAGTATATGTGTGTATCAGAGACAGGGTGTTTGATTTCATGTTTCTGAAAGCAAGAGAAAATGTCTATTGCTTCAGAGAAGAAGCTGGTTGGCTGAGGGAATGTGAATGCAAATTGGTGTCTGATGGCATGTGTGTGCATCCAATGGCATTTGTGGTTGTCTCATAGCATTTGTGGATGTATGATTGATTAAGTCTGATGGTGTACTTGAGTGTCTGACAGTGTGCATGGGTGTTTGATGTTGTGCCTGTGTGTCTAGTGTGCTTGGGGATAAACAAATGTGTGACGGTGTCTCATCATGTGTCTGGTTGTCTGTGCATATGTGGCTGAGTTTTTACCTGCTGGGTGTATGTTGATATGTGTGGGTGGGTGATAGAATGCCTTGGAGTTGTGCAGGGTACCTAATTGTATGCAGCAGTATCTGTTATTTTACATGGGAGAAAAATGCAGGTGCAGGTTTCTGAGCTGTGCATGAGTGAAGGATTATATTCATGTGTGACAAACGCTATACCTAGTATAGTGGGGTGCAGGGGTATCCATGCACATTTGGATTTAAATTGTGTGCATGGGTATATGTGGTTGGGAAAAAGTGTCTACTCTACAATCACGCTTTCTGTCAACTCAGAAGATCACCTGGAATGGCTGCTGCAAATAGGAGATTTGGTCTCCAAAAGCTGTTATTTCTCTGTGCGTTCACTGTCTCTGTCACCCTATCTATGTCAGGTAGGTCCTGCATCAGCTAATATGCATGGGGGCTTGAGAAGATGTAAAAGTATCTGTTGTACAGGGGGTCTTTTGTCCATGCGCATCTGTTGTGGGTATGTGTCTTTTGTGTGTGGGTGTCTGATGTTGCGCATGAATGTTTGGCGGCATGAATGACTATCTGAAGACCTGAATGGGTGTTTGAAAGTATTTGGATCCCAGATTTCATGCATGATTGTTTATGATCTATGTGGGTATGTGTTGTGTATATTGATGTCTGATCACGTGTGCTGATGTTTAATCACAAATACTGTTGCAAACCATTATTTGTGTGGGTGTCTGATGCATGCATGAGAGTGTGGTGATTAGTGGTCTGTCTGTCAAGAAGAGGTAAGTGAATTGTGGACTGTGGATGTCAGTGTCTGTTGGGGTGTGTGTGTGTTCATGTGTATGAATGTGTGTTAAAGTTTCATAGTGTGTGAGGCTGTCTGAGTGTGTGGGTGTATTAGTTATGCATGGGTGTCAGATGGTCTGTGTATATGTTATGGTGTATGCATGTTGAGATGTGTAGGAAGGTGCCCTTTTTGTATGGTCACCTCCTCACAATTTTTGTTCTAATGCTGATGGTTATGACTCTGACAGTGAACTGGAGTCTGCTGCCCCGACCCCAGTGCCTGTGCTCTATTTCCCTAAAACTGTTATGTGTAAATTGGCAAACCCAATTAACAGGGACTTTACCACCCACTTATAAGTCCCTAGTAAATGGTACCAGTGTTGCCCAGGAATGGGTTGTAAAGGGGTCCCCAGGGCCTGCAACACTGTTTGTGCCACCCTGAATGACCCAAAGAAACTACTGATAGCAGGCCTGTTATTGCAGACTGAAGCATTAGTACAAACTGCTCAAACACGACTCTGCCCTCACCATGTGTGGCAGAGTCAATGATATTTAAAATATATCAGTCACCCCTATGGAAGACCTCTTAAAGCCCTGGAGGCAGGGTGAAGTATATTAGAGGAGTGGACACATAAGTGCAAGCTTATGTGTCCTTATAGTGCCTTTTACCATTAAAGGACACTATAAGTGATAGATGGTCCATGGGATAACATGGGCTAGCACCTGGCAAACCCGAGGTTGGCAGCTCCTTTATGATACTGCCTAAATATGTTGTGTTTGGTATCAAACAATGTGCCTTCTCACCCCTGATATGAATCTTGTGTCAAGGGCGATGTGGCATGCACCCAAGTGAGTACCTCAAAGGCTGCCCACCTGGTTGCCCCAGCTTCTCTGTGCTCTGACTATCAGCCCGTGCTTTCTGCCGCCAAGACAGGATTCTGACCTCCTGCCAGGCTGTTTGATCACTCCCAAGGGTCAGAAACAAAGACATGTGTAGGAAGGAGGTCACACCTCCTCCCTCCCAGAAAGGCTAGTAAAGTGGCACATCAAGGCAGTGAGCTTCAAAGGCCGCACTGCCTCTGATATGCGTCAGGGGTGACTCCCAGAGGAAGAAACAGCCCTGCCCAGGCACATTTGCACCCAGACAGCTGGGAAATTAGATAGTCAAGGAGGTGTACACCCACAGAAGGCTAGCCACACCTCCAGAGTGGGCAGCCCGGTCTGTACACTCAAAGAAGGGTTCTGCAATTTTTAGAAGTGGCAGAATAGAGGGTTCTAAGTTGAAAAAGTTACCTACACCCCTGGATGTGGTCACCTCACGGGTAGATTAGCCGCTGGGGCAAGCAACCCATTGGCCACTTGTACCCACACCCTTAACGCCCCTAACTCTAGGATTTAAGGGGTACCCCTGACACCCGAACCTCCGTTCTGAATGACCAGCATGAAAGAGGACAAAAGAAGAGACCTGTGTCTGCTACAACAGGACTTGCACAAACAAAAGAGAGATACTCTGCACCTGTGGTACTGCTCCTAGAACTGCCTGATCTAGATTTCGGCAATCAGCCCCTTCACTCGGCGCTGCAGCTAGAAGGAATTCCATCTGACCTTTGACCGACATCAGCATCCACCCTATTGTTGTGTTTTTTGCATCTTGTTCCCTGCAGCACAGTGTAAGCTGTAAAAGCAGCTTGCCTATGTCTCCTGTTCAGCACCAGAGACAGCCAGGAAAACTCTGTACCCTGCATTCCATAGGCCAGGTAAAATTTAACTGACTGTCCACGCATGGTCCTGGGACCCTCTTCACCTTTACCCTGGAGGGTACCATGCAACACGGCCTCATCACTAGTAGTTTTTCCCATTGACTGCAATGTTAAATTTTTGCTGTATTCTTTTGCACAGATTTTTTATAGCTTCAAAAATCTATAACTCCAGTTATGTGTATGCTATTCCGTTAATTCTGGTGTCTACATTTAGACAAAGATGCATTCTATTTTTATAAACTGGTGCTGCATTTCTCTTTAGTTGTTTCAATTACTTATCATCCATGTTAGTATTCTGAAATGCTTAACACAAATTCCTTGATTTAGAACACTATCACCTCTATTTCCCAGCCCCAGGTCTATATGTTCAATGTCCAGGTAGCAAATCAACAAAACAAACCTGTTGAACTTCTTGTCCAATGTTAATTGACTTTCCCCATTTAATCATGGGGCTGCTCCAATATCAATCAGTCAATCAATCAATCAATTGGTACTTAAATAGCACTGCTTATCACCAGTGAGGGTATCGATGCTCTGGGTTGCTAGGCTTAGTTGAAAAGCCAGGTCTTGAGTCTTTGCCTGAAGTCCGTCACTGAGGTTGATGTTTGGAAGTGGAGGGGGGGGCGTTTCAAGACTTGTGAGGTGAGAGAATGAGCATCCTCCGCTGTGGCTACGGCAGATGTGCGGTGTCTGTACTAGGGTGAGGGAGGCGGAGTGAAGATTCCTGGATGTTTGGTAGAAGTTCAGGCAGTAGTTCATGTATGTGGGTATTTGGTCATGGAGGGCTTTGTAGGTGTGTCAGTACCTTAAATTGGCATCTTTTCTGGATGAGGAGCCAGTGGAGATTCCTCAGGTACTGGGTGCTGTGGGTCCATTTAGGCAGGTTGAGGATCAGTCTGGCTGCTGAGTTCTGTATCATCTGGAGCCTTCTCATGTGTTCGATGGTGGTGCCTCCATACAGTGCATTGCCATAGTCCAGACAGCTGGTGATTAGGGCTTGTGGAACTGTTTTCCTGGTGCTTGTGGGGAGCCATTTGAAAATTCTTCAGTACATGCAGAGAGTGTATTAGCAGACCGAGGGGACAGTGTTGATCTGTCATTTCATGTTGACTTTGCTGTCCAGGATGATGCTGAGGTTGCGGGTGTGGTCTTTGGGTGTGGGGGTGGATTCGAGTTCTGTGGGCCGCCAGTTGTTGTTCCAGAGGAAGGTATGGCTGACAAAGATCAGACCTTTGGTCTTGTCCATGTTGAACTTTGGGCAGTTGTCCTTCATTCAGACTGTGATGTTCTCAATGCAGTTGTGGAAGTTGGTCTTCATTGTAGCGGGGTCTGCTGAGAGTGAGAGGATGAACTGGGTGTCATCGATGTAGGATATAATGTTAATGTTGTGGATTCTGATGATGTCGGCTT
This sequence comes from Calotriton arnoldi, assembly GCA_963921515.1. Taxonomy (NCBI): domain Eukaryota; kingdom Metazoa; phylum Chordata; class Amphibia; order Caudata; family Salamandridae; genus Calotriton; species Calotriton arnoldi. Next base: position 87,592 of record CAWUFW010007888.1, read on the forward strand.
GCTGCATCATATAGATGTTGAAGAGGGCAGGGCTGAGGGATGAACCTTGGGGGACACCGCAGTTGGTGCTCTTGGGTTGCGAGGCGAAGGGGGAGGCAGATTCTCTGTGTGCGTCCCTTGAGGAATGATGCCACCCACCCGAGTGCATCTCCTTTGATTCCGATCTTCTGCTGTCTTTTGATGAGTGTGGGGTGGGAAATGGTGTTGAAGGCTGCGGAGAGGTGGATAAGGATCAGGGTGGCCAGTTTTCCTCTGTCGAGTAAGGTGTGGATGTCATTAGAGGTGGCAATCAGGGCAGTCTTGGTGCTGTGCTTGGCTCTTAAACATGGTTGGGAGTGGTCTGGCAGGTTGTTTCTCTCCAGGTGTTTGAGGAGCTGATGGTTGATGGCCTTCTCAAGAACATTTGCGGGAAACGGAAGCAGCAAGATGGGGCAGTAGTTCTAGCAATCGCTGGGGTCTGTGGAGGGTTTCTTGAGGAGAAGTCTGACCTCAGCATGTTTCCATGCATCGGGAAAGGTGGCTGTGGCGAAGGATGCATTGAGGATGGTTGTGAGTTGGTGGCTGATCTTATCGCTTCCTAGGTTGAAGAATCGGGGGTGGCATGGGTTGGTGGGTGCCTCTCAGTGGATGGAGTTTATTATGGCTGTGGTGTCCGGTGTGTTCAGCTGTTCCAATGCAGTGAGATGGTGGTCAGGGGAGGCTTCCATAGGACTGGTGAGGCTGAGGAGGTCGACGGATTGGGCGTCAAAGTTCCTGTACATGGAGAATATCTTGTAATGGAAGTGATTTGGTAGAGCGGTGCATGGTTCCTGTGAGGAAGCGAACAAGTTTTCGGTGGTTGCTGGGCAGGAGAACTCTCTGACGATGGTGAAGAGTTCCTTGTTGTGGTTGGAGCTAGCCTCAATGCGGTCTGCAAAGGCATTCTTTTTCGCATCTTTGAGTTGGTGGTGGAATTTGTTGAGGGCTGACTTGAAGGTGGCTCAGTCTGTGTCATCTCTGCCTGTGCACCATCTTCTTCCTAGTTTGCAACTGCGTTTCATTGCTCTGAGTTCCAGGATGTACCAGCTGGCTTGTTTGGTGGATCTGCAAGTTTTGGCTGGTTTGATGGGGGCATCTCAGTAGGTGACTTTGGTGATCCAGGTGTTGAAGTTCGCGAATGCCTGTTTTAGGTTGGTTGCGGCGTCAGGCTGGCTGGTATTGAGGGCGTCCGTCCATTGGTTCTGTGTCACTTTTCTCCAGCTGCAAAAGGAGGAGCTGGGAGGGTTGGTGGTGGTGCAAGGTGGTCCTGCAATGGTATAGTGAACGATGGACTGATCGGTCCAGGTGAGTTCTGTGGTATGGCTGTATTTTACTCTGTTGCCGGATGTGAAGATAGGGTAAGTGTTTGTCCTGCTCTGTGTGTGGGGTCTGTGACCAGTTGGGTTAGGCTATGTCCATTAGTTCCAGGATGTTGGCGGATTTCATGTCTGTCAGTTCTTCCACGTTGAAGTTAAGGTCTCCAAGAAAGATGTAGTACTTGGATTTGAAGGCGAGTGGGGCGATGAAGTCTGTGATGGTGTTGCAGAGGCCAGTTCATGGTCCCAGGGCTCTGCAGGTAAAGATGCCTTTATTGGTAGTATTGTCATCGGTGTGGAGCTGGAAATTCAGGTGTTCCATGATTGGCATGATTTCATCTTCGGTGGTGGTGCAGCGGATTGATTCTTTGTGGATGATGGCCATGCCACCTCCATGTTTGTTGGTGCGCTTCCGGTGTTTCATCTTGTAGCCGTTGGGTGTTGCAGTGGCGATGTCAGAGCAGAAGCGGGGTCGAAGTAAGACTCTGTGATGAAGGTCACGTCGGAAATGAACAGCAACCTTCCTGTTACCGCCCCATGTAGACTTACGGCTAGAGCGGGTGACCTCAAAGCTGGGGAACCGGGTTCGAGTCTCGGCAAGGTCCCTCAACATCCTGTGATTCTGGGCAAATCACTTAATCTCCCTGTGCCTAACAAAAAATGAATGTGTCCATCTGTAACGAAACTGGGGCTCATGTAAAGCGCTCTGATACCTGATATCTTCGGGTCTAGTTCGCGCTATATAAAACAGTATGAAAAAACAATTATTTACTCAATTTTATATTGAAACTATTAGGATGGGTCTTACTGTCCAGGCTGGAAGCCTGGGCTAAGGAGAATAAAGTCTTGGATTCCGTCAGGGTGTGGGGATGGTTGAACAATATCCTAATCTTTCCCTTATTACTGGGAAGTATGCTACAGCTAGGAGAGATGCATCCATATGGTCTTTATGGACCTCACCTGTGCCTTTGACACTGTCAACCGTACAAAGCTTTGGCATATGCTGTGGAGTTTGTGGGTCGAGCAGGCTTTGGTTGACCTTCTTTGCCACCTCCAATGAGACACTTTGTTAAAGTACGAGTTAGTCAGGATGGGCAATGCACCACCCATATCATGTTGTATCAGGGAGTACGACAAGGGTGCATTTTAGCCACATTTCTCTTTTTACTTTACATCAATGGGTTAGAGGCGTTTTAGCCCTTGAGGGAAAGGATATGCTGCAAACAGCGATGTGTGTAATCCCTGTCCTTGTTTATGTGGATGGGGCTGTTCTCATTGCGAGAATGGCAACTCGGTCACAGACATTGATGGACCTCTTCTTCCTTTTCATGAATGATCTGGATCTTACTGTTAATATGTCAAAATCTTTTACCATGGCCTGTGGCCCTCCAAAGACCAAAACTAAAATACATAGGATTGGGGAAGTTAAGATTAACAGGGTGAAGCACTTTAGTTACTTGGGGATTCACTTTGATGAGTATTTTTAAGGGGGATCTTTGCTTAAGCTGAGATGTATGAAGTTTAAAAGCTTGATCGAGGTGGTGTTTAGGTTTGCCTCCAGGCTTTGACTTAAACCTATGAGGGAACTTAGCAATAATAATTATATATATATATATATATATATATCGGCTTTTCGACTTGCAGCAGTCGTGGGAATTTTGGTGAAACATATATATATTATCTACTGGCGGTCGCCAGTAAATAGTTATAGTTAGAACCTAGTTTCCATAGGAAAAGCATTTTTTGATGTGCTTATAACTTTGGCGTAGTTTGACGAATCTTTACGAAATTTTCCAAAAAGTTCCTCTTTTGAGATCAGCTCATATCTTGAAAGTTTCGGGGTGATTTGTCAAGGGGGGGCTAAGAAAAAGGGGGGGTCCCAAAACGTGTTTTCTCCATGCAATTTCCATAGGAAACTTTAGACAAGGCTACAGGTCAAACTGCTGAACGGAATTACGCCAAATTTGGCAGGGAGAAAGGTCGTGGTCCAGAAAGCACGCTTTTGTTTAAATGGGGTAAATCCGTTCAGTAGTTTTTGAGAAATATCAAATTTTACAGATATCGATATTTGAGAATTCTGACATCTGATTGGTTGAGGCGTTATGAGCACGAGCTTGCGGCTCATTGGCTGCGAACTGTTGAGACTAGGAAGTGTTGGCAGCCATTTTGTGATTCAGTCCATCAGCTCGTATCTCTCGCTTTACAAGACATCGGGTCCGTAGTTCTACCTCTGCGAGGCAATACTGAAAATATACCGGAGCTCTCTCTGTGCGAGATTCCCGTTTCACGCTCCCTCTCCCCACATCACCAGCTCGCAGCTATGCCTTTAGAAGCCAGTCCGTCGGCTCGCATCTCTCTAACCCTGCGAGCCAGTACGCTGCTGTGCCTTTGTGAGTGGACGGCCCGTACCTCTCCCTCTGCGAGTCGAGCCCACGGGCCGCAGCTCTCCCTCTGCGAGCCTGGGTGCGAACTGTTGAAACTAGGAACTGTTGGCAGCCATTTTGTGATTCAGTCCATCAGCTCGCATCTCTCCGTGTACAAGACATCGAGTTTGTAGTTCTACCTCTGCGAGGCAACTCTGAAAACATACCGGAGCTCTGTCTGTGCGAGATACCCCTTTCACGCTCTCTCTCCCCACATCACCAGCTAGCAGCTATGCCTTGAGAAGCTAGTCCGTCGGCTCGTAGCTCGGCGTCTGCGAGCCGTCGGGCCTGCAGCTCTACCTCTGCGAGCCAGCCCATTAGCTCATAACTGTGTGTCTGCTAGCAGGCCCGTCGGCTCGTTGCTCTCTCTCTGCGAGTTAGACCACAGCTCTCTGAAGCATAGCCACCAACAACCTTCTCGGGCCCGCAACTGTCCCTCTGCGAACCACCGGTCGGCTTGCAGCTCTTCGTGTGCGAGTTCTCGGGCCCGCAGTTGTATCTCTGAAGCCAAGACTGGAAATATACCGCAGCTCTCTCTCTGCGAGATACCTCCTTCACGCTCCCTCTCCCCACATCAAAGTCCTGCAGCTATCCCTTTGCAAGGCGACGGCCCACACCTTTCCCTATACCAGTCGGCCCGCAGCTGTTTCTCTGCGAGCCGGCACGCAACTCTCCCTCTGCGAGCCGACGGGCCGCAGCTTTCCCTCTACGAGCCAGCCAGTCGGCTCGCAGCTCTTCATCTGCGAGCCAGCCCATTAGCTGGTAGAAACATAGCCCCCAACAACCTTCTCACACATAAGCCCCCAAAAGAAAGGGAATAGAAAACACCCATACACATCCACTCCCTTTCCACACACAAAAAGAGGCGTAAAAGAGAACACACCACAACAAAACCCATAGTCAATGCGGGACAAAGACCGATGTAACTCTCCCTCTGTGAGCCGACGGGCCGCAGCTTTCCCTCTACGAGCCAGCCAGTTGGCTCGCAGCTCTTCCTCTACGAGCCAGCCCGCCGGCTCGCAAGTCTCTGTCTGCGAACCACCAGTCGGCTCGCAGCTCTTCATCTGCGAGCCAGCCCATTAGCTGGTAGCTGTGTGTCTGCTAGCAGGACCATCGGCCCGTTGCTCTCCCTGTGCGAGTCAGACCACAGCTCTCTGAAGCATAGCCCCCAACAACCTTCTCACACATAAGCCCCCAAAAGAAAGGGAATAGACAACACCCATACAAATCCACTCCCTTTCCACACACAAAAAGAGGCGCAAAAGAGAACACACCAGAACAAAACCATTAGTCAATGTGGGACAAAGACCGATGCCGTAAGAGAAGCAGGAAAGGTAGTAGAAAATCACAATAAAATGCTCAGCAGAAACGGAAAAGCTGAAGGTGAAGCGACATTCACCTACCAAACACTCAAAAGTGGTAGATACGAGTGACTCAAAAACATAGTCAACTCTAACCAACGCCCACAAGGGAGACAAACCTAAGTCCATCCACAACCACAAAAAATAGTGGTTGGCCAGAGAGACTCCAAAACACAGAGTCCTCTCACATACACACCCCCAACAGTGAGAGGTAAACATACTCCCACAACAATCACAAGGGGTCAATTACGAAACATTGCACACAAAGGTAACACACCAATGTCACTCACAACCACGAAAATAGTGGTAGGCTAGAGAGGCTCAGAACCTAAGAGCCAACTCATACACATACCCCCAACAGAGAGATACACACACTCTCAGAACAATGACAGGGGATGACCACGAGGGACTTGACATGTAAAAGTGAACTCGACAATACATACTCAGGTGGTAACAAAGAGTGACCTAACACCAAGGATCGACTCAAACACACCACCCACAGGGTGACGTACCCACGACACCCACAGATCTTAACCTGAAATAAAGTTATCTAAAGATACTACTTGGAGTGGACCTACTTTTGATTACAACACTCTCCCTCTGTGAGCTATTACACTGCTGTGCCTTTGCACGCCGACGGCTCGCAGCTCTCCCTCTGTGAGCCGAGCCCACGGGCCGCAGCTCTCCCTCTGCGAGCCTGCCCGACGGCCCGCAGGTCTCTCTCTGCTAGCCAGACCGCAGCTGTCACTCTGCGAGCCGATATTGGGAATATAAGGCGGCTCTAAAAGAGCCCTTGTGTTTATTAGTTGGAGCTACATGTAAGTGCGGATGCACAGCTTCAGGTTACTCAGAAAAACTCGGTTTCCCTCATCTGTGAAGTGTACTCCATCACTTCTGTAGATATCAGCCATATCAAAACGTATGTTGTTGTTGTAGATCAACCCCATTCTATGGTCTCTGAGGTATGCAGACACAGCTTTGTTGACATTCTTCCTAGATTTTTCTATCTTATGACAAAATTGGTTTGACCATTTCCACTTCTGTCTTTGGCATATATTGGAATATACAAAGACAGTTTGAGGTAAAAGCAACATCAATTCTCCAAAGGTGTCCTTCATAAGCATTTCCAAACCTACCCCAGTCAATGTGCCTAGGTCGTTCCCACTACAGTGCACAATCATGAGGTCAGGGTGTTGGAGATGTAAACAGGTTTTAACCAAAGGCAGCAATTGGTGCCACTTCAATCCCCTCTCTGCAAACCATTTAATGTTCACATTTTGTAAACCTAGGTCTAAGTCAATACATCTCTGTTCTGCATACCTCTTGCACCAGAAAACATAGCTATGTCCTACGATCCACACTAGCATTTTGAAGGTATGGCTGGAAGATATGGATAGATGTCTGTAGCTCATGCAGTCCGTTCATAGAATAAGAGATATGTTTAAAGATGGGGAACTACTTTTTTTTTCCATTGAAAACGTTAAGTGATTGGGAGATGAAAAGCATTGTTTCCTAAAAAGCAGGGTGCATATTATTTTTGAGGAAAAGCATGTGTGTCATTGGTTAATAAAAAAGCAGTTTAAACGTGAAGTACATATTATAGGATAAAATTTGCTCAGCTCAACCTCACCTGCTAATTGCATTTGGAAGGTATAGTTCCAACTTAAAACAATGGTGAACTTTTAACCTGCACGTGCCGTTAAATGTTCGAGAAAATGTTGCAAAAAAAATATCGTTAGGTTTAAAAAAATGATGAACTTTTAACCTGCACGTGTCGTAGAATGTTCTAGAAAGTGTGTTGATAGAATCCGTTGAACTTTTCACCTGTATGTGTCCTTCAATGTTAAAAAAAACTGTTTATATGGAAAGTTAAAAAATAACCAATAGAGAGAAGTTTTGCAATCTAAAAAAATCAAGGAACTATTCTGATTTGTTCTTTACATGTATTTATGTGTGGAGCAACAGGGAAATTGTGCCATTACTGGTTCCATTCTCGATGAAAGCGGTGCATTGTATGTACTGTGTGACACAGAAAGAATTGCATGCGTTTCTGACAATTGAAATCTGCAGACCAACTACCAAGGTAAGTTAGAAATTAAGAAGGTGTAGTATGTGTTCTGTAGTAGTGCTTAAGTATTTGAGGCGATACTTTTAACTTTGAAAGTATTTTTTATTTCTAAATAATATAGTGTTAGTAAAGTCTGGTATTTCACATTGGTTCTAAAATATGCATAAAGTGTGACTAGTTGTTAAACAAGTACTTTATATATGTTTAGGAGTTTTTCACAAAGAAAAGGTGTAAGTTGTAATCTGTAAAAGACTGTATGGTTTTGAAAAATAGATGTAGCGTTAATTTGGATTTGTATATCTATTCCGCCGAGATAAACAGAATGTCGCACGTTTGCAAATTATGCTTAGTCTGGAAATAGTGGGGAAGGGGTGAAAGTAGAAAATTCATGTGTTATTAACTTAACAGAGATGGAATAAAAACCAGAAATGTTATGTGCACAGTTTGTGGTCTCATTTTATACACTGAGAGGTAGATTTAAATATCAGTCAAGGCTGGTGTGGTACTGCGACGCTTTGAATTTGGGTGTTCTTAGGAAATCTAAGTTGTTGGGGAGGGTTTATTTAGAAGACATTTTTTATAAATATGTGGGAGATAACAAATAAATGAAAATGTTCTCTGTATATTTTCTGTACGATTTTGTTCACAGTGCTAAAGTAAATGTGATTATTAGTGATAGTAATTGTCAGGGTGTGTTCCTCTGCTGAATATACGCAGGCCTTTAAGTGGTCCGGGTCTTATCGGTACTGAGCTCCGTCACTTCTTTAAGATAGCCGCCAATTTTTTCATCCCAATTAAAGCTGTTAATATATGTATAGTAAAGGGTAGGCCTGGGCGGTGAACTTTGCTCCGTTCGCGGAGTTTGCGGAGTTTTCTGCACTCCGCACCCCGCAGAGCTCGCGGAGTGCAGAAAACTCCGCTTCGCGATGTGCAGCGGAGTTTTTTCCCCGCTCCCGATTGCGAACGGTAAGTTCGCGATCGCGAACAGTAAGTTTGGGAGCGCGAGCTGCCGCTCGGGTAGAATTTATACCCGAGCAGCAGGAATACCAGCACAAACTGCAGTCGGCACTGCATTCCGCCACTCGTGGAACTTCGCGGAGTTTTTTTTTACTTTGCGGAGTTCCACATAGCAAAACTCCGTGAACTACGCCCAGGCCTAGTAAAGGGGCGATACAGATATTTTATAAATGTGTGAGAGATAAAAAAGAATTAAAAATGTTCTTAGTAAATTTTCTGTACGATTTTTACACACTACTAAACTAACTGTGATTATAAGTGATGAAAATTGTTAGGGTGTGTCTCTGTGCTGAATATACGCAGGTCTTTAAGTGGGCCGGGTCTTACCGGTGCTGAACACTGCTACCCCTTTCAGACACCCGCCATTTTTTTCATCCCACTTAAAGCCCTCAATATATGTATATTAAAGAAACGGTACAAAAAAAGTTTAGGAATTACACCTCTGTTTACTCTCCTCATGTCCCACCCACATTTTGTGCAGCCAACAGTAGTGTTTATAAAAATTAAGTGATAGAGCTTTATCTAGTATGAAAATAGCACTTATACCTTTATTAACATGTACGTGGGATCTGTAGTGTAAAGAGAAGGTCGTAATCAGTTTCAATGGTACAAAAGTGACGTGAGATATGTTTGAAAGATTACATGGTTTTAGGAGTAAGGTATAGAGGTAACAAATAAGAAGTAAAGTTTGTTATGTTTAAACGAGTATGTAGTTTTGTAAATCAGGTACAGCGTTGATTTGTGTTGAGAAATAAATTTGTCCGAGATAAAGAAAATGTCACACGTTTGGAAATTATGATTGGTCTGGAAATAGTGGTGAAGGGAGCGGTGGGTGGAATATGTATCTGTTATTAATTTAAGGCAGATAAAACAAAAAACAGATATATTATGTGTACAGCTTGTGGGCTCATTTTTCACACAGAGAGGTATATTTGAATATAAGCCAAGGGAGGTCTTGTACTGCAAGCACGTTTACAATGTGCAGACATTACATGGAGAGCAAATACACAAAGTAAATATGTACCTTCCTTTGGATATGTATGCATGGTTTGAATAATTTGATGATACTTTTAGATATAATGTACAATGCCCAGTGATGCGGGGCAAGAGAGGGTGAAGGAGGTATTTCGGAGAGAGACAGCTGTGGTATATTCTCAGTATTAGTTTGCAGAGGGATAGCTGCGGGCTGGTGATGTGTTGTGTTACAGAGGTAGAGCTGCGGGTCCCACTGTTTGCAGAGGGAGAGCTGCTAGACGTTATCTTGCATAGGGATAGCTGTGGGCTGTTGATGCGGGGCGAGGGAGCGTGAAGGGGGTATCTGGCAGAGAGAGACCTGCGGTATATTTCCAGTGTTGGCTTGCAGATGTACAACTGCGGGCCCGACGGCTCGCAGACAGGGCTACCTCTGTAAGCCAACACTGGAAATATACCGCACCTCTCCCTCTGCCAGATACTCCCTTCACCCTCTTTCGCCCCACATCACCAGCTAGCAGCTATGCCTTTATAAGCTAGTCCGTCGGCTCGCAGCTCTGCATCTGCGAGCCGTCGGGCCCGCAGCTCTACCTCTGAGACCCAGCCCATTAGCTCGTAGCTGTGTGTCTGGTAGCAGGCCTGTCGGCACGTTGCGTTCTCTCTGCGAGTTAGACCACAGCTCTCTGAAGCATAGCCCCCAACAACCTTCTCGGGCCCGCAACTGTCCCTCTGCGAACCACCGGTCGGCTCGCAGCTCTTCGTGTGCGAGTTCTCGGGCCCGCAGTTGTATCTCTGAAGCCAAGACTGGAAATATACCACAGCTCTCTCTCTGCGAGATACCCCATTCATGCTCCCTCTCCCCACATCACTGTCCCGCAGCTATCCCTTTGCAAGCCGACGGCGCGCACCTTTCCCTATACCAGTCGGCCCGCAGCTGTTCCTCTGCGAGCCGGCCTGCAGCTGCCCCTCTGCGAGCCGACAGGCCGCAGCTCTCCCTCTACGAGCCAGCCAGTCGGCTCACAGCTCTTCCTGTAAGAGCTAGCCTGCCGGCTCGCAAGTCTCTGTCTGTGAAACACCGGTCGGCTCGCAGCTCTTCGTCTGCGAGCCGTCGGGTCCGCAGTTGTACCTCTGCAAACCAATACTGGAAATATACCGCAGCTTTCCCTCTGCCAGATACTCCCTTCACCCTCCCTCACTGCACATCACCAGTCGTACGTATCCTTTTGCAAGCCGATGGCCCACAGCTCTCCCTATGTATGTCGGCCCGTAGCTGGCCCTCTATAAGCCGGCCCTCAGCTCTCCCTCTGCGATCCGGCATGCAGCTCTCCCTCTGGGAGCCAACGGGCCGCAGGTCTCTCTCTACGAGCCAGCCAGTCGACTCGCAGCTCTTCCTTTACGAGCCAGCCCGCCGGCTCGCAACTCTCCCTCTGCGAACCACTGGTCGGCTCGCAGCTCTTCGTCTGCGAGTCCTCGGGCCCGCAGTTGTACCTCTGTAAGCCAAGACTGGAAATATATCGCAGCTCTCTCTCTGCGAGATACCCCTTCATGCTCCCTCTCCTCACTTCACCGTCCCGTGGCTATTCCTTTGCAAGCGGACGGCTCGCACCTTTCCTTATACCAGTTGGCCCGCAGCTGTTCCTCTGCGAGCCGGCCCGCAGCTCTCCCTCTGTGAGCCGACGGGCCGCAGCTCTCTCTCTACGATCCAGCCGGTCAGCTCGCAGCTCTTGTTCTACGAGCCACCCGCCGGCTCGCAAGTCTCTCTCTGCGAACCACCGGTCGGCTCGCAGCTCTTCGTCTGCGAGCCGTTGGGCCTGCAGTTGTACCTCTGCAAACCAATACTGGAAATATACCACAGCTTTCCCTCTGCCAGATACTCTCTTCACCCTCCCTCGCTGTACATCACCGGTCGTACGTATCCTTTTGCAAGCCGACGGCCCGCAGCTCTCCGTATGCGAGTCGGCCCGCAGCTGTTCCTCTACGAGCCGGCCCTCAGCTCTCCCTCTGCGAGCCGGCTTGCAGCTGTCTCTCTAGGAGCCGATGGCCCGCAGCTCTCCCTCTACGAGCCAGTCCGTTGGGGGGGGAACGATTTACTCCCACTGTGTGCTATTTTTATACTAAATAAAGCTCTGTTTGTTTATTTTTATAAACAGTACTCTCAGGGGCACAAAGTGTTGGTTGCAGTACTAAAGGACACGTATATGTAAATTAACGTAATTACGAGGTTTTCTGCTGGTGTTAAAGCTCCGTACTCGACTGGGCTGGCACATTACCAAAATGGGAATGACACCTTACTTAATCTCTCCCCCCTCCATCCCCATGTCGGTCGTTTTTGTTGCTCTCTAACAGTTGATCTGTATTTGGTTATGTACATTCAGAATGAAATGTAAGCCTGTACCATATCTTTGTTAATATGGTGCAGTGTTATGCTTGCTAAGTTGCCGATAGAAGTGTTAAGGTAATAATGGTAACGTTTACATGTGCCATTTAGTTGAGAATATCAGTCTAATTATACAGATAACAATTTTTCAAAATAGTGTCTACCAAGTTATCTATAGTGGGTTGCAGAGGAAGTGCTCTTGGACGGTGGGGTGCGTGGGACGGTGGGTTGGGGCGGGGGGAGGGGAAAAGTAGGAGGTAGTAGATTCACATATAAAATGGGAAGGTGAATCTAAATAATAAAATAAATACGTGCTGTATGTCCGGTGACACTACCTGCCACCCTACTGTTCTCTTATTCCGCTCCAGTGCCATACAGCATTCCCTCTGCAAGCTGCAAGTGGAACTTATCTAATTGTATGTGATTATTTTAACATATTGAACAGATATAACAAACAATTGAAACTTTTTTTTCTTTCTCAGAAAATTATTTTGTTTGGATTAAAAATTGAAAATGCCTAGAAGAACTGAAAAAAAAGGAAAGATAAAAAGGCCATCTACTTAAAGAAAAGTCAAAAATGCGGATTACAAGTAAATGAGAGTACTACAAAAATACTTTCTTCTGGAAAAAACACTAGACAATTTTTAAAAAAGTATTACGAACATTTAATGAAAATAACATCACACAAAGGAAAAAGAAGAATTTTTCAAGTAAGGAGAAGCAGACTTCGACTTCAAAATGCAAGAAAAAAAATCATGATAAGGAAAGATTATTTGTTACCCGTAGACAAAAACAATTTCAAGAAATTCGTCAAAGACTTTTTCGAAATAGAGTAATTCAGAATTTAATAAAAGGATGCCGGAAATATAAAAAGAGAGTGCTGCAATTGAAACAGAAACAGCATATTGAAAGCATAGTGGATACTGCTTTTAAATTAAAACAAAAAGTATTCATTTTGATTTTGAAGAGGATGAAACTGTTGGATAAAACAATGAAGATTCTGAAAGACAAAAGTAAAAAAAAAAGACTTGTGAACAGAAACTACTTTGGTAAAGTCTTTAGTGGAGAATGGAAACATACGTCTAATAGTGAACCTTTTTTTAATGAAGAGAGTTACTTCCAAGAAAATAGTTTACCATTTGCAGTTGATACAGAGGTCGTTGCTACGAAGTTCAGAATGGTTGTCCTGTTCCAAAAGAGGAAATGGTTGGTATTAGTGCAGAACAGTTAATAGCTGAAGAAGTGCAAGGGAAACGCACACAAGCTCCTGTGTATAAGTGGGGTTGTAGCAGTATTTGTAGTATTCAACAGGAATCTATTAATATAATGCGGAATTTGTTACGAGAATATACAATGAAAAGTGTTAAACAGAAGATTAGGTTGTTAAAAGGACTAGATCCACGTAATGTAAGAAAATATACTGAGAAATATGGTCATTCTCTGGCTTGTCTTTCACGAAAAGTGTGTAAAAGTGTTTTTCATCACTTGAGAATGTTAGCAGTACATCATTCAGAAATGCGGAGGTTTGTAAGGAAACTGTACTATGTAAAAAGTCCTGCATTATGTTTAAATGAAGTGAATACAGCTCTTTTACACGGTTCTTTATCAGATGTACAAAAAAAGTGTGATGACATTGAGTTCCGATATTTTGGTTCAGAAGAGCAGTGCATAGAAAGTGAAAGTTTGACAATTACAGATGTTGAAGAACATGGGAAAGTGATTAGGATTGATCAGTTTGAAGAAGAAATTGGAAAGTTTAACATAGTGTGCTCTGAAATTCCAAACTATGTTTGTGTTTGTTGTCGACGTACTAATTATAAAATTCAAATTAGAAATGTTGATTTGTATTTGAAATCTGAAAAGAAGAATAATGATAAATGGAAGGAATTTGCAACGTACTTGTTAGTGGAAGGTCAATTTGAGTTAGGCAGTGATCAATGTATTTGTAAATATTGTTATAACAAATTAGAAGAGAACAAAATGCCCGCTAGAGCAGTATATAATAAGTTAGAATTAGTACCTATTCCGGAGGAACTGGCAGATTTGAATACATATGAGTCAGTTCTAATACAATCTGTTCATCCCTTTCAAACTATAATTCGCATGGAACCTAAAACAGGTAAACTGCCACCAACAGACTTACAAAGAGGGCTAAAAGGAAGAGTGGTATACTTACCTTTGGATTTTAAGAAAAATATTGAAATTGTTGGTGGAGACAAAGAGGAAAATGAAGCAGTAGTCATTCTAGTAAATGGAGTACCAACAAAGAGTCGGAAAATATGGCAAGAATTTGTGGATGTTAATAAACTTCAAAAGGCTAAGTTATATCTTGTGGAGAACAATATTTATTATAAAAGTATAAATATGGAAGAACAGGTAATAAGTTTGGAAGATGAATCTGAAATGTCAAGTGGTCAAATAGAGAAAGTGGTCAAGTCAAGGAGTGAAGAGATTTATGAACATTACACAATATGTCCTCTACATTCAAAAGAAGTAATAGGAAACAGCATTGAGTTATTTCAAATGAAAAAAGCAAAGGGAACTCCAATGAGTGTATGGGAGAAAAGCTTGGAAGCTCGTTGTTTTCCACAGCTGTTTCCTACTGGAGAAGGTGGACGATATGATGACCGACCTGTACGGATTCCAGCTTCTGAATATCGCTCAACAAGATTATTCTCTGAAGATCCTAGATTTCGACAGTGTATTCCATATATATTTCACCTTTTGTTTGAAAGTGATCTGCCTTCTCTGTCCTATGCAGTGAACCACATACTTAAAACTGGAGTTCATCAATCACTTCTTTCAGCGAAAGAATTTGTGGAGAAAGTTCAACAAACAGATGAAAATTTAGAAGCACAGTTAATTAATTTGATGGCATGTCAACGAGGAACAAATGAGCATTGGTATCGTCATCATGGAGAACTGAAGTGTATGTTACGGAACTTGGGTACACCAACATGGTTTGTGACACTTAGCTGTGCAGAGTATGCATGGGAAGATTTGCTTGAATTTCTACGAGAAGCAAATTCCAATATAAAGAATGTTGAAATAAAGACACCTGGAGAATTGTGTTCTTTGGATCCTGTAAATGTGTGCAGATATTTTAATCATAGGTTTCAAGCTATGATGTCTTTCATCTGCAATAAAAACAATCCACCTCTTGGAGAAGTTACCGATTTCTTTTGGAGAAAGGAGTACCAAGCGAGAAGTGCTCCTCATATACATATGCTATTGTGGATCAAGGATGCACCTAAATTTGGAACTGATTCAGATAAAATAGTATTGTCTTTCATTGAACAGTATGTGACATGTGAGATTCCAAGAGAAGGAGGAGATAGAAGCTTGAGACAGCAAGTTTTACATTTCCAAAGTCACCGTTGTGGAAAGTACTGCAGACGAAAATACAAGTCTAAAGGAAAATGTTATACCAAGTGTCAGTTTGGATTTCCACGTCCAGTAATTTCTAAAGGAAGAGTAAATTCTTTTTTTTCTTCTGTAAGGCACACAATAACTCGCAAATCTCCAAAGAATAGCTACAACTTGAAAAGAACAGAACTGTCAAAGTATATTAATGACTACAATCCGGTTATTTTAAAAATGTGGAATGCAAACATGGACATCCAGTATGTTGCAGACAACTCAATTGCTGTTGCACGCTACGTAACATCATATATAACGAAATCAGAAAAAACCGAGATGAAACAATTGTGGGAAGAAATTGCACAAGAGAAGAGCCTTAGCAAAAAATTGTACAGTTTTACTTTGAAAATGCTTTCCCACAGAGAAATTGGATCCTATGAATGTTCAGACCGCTTGTCCTCTTCAAGTTTATATTCAAAATCACGAGGGATCATTTGGGTAAGTTTAGGTCTTGCCTGCTCACGAAATAGAGTGTTGAAATCATTAGAAGAAATTGAATACTTAGCAGCAAATGCACCAGACAGTACAGAAATTCTTAAAACTAATATGTTGGATACATACTATCCAAAAAGGAGTCGACATCTGGAACAGCTATGTCTGTATGAAGTACTTCAACATTACAGCTTCAAAAGAAATGTTAAACAGAATTTAAAAGAAGGAAAATATGCAGTAGTTGGATGTCATGGATGTTTAGTAAACCACACAAAAGGTAACCTTATCAACCACAAGATACTCAGGGGCCGATTCCGATCTCGGCCGGTAGGGCTCCTAATCGGATTCGGCTTAACCGGATCCGATTCGGAGCCCTATTTCCCGACCGATTCGTACACGCGTCCGGGCGAGCGAGTACGATGCGAAATCGCCGACCGACTCGTCCGGGCTTCCCGACCGCTCCGACCGACTCATTCCCGGGTCTAACCGCACCGACCGACTCGCTCGGACTCGACTCCCACCGCGCAATGGAGACGTTCCCCGGCCGGGTAAGTACGATGCGCGCCGCGAGCAGTCCGACCGAGCCGCGCACTCCGGCTCCAAAGAGCAGTCGGAGCCGTACTTTGGGGGGTCCGTGTCGGACCCCCCTGTACACGTAGCCGTGCGAGTCGCACACAGGGGGGACCCATGGGTCCCCCCTACCTGTGCGTGTACGGCGCGAGTCACTTCGCCGCGTACACGCTGTAGGGGGCGCCCTTGTCCGCCTCGCACCCATTGAGTCAATGGGAGCCGGCGTACGCGTTGTACGACAGGCTCCCATTGACTTCAATGGGAGTCCGACCGACTCGAGTCCGATGGCATACGTGCGCATCGTACTCGTTCGGTCGGGCTGCATGGGTCCGATTCGGTCGGAAATCTCTCCGGGTCCGGCTCGGTCGGAGAGATTTCCGGCCCGAATCGGAATCGGCCCCTCAGTTGTGAAACTCCAGACAAGCGAGAATTTTACTATTTAGCACTTCTCCAACTGTTCAAACCATGGCGTAGCGAAAGTAAATTACTTGGAGATTTCGACTGCTACGAAGATTCTTTTAATGCATGTAAAGATAGCATTGCATGTTCAATTTTCCCTACATATTTAAAAATGTTGAATGATGAAGTTGAACAGGAAAAGACTATTACAGCTGAAGTTACAAATGAAAGTTCTCAAGATAGTCAATGTACTGGTCCATGTAGTCAAGATCCACTTGGACAACCAATAGTGGAAAATGAAGCAGCGATTGCTATGCATGAAGTCGAAATTGCAATGCAACAAGCACAAGAGGAGAATATTACATTGGAAAAGTTAGAAGAACAAGTAAATATTGAACAGAAAGAAATATATGTACAAGTGAGAGAACAGATAGAACATGGTTTGTTGCATGAAAAAAAGAATGTGTATGTTCATCATTTAAACCTATTCTGATGTACATCAGTGGTCAAGCTGGAACGGCTAAAAGTTTTTTAATTAAAGTTTTGACCAGTTATCTTAAAAAAACTACTGGTCCACATTTATCTTGTGTGGTAACAGCTCCAACTGGATTAGCTGCGCACAATGTTAAAGGAATTACTTTGCATAGATTACTGATGTTACCAGTTGAGCATGATAATAAATTAGAATATCAGAAGTTGTCTGGGGAAGCTTCTTATGAAGTGTCAAGAGTGCTGAAGAAGATTAAACTTTTAATTATTGATGAGGTGAGCATGGTCTCAAACTTAATGCTTGCTTTCGTGCATTTAAGAATGCAACAAGTATTAAAAACAGATAACGACGTTCTCTTTGGAGGAAAACATTTAATTGTATTTGGAGATCTGCTACAACTAACTCCTGTAAAAGGAGAACCAGTCTTTAAAACTCTTCTACATGAAGACACTAGGAAATCTTTGGGAAGTATTGGAAATGTGAATCTCTGGTTAAATTTTGAATATAAAGAACTCACTCAGAATATGCGACAAGCAAGTGATGAAAATTATGGAAATATTCTGAAAGATGTAAGAATTGGTGTTCTAAGCAAACATGGTAAACAAGCTTTACAAAGTCGTCTACTAAAGAACTTGTTTACAACTGAAAACACACCAGCAGCAGTACTGTACAAGAACATTGCAGGAAAAAAGTCTATACTTTGCTTAATGCCTACAGTGGAAGAGTGTTATACATTTAATCAAGAGATTCTGAAATTGGAAAATCAAGAAATAGTTCACATTGAAGCTATTGATAAAATCGAGCATCAAGGAATAACAATTCTTCTTTCAAATAAACTACAGACTAAATTGGATTCTTTGGAAAAGTCTGTATCAAAAACTGCTGGCTTAGAATTTTTTTTAGATGTATGTATAAACTGTCGGGTAATTTTGAGGCGTAATTTGAATATAGAAGAAGGTTTAGTGAATGGAGCAATAGGGAAATTTGTTGAATTTGTAAAATATCAAAACAGAAATGCAATTGAATTCTTGAAAATTAAATTTGATCAGATTACAGCGGTAAAACAGATTGGGCGTTGTGCTGTATGTTTTTTGCTGGTAAAAGACTTGTATGTTCGTAGAAAACAGTTTCCTTTCTGTTTAGCATATGCAATAACCATTCATAAATCTCAAGGTTTAAGTTAGATAATGCTTTAGTAAATGTTGGAAGAACTGTGTTTAAAGAGGGAATGGCATATGTTGCATTATCTCGAGTTAGAACATTGTCTGGTTTGTATTTAATTGATTTCGATGAAAACAAGGTTAGTGCTGATATAAATTGTGTAAGAGAATATAATCGTTTAAGAAGACTTTATGAACCAACTTAGGTGAATATCCTATTTATGAAAAACGTGTTGTGTGTTCAAAACGCAAACATGTTGATGAATCAAGTGTGGTTGAAAAGCAGAAAAAAATTCAAGAGAAAAGAAAAGATGCAAAGAAACAGAAAATATAAACAAGTGATGATGTTGTGGGATACCAATTAGAAAATGCTTCTGGTGTCAACTGCTATGGTAATGTTATTCTAAACGTTATATTTTATCTAGAAGATCTTTATGGTGAAATTATGGAAAGTCAGGAAAAAAGATTATGTTCTGCACTTTATACTTTATTTGAACAATTGAGAACTGACAGAAGTAAGATCCATATTGCTTCTGGTATTCGACAACTCTTGGATACATGTACTGGATGTTTAACGTTCAGCCCTAATATACAACAAGATGCACAAGAGTTTCTGATGGTTATGCTTGGAGTATTAGAAGATGAAGGAATCCAGATTGAGAGTTTATTTGGACTCAGTTACAAATGGGATCACAAATGTGAACAGTGTTCATTAACTTCAAGCACTATAGTTGACAGAGAACGATTTCTATATTTAACAATACCTGACTGCAAATCTGTACCTTTTCCGAAATTAGTAAAAGAAGCAAATCATGATATGAAATGTTCTCGTTGTCAATCAGAAATGTTATCTACATTATGCCTACAAAGATATGGAAAATATTTAATTTTAACCCCTTCGGTGCGTATGACGAGCTGGACTCGTCATGGCACACAGTGGGCGTGTGCTCATGACGAGTCCAGCTCGTCATGGGACCCACCCACGGGGGAAGCGCTGGCGCTCCCCACATGGGAATCCGATCCTGGTATTCTTTTGGGGAAAGGCAGGGGAAGACCTTCCCCTGCCTCCACCCGCCCCCGCACACGTCATCAATGGGGGTTTCCCTTTCTTCCCCGACGCGCTGCAAGCCATTTGCTTCCAGCGCGTCAGGGAATAAAGGTTAGTTTTGGCTCCAGGGAGGGGGGGTTTTAAACAAAAGAGGCATTGAGGGAAAGGAAAGGGTTTTCCTTTCCCCTGATGCCTCTTTTGTGCATTCCTGCTGCACGATCATGCGATCGTGCAGCAGGAATGCCCACTAGACACCAGGGAATTTTTTTTTTTTATTATTTGAAATGCAATTATTCATAGCTGCCAAGGTTTCAGATTGCTATGTGTGACATTTTCATAATTTCTTTGTAATTATGAGTGACATTTCAATGGCTATGAGTGACACTTTCTCGCGAGCAAAATCAAGCATAAAGACGAGGGAACCTTATAAATATAATAAATTACACCCAATTTTGGACCCCGGCTGAGTCTGTAACAGGGCATGAGAGGCCCCAACACGGATCTCAGCAATCAACTGACTCTCAGATTTCGGCTGCCTCAGACAGTCACAGCATGGCATGATTTGCCAGTACTGATAAGGCAGACTGAGCACTGCAGCAGGCCGCTCGGCGCTGCCTCTCAGACTCAGAATGTTATGAGCGCCACGTTAAGTACTACTAGTACTTACTGTTGTGAGTTCAACTTGTTCCTCTGCTTGCTAGTAGTAGTGACGGCGGTGAGCCCAGGACTGAGCCGCACGGCGGGGGTGACTGATGTGCGTCTGCATCTCGTCGGACGGCGCCGAGGCACATGCCTGCAGCAGACAGTGTGCACACTGCAGAGCGGCGCCAGTCTCCCCGTACACGCTGCGCAGCACGCCCGATGCGGCGCTGCCATGGTGTGAGCCTCTGCGACTCAGAGTCCCGCCGCCGCTTCTCTCACAACCGAGCCTCACACTTCCTGCTTCCTAACCAGGACGTGAGGTAATGGGCGCCAGGCACGCACGACTTGTCTCTCTGAGAGGGCAGGCCCCGGTAATTTAATTGGTCAGCGCCACGGCAAGAATCTGAAGAGCCGCTGCCCGCACTCTGCAGCCTGCACAGTTTCGCAACATTGTAGCTAGCGCATGACAGACAATGAAGCAATTATTTGGGCACGCACGGGCTCTCAGAGCACCATGCACCGATGTCATTTACTGTCTCCTGGAGTCTGCGGGGAGTGAGAGCAGTGCACTCAGTACAGCAGCCCCGCCCCCACCCTGGCGCACACAGGTCAGAGGCACCACCACCAGCCAGGCAGCGTGCGCTAAGCAGCACCCTGGCGTTAATTTAGCCAGTTTCAGCGCGTCAGCACAGAGAGTGGGCAAATGCGTGACAATGCATTTCAGTGCGGTGATGCGGAACACCACACTGAAATGCGTTAGCGTCACGCCTGATGCGTGACACTTGGCAGGACTGATTATTCAGTTTATTTTATTTTATGCGTTTTTGTATAGCGCGGACTTTACCCGAAGGTGTCAGAGCGCTTCACATTAGGAACAGTATCATTACATGAGGAGTAAATCGCAAGTGACATAATACAAAAGCAAGCGTTACATTACATGAAGAAAAAGTGACAATTGTGCAAATAACAAAAACAAACAAAATACAAAAAGAGGTAGCAAATGATACGTTACAAGAGGAAAAGGTGACAAGTGTGCATGATACATAAGATACAAAATACAAATATAGATATAATACTGCAATAAGTGGCAGACACTCTCAGAATACACTGGGAAGGCACTTCTATAGGCATGGAGTACAGAATTTCCTATATTGGAAGAACTTCCTTGAGGGAGTAGAGAGGGCGTGAATTAGGTTTGGAAGTGTCTTTGGAGAAGGAGAAATTTGAGGTCAGTTTTAAAGGACCAGGAAGAGGTGGTGGTCTGGAGCTGAGGCGGAAGTGAGTTCCAGATTCTCACTGCGTTGCCTGAAGTACTGTTTGGGGGAGCGGCCCCTTGGGCAAGGGTCACTCCCCTTTTGGGGGCCATATGTTTTGGTGGTCTGCCCCCCTGGGGGGGGGCAGTTTTTACCGCTGTAGCCCACTAGACCACCAGGGAGAAATGGTGGGGAGTGGCCCCTTGGGCAAGGGTCACTCCCCTTTGGGGGCATTGTTTGTGGCTGTCTGCCCCCATGGGGAGGGGCAGATCAGCCAATTAATAATTGATATAGTGCCCACTAGTCCACCAGGGATTTATTTGTGGAGAGTGACCCTTTGGGCAAGGGTCACTCTCCTTTTGGGGCAATATTTGTGGCTGTGTCTGCCCCCCAGGAGGGCAGATCGCCATGTTTTTTTTAAATATTTGGCCCACTAGACCACCAGGGATTTGGTTTTGGGGAGTGGCCCCTTGGGCAAGGGTTGCTCCCCTTTGGGGAGCATTAATTTGGGCGTTTCTGCCACCCTGAGGGGCAGATCGGCTGATTTGTTTTTTTGTAGGTCCACTAGGCCACCAGGGTTTTTATGTTGGGGAGCGGCCCCTTGGACAAGGGTCGCTCCCTTTATGGGAGGATGATTGTGGCCATTTCTGCCCTCTTTGGGTGGCAGAATAGCAGTATGTTTTTAGGCCCATCTGCCCCCAAGGAGGGCAGAAGCCACTAGACACCAGTTTTTTTAAATTTTTGTGTTGGGGAGTGGCCTCAAGGGCAAGGGTTGCTCCCTTTACGGGGGTGAATATTTTATTTATACTCTTCGGCCCACCTACCCCTTAGCTTGGCTGGTGGATTGTGTGTGGACTGGTGCATTATTTGCATATATGATTGTAATGTTTTTTTCTCCTTTTTATTCTAGTGTAAAGCTTTTGATTCCTGTTTGTGGTTTCGGCAGTGGTTGTTCTGCAGTTTTGCGTAATTGCATTTATTTGGTAAGAAAAATATTTTTGTTGTGTTTACTCCAAATGAGTATTATTGTCATGCATGAATGAATTTTTTTGTAAGTGGTGTCATAATGGCAGCATATTTGTTAGTGTTCAGAGGATGAAATTCTTTGCGATGTGTTTTGCATTGTCTTATGTGTAATTTTTTTTTCTTCTTTTTAGTGGGATATTGTTGATCTTCACTGTGTCTGTGCAGAGTAGGTGGTGGTGAGTCTAGCTGCTTCTGTCACGTGAGTGGTATAGTGTTGGAGTATATAGGTCTTTGTGATAAAGCTATATTTTGTTTATTTCTTTTTTTACAAAGGGTTTGTTGTTGTTGACTTGTTTGACAAGTAACCTTTATTAGTAAGCATTATGGCTAGCCGTAGAATGACTGCTCAGCAGGTGGTTGGTTTGCTTCTTGAATCTTCCTCTGAGCAGGATTATGAGACTGACAGTGCGTCTGAGGGAGAGGAGGGAGGGGAAGATTCAGGCAGTGAGTTTTCTCTCCACATGGAATCATCGGATGATGAAGGTAATCTCAGTGCAGATGAAGCTACTCTCGGTGTGGATGAATCTACTCTCAGCGCGGATGAAGTGCCTGTTTTAGAGGAGGATACTACTGTGCCGATGGTGCAAGAGGCATCTGGATTGCAGCCTGGGGCTGCTAGGCTTCCTACTGGAAGTGCTGGATTCTGGGTTGATCCAAACATGGTGCAGCCGGTGTTGCCTGCCTTTAGTGGTTATGCAGGGTGTAGAGTGGATTGTGAACATTATTTGCCTATACAGTATTTTCAGTTGTTTATGGATGATGTATTTTTGGGTGAGATTGTTGAGCAGACTAATTTGTATGCTGAACAGTTTTTGAGGGACAACAGGGCCAGACTTAGGCCCCATTCTAGAGCTACCCGGTGGAGTCCCACAAATCTGGAAGAGATGAAGAAGTTTTTGGGTTTGACTTTTTTGATGGGTTTGATAAGGAAGCCGTCCATGGGTTCATATTGGTCTACCAGTCCCTTGATGGCAACGGCCATATTTCCTGCAGTTATGACTCGTGATCGGTATTTACTTTTGCTTCGGATGCTGCATTTTGTTGATAATGGTTTGGCGTTGCCACGAGATCACCCTGAATGTGACCGTCTTTTTAAGATTCGGCCTGTTCTTGATCACTTTGTAGATCGATTTTCAGAGATCTATACTCCAGGGAAAGAAATATCTATTGATGAGTCTTTGGTCCTGTTCAAAGGCCGTTTGGTTTTTAGGCAGTACATTCCTAGCAAGAGGGCACGCTATGGAATTAAGCTGTATATGTTGTCTGAGAGTAGGACAGAATATGTTTTTAATTTGCATGTGTACACTGGTAGGGATTCCACTATTGACCCCCCTGGTTGTCCGTCCACTTTTGTAGTTTCAGAGAAAATTGTGTGGGATCTTGCTAGAGGACTGTTTAACAGAGGCCACCATTTGTACCTTGATAACTTCTACACTGCTGTGCAATTGTTTAAGGAATTGTTCAAAGTGGACACTTTTGCTTGTGGCACAATCCGCTCTAACCGTAAAGGTTATCCAAAAGAGCTTGTTTGCAAAAAACTTCAGAGGGGACAGTGCAGTTCCTTGCGTAGTGATGAACTACTAGCTGTGAAATTTGTGGACAGGAGGGATGTGTACATGCTGACTACCATCCATGATGAGAGTACTTCACCTGTGGCTGTTTGGGGTCAGATTGCTAAAGTGCGCAAACCTGTGTGCATTTTAGACTACAATAAGCACATGGGTGGTGTTGATAGAGTAGATCAGAGGTTGGAACCTTACACTGCTATTCGTAAGGCTTACATTTGGTATAAGAAGTTGGCCATCCATCTCTTCAATTTAGCAACTTTCAATGCTTTTGTTGTGTTCAAGGAGTGTTCTCCTGCGTCAAAGTTGACTTTTGTTCAGTTTCAGCAGTCTGTCATAGGCAGCCTTGTTGTTGTGGAACAGGCAAGTGTTCCTAGAGTTGGAGTGGTGGAGGATGTGGCTCGATTGAAAGATCGCCACTTTCCTGATCACATTCCTCCTGCACCCTCAAAAGACTTTCCCACTAGGAGATGTAGAGTCTGTTGGCGAAGAGGTACGTGGAAGGAGACTCGTATGTACTGCCCTGAGTGTCCTTCTAACCCTGGGCTGTGTGTGCCTGCTTGTTATAGAGCGTACCACAAGCAAAAGAATTATTGGGAGCAACCATGAGTGGTAAAGTGAACTGCCTGGTCTGTAATGTTTAAGAATTGTTGTTCTGTTTCAAGGTTGGCATTAGTGCAATGTATTTAGTTTCTGATTTTGTGTTAGTAGATTTGTATCTATTTGCAATTTGTTTGTGTTTTCTTTTTTGTATAAAAAAATCCTAAATGTGATGGTGGTGTGTGTAGGCTGGTGCTTGGCTGGCGGTGTGCGTGGAGTGGCGCTTGGCTGGCGGTGTGCGTGGAGTGGCTCTTGGCTGGCGGTGTGCGTGGAGTGGCTCTTGGCTGGCGGTGTGCGTGGAGTGGCACTTGGCTGGCGGTGTGCGTGGAGTGGCGCTTGGCTGGCGGTGTGCGTGGAGTGGCGCTTGGCTGGCGGTGTGCGTGGAGTGGCGCTTGGCTGGCGGTGTGCGTGTAGTGGCGCTTGGCTGGCAGTGTGCGTGGACTGGTGCTTGGCTGGCGGTGTGTGTGGACTGGCGCTCGGCTGGCGGTGTGTGAGTAGTGACTTGCTGCTGGTCACTACACACACTGCTAGCCGAGCGACACTCCACGCAATCCATCAGCTTGTGTGGTTGCTGTGTTAGGAATGTGGGCGTGTGAAAGTGATGGGCTCTTGAATGGCGCTGTCTGCTGGTGTGAGTGTTGTAATGTGATGGGCCCGCGGCTGGTGGTGTGAATGGTTTTGTATGTGTCACACATATGAAAGGTGTATGAATGGTCTGTAAAGAGGTTGGTGCCTTGTCGTGGCTTTACAGCTCACGAGCTGTGAGTCAATGGTTCAGTTTCTCGTCCTTTCAATTATTAACAGTGCATTTCATTTTTGTGAAATCACTTGTTAATACAATTGTATATACTGAACCATCACTCACCCTCGTGCCAAATCCAACCAGTATGTGTGTGTGCTTGAGGATTAGATGGCTGTGCAGTAATATTTTTTTTTGTCTTTCTCAAGCAGGGTGTACCTTGTCCCTTTTTGTGAATGTTGTAATGTGTTTGTTTTGTGCCTGGTGGTGTGAATGGTCTTGTGTGTATCACATATGAAAGGTGTGTGATTGGCCTGTAAAACGGTTGGGGCCTTGACGTGGCTTTACAGCTTACGAGCTGCGAGTCCCTGGTTCAGTTTTTTGTCCTTTCAATTATTGACAGTGCATTTCATTTTTGTGAAATCTCTTGTTAATAAAATTGTATATACTGAACCATCACTTGCCCTCATGCCAAATCCAACCAGTATGTGTGTGTGCTTGAGGAATAGATGGCTGTGCAGTAATCTTTGTCTTTTTAGTCTGTCTGCCAAGGTATACATTCCGTCTAAGAATAACCTACCAACTGTAGATATTGTCGTAAACGAAACACCCATGGGAGTACATGGTGATATCTCTCTTGTGGATCCCAACAAGTTATGTTACCCACAATGTCCTGCAAACCTCAAAATGTCTGTCACATTTTCCTTGCAATATTGTGCCAAAATGTTCACGCTGCAGAAATAAACAATGTTAAATAACTTGTATATGATAATCAATGCACAATGGCAATTCTAAACGGAAGTGATGTCAGAAAGAGAACTCAACTCCTACACAAACGATGCAGTTATCAAATATATGTTTATGTAGAAAATATATACATATTCAAAGTCTTACTATTTTAGAAAAACAATACAACATTTAGTGTAGGGTGTCCCAGTGAAAAACAGAACCTTCTTTATACAAAATACAAAAAGTGCAACAAGGATATTCACAAGGTTTCACTATGAAATTCATGCGACCAAAACATTTAAAATAAATATTACAACACTAATCATCATTGTGTGTGTTGTGTCATGGTTCGCATTGATCTATTGTCGATGGCGTTTTGACCCTTAATTGGATAAAGGGTCTCCTCAGGACCTAGAATGTAAGGACACCTATAAGAAAAAGAGGAATAAGGAGGGGATTTGTTTTAAAATGTATTCAGTCTGGAGCCAAGCGTATGTGAGGAAGCAGAAGGGCTAATGGATAGACAATTACCTAAGGGTGATCCTGCACTGCCTAGTGTAAAGACTGTGGCACCGTGTAGAGAGTGAACAAAGGAACTTACAGGGGACCCAGCGGGTGCTGTAGGGACAAAAATGCACATAGAGAAAAAGATGAGCAAAATCAAACTTTTCTCAATCCTCTATTGGTAGAAAAGGGGGAGGACTTACCCCATGTAAGGGAGAGAAAGGCAGGCGGCTGTATACAGTGGCCGGAAATACTCAGCAGTGTAGGGCGCTTTGAAATGAAGACGCTGTGTTAAACAAAGGATGAGTCAGTGCTGGCAGGAATTTAGCAATATCACAGAAATCGAGAGAATGAGGACAAGAAGCCTACATGTGCGCAAGGATAAAGGCACTCGGGGCGGAGCGATAGAGAAAGAATCGGGGATGAAGTAGTTCTCAGTGTAACAGACAATCTGGAAAGCATAAACAGACAGACAGTCAGAATGACTAAGACCGGCGTCTGCACAAACTAGAATGATGTAGTATTGAAAAAGGGGCCATACCGTGATATCAGAGATTCAATACGCATAAATCCGGGGGAGCAGCGGCAAGGGGCACGTCTGGCTCGGTGCAATGACAATAGCCGACTCAGCAACTAACGCATTTATACAACCACTAGGCGGCGTGGCAGACCCAATTAATGGAGACGGCTCAACGAACCAATCTATTGTGCAGAGGATAATCTGTAGAGTTAGACAACAGACTGTGTGGGGCGTGCGTGCAGAGCGTAGAATTCAAAAATGCATAAATGGCGGTATTTGCAAGAGGGGACTAGTCTTGTATAGTAAAAGGAATACAACTGTCTGCGAGAATGCTCTCAAGTGAAGTACATGTAAAGGTTGCGAATAAAACAACAATAGAAAAACTGGTCCTGAGACCATAATCCTCTAATGTAAAATAACATGTCCCTGTCATGCCATGCGATATCATGACCCTATTTTTAAAAAAACAAAAAAACAAGACTTAGTGGATTCAAAGGCAAGGAAAGGGATAACGCTGTATTCATATGCCGATCAGTATGTGTATTGAAAAACGAACAGTATGGATACTTAACATAAGCAAAATGTGTGCACATGGAGCATTTTCTAGCTGTATTGACCCATGTAAAGAGCGTGCAATGTTTTTAAGTATTAAGAGTGGTGACGAAACCCAGCCATTCCTCAGCGGAGTTAAGTCCTTGTGTGATGGAATTAGTATGCTCGATCCATTGACATTCAGATCGTTGCAGGTAATGGGCTAAATCACCACCTCTAGTGGGAATTGTTATTTTATCAATCACTTGCCATTTGATATCATCAGCTGTATGATTCATTTCTGCGAAGTGATTGACCAAAGGAGCATTGGGTACAGAATTTCTGATTCTACTGCGATGCTGTCCTATTCTTGCCTTTACAGGTTGTTGAGTCTGGCCAATATAGGGTAGATCTTGGACTGAAGTCTCAAGTGATGATCAGACAAGATGGTCTTTAACATTTTTACCGCGTTTATACGCAAACATCGGGGTTTCCATCTTGGAATCAATGCTTTTAATGATATGCCAATTTTTTGTAATCAATTTCCGAATTTTATTTGTGTGTATACCAAAGGTGGTGACACAAATAAGTCCAAGTCAACAGATCTCTACACGCAGCTTGGGGTTTACCTGAAGTTAAAGGTCATTATAAATGTGGCAATTGTGTGACCTGTGCATTCACACATAATACCAAATCTTTTGAATATGGGAATGTGAAACATACATTAGAATTCTTTGCCAATTGCAATACCAGAAATGTGGTGTATTGCATCACCTGTCCCTGCGATCTACCCTATATTGGCCAGACTCAACAACTTGTAAAGGCAAGAATAGGACAGCATCGCAGTAGAATCAGAAATTCTGTACCCAATGCTCCTTTGGTCAATCACTTCGCAGAAATGAATCATACAGCTGATGATATCAAATGGCAAGTGATTGATAAAATAACAATTCCCACTAGAGGTGGTGATTTAGCCCATTACCTGCAACGATCTGAATGCCAATGGATCGAGCGTACTAATTCCATCACACAAGGACTTAACTCCGCTGAGGAATGGCTGGGTTTCGTCACCACTCTTAATACTTAAAAACATCGCACGCTCTTTACATGGGTCAATACAGCTAGGAAATGCTCCATGTGCACACATTTTGCTTATGTTAAGTATCCATACTGTTCGTTTTTCAATACACATACTGATCGGCATATGAATACAGCTTTATCCCTTTCCTTGCCTTTGAATCCACTAAGTCTTGTTTTTTTTTTTTTTAAATAGGGTCATGATATTGCATGGCATGACAGGGACACGTTATTTTACATTAGAGGATTATGGTCTCAGGACCAGTTTTTCTATTGTTGTTTTATTCGCAACCTTTACATGTACTTCACTTGAGAGCATTCTCGCAGACAGTTGTATTCCTTTTACTATACAAGACTAGTCCCCTCTTGCAAATACCGCCATTTATGCATTTTTGAATTCTACGCTCTGCACGCATGCCCCACACAGTCTGTTGTCTAACTCTATAGATTATCCTCTGCACAACAGATTGGTTCGTTGAGCCGTCTCCATTAATTGGGTGTGCCACGCCGCCTAGTGGTTGTATAAATGCGTTAGTTGCTGAGTCGGCTATTGTCATTGCACCGAGCCAGACGTGCCCCTTGCCGCTGCTCCCCGGATTTATGCGGATTGAATCTCTGATATCACGGTATGGCCCCTTTTTCAATACTAGATCATTCTAGTTTGTGCAGACGCCGGTCTTAGTCATTCTGACTGTCTGTCTGTTTATGCTTTCCAGATTGTCTGTTACACTGAGAACTACTTCATCCCCGATTCTTTCTCTATCGCTCCGCCCGAGTGCCTTTATCCTTGCGCACAGGTAGGCTTCTTGTCCTCATTCTCTCGGTTTCTGTGATATTGCTAAATTCCTGCCAGCACTGACTCATCCTTTGTTTAACACAGCGTCTTCATTTCAAAGCGCCCTACACTGCCGAGTATTTCCGGCCACTGTATACAGCCGCCTGCCTTTCTCTCCCTTACATGGGGTAAGTCCTCCCCCTTTTCTACCAATAGAGGATTGAGAAAAGTTTGATTTTGCTCATCTTTTTCTCTATGTGCATTTTTGTCCCTACAGCACCCCGCTGGGTCCCCTGTAAGTTCCTTTGTTCACTCTCTACACGGTGCCACAGTCTTTACACTAGGCAGTGCAGGATCACCCTTAGGTAATTGTCTATCCATTAGCCCTTCTGCTTCCTCACATACGCTTGGCTCCAGACTGAATACATTTTAAAACAAATCCCCTCCTTATTCCTCCTTTTCTTATAGGTGTCCTTACATTCTAGGTCCTGAGGAGACCCTTTATCCAATTAAGGGTCGAAACGCCGTCGACAATAGATCAATGCGAACCATGACACAACACACACAATGATGATTAGTGTTGTAATATTGATTTTAAATGTTTTGGTCGCATGAATTTCATAGTGAAACGTTGTGAATATCCTTGTTGCACTTTTTGTATTTTGTATAAAGAAGGTTCTGTTTTTCACTGGGACACCCTACACTAAATGTTGTATTGTTTTTCTAAAATAGTAAGACTTTGAATATGTATATATTTTCTACATAAACATATATTTGATAACTGCATCGTTTGTGTAGGAGTTGAGTTCTCTTTCTGACATCACTTCCGTTTAGAATTGCCATTGTGCATTGATTATCATATACAAGTTATTTAACATTCCCTAGGAGCCCTTGTTGTTTTCTGAAATGTTACTTACCCAGGCTCCCTGTGAGTTGGGTCCTCTTGTTCTTTTTCTCGCAGAAATAAACAACACATCTCAAAACTACCTGGTTTTGCAAGGGGGGTCACCTGGGTTTTTGGCCCGGGGCTCGGCGGCCACCTAGGGAAACCTACCAAACCCACACATTTCTGAAAAGTAGACACCCAGGGGATTCCAGGGAGGTATGGCTTGCGTGGATCCCCCAACGTTTTCTTACCCAGAATCCCCTGCAAACCTGATATTTTGCTGAAAAAATCACTTTTTTCACACATTTTTGTGTGGTAAAGTTGTGGCATCACGGGGCAGACACAAATTTCCTACCACCCAGCGTCCCCCCAGGTCTCCCGATAAAAATGGTGCCTCACTCGGGTGGGAGGCCCAAGTTCCCGCGACAGGCAAGGGCCCACAACGTATTGAGGCGACCTCAAAATGGTCTTTCACAAAACGACCTGGTTTTGCAAGGGGGGTCCCATGACGTTTTGGCCTGGGGCTCGGCAGCCACCTAGGGAAACCTACCAAACCCACACATTTCTGAAAAGTAGACACCCGGGGGATTCCAGGGAGGTATGGCTTGCGTGGATCCCCCAACGTTTTCTTACCCAGAATCCCCTGCAAACCTGATATTTTGCTGAAAAAAATTACTTTTTTCACACATTTTTGTGTGGTAAAGTTGTGGCATCACGGGGCAGACACAAATTTCCTACCACCCAGTGTCCCCCCAGGTCTCCCGATAAAAATGGTGCCTCACTTGGGTGGGAGACCCAAGTACCCGCGACAGGCAAGGGCCCACAACGTATTGAGGCGACCTCAAAATGGCCTTTCACAAAACGACCTGGTTTTGCAAGGGGGTCCCATGACGTTTTGGCCTGGGGCTCGGCGGCCACCTAGGAAACCTATGAAACCCACACATTTCTGAAAAGTGGACACCCGGGGATTCCAGGGAGGTATGGCTTGCGTGGATCACCCAACGTTTTCTTACCCAGAATCCCTGCAAACCTGACATTTTGCTGAAAAATCACTTTTTCACACATTTTTGTGTGGTAAAGTTGTGGCATCATGGGGCTGACACAAATTTCCTACCACCCAGCATCCCCCCAGGTCTCCCGATAAAAATGGTGCCTCACTCGGGTGGGAGGCCCAAGTACCCGCGACAGGCAAGGCCCACAACGTATTGAGGCGACCTCAAAATGGCCTTTCACAAAATGACCTGGTTTTGCAAGGGGGGTCCCATGATGTATTGGCCTGGTGCTCGGCGGCCACCTAGGGAAACCTACCAAAACCACACATTTCTGAAAAGTAGACACCTGGGGGATTCCAGGGAGGTATGGCTTGCGTGGGTCCCCCAACGTTTTCTTACCCAGAATCCCTGCAAACCTGACATTTTGCTGAAAAATCACTTTTTCACACATTTTGTGTGGTAAAGTTGTGGCATCACGGGGCTGACACAAATTTCCTACCACCCAGCGTCCCCCAGGTCTCCCGATAAAAATGGTGCCTCACTCGGGTGGGAGGCCCAAGTACCCGCAACAGGCAAGGGCCCACAACGTATTGAGGCGACCTCAAAATGGCCTTTCACAAACGACCTGGTTTTGCAAGGGGTCCCATGACGTTTTGGCCTGGGCTCGGTGGCCACCTAGGAAACCTACCAAACCCACACATTTCTAAAAGTAGACACCGGGGATTCCAGGGAGGTATGGCTTGCGTGGATCCCCCAACGTTTTCTTACCCAGAATCCCGTGCAAACCTGATATTTTGCTGAAAAAATCACTTTTTTCACACATTTTTGTGTGGTAAAGTTGTGGCATCACCGGGCTGACACAAATTTCCTACCACCCAGCGTCCCCCCAGGTCTCCCGATAAAAATGGTGCCTCACGCGGGTGGGAAGCCCAAGTACCCGCAACAGGCAAGGGCCCACAACGTATTAAGGCGACATTAAAATTGCCTATCACAAAATGTTGTGGGCCCTTGCCTGTCACGGGTACTTGGGCCTCCCACCCGAGTGAGGCACCATTTTTATCGGGAGACCTGGGGGAACACTGGGTGGTAGGAAATTTGTCAGCCCAGTGATGCCACAACTTTACCACACAAAAATGTGTGAAAAAGTGATTTTTTCAGCAAAATGTCAGGTTTGCAGGGATTCTGGGTAAGAAAACGTTGGGGGATCCACGTAAGCCATACCTCCCTGGAATCCCCGGTGTCTACTTTTCAGAAATGTGTGGGTTTGGTAGGTTTCCCTAGGTGGTCGCCGAGCCCGGGCCAAAACGTCATGGGACCACCCTTGCAAAACCAGGTCGTTTTGTGATAGGCCATTTTGAGGTCGCCTCAATACGTTGTGGGCCCTTGCCTGTCGCGGGTACTTGGGCCTCCCACCCGAGTGAGGCACCATTTTTATCGGGAGACCTGGAGAACGCTGGGTGGTAGGAAATTTGTGTCAGCCCGGTGATGCCACAACTTACCACACAAAAATGTGTGAAAAAGGGATTTTTTCAGCAAAATGTCAGGTTTGCAGGGATTCTGGGTAAGAAAATGTTGGGGGATCCACGCAAGCCATACCTCCCTGGAATCCCCGGGTGTCTACTTTTCAGATATGTGTGGGTTTGGTAGGTTTCCCTAGGTGGCCGCTGAGCCCCGGGCCAAAACGTCATGGGACCCCCCCTTTCAAAACCAGGTCGTTTTGTGATAGGCCATTTTAAGGTCGCCTCAAAACGTTGTGGGCCCTTGCCTGTTGCGGGTACTTGGGCCTCCCACCCGAGTGAGGCACCATTTTTATCGGGAGACCTGGGGAACGCTGGGTGGTAGGAAATTTGTGTCAGCCCGGTGATGCCACAACTTTACCCCACAAAAATATGTGAAAAAAGGGATTTATTCAGCAAAATGTCAGGTTTGCAGGGATTCTGGGTAAGAAAGCGTTGGGGGATCCATGCAAGCCATACCTCCCTGGAATCCCCGGGTGTCTACTTTTCAGAAATGTGTGGGTTTGGTAGGTTTCCTAGGTGGCCGCCGAGCCCCGGGCCAAAACGTCATGGGACCCCTTTCAAAACCAGGTCATTTTGTGATAGGCCATTTTGAGGTCAGCCTCAATACGTTGTGGGCCCTTGCCTGTCGCGGGTACTTGGGCCTCCCACCCGAGTGAGGCACCATTTTTATCGGGAGACCTGGGGAACGCTGGGTGGTAGAAAATTTGTGTCAGCCCATTGATGCCACAACGTTACCACACAAAAATGTGTGAAAAAGGGATTTTTTCAGCAAAATGTCAGGTTTGCAGGGATTCTGGGTAAGAAAACGTTGGGGGATCCACGCAAGCCATACCTCCCTGAATCCCCGGGTGTCTACTTTTCAGAAAAGTGTGGGTTTGGTAGGTTTCCCTAGGTGCCGGCAGAGCTAGGGTTAAAAAACTACAGCTAGGCACTTTGCAAAAAAACTGTCATTTTTCACTGTGAAAATGTGGTGCGTCCACGTTGCGTTTTGCGCTGCTTCCTGTCGCGGGCACCAGGCCTACCCACACAAGTGAGGTACCATTTTTTTCGGAAGACCACGGGGAACGCGGGGTGGGTGGAATTTTGTGGATCCACGCAGATTCCAGAACTTTCCACCACAGAAAAGTGAGGAAAATGTGTTTTTTTTGCCAATTTGTTAGGTTTGCAAGGGATTCTGGGTAACAGAACCTGGTGAGCACCAGTCAAGTCACCCCATCCTGGATTCCCCTGGGTGTCTACTTTTTAAAAATGTATAGGTTTGCTAGGTTTCTCTAAGTGCCGGCAGAGCTAGGGTTCAAAAACTACAGCTAGGCACTTTGCAAAAAAGGGTCATTTTTCACTGTGAAAATGTGGTGCGTCCACGTTGCGTTTTGCGCTGCTTCCTGTCGCGGGCACTAGGCTTACCCACACAAGTGAGGTACCATTTTTTTCGGAAGACCTTGAGGAACGCGGGGTGGGTGGAATTTTGTGGATCCACGCAGATTCCAGAACTTTCCACCACAGAAATGTGAGGAAAATGTGGTTTTTTTGCCAATTTTTAAGGTTTGCAAGGGATTCTGGGTAACAGAACCTGGTGAGAGGCAGTCAAGTCACCCCATCCTGAATTCCCCTGGGTGTCTACTTTTCAAAAATGTATAGGTTTGCTAGCTTTCCTAAGTGCCGGCAGAGCTAGGGTTCAAAAACTACAGCTAGGCACTTTGCAAAAAAAGGGTCATTTTTCACTGTGAAAATGTGGGGCGTCCGCGTTGCGTTTTGTGCTGCTTCCTGTCGCGGGCACTAGGCCTACCCACACATGTGAGGTACCATTTTTTTCGAAACACCTTGGGGGACGCTGGGTGGGTGGAATTTTGTGGATCCACCCACATTCCAGAACTTTCCACCACAGAAAAGTGAGGAAAATGTGTTTTTTTTGTCAATTTTTAAGGTTTGCAAGGGATTCTGGGTAACAGAACCTGGGGAGAGCCAGTCAAGTCACCCCATCCTGGATTCCCCTGGGTGTCTACTTTTCAAAAATGTATAGCTTTGCTAGGTTTCCCTAAGTGCCGGCAGAGCTAGGGTTCAAAAACTACAGCTAGGCACTTTGCAAAAAAAGGGTCATTTTTCACTGTGAAAATGTGGTGCGTCCACGTTGCGTTTTGCGCTGCTTCCTGTCGCGGGCAGTATACCTACCCACACAAGTGAGGTACCATTTTTTTGGGAAGACCTTGGGGAACACGGGGTGGGTGGAATTTTGTGGATCCACGCAGATTCCAGAACTTTCCACCACAGAAGGGTGAGGAAAATGTGTTTTTTTTGCCACTTTTTAAGGTTTGCAAGGGATTCTGGGTAACAGAACCTGGTGAGAGCCAGTCAAGTCACCCCATCCTGGATTTCCCTGGGTGTCTACTTTTCAAAAATGTATAGGTTTGCTAGGTTTCCCTAAGTGCCGGCAGAGCTAGGGTTCAAAAACTACAGCTAGGCACTTTGCAAAAAAAGGTCATTTTTCACTGTGAAAATGTGGTGCGTCCGCGTTGCGTTTTGTGCTGCTTCCTGTCGCGGGCACTAGGCCTACCCACACAAGTGAGGTACCATTGTTTTCGGAAGACCTTGGGGAACGCGGGGTGGGTGGAATTTTGTGGATCCACGCAGATTCCAGAACTTTCCACCACAGAAAAGTGAGTAAAATGTGTTTTTTTGCCAATTTTTTAGGTTTGCAAGGGATTCTGGGTAACAGAACCTGGTGAGAGCCAGTCAAGTCACCCCATCCTGGATTCCCCTGGGTGTCTACTTTTCAAAAATGTATAGGTTTGCTAGGTTTCCTGAGTGCCGGCAGAGCTAGGGTTCAAAAACTACAGCTAGGCACTTTGCAAAAAAAGGGTCATTTTTCACTGTGAAAATGTGGTGCATCCACGTTGCGTTTTGCGCTGCTTCCTGTCGCGGGCACTAGACCTACCCACACAAGTGAGGTCCCATTTTTTTCGGAAGACCTTGGGGAATGCAGGTGGGTGGAATTTTGTGGATCCACGCAGATTCCAGAACTTTCTACCACAGAAAAGTGAGGAAAATGCGTTTTTTTTGCCAATTTTTTAGGTTTGCATGGATTCTGGGTAACAGTACCTGGTGAGAGCCAGTCAAGTCACCCCATCCTCGATTCCCCTGGGTGTCTACTTTTCAAAAATGTTTAGGTCTGCTGGTTTCCCTAAGTGCCGGCAGAGCTAGGGTTCTAAAACTACAGCTAGGCACTTTGCAAAAAAAGGGTCATTTTTCACTGTGAAAATGTGGTGCGTCCACGTTGCGTTTTGCGCTGCTTCCTGTCGCGGGCACTAGGCCTACCCACACAAGTGAGGTACCATTTTTTTGGGAACACCTTGGGGAAAGCGGGGTGGGTGGAATTTTGTGGATCCACGCAGATTCCAGAACTTTCTACCACAGAAAAATTAGGAAAATGTCTTTTTTTGCCAATTTTTAGGTTTGCAAGGGATTCTGGGTAACAGAACCTGGTGAGAGCCAGTCAAGTCACCCCATCCTGGATTCCCTGGGTGTCTACTTTTCAAAAATGTATAGGTTTGCTAGGTTTCCCTAAGTGCCGGCAGAGCTAGGGTTCAAAAACTACAGCTAGGCACTTTGCAAAAAAAGGGTCATTTTTCACTGTGAAAATGTGGTGTGTCCACGTTGCATTTTGTGCTGCTTCCTGTCGCGGGCACTAGGCCTACCCACACAAGTGAGGTACCATTTTTTTCGGAAGACCTTGGGGAACGCGGGGTGGGTAAAATTTTGTGGATCCACGCAGATTCCAGAATTTTCCACCACAGAGAAGTGAGGAAAATGTGGTTTTTTTCCAATTTTTTAGGTTTGCAAGGGATTCTGGGTAACAGAACCTGGTGAGAGCCAGTCAAGTCACCCCATCCTGAATTCCCCTGGGTGTCTAGTTTTCAAAAATGTATAGGTTTGCTAGGTTTTCCTAAGTGCCCGCAGAGCTAGGGTTAAAAAACTACAGCTAGGCACTTTGCAAAAAAAGGGTAATTTTTCATTGTGAAAATGTGGTACGTCCACGTTGCATTTTGAGCCATTTCCTGTTGTGGGCACAAGGCCTACCCACACAAGTGAGGTACCATTTTTATCGGGAGACTTAGGGTAACACAGAATTGTAGAGCAACTGTTATTACCTATTGACTTTCAATGCATTTCTGCCTTCCAAATGAAAGACAATGTGTAAAAAATAAGTCATTTTGAAAAATGACCTATAATTCTCATGCTAGTATGGGTACTCCCAATTTCGGAAATGTGCAAATATCTACTGTTTCTAAAATCTACATTTTGTTCCCATTTCAGAAATACATAGGTGTCTTTCATAACAATTTTTCCATGTATACATTTTCCCAAAATAATTGCTATATACCCGGTACATAATAAAAAACCATTGCAAGATGCTGCTCAGTTATTGGCTCTGGGTTCGTCGGGTTCTTGGTGAACCTACAAGTCCTATATATCCCCACAACCAGAAAGGTCCAGCGGATATAACGGTATATTGCTTTCAAATAGCTGTCATAATTAGAAGAAGTTACAGGTGAAAACGTTGACACAAATGGCTGTTTTTTTCAACTAATTTTCAATTTTTCCTTTATTTAACTGTTAGTTTCTATAAGGAAACCTTTAAGGATCTACACAAATGACCCCTTGCTGAAATCAGAATTTTGTCTACTTTTCAGAAATGTATGGCTTTCCAGGATCCATTATTGGTTTCATACCCATTTCTACCATTAACTGGAAGGAGGTTGAAAGCACAAAAAAAGCAAAAATAGGCTATGTCCCAGAAAAATGCCAAAACAGTGTAAAATAAGTTGGTTTTCTGACAAAAGTCTGCTTGTCCCTGAAAGCTGGGAAGATGGTGATTTCAGCACCACAATCCCTTTTGGATGCCATTTGCAGGGAAAAACAAGACGCTTTCATCTGTAGCCCTTTTTCGCAATTTTCCCCAAAAAACAAAATGTTGCTGTATTTTGGCTAATTTCTGGGTCCCCTCCAGGGGAATCCACAAACCCTGGGTACCTTTACAATCCCCATGATGTTAGAAAAAAAGGACGCAAATTTGGCGTGGATACCTTATGTGGTCAAAACGTTACAGGGGCCTAAGCGCGAACTACCCCAAATAGCCAAAAAAAGGCTTAGCACAGGGGGGGAAAGGCCTAGCAGTGAAGGGGTTAATGCTACAACGCTGTAGACCAAATGGAAGAAAAGTGGAAACGGAAATTAAAAATTTTGTTGCTAGTCAAGTATCTATTTCTGGAAGAACTTTCGCAACACTGGCTATTGTTTTCCATGCTGGAGCTACTACCACATGTGGACATTATACTGTATATTTAAAATGCAATAATGGTTGGAGTCACTGCAACGATACACACTTGGAAATAAAACCGAGATTGCCTTCTGAATTACCCAACTCATACTTGATATTTCTGAAACAAAAATTTTAGATACATTATTCGGCCTAGAGGGAAAATGGGAAGATGCTTTAAGGAATTCATACGGGATGATTTCCCCAAAAAATTTCCACACATTATTTGGCCTTGAGGAAAAATGTGAACAGAAACTACAGAGTAAAGGTAAGATTTAAAAATTGGAAATAGTATTGGATGTGTTATTTGTGTTGATTTCGTATTGTGGTTGCAAGAATTAGTCATTTGTTTTTTTTTAACAATCTAGTTGATTGGTTTTTTTCCCAGCTGTTTACAATGATACTACACTGACATCACTGTGAATAGTGAAGTTAAGTAGAATCTGATAACAGCAGAAAAAGGAGAAAAATATGTTTTCAAAATGTTAAATTATGTTGTATTATTTGATAAGTAACACTGTAATTTGTGAAATATATTACATTACACAAAAGTTTTACAGTTTATTTTCTTTTCTGTAGTGGAAATGTTAGAAAAAACTGTACTAAGGACAAATAGCAGAATTGTAGTTTAATATTTAAAAAACGTTGAAATTCACTGAAAAAACCATAGGTTTTACAGACGTTATAGTTAGAAGTTAGCATTTAAAAAACCTTTGAAATTCACTGAAAAAACCATAGGTTTTACAGACATTATAGTTAGAAATTTGCATTTAAAAAACCTTTGAAATTCAATGAAAAAACCATAGGTTTTACAGACGTTATAGTTAGAAATTAGCATTTAAAAACCTTAGAAATTCACTGAAAAACCATAGGTTTTACAGACGTTATAGTTAGAAATTAGCATTTAAAAAACCTTAGAAATTCACTGAAAAAACCATAGGTTTTACAGATGTTATAGTTAGAAATTAGCATTTAAAAAACCTTTGAAATTCACTGAAAAAACCATAGGTTTCAGGGACGTTATAGTTAGTTGGACATTTCACTCATACAAAACCATAGAAATTCCACAGTTATAGTTAGTTCAGCTAACTATAACTCACGCCCCCGCAATGCACTGCTGATGACGTCACATATTACATCATTCATGACATGGTCAGTGACATCACTGATGACATCACTGGTGACATCTCAAATGACATCACTGATGACATCATCCACGTGAAAATCTAATGCACCTCCTCACACCTGAATATAACCTTTGATACACCCACTCTAAAATACAGACTACTAATTTCGAAAAAATAGACACATCAATACCAGTTACTAAATACGCACTGACTGGTTCCTAGGTCTACACACACATCCACTCATTCACCCATACAGTCACTCATACATGTAGTCACTCATCAATACAACACTATCATATGCACTCATACACCTATACAGACACTCACAATCTGCCACATATCCAGAGTTACTCACACAGCTAGTCAGTCATGCAAAGAATCAATCATACTTCCATTTACTAACCTATACAGTTATACAGACGCCAGCTCACGTATTCATACAGATACTAACACATAATTACTCTGTTATAGAATCACTGATACAAATACACACTCATCCATGCAGCCACTCTCACAATTACTGACTATCACATATAGTTATTTATATACACCATCACTCACATATACTGCCTTTTACATATGTAGTTAATTGCACATGTACCACTGAAACATCCATTCACTCACCAACACACCCATACACACACTCACCCACCCATACAGCTGTTTCCACATGCACTCCTGAAGCCATACGCCCAGTGAATCAACCACTCACACATCTATGCACAGAGTCACACACCTCCCACCCACACACACATACACACTCAGGCAGCCATACAAATACTCAGGCAAGCAATCAATAAGTCATATAGACACTTATGCAGCTACTCACCAACCCATGCAGCAGCTTACACAACAACAGACAGACTGATACAGACTTTCACACAGTTTAGTCACTAACCTAGGCATTCAGTAAGACACATTTAATCACTCACTTATACAGTCAGTCACGTACCTAGTAAATCCTCCATACAGACACTTATACAACCACTCATTCTTCAATACAGCTTGGCATGTATATAAAACAAATTTAAATTTTACAGAAACACACAGTCACTGGATGATGTCATCAGTGATGTCATTTGAGATGTCAACAGTGATGTCATCAGTGATGTCACTGACCATGTCATGAATGATGTAATATGTGACGTCATCAGCAGTGCATTGCAGGGGCGCGAGTTATAGTTAGCTGAACTAACTATAACGGTGGAATTTCTATGGTTCTGTATGAGTGAAATGTCCAACTAACTTTAACGTCCCTGAAACCTATGATTTTTTCAGTGAATATATATATATATATATATATATATATATATATATATATATATAATACAAAAGAGTTGCCTCTAAGTGGGATGCACTCCCAGGTGGAAATTACGCCAAAGCAGGGCACACGCCATGAACAAAGTCCTTTTCTGGTTTCCTGCCAGACGCGTTTCGGGCCAACGCCCTCTTCAGTGGCAGACCATGTGACGTGACGGCGTACGGCAACCACCAGTAAATCCCCTTAATAATTATGCTCAGGTGAACCACATAAAGCAATGCTTCCTGGGACTGGTGGTTCAGTAAAACCCAAGTGGGTCGCCGCCGGCACTCACATACAAAAATGTCTTTAAAAGGATTGCCGATGTTTGCGCGGCACCCCTGCATATAACAGGCACCTCCTGTTCCACAGTTAGCTGCCCCAATAAAGCAGCCGTGGACCTGCAAGTGTTTCGCGGTGGTGCAATCCCGCGACCAGGCAGGCCGCTATACAAAATACAAAAAGAGTTGCCTCTAGGTGGGATGCACTCCCAGGTGGAAATTACGCCAAAGCAAGGGCACACGCCATGAACAAAGTCCTTTTCTAGTTTCCTGCCAGACGCGTTTCGGGCCAACGCCCTCTTCAGTGGCAGACCATGTGAAGTGACGGCGTGCGGCAACCACCAGTAAATCCCAGTAATAATTATGCTCAGGTGAAACACTTGAAGCAATGCTTCCTGGGACTGGTGGTTCAGTAATACCCAAGTGGGTCGCCGCCGGCACTCACATTAAAAAATGTCTTTAAAAGGATTGCCGATGTTCGCGCCAGCACCCCTGCATATAACAGGCACCTCCTGTTCCACAGTTAGCTGCCCCAATAAAGCAGCCGTGGACCCGCAAGTGTTTTGCGGTGGTGCAATCCCGCGACCAGGCAGGCCGCTATACAAAATACAAAAAGAGTTGCATCTAGGTGGGATGCACTCCCAAGTGGAAATTACGCCAAAGCAAGGGCAATCGCCAAAAACAAAGTCCTTTTTTGGTTTCCTGTCAGATGCGTTTCGGGCCAACGCCCTCTTCAGTGGCAGACCATGTGACGTGATGGCGTGCGGCAACCACCAGTAAATCCCCGTAATAATTATGCTCAGGTGAACCACCTGAAGCAATGCTTCCTGGGACTGGTGGTTCAGTAAAACCGAAGTAGGGCGCCGCCAGCACTCACATTCAAAAATTTCTTTAAAAGGATTGCCGATGTTCGCGCCGGCACCCCTGCATATAACAGGCACCTCCTGTTCCACAGTTAGCTGCCCCAATAAAGCAGCCGTGGACCCGCAAGTGTTTCACGGTGGTGCAATCCCGCTACCAGGCAGGCCGCTATACAAAATACAAAAAGAGTTGCCTCTAGGTGGGTGCACTCCGAGGTGGAAATTACGCCAAAGCAAGGGCACACGCCATGAACAAAGTCCTTTTCTGGTTTCCTGCCAGACGCGTTTCGGGCGAACGCCCTCTTCAGTGGCAGACCATGTGACGTGACGGCGTGCGGCAACCACCAGTAAATCCCCGTAATAATTATGCTCAGGTGAACCACCTGAAGCAATGCTTCCTGGGACTGGTGGTTCAGTAAAACCCAAGTGGGTCGCCGCCGGCAGTCACATTCAAAAATGTTTTTAAAAGGATTGCCGATGTTCGCGCCGGCACCCCTGCATATAACAGGCACCTCCTGTTCCACAGTTAGCTGACCCAATAAAGCAGCCGTGGACCCGCAAGTGTTTCGCAGTGGTGCAATCCCGTGACCAGGCAGGCCGCTATACAAAATACAAAAGAGTTGCATCTAGGTGGGATGCACTCCCAGGTGGAATACGCCAAAGCAGGGCACACGCCATAAACAAAGTCCTTTTCTGGTTTCCTGCCAGACGCGTTTCGGCCAACGCCCTCTTCAGAGGCAGACCATGTGACGTGACGGCGTGCGGCAACCACCAGTAAATCCCGTAATAATTATGCTCAGGTGAACCACCTGAAGCAATGCTTCCGGGACTGGTGGTTCAGTAAAGCCCAAGTGGGTCGCCGCCGGCACTCACATTCAAAAATGTCTTTAAAAGCATTGCCGATGTTCGCACCGGCACCCTGCATATAACAGGCACCTCCTGTTCCACAGTTAGCTGCCCCAATAAAGCAGCCGTGGACCCGCAAGTGTTTCGCTGTGGTGCAATCCGCGACCAGGCAGGCCGCCATACAAAATACAAAAAGAGTTGCATCTAGGTGGGATGCACTCCCAGGTGAAATTACGCCAAAGCAAGGGCACACGCCATAAACAAAGTCCTTTTCTGGTTTCCTGCCAGACGCGTTTCGGGCCAATGCCCTCTTCAGTGGCAGACCATGTGACGTGACGATGTGTGGCAACCAACAGTAAATCCCCGTAATAATTATGCTCAGGTGAACCACCTGAAGCAATGCTTCCTGGGACTGGTGGTTCAGTA
The DNA here is from genome assembly GCA_963921515.1 of Calotriton arnoldi. Taxonomy (NCBI): domain Eukaryota; kingdom Metazoa; phylum Chordata; class Amphibia; order Caudata; family Salamandridae; genus Calotriton; species Calotriton arnoldi. The sequence goes on from CAWUFW010007888.1 coordinate 130,176, forward strand.
AAACCAAAGTGGGTCACCGCCGGCACTCACATTCAAAAATGTCTTTAAAAGGATTGCCGATGTTCGCGCCGGCACCCCTGCATATAACAGGCACCTCCTGTTCCACAGTTAGCCGCCCCAATAAAGCAGCCGTGGACCCGCAAGTGTTTCGCGGTGGTGCAATCCCGCGACCAGGCAGGCCGCTATACAAAATACAAAAAGAGTTGCCTCTAGGTGGGATGCACTCCCAGGTGGAAATTACGCCAAAGCAAGGGCAGACGCCATGAACAAAGTCCTTTTCTGGTTTCCTGCCAGACACGTTTCGGGCGAACGCCCTCTTCAGTGGCAGACCATGTGACGTGACGGCGTGCGGCAACCACCAGTAAATCCCCGGAATAATTATGCTCAGGTGAACCACCTGAAGCAATGCCTCCTGGGGCTGGTGGTTCAGTAAAACCCAAGTGGGTCGCCGCCGGCACTCACATTCAAAAATGTCTTTAAAAGGCCTTTGTTCATGGTGTGTGCCCTTTCTTTGGCGTAATTTCCACCTGGGAGTGCATCCCACCTAGAGGCAACTCTTTTTGCATTTTGTATAGCGGCCTGCTTGGTCGCGGGATTGCACCACCGCGAAACACTTGCGGGTCCGCGGCTGCTTTATTGGGGCAGCTAACTGTGGAACAGGAGGTGCCTGTTATATGCAGGGGTGCCGGCGCGAACATCGGCAATCCTTTTAAACACATTTTTGAATGAAAGTGCCGGTGGCGACCCACTTGGGTTTTACTGAACCACCAGTCCCAGGAAGCATTGCTTCAGGTGGTTCACCTGAGCATAATTATTATGGGGATTTACTGGTGGTTGCTGCACGCCATCACGTCACATGGTCTGACACTGAAGAGGGTGTTGGCCCAAAACGCGTCTGGCAGGAAACCAGAAAAGGACTTTGTTCATGGTGTGTGCCCTTGCTTTGGCGTAATTTCCACCTGGGAGTGCATCCCACCTAGAGGCAACTCTTTTTGCATTTTGTATAGCGGCCTGCCTGGTCGCGGGATTGCACCACCGCGAAACACTTGCGGGTCCGCAGCTGCTTTATTGGGGCAGCTATCTGTGGAACAGGAGGTGCCTGTTATATGCAGGGGTGCTGGCGCGAACATCGGCAATACTTTTAAAGACATTTTTTAATGTGAGTGCCGGCGGCGACCCACTTGGGTTTTACTGAACCACCAGTCCCAGGAAGCATTGCTTCAGGTCGTTCACCTGAGCATAATTATTATGGGGATTTACTGGTGGTTGCCGCACACCACCACGTCACGTGGTCTGCCAGTGAAGAGGGCGTTGGCCTGAAATGCGTCTGGCAGGAAACCAGAAAAGGACTTTGTTCATGGCGTGTGCCCTTGCTTTGGCGTAATTTCCACCTGGGAGTGCATCCTACCTAGAGGCAACACTTTTTGCATTTTGTTTAGCGGCCTGCCTGGTTGCGGGATTGCACCACCACGAAACACTTGCGGGTGCACGGCTGCTTTATTGGGGCAGCTAACTGTGGAACAGGAGGTGCCTGTTATATGCAGGGGTGCTGGCGCGAACATCGGCAATCCTTGTAAAGACATTTTTGAATGTGAGTGCTGGCGGCGACCCACTTGGGTTTTACTGAACCACCAGTCTCAGGAAGCATTGCTTCAGGTGGTTCACCTGAGCATAATTATTATGGGGATTTACTGGTGGTTTCCGCATGCCGTCACGTCACATGGTCTGCCACTGAAGAGGGCGTTGGCCCGAAACACGTCTGGCAGGAAACCAGAAAAGGACTTTGTTCATGGCGTGTGCCCTTGCTTTGGCGTAATTTCCACCTGGGAGTGCATCCCACCTAGAGGCAACTCTTTTTGCATTTTGTATAGCGGCCTGCCTGGTCGCGGGATTGCACCACCGTGAAACGCTTGCGGGTCCGCGACTGCTTTATTGGGGTACCTAACTGTGGAACAGGAGGTGCCTGTTATATGCAGGGGTGCCGGCGCGAACATCGGCAATCCTTTTAAAGACCTTTTGAATGTGAGTGCCGGTGGCGACCCACTTGGGTTTTACTGAACCACCAGTCCCAGGAAGCATTGCTTCAGGTGGTTCACCTGAGCATAATTATTATGGGGATTTACTGGTGGTTGCCGCATGCCGTCACGTCACATGGTCTGCCACTGAAGAGGGCGTTGGCTCAAAACGCGTCTGGCAGGAAACCAGAAAAGGACTTTGTTCATGGCGTGTGCCCTTGCTTTGGTGTAATTTCCACCTGGGAGTGCATCCCACCTAGAGGCAACTCTTTTGCATTTTGTATAGTGGCCTGCCTGGTCGCGGGATTGCACCACCGCGAAACACTTGCGGGTCCGCGGCTGCTTTATTGGGGCAGCTAACTGTGGAACAGGAGGTGCCTGTTATATGCAGGGGTTGCGGCGCGAACATCGGCAATCCTTTAAAGACATTTTTGAATGTGAGTGCCGGCGGCGACCCACTTGGGTTTTACTGAACCACCAGTCCAAGGAAGCATTGCTTCAGGTGGTTCACCTGAGCATAATTATTATGGGGATTTACTGGTGGTTGCCGCACGCCGTCACGTCACATGGTCTGCCACTGAAGAGGGCGTTGGCCCGAAACGCGTCTGGCAGGAAACCAGAAAAGGACTTAGTTCATGGCGTGTGCCCTTGCTTTGGCGTACTTCTACCTGGGAGTGCATCCCACCTAGAGGCAACTCTTTTGCATTTTGTATAGCGGCCTGCCTGGCCGCGGGATTGCACCACCGCGAAACACTTGCGGGTCCGCGGCTGCTTTATTGGGGCAGCTAACTGTGGAACAGGAGGTGCCTGTTATATGCAGGGGTGGCGGCCCGAACATCGGCAATCCTTTTAAAGACATTTTTGAATGTGAGTGCTGGCGGCGACCCACTTGGGTTTTACTGAACCACCAGTCCCAGGAAGCACTGCTTCAGGTGGTTCACCTGAGCATAATTATTATGGGGATTTACTGGTGGTTGCCGCATGCCGTCACGTCACATGGTCTGCCACTGAAGAGGGCGTTGGCCCGAAACGCGTCTGGCAGGAAACCAGAAAGGACTTTGTTCATGGCGTGTGCCCTTGCTTTGGCGTAATTTCCAACTGGGAGTGCATCCCACCTAGAGGCAACTCTTTGCATTTTGTATAGCGGCCTGCCTGGTCGCGGGATTGCACCACCGCGAAACACTTGCAGGTCCGCGGCTGCTTTATTGGGGCAGCTAACTGTGGAACAGGAGGTGCTGTTATATGCAGGGGTGCCGGCACGAACATCGGCAATCCTTTTAAAGACATTTTTGAATGTGAGTGCCGGCGGTGACCCACTTGGGTTTTACTGAACCACCAGTCCCAGGAAGCATTGCTTCAGGTGGTTCACCTGAGCATAATTATTATGGGGATTTACTGGTGGTTGCCGCATGCCGTCACATCACATGGTCTGCCACTGAAGAGGGCGTTGGCCCGAAACGCGTCTGGCAGGAAACCAGAAAAGGACTTTGTTCATGGCGTGTGCCCTTGCTTTGGCGTAATTTCCAACTGGGAGTGCATCCCACCTAGAGGCAACTCTTTTTGCATTTTGTATAGCGGCCTGCTTGGTCGCGGGATTGCACCACCGCGAAACACTTGCGGGTCCGCGACTGCTTTATTGGGGTACCTAACTGTGGAACAGGAGGTGCCTGTTATATGCAGGGGTGCCGGCGCGAACATCGGCAATCCTTTTAAAGACCTTTTTGAATGTGAGTGCCGGTGGCGACCCACTTGGGTTTTACTGAACCACCAGTCCCAGGAAGCATTGCTTCAGGTGGTTCACCTGAGCATAATTATTATGGGGATTTACTGGTGGTTGCCGCATGCCGTCACGTCACATGGTCTGCCACTGAAGAGGGCGTTGGCCCAAAATGCGTCTGGCAGGAAACCAGAAAAGGACTTTGTTCATGGCGTGTGCCCTTGCTTTGGTGTAATTTCCACCTGGGAGTGCATCCCACCTAGAGGCAACTCTTTTTGCATTTTGTATAGTGGCCTGCCTGGTCGCGGGATTGCACCACCGCGAAACACTTGCGGGTCCGCGGCTGCTTTATTGGGGCAGCTAACTGTGGAACAGGAGGTGCCTGTTATATGCAGGGGTTGCGGCGCGAACATCGGCAATCCTTTTAAAGACATTTTTGAATGTGAGTGCCGGCGGCGACCCACTTGGGTTTTACTGAACCACCAGTCCAAGGAAGCATTGCTTCAGGTGGTTCACCTGAGCATAATTATTATGGGGATTTACTGGTGGTTGCCGCACGCCGTCACGTCACATGGTCTGCCACTGAAGAGGGCGTTGGCCCGAAACGCGTCTGGCAGGAAACCAGAAAAGGACTTAGTTCATGGCGTGTGCCCTTGCTTTGGCGTAATTTCTACCTGGGAGTGCATCCCACCTAGAGGCAACTCTTTTTGCATTTTGTATAGCGGCCTGCCTGGCCGCGGGATTGCACCACCGCGAAACACTTGCGGGTCCGCGGCTGCTTTATTGGGGCAGCTAACTGTGGAACTGGAGGTGCCTGTTATATGCAGGGGTGGCGGCCCGAACATCGGCAATCCTTTTAAAGACATTTTTGAATGTGAGTGCTGGCGGCGACCCACTTGGGTTTTACTGAACCACCAGTCCCAGGAAGCACTGCTTCAGGTGGTTCACCTGAGCATAATTATTATGGGGATTTACTGGTGGTTGCCGCATGCCGTCACATCACATGGTCTGCCACTGAAGAGGGCGTTGGCCCGAAACGCGTCTGGCAGGAAACCAGAAAAGGACTTTGTTCATGGCGTGTGCCCTTGCTTTGGCGTAATTTCCAACTGGGAGTGCATCCCACCTAGAGGCAACTCTTTTTGCATTTTGTATAGCGGCCTGCCTGGTTGCGGGATTGCACCACCGCAAAACACTTGCGGGTCCGCGGCTGCTTTATTGGGGCAGCTAACTGTGGAACAGGAGGTGCTGTTATATGCAGGGGTGCCGGCACGAACATCGGCAATCCTTTTAAAGACATTTTTGAATGTGAGTGCTGGCGGTGACCCACTTGGGTTTTACTGAACCACCAGTCCCAGGAAGCATTGCTTCAGGTGGTTCACCTGAGCATAATTATTATGGGGATTTACTGGTGGTTGCCGCACGCCATCACGTCACATGGTCTGCCACTGAAGATGGCGTTGGCCCGAAACGCGTCTGGCAGGAAACCAGAAAAGGACTTTGTTCATGGCGTGTGCCCTTGCTTTGGCGTAATTTCCACCTGGGAGTGCATCCCACCTAGAGACAACTCTTTTTGCATTTTGTATAGCGGCCTGCCTGGTCGCGGGATTGCACCACCGCGAAATACTTGTGGTTCCGCGGCTGCTTTATTGGGGCAGCTAACTGTGGAACAGGAGGTGCCTGTTATATGCAGGGGTGCCGGCACGAACATCGGCAATCCTTTTAAAGACATTTTTTAATGTGAGTGCCGGCGGCGACCCACTTGGGTTTTACTGAACCACCAGTCCCAGGAAGCATTGCTTCAGGTGGTTCACCTGAGCATAATTATTATGGGGATTTACTGGTGGTTGCCGCACGCCGTCACGTCACATGGTCTACCACTGAAGAGGGCGTTGGCCCGAAACGCGTATGGCAGGAAACCAGAAAAGGACTTTTGTTCAAGGCGTGTGCCCTTGCTTTGGCGTAATTTCCACCTGGGAGTGCATCCCACCTAGAGGCAACTCTTTTTGCACTAATGCGAGTATAATTATTCACTTTAGTAAGTTCCAATGTGCAGTTTAAAATTATGGGGGTCATGGAAATAAATAAAGTCAGGAAATGAAATAATGCGAGCCTCTGATGTGTTGTATTGCAGCCCAGGAAGAAGAGGCTTATTGCCTTGAAACGCGTCGGCAAAAGGGAAATCCTTATGGTTGTGTAAGGCAGTCTGCATATTAGAGCCGGATGGCAGGATGTTGTCGAGTGACCTCTCGTTGCTGAGGGCAATTTTTGATGGAAAACATTAACACACGGCGGCCCGGCCGTGGAGAGGAGCACCGTCACCAGCTGGGGTAGGAATATCATTGCCGCTGGGAGAAGCTGGTTCTGAACTGTTCGGGACTTTAATGGCACAACATTCAATGCGTAATGAGCCTGCTTTCACAATCATTACCTACTATAGGAAAAAAAGATGCATCATTTTAAACTGCACATTGGAACTTACTAAAGTGAATAATTATACTCGCATTAGTGACTCCATGTCCCATAATGCACTATGGACTTTGCACTTGGCACATGCCCATTGGGGGTCATGGAAATAAATAAAGTCAGGAAATGAAATAATGCGAGCCTCTGATGTGTTGTATTGCAGCCCAGGAAGAAGAGGCTTATGGCCTTGAAACGCGTCGGCAAAAGGGAAATACTTATGGTTGTGTAAGGCAGCCTGCATATCAGAGCCGGATGGCAGGATGTTGTCGAGTGACCTCTCGTTGCTGAGGGCAATTTTTGATGGAAAATATATATATATATATATATATATACATATCTATATCTCCTAATGCCTATCGATTACCTTATATAGAGCTGAGGTTAGGGGTTTGCAAGGTTGATGGGTTTTTTAGCCAGCCTCTTGGCTGTAGCTAAGAGTACTGTGAAAATTGTTTGTCATATTGAAATTAGCCTGAACCATCTTGAGGACTTAGTTGGTTTTGTACCGCTGCATTTATGACACAAAATCTGGCTTTGCCCAATTTTCAAGATTATTGATTACTGATGTATTAACACTTGATCATGTGGCTAAAATCCAATGGTTTTGCTCCTGAAGTGTTCTTTTACAGAACTGGGCATCACAGACTTTTATAATTCCTCTGTATTGCTGGAGTCTGTATCCAAAGAAGCTTTAAAGAAACTTTATTTTTGTTAGGGAAATGATTGATGGATCCAGATGGCGTAATTTATCCCAACTGTTAAGTCCTTTTCTGTCTGCCCTCTATATTTTTAACAACATTGCATCTCAATTGCACCTCCTTTGATGCTTGTCATTCATACATGCTTGGCAGTTTGAGCTGGACGGTTCCCATGAGGAGCAGGGTCAAGACTGATTTGCATATGTCTGGGTCCAAACTGGGGTGGTGTGGTGAGCAAAAGAACGATGGATTATACCCAGATCTTTGTGACTGGGGGTGAATGTTTACATTGTTCAGCATTCCGTCCATCAAGTGCTCCTTTTTCTTTTGTCGCCCTGAGTGGGAAGGGTATGCCCAGACATGGGTCCTGTGCTCACTGCGCCACTGGATTCAAGCTACCCTGGCTGATGAGGGTTGATGCCCCAAAACCACTCCCAGAATGCTTGTTATCGGACCAAGGAAGACCTGGCTTGGCAGTTCGGGCTGGACTGTTCCCATGAGGAGCAGGGTCAAGACTGATTTGCATATGGCTGGGTGAAAACTTGGGTGAAGTGGTGAGAAAAAGAACGATGGATTAAACCCAGATCTTTGTGACAGGGGTGAATGTTTGTATTATTCAGCATTCTGTCCAACATTTGTTCCTTTTGCTTTTGTTGCCCTAAGTGTGAAGGGGATGCCCAGACGTGGGTCCTGTGCTCACTGCGCCACTGGATTCAAGCTAGCCTGGCTGATGAGGGGTGATGCCCTGAAACCGGTCCCAGGATGCTTGTTTCCAGTCCAGGGAAGACCTGGCTTGGCCATTCGGGCTGGACTGTTCCCATGAGGAGCAGGTTCAAGACTGATTTGCATATGGCTGGGTCCAAACTGGGGTGGCGTGGTGAGAAAAAGAATGATGGACTAAACCCAGATCTTTGTGACTGGGGGTGAATGTTTGCATTGTTCAGCATTCCGTCCATCATTTGTTCCTTTTGCATTTGTTGCCCTAAGTGGGAAGGGTATGCCCAGACGTGGGTCCCATGCTCACTGCACCACTGGATTCAAGCTAGCCTTGCTGATGGGGGGCGATGCCCCGAAACGGGTCCCAGGTACTTGTTTGTGGTCCAGGGAAGACCAGGCTTGGCAGTTTGGGCTGGAGTGTTCCCATGAGGAGCAGGGTAAGACTGATTTGCATATGGGTGGGTCCAAACGGGTGGCTTAGTGAGCAAAACACGTTGTATTAAACCCAGATCTTTGTGACTGGGGGTGAATGTTTGCATTGTTCAGTATTCCTTCCATCAGTTGCTCCTTTTTCTTTTGTTGCCCTAGGTGGGAAGGGTATGCCTAGACGTGGGTCCCGTGCTAACTGCGCCACTGTGTTCAATCTAGCCTGGCTGATGAGGGGTGATGACCCGAAACCGGTCCCAGGATGCTTATTTTCGGTCCAGGAAAGACCTGCCTTGGCTGTTCGGGCTGGAATGTTCCCATGATGAGCAGGGTCAAGACTAGCATATGGCTATGTCCAAAGTGGAGTGGCGTGGTGAGCAAAAGAGTAATGGAGAAAACCCAGGTCTTTGTGACTGGGGTTGAATGTTTGCATTGTTCAGCATTCCTTCCATCATTTGTTCCTTTTGCTTTAGTCACTCATACACAGCTCCGATTTAATCTAACCCATCTTAAATTAAATACACTGCATTTTTTGCTAGGTTTCCCTCTTCAAGGCACCTGGTTTGACCATCTTCCTATTTGTCCTTGTGGCCAGGCGCAGCACCAAAACACAAATCACTTTATAGTTTTCTGTTTCCTTTACACATATCCTCACAAGTGCTTTTTAGAACCTTATCTACGTGCTGCTAAGAGTACACATTACTACCCTGCCCTTTCCTTTTTCCAACAACTAGCAACCTCCAAAGTATGTTTTTTGGTTTTAAATTTGATTAGAGTGGCCTTAAGAATTTGGAAATTATATGGCTCATGCAAGTACTCCAATTAATTATGAAGATCTAATGTTTTAGTGGATTGCTTGTTATGTTGTCATTGTTTATGCTTCCTGCAATGATGAAATGAAATTGACTTATTTTATTGTATCAAAGTGTCTTATACGTTTTGCTGGATTGTTTTAAACAATGTATGATTTTAACAGTGTTTATCTGTTCAGTTATGGTGTGTTCCTTGGGTAAAGAATCTCGACAGACTGACTGACTGGGTGCCTGTTGTAGCCTGCAAGGGTGTAAGTTGCATTTGTAAATGTCTGAAGGTGTGTGGGGTTTTTACAACTTTTGTAGGTGTCAAATGGCATAAAAGGTTACCTCTGGTCCATGTGGTTGCATGATATGTGTACCGATATCTGATATGTGTGTGTGTTTGATCCCATTTGACGGTGAATGGTCATAAATACCAATACAGATCAATCTTGTATAAGAGAGTATCTGATGGCATGTGTTTTTTTCATGCATGCATGGGAGTGATGTGTGGGTTGTCTGGCAAGCATGAGAGTCTGTTGGTATACATGGGTGGGATGTAATCAATATTCACTTGTACACCAACTACTGCAATATTACTGCCTTCTACTCTCTTCCTCCACTAGTTCGACAGATGCCACTGACCCCACTTTGTAATTATGTTTTGTTGTAATCTGTAGCAAACTTTATTTTATAAAATGTGTTTTCTTATAACTCTATGGTTTTATGTATTGTTTTGCTCATCTATTTACCGTTTCTGTTTTTTTGGTGTTCCTCTAAATGGGTGGAAGGTTATCTTCGAAATTCAGGGCTGAGTATGACACTAATTCCTTCTCTTTTGATCTGTTGCTGGAAGGAGAAGATTACATACCATTTTATTCTTGTCACAGACACCTTTAGCTTTCTGCTATAGTTTATGGACTCAAGTCAAGTCTAACAAGCTTTATTCAATTTCATATATGAATCATAAAAGCATTACAGATTATCAAACAATTACTCAGACATTAGTATCGCAATTAGTATGATTCATATAAAATTAGATTATCATTTTGGTTAAAACATTTGTCCCTTAAGATATTCTTAAAATTAAATTATTACAAAATATTATATTAGCCTCAGTTAAAAACACAAACTCTCCTTCTAATCCATACCTCTCTCTGACTGTGATTGCTTCTTTAATAAAATTAAAGACATAGTAACAGATATCAGGAGAATCCAGAGAAAGAGGAAATCCAAAGCCTTCAATATAAGAGATGGAGCGGTGAGCCCTCAATAAAGGTAAATACAAAAAAATGGGAACCCAGTGGGGGATTTTCTCACAACTCTCCAGTGGGGAGAAAAACTTTGTTTTTCTTATAAAACCCTCACCCACCAGGGTTGCCCCTTGGTGGCATGCTTCATCATCAGGTCCATCCCGATCCGCTACGGATCGGGCGTGCTGCGACTTACAGCTACGTGGGAGCACTTTTTAGTGTATTTTACAATGATAAAGGTGATTTTACAAAAGAGGGGAGTGGAGGATAAAGCTAAACTGAGTTAAAAATACCTGACTAGTAGGTCGATCTACTTTATTCCTGCCTCTAGTCGGTATGATTAAAAACTTAGGGGTTGGTTTTAAAAAAGCGAGGCTATAATGAACTTACGTTATTCATGGTCAACATTTTTCGAGCCATGCCCCTATTGGCTCTTCTTTAGAACCATAGGAAACTAGTTTCTTTGGTGCCACTCCTATAAGTTCCTTCTTAGGAACACGCTATTAGCATGCCATGCAATGTGCAGAACATAAATTATATTACCACCTATTTGGTGTCCTCCTACTGTTTCTACCTATGACGTTCACATTTTATGTCATGATCCCTCTGGGTTGAGAGTGGTCTTTTGTCACACTTTAGTCAAAATGCACCCTCTTCCTGTGTGTCTACTTAGCTTTTTCCCGGGGACAATATCCCTTTGGAGAGTTGTGAGAAAATCCCACACTGGGTTCCCATTTTTTTGCATTTACGTATAGTTTAGGAGGACGAACCCAGTAGATCCTCTTACTGCCCCCTTTTTCATTTTGAGTCCCTCAATAAAGGTAACAGAAATCTCTCTCTCTCTGTTTTATACAGGGCACAAAACAAGGTAAAGTGCAGAGTGCTTTGTTTTGTCATGTTATTACATGGGCACAATGGAAGATTATTTGCCCATCTGCATTGCTGCAGTAAGGCGACCAGAAAATGAATTAAGGACAAGCGGAACCTAGTCCGATAAAATCTATGTTGGGGGTTTGTAAATAAAATAAGATAAGGTTGAGGTTGAGGTTCCGTAACTAACTCACCCACAGTCAGAAGACTTAAAGAACTCTGCTGATTCAGCAACTGTAAATGCTTCGCACTCACTCTATTTCCATAAGCTATTTTAATAATAGATTTTGCTTGCTGGGGCAAGTTAGAAGGATTGGGATAAAAATCAGCTAGGTCCAATTCCTGAAATGGACGTTTAAGATAACTGAACCAGGAAATAAAATCAATATTGGATAGAAGAAGACAATCTAGAATAACGGACCTTGTAAATTCTAATTCTGGGGCAAGCCAGAACTTTGCCCATAGCAGTAAGAAAGCCAAACAAAGCCTGACTTCAATATTTCCTAAGCCGAATTCGTGGTGGCAGAAGGACGTAGATGAACCTTTGGGTACCGATAAAAGCCTTTAAATAAGTGTTCTCTACCACCTGGGGCTTGGAGCAACTACTGTAGCCCCAAACTCCTGCCACGCAAGAGGCAATCATAAGGCATTTTGCTTTATATAAGGTAATCATCTCTGCAACAGGATTATGATCCAGATGGGCAACAAAACGGAAAAGTACCTCCATAGCTCTGGTGGTCTGTATAGCTCTTAGTACCACTAGAGGATCCCAAGAGAGCTGGGAATTAAAAATGATTCCCAAGTAGGAGAAGCTTGGAACTTTCTCAACCACCATGCCCTGTACCTTAAATATTTTGGACTTAGTTTTCTTGGGACCGCACACCAAAATATATGATTTTTTAAGGTTCACCTTTAGGTCCATATATTCCATAAAAACTACAAAGGCATCAAGGGATTTCTGTAAACTATTTGCTGTCCTAGGTATTGGGACAGCATCGTCAACATATAATAGTGTAGGGATAAAGTCACTCCCAAGTTTGGGATAGTCAAGTTTTTCCTTCAACAAGTGGGGCACTAAACCATTCGTATAAATAAGAAACAAAAAAGGGGCCAAATACAGCCTTGCCAGACTCCTTTCATTGATGGTATGGAGTTCGTTTTCTTGGGCCATACCGAATCCTGGCTGTGGTCTCGGAGTGTAATCTACGTAATAAGGTGACAAGTGGTTCCTCCACTCCCATGTTGCCCATCGTGAGCCACAACTTGTCCCTATTGACAGTGTTGAAGGCACTTGATCGGTCCATGAGGGCAAGATGTAGAGAGCACTTCATGGACCTATTATACTTACTAACAATCAGGGACTAATTGAGGCATTGCTCTGTGGTGCCCAATCCTCGCCGAAAGCCATACTGGACCCTTGACAATATATGATTGTCGGCTGCCCAATCTTCTAATTGAGCCAGGAGGACTCTTCCTAAAACCTTTACAGTAGAGTCGATCAGTGAAATCCGTCTGTAACAGGCCGGGTCATTTTTGTACCCCTTTTTAAAAACCGGAACCATTATCGCCTCACTCCAAGAACCAGGCAAAGGGCCAACAATAGCTGCTCTGATAACATTTGTTAGTAGGGGGCCTCAAAGACTTGTGCTATCCTTAAACAAAGGATAGTTTATGGACTCTACTCTTCAAAAACTTAGTTGGCTTTGGGTCAACCCTTTGCCATTACTTGAATGCGCTGTTTATGAAGGCCATGGCTTTTAATGCAAAGTTACATTGTCCCATTTGTGTTCCCATTAGGCTCTGGTGATGGGGCATCAAGTATTCCTTTTATTAGACTGCAGATGTGACGAGCGTGTTACTTGTTCTTTGATATATTTACTCTGATAACACAACAGCATTTTACTTACTGATTTGTGGCTTTTTCATTTCGGAAGTGCATGCTATTTGGATGCCTTAACATGTCATAAAGGACCTTCTGTGTTCTGTGATGTAGTACCTCAACACCTTGCTCAGTGGTCATTGATTGACCACAGTATTGCCTACTCTAAACCTGTCTATGGCCTGGTCCAATTGCTTCCTAAATCTTAATATCGGATCACACTCATAACTCTTGAAGTGACATTGCATTTTTTCTTAGGATGCATTTCACCTGATTCCTGTTGTTCTGTAATTCCAAAGTATGGACTGTTTGATAACCTCCCCTGGGGCCCTATTATGTATAGGGTGCACTTTCCCTGTTTGCGCCCTGGTGCACCTTAAAACAGGTGCACCAGGCACAAACAGAGAAAGTGCGCCCTATTACATAGAATGCGCTGCCCCCAAAGAAGCCGCAAACTCGTGCTGCCCTGGGGGCAGAGAATTCAAGTGAAAAACGGAGCGGCTTTAAAGCAGCCGCTCCGTGTTCCACAGAGCAGGCAGCAACCCGCCTGCACATTGAAGGGCAATTGGAGATCAGCTTGCAAGCAGGTGCAGTCAGTGACTGCATTCACCTGCAAGGGGATGTCTGGGGGGTTCATGGGACCCCTGTACCCCCTTCCAGAGGGCTGCTCTCAGGGGGCACACTGACAGTGCGCCACCTTTTAGGAGGCGTACTGTCAGCGTGCCCCCTGACAGCTTCTTTGCCTCTGCGCCCGTGTCTGTTATACAGTGCGGGTGCAGAGACAAAGTGATTCCCTCATTTGTATGGGGCATGCCCCCATGCAAATGAAGGAAATCCCTCTTGAGAAAGCGCTGGCGCTGTATGTGCGCCAACGCTTTCAGTATTGCAGAAGGGGGCGCAAAAGTGTCTGCAGCCCCTTCTATAATACCAAAGTGCCCCTGGGTGCGTAAAGCAGGTACAAACTCCCATTGCGCCCCGGAGCACTGTGTGTAATACGACCCCAGGTGTTTTTGTTTTTCCAAGGCAATATGCTGGTGAGAAATAGAGCAGCATGATTCTAAAAAGGAAATTTGCTGTCTACTTTTGCTCAATGGGACTCAAGTAGGAGAGATGCAAGTTTAAGAGAATGATGAGTGGATATTTGATACAAGAAATCATTGAAGGAGGGGTGAAGCCAAGGGCTGTTTGATACATTAGAGCACACATTGGCACTGGAGCCTAACAATAAGGCTGTCTGAGTTCTATACCAAATGTCAATAATTCTGCCAATCCAATGGTTACAATAAGGAATCAGTTGAAGAGGGTGATAGAGTTTAGTTGGAGTGAGAGATTTAAGGAGGAGTTTGAGAGAATCAAGTAAGATGTGTGTAAGGTATGCAGGTTGGGCAAGTTTGATATCAGATATACATGCAATATCACCACAGATGTTTGTGATTAGGTGTGGTCCTGGAGCAGAGCTTGGATGGTAAGGGTAACATCACAGCATTAGCTTCCTGGGGTGTTCAAAGAAGATAAGCTAAATTAATATGTTTTCAAGAAGACAGACCTATCAATGGCTTTTTCACAAGAAATCTAGGAAGCTTCTGTGCAAAACAAAATTTGAGGCCAAAATTGATCACAAGCCTTTAGCACTCATTAAATCAATGTTCAGCGACTCTTTTTCTTTGAAAAGGTCAATTCCTATAATGCACAGTCAACTGAAAACAGTCAACTGAAAACTATAATCAAAATCACAAATATAGAATTACATATTAGAACCCCCTCCCATAGGGGTTTTGTAGATTAACCTGAGTGCAGGGTTATGGTCCTGCTGATGTTGATGAACTCCTTTGAGAAAGACTTAATTAAGGTTGTTTTTTTCTACAAGATTGGAGGCTGTTTTCCTCGATGTCACATTACGTTGACCACAATATATTGACAGATTTCCACGTCTGCATGCTGTGAAAAATAAATCGATATTTAATGAAAGCAAATTTAAACTGAACAAACTGTACTTTTATACATCTGGTAGTGTGGTTTAGGCCCTTAAGCACAGGGGGGCCCCAACACTTCAAGGGTCCCACAAATCATCAGGTCAGGGGGAGCTTTTAAGAATACATTTCATGATCATATGTCAAGCAAGCTCTTGTCACCAGCAGACTAGACTACGGCAACTCCCTCTACGTAGGAATAAGAGCCCAACTCATGACGAGACTCCAGACTATCCAGAATACAGCTGCCAGGCTCATCCTGGACCTCCCTAGACAGACCCACATCACCCCAGAACTCAGAAAACTCAACTGGCTACCAGTCGCGGAGAGATGCAAATTCAAGCTGCTCACCCTTGCTTACAGGGTGCTACACAACAAAGGACCAGCATACCTCAACAATCTAATGAACTTCCACCAACTTACCAGGAAACTTTGCTCTGAATCCCTCTCCCTAGCTGCCGCCCGACGCATCCACCGGATGAACTGGGGAGTCTGCTACTGCCCCCACCTGGCAGCTAAGGGGCATATTCTCAAGCCGCTATCGCCGAGTTATCGGCACTTTATCGCAGCCAAAGTCGCGCTAAATGTACCGCCCCATTCACAAGCTGGTGCTAACAGCCCATAACACCAGTTTTCCTGCGAAAGCAGTCGCAAAAAACATCGCCACAGATGACCCCTGCAACTAACGCTAATGAGATGCAGAGTAGGCGTTTCCGAGCAAAAATCCGCGACAACACCATCCCTCAACATTCTCAACGACCAGCCACATCGGCGATAAGACCACAAAACAGGCGATAAGGAGCGTTAGCAGCAGTAAACTAACACCTGCTCTGACCTGGTGTAAAGTCGGACGACATGCTGCACCATCAAAGGGAGCCCAGCCCAGAGCCACACAGGAAGAACAACAGATACCATGGAGCCACTCACCATGCACCCCGGAGCCCCGAGGGGGCAACAACACCCACCGCCACCACCCCCAGGACCGCCACCCTCCCAACTGACCCCCCCGCCACCACCCCGGACCACCACAGAGGCAGCGCATACAAAGACAGTGGACATACAGGAAATGCACCAGCCCTACAGACCTAACACCAGACAATGCCAATGCCCACTACAGGCCCAAAAGGACAACCATCCTCCGCATCCTGAACATCATTGCCCACAGGCTGACGGTACCAACACAGCGGACAACCAACATCCCTCTGCAGACAAAGCTGCTGGCTGTGCTGCACCTGTTTGCCCCTGGTATCCTCCCAAACAACAGCCGCCCGAGTCGGAGGAGTCTCACAGCCAGCCCCATCCAAGTTCCTCACACCTGGCCTGGATGCCCTCACCAGCTAGGGACCCCAGCACCCATACGTCCCCCACAATGCACAGGAACAGCTGGAGACCAAGCAAGGACTATACGCCATAGCTGGATCCCCGCACGTGTCGGGGGCAATCGACTGCACACTTGTCCCACTTGTGCCCCCTGCCAACACCGCACACAATACCCCAACAGAAATCACACGCATCCCATCAACGTGCAGGCAATAGTGGACCACAGGGGACTCCTCACCAATATCATAGCCAACTACCCAGGCAGTGCGCATGATCCCATCATCTTCCGACAGTCCAACATCAACCAGCGCTTCCAGGATGGCACCTATGGAAATGCACTGCACGTCGGCAAGTACCAAATAAACACACCACACACCTCAACTCCACAATCATGCAACTCACAACTCTGGCACTGCACACGTCACAAAATCATATACAACATGCCAAACAACATGCCCCCCCACCAGACACGACAGCACAACTTACTGTGGCAACCTTGGTTAGCCATGTACATGAGCCATCAACGGCATGGCACCTCAGCCACACAGTACCGGAATGTGGGAAGAGGTGGGAACCAGGCATGTGCGAAGGAGGCAAGTGACCCATGAATGATAATGTACACAATGCCAAGTGTTGCGGAGATGTGCTGGACAGACTGCAATATGCAGACCACAGACATTGCCATGTCTACATGCACTGCTGGTGTTTGGAGTGTAGTAGACAGTGGACGCAACCATGCTACCCCAGCCAGTGGGGAAGATCGCGGAAATGTAGCTTGTGATGTCCCCCCCTGTAAGCGTGTGCGGAGTGGGCTGGCCCGGAGGACCCCAGGCCAGCGTAGGGATGTGAATAAAAAGCATGTAGCCCTGGGCGTGGTTCTCTTCCGGAATGCCCAACGTGCCTGCCATGGCGGCGCCTCCCACCCCGCCACGAGGCCAACGCCGTAGCCGTGAGCGGTGTGGCCTGCGATCCTGTGCGCCTGCTGCACCCCAGGCCACTGGTCCCCAAACCCGTCATGCCCACCCCTGCGCAGCCAGGCCTCATTGCCCACCTGCCGACACCGGCGTGTGTCGAAGAGGGCCCACCATGTGTCGGCGCAAGCTCCAAGCCCGAAGCCCGCGACCTTGGCACCCGCCTCAGACCATCACGGCCTCCGCGACACAGGCCCGTATTACTCCTTTCTTGTTGACGTACTCCACCGCTGCCTCCGGCCTACACTATGGTCAAGTAGGTCACACAACTGAGTCTTGATTATGCAATGGCAGAGTACACACCTTATGGCTGAGTTTATATCACTGTACTCCCTTCGATGTGGTGCCACGAACTCTGTGCATAGCATTCGAACTACACCTGTCTGTGGTCCCATGCTGACTACTGCCTTCACCCCACACTGCGGTCGAGTGGGTCACACATCTGGAACTGAGTCTTGTTTTCTGCATGGCGGAGTTCATATCAATGTACGCAAGGAGACGAGTAAGAGGAAGACACGGTTCAGTCCGGAGGAGAAAAGGACCATCGTTACGGAGGTGATCGAACACTGCCGACAACTGCTCTGGTGTCACTAACTCTGTGCATCGCGGGCCAACGACACGTGTCTGTGGGCCCCTGCTGACCGCTGCCTCAGGCCCACACTGTGGTCAAGTAGGTCACACATTTGGAACTGAGTCTTGATTACACAATGGCCAAGTACACACTTTATGGCGGAAGTTATATCACTATACTCCCTTCGATGTGGTGACACAAAGTATGTGCATGGCATCGCAACTACACATGTCTGTGGGCCCTTGATGTCTACGCCTTCGGACTACACTGCGGTCCTGCAGCCTCCACACAAATCCATGCCAGTCCGTACCAGGCAGGACACGGCATCGTCGCTGGCTAAACACCCGCTCAGCTCTGTCGCTACTGCCTCGGTCAACCACGAGTCATCCCCACGTGCCATTTCAATGCCGTGTGTCAGTGTTCCAGGAGGAGCTCGCTGAACAGCGGTTGGCCCGCGCTGGCCGCTGCCTCCGGACTACACATCGGTCGAGGTGGGCACACATTGGGGACTCAGTCATGATTCATTTATGGCAGACCTGATATCATTGTACTGGCCTCGTCGCAGACTGCATCCCCTTCCAGCTCTGGGGCCACTAAGTCTGTTCCCCGACAACCATGGACACTTTCTTCTTGAGATTTGTTGGCGACTGAGTCCATGTACTGGGGGTTGTCTTCATCATCATGTCGGTGATACTGACTATGTGGCCAAAACGAGGCAGTAGCATTTCACTCCTCCATTTGCCGCTTCCAGCCGGCTCCTGCCCTCTGCATCATGCCCTGGAGGACACCTTCCACTGTCCCCTGCAAACCTCCACTACATTCACCTTCGACATCGACGGGGACCCGCTCACCTCGCATGGCCCTATCTCACTGCACCGCGGTGTGCCTGTGCCGACCGCAGTGCATCCGGGGCCACTAACTCTGTGCAGCTCAAATCATGGTCCCAGTCTGGTGGAATGTTGGATGGCCTCTGGGTCGATGGCCTGGGGTCATCAACGCCATGTGTCTGTGGCCCTGTGCTGTCCGCTGCCTCCGCCCTCAACTGCGGTCCACCTGGGCTCACACATCAAATCGAGTCCTGACCTGCCTGGACGTCGCATCACCGCAGGATGCACGCGCCACCACCGCCAGGACCAAGTCCAGACAACAGGTGCCAGAGTCGGAAGTGTCTTACTGCCAGACTTTCAGAGTAGCTCACACCAGTCATGGGTGCCATCATCAGCTTGATACCCTGCTCAGCTCCTCAGGTGCCACTAACTCAGTGCACCACAAATCAAGGACCATTATGCTTGCATGTAGGGTGAACACTGTACTCTCTCCGGCAACCACCATGATGCTTCACAGTTCTTTCTGTTATGCTGATGTTTTATGTTTCTGCTTCAATTGTGATCACTGTTCAAGTTGTTGCCAGCACCAACGACTCCCTGCGGGCTGGCTTACACTCACCCCACACACATCCAGCACATGCGTCACTGTACATGTGACCATGCCAATAAAGGTGTCGAGCGCACGTGCTCGTGGCCAGTTCAACAAACTATCTGAGTGTGTCTGTGTGCTCATGATGTATGCATTAGGGCCCCGGCCCCACAACGTTACATTGTGCCGTGTGCAGAGGACGCAGCCATGTCACCGCAGGCAGAGGGTGGGACATTGCACATGTAGCTTTGTCATCCTCCCAATACGTAGGAGGAGTGAACTTGGCCGGCGTACGCCAGTCCGGCATGGGGGTGTGGGTGATTATCACGTGGCTCTGGGTGTGGTTCAGTACTGGAAATGTGCAAAGGCATGTGTTCCTGTTGCAGTGTGGGTCTCCGTTGGGGTGTGTAGTTGGTCCATGATGGGACTTTGACACCCACGTATGGGATCTAGTTTGTCTCCCATGAGGTAGTACCCCACCCGCACATGTTCGGCCAGCCCCTTCTGGCAGTCTGACAGCTGGCCTTGGAATGGGATGTGTGCTTAGGTGGGCTGCTGTGAGCCAGCCCGGGTGGTGGGTGCGTCCAGCTGTGTTGTCCGTGCAGGGGGTGGTGTGTCCTAGGTGCAGCAGGGCTGCCCTGCTCCTGGAGCTCTATTGCCTGAGACGTCCATGGACTGTTGTAGGGCATCGGTGTCGGAAGTGTGGAGGTCCTCTTCAGCATCACTGATGGGTTGTCTGGTCTGCTCTGCTGGAGGTGTTGTTTGTCCCTCTGTAATGTGAAGGGGAGATGCTTGTTGACATTGTGTTGGCATGTATGTTGACGCATTGTTCGGGGTTACATACAGACTGCATGACAATGTACATTGTGACTGTTTTGGATTGGCGGACTATTTGATGCGGGATCGTGGACAATTGGACTACATGACGTAGGTGATGTTGTACACGTACATTTTCATCTCACAGTTTCCTGCTATGTCCGATGTGATTGGCCATTTTCTACGCACAGGCGGAGCCAGTTGTGTCCTCTGTTCTGCAGTGTACGGGTTGCACTGTGTCCCACATTGCGGTCCATGTGGATGTGCTGTGATTGCTATGTGTGTGTGCTGCATTGTGTGGGAGTCGCACCTGCTGCTGTGATTTTGCTGCCCCTTATCCCTTGGAGGGGGTGTGCCTTTGGCTTTTGTGCTTTTGAGGTGCTGTGATGTTGGCGACTGGGGTCATTTGTGCTCCTGGACGGATTTTGTTCTCTTGTGCATTGTTTGTCTGCAGATATTATGTTGACATCAGTGGTTGTTTGTGCACTTGGATGTGTCAGGGTGTGACCTGCTCCTTCCGGATGTAGTCCACACTCAGCCACCTCAGTCTCGTGGCGTGCACAGTGTCATGGTGATTGTACTCCGGCCATGCTGCTCGTCATGTGGTGTCACTTGCATTGTCAGTGTGGCTCTTGCATACGCATTTTTGCTGTGTTTCGCACTGGTGCATGTGTGTGTAGTGGAATTGGTGTTGTGTGGGGTGGGACCCCTTCGGGCACATGGTGGACGGGGGCCTACTTGGTGTTTGTATGTGTGCTGCAGTGTGCCATGGGGATCAGGGACATGACCCAGGGTCGTTGTGGGTGTGTGGTGTGCTACACGTCATTGTGCATGTGTGCCATTGTGCCCGTCCCCCCAGTCCCTGTTAGTCACTCACCCTGTTGATGTTTTGTCAAGTCATGTCAAGCAGTGTCCGGACTCCCGACTCCTTGCACCGTCTCCACACTCATGACTGTGTCCACCATTTACTCCAGCTCCTCCTGTGGCGCAGGACTCCCACCTCCATTCGCCGTTGCTGCCTTCCGGGTGGCAGCGGGTTTCTGCTTGGTTTGGCTTTTGACTTCGTGCCAGCGCTTCTTGGCCTCCTCGGCAGTCCGACTGCATTCAAGATGGAATGCCATTTTTCTGTCTGTGTTGCCAATGACACGGTGGTGGAGATGGACAGTTGTTGTTAGTGCTCTGTCACCTCCGTGACGATGGTCAGGTTGTCATGCGGACTGTACCCCGTCTTCCTCTTCCTCTTCTCTTTGGCCTTCCCCGACCCCGAGGTTCCTTGCTGGTGGTCTGTGGGGCTTGTGGGGTTCACGTTGACCTGGGCACTCGTTCCGGGTGCGTCCATGTTGCTACGCATTTTATTTTGTTTATGGTGTTTTTTTCTTGTTGGGCTTTTATGGTGCATTTTCCCACCAGGCGTGTGGGAATTGCAGGCCTGTTGCTGGTTATCGCTGTTTTTTTTTCTGGGTTGGCCTCATCGCAACTTTATTTGCGTTGGTGTTTCGCATTTTTGCGGCGTCGCGTTGATTTTAACGCGGATATTTGACACGTTATCGTGGGACTATCGCATGGTGCAGCCAGGTTGAGAATACTACGTTAACACGGCGTTGTTTTCCCGCGATAGGCTGCGATATGCAAAGTTGCGTTAAGCTAAATTTGCGGTGGTTATCACACTTTCTTGAGAATATCCCCCTAAGACTTGAAATAACCTCCCCCTGCACCTCAGAGCCTCACCATCGCTCCAGCAGTTCAGGAATGACCTCACGACCTGGGTGTTCAACCAATAGAAGAACAGGCAGCATGCTCTCCTAACGCCTCTAGACCCTCATGTGTGATGCAGCCGAGCTCTACAAATCCTGATTGATTGATTGACTGATTGATTGATTGATAAGGTGAATCAGCGGTTCCGCATCATCTTTTGCATGGTGGCCCCATCATTTTGCGTTACATCAGTGCGTTTATTTTCAATTTTATAAAACATTTACTACTGGCTGCGTGAAAAGGGCACATTTTCGTATGTATATTTTGGGGTGTGCATCTACACCATTCCTTGATTATTACATTTACCATGTAGGTCATGTAATGTCAGCTTTTAAGAAATGAAAAAGGAACACATCCGCCAATACTGATTCCTTTAACTACCATCCTTATTTCAATTGCACACATATTCATAAAGCTAACATTATAAGAAAATGGTTTGCACCCACTGTAATTTTGCTGTGAAAGAAATCACTCAGAGATTTGTTAAAACTGCTGTCATCTCTCCCTTTGCATTTTCACAGTATTTTCCTCGTCTCAAAAATAAATGTGATGCAAAAATGTGCGCGCATGTAAAATGGAGGCATGCTGCTTTAACCTGTAATATTTTATTTAGTAACTACATAGCAACTACAGAGTTCAGGATGATACATCATTTCAAAGTTAATTCCAGTTTCTTGGTGCTTATAACTTTGCCAAACATCAACCACTCTTAATGAAATTCATATCCTTTACCCCAGAGCCCTTTAGCAGGACTTATTAATTAAATATTGTTTCTCATGATGAAATGTATAGTAGAGCTGTTAGAATTGTATTTGTCATTTATTCAAATGAAAATATTAGGTGGTAAGCCTAAACGACAATTAAAACACATTCTCAGTCTTAAATCATGTACCTTTCAAACCTTGTTTATTTATAGGTGATGCCCACAATGTTATTATAACAGACAGGGGCAGCTGCTTACTTTGGGCGGTAGGGTTCCACCCCTTGCTTATGTGCCATCCACATAGGTAATTAAATAATCATGTTATACGCTGTGCTCTTGTTTATTTTGGGGCTGGAGCCCCAGCTATTTGCAGAGGCTCTACTTCAACATTAATCCTTAAATGAGGTGCTTGGGCTCTCATTTAGACCTGGGCAGTGGTCACACCTCTACACAGACTTTAATATGACCAGCACCCAGCAATGCCTTTGCCTTGGCCACTGGTGGCGTTTGCCTGTGATTATATGGTTAACCAGAGAATGGTGGGGTGCAGGAGAAGATCTGCATGCAGTGCAAAGAGCACATTACCTCCCAAATCAATCCTGTCCTTGTCCCATTCATAAAAAAGTGAGATATTACTATCTCACGACAGAAGAAAAGAACGAAGGAATGCTGGCCCAACCCACCCCCTCCCTCTGGGAGTACAAAAGAGTACCATTCCCAGCATTCCTCCTGTTCTTTTTTTCTGTCTTCGACAGAATAGGACGAGGATGCAGTAGCTGGGGAGCTCCTGTTGGCTTACCTGCTCCGCTGCCAGGCGGTGGAGTATTGCTTGGGGTCCCGCCTTCCTCCCTGCTGGGCTTGGGGGACATCGGGTGGATTCCCTCAGCTGGGAATGAAGATTGTGTTGCAGGGGAATTCTATTCTGTGCCTCCCGGTCTGCCGGGCTCGCTGGGAGGTCCGGAGTTACGGTCTGCAGCCATAATCGCTTCCGGTGCTTCATTGCCTGACTTCCAGTTGAGGGAAGGTCCCGGAAGTCAGGCTTGGCTGTGCCGGTCGGCAATGAGTCAGCGATCTTGGGCGCATTTAAGTGAGTACCACGTAGCGGTTTTTAGGCTATGTTGAAACTGTTTGCTGTATACTGAATTTCACGTAGTTTGTTCTCCTGAGGCTGCGTCCTGACCGCGGCTCAGTCCTCTTGGGAGTTTGTACATCCCTTTCAATGCCTGAACTGCTGGTGGTTACAGGGGCAGGGTTCTTGTGCCTGCGTGACTGGATCTTGTGGAGATGGGAAAGCACTCGAGAAAGCGCATGCATGTGGAGCGCTCCTCCTCCCCTTCTTCCAGTTCTTCTTCCTCCCCTTGTCCGGCTCAATCTAAGCACCGCAGGGAGGGCGAGGATGATCGATTAAAGAGACTAATTAAGGAGACCCTGCGAGAAATGGGGGGAGGACCTCGTCCAAAGGGTCCCCTTCCTCCTCAGTCCTCTTATTCATCAGATTTAAAAGAGGATTGGTTCGTCCCCTTTCTCCTCAGTCCTCTCAGTCATCAGATTCAGAAGAGGATTGGTTGGGGGTGCGGAACGCAAAGGCAAATATGTGGACAAAGACATGTTGCCTGACTTACTTCGTCATGTTAAATCCAACATGGGATTTCCGGATGATGAGGCACCCAGCACCTTGGGGGGTTCTTTGCTGAGTCAGTTTCAGTGCTCTGTTGCAGTTGATGTCCCAGTCCACCCTTTCATTCGTGAGGTTCTGAATAGGGAGTGGAAGGGTCCAGATCGTATTTTACTGCCTAGGTTCATGACAAAACTTTATCCTCTTCAGGACATGTCCAAGGAATTGCCGGACTCTATCCCGATTGATTCATTTGTTGTGAGCCTGTTGGGTCGGACCTCCTTGGCTGAGGATGTGGTGATTAAAGATCCGGTGGATGCCTCACTGTGGAAGGTGTACTCTGGTTCTCATCTGGCCTTGAGGGCCGGTATTTATGGTACTTACATCTCGCAGTCCTTGATCTCTGATATCAAGGCATTGTATCAGTCAATGGATGACTCTTCCGACTGCTCCGGGATGTTGGAGCACATCAAGCGGCAGGTCGAGTTCCTGTTGGATATTTCCTTTGATGTGGTGCGGGCTTCTGCCCTTTCTGCAGGGCAGGTGTGGCTGCTCGTCGCAACCTAGTTTTGAAGGACTGGAAGACAAATTCAGCTCAAAAGGCTTATGCCTTACGTCTGCCATTCCAGGGAACTATGAGGTTTGGGGAGGAATTGGAATGCAAGTTGCATAAACTATTTAAGGAGAAAAAGCACTCTTCTTCCTTCAAGCAGCCCTCCGCTGCACCTCCTTCCTCCAAATCTAAGTCTTTCTTTCACCCTCCTTCTCAGAGGAATTTTTCTCAAAGTCACTGGAGGTTTTCTTCTGGGAGGGGTCGGGATAGAAAAGCTAAATCCCCGCCCCCTAAGCCTCGCTCCTGACTATATGGCCGGAACTCCAAAATTGTTGGTAGGCAGACGGCTGCAGTTCTTTCTTCCAGCATGGCTGCAGTCATATTCCGACATGTGGGTTCTGAACATTGTTCGTCAGGGGTACAAAATCAAGTTTGCAGAGACTCCTCTAGAATCAGGGATTCATCCGACTCCTTGGCCATCCTGTCCGGTCAAGAGGTCGGAGTTGTCTCTGGGGGTGGAGTCTCTCTTGCTGAAGGGGGCTATTCAGGAGGTTCCTCCTCTGCAGGTGGGGAGGGGGTTTTACTCTCTGATTTTTTGGGTTCCCAAGGTGACCGGAGGGTTCCATCTGGTCCTCGATTTGAAAGCTCTCAACAAATTAGTGGATCTTCATCTTCAGGGGGTCCTCCAGTACCCTAATCTGGATGATTGGTTGATTCAGGCTCCCTCTTGGGAGAGGCTGCTGGTGGATCGGGAGGTGGTGTGTTCAGCGTTGCAAGCTCATGGGTTTCTTCTGAACTTGCCCAAGTGTCAGTTGGAACCCTCACAGGACTTGATTTTCATCGGGCGCACTTTTGCACCTACCTCAACAGTGTGTTCCTTCCGGTTTCTCGAGCGGTGATGTTGTGTTCACTTGCTCTGAGGTTTTTGGAGGGGGGCTCGTTTCCAGTCCGTCTGTGGTTACGGCTGCTGGGGCTCATGGCAGCAACGGTGTTCACTGTGGCCTGAGCTTTGTTTCATCTCAGGCCTCTGTGGCTGTATCTGTTGGCCCATTGGAACCCGTTGTCCCGCAATCTGGTTCTTCATGTTCCAGTGGCCCCTTCCCTCATTCCTGCTCTGCGCTGGTGGACTTAGTCGGACCATCTTTCTCGGGGGCTGCCGTTGCAGTCTTCCCCTCTGGCGGTTCTGACGACAGATGCCAGTGCCTTCGGGTGGGGGGCGACTCTGGATTCCAGGTCTCTTTAGGGTCGGTGGTCCATTCTGGAGGGGCGACGTTCCTCGAAATGGAGGGAATTGACTGCGGTGTCCCGAGCGGGGATGGGTTTACGGGTGCTGTTGTCGGGTCGCAAGGTAGTGGTCCGTTCGGAAAACATGGTTTCTGTGGCATACCTGAACCATCAGGGGGGTTCCAGATTCAAATCCCTGAATGCAGTGGTGATTCTGTTGTTTTGTTGGGTGGAGGGGCATCTGCTGTCTCTCTCGGCTTTTCACATTCGCCCTCGCCACAGTCCCCCGCATCCGGAAAACGACCGCCGGCGGCAGATCCTTCTCCCACCTCGCCGCCAAGACCTGGAACACCCTCCCCACCAACCTCCGACAGACCCAAGACCTACTGGCCTTTAGAAGACTCCTCAAGACCTGGCTCTTCGATCAGTAGCAGCACCACCCCCCTCTTCCCCCAGCGCCTTGAGACCCTCGCGGGTATGTAGTGCGCTTTATAAGTGACATGATTGATTGATTGATTGACATTCGGGGGGGGTGGACAATGGTGTGGCAGATGCTCTTAGCTGATTTTTGCCCGCCTCCCTGGAGTTGTCTCTGATTCCCGAGGCTTTTCGGCTTGTGTGCAGGAGGTTTGGCCTTCCTTAACTCGACCTCTTTGCTTCCCAGCACAATGCCCAGCTGCCCCGGTTCTGCTCTTGAGTCCGGCAGGATGGGGCTTGGGGGTGGATGCTCTATCCATTCCTTGGCCTTCTCACCTCCTGTATGCGTTTTTCTCCTCTGGCTCTCATCCCCCGGTTTTTGGCTCGCCTCTGTCAGGAATCCCGGGAGGTGGTGGTTTCATTCTGGCCTCGCTGGTCGTGTTTCCCCACTCTGAGGTTGTTGGCCGTTCAGGGTCGGTGGTTTCTCCCTTGCTTTCTGTCCCCTCTGCGGTCGGCTCCGATGTTGTCTCTTCCACGGCTTCGACTGTCGGTGTGGAAGTTGAAAGGCAGGGTTGGTGGGGTAGGGGTTTCCCTGAGCATTTAGCCTTGGCTCTGCAGCAGTCGCGCAGGCCTTCCACCTTGAAATCTTATGGCCGTCATTGTGGGAATTTCCAGCATTGGCGTGGGGTGCTGGGGTTGTCCCCTCTGGTGTGCTCTCTGCCTGAGGTGCTTCAGTTTCTTTGGGAGGGGTTTGAGAAGCGGTTGGCGGTTTCCACATTAAGGGCTCAATGGGCTGCGCTTAAAGCCTTTCGTTCCCCTTGGGGGAATTTATCGGATGTGGATGATCTGGTGTCCCGCTTGCTTAGGAGTTTCTCGTTTACACATCCTGTGATACGGCCTTCTTTTCCTCTGTGGGATTTGCCTCTTGTTTTGCGGGCTCTGGTGATTCCTCCGTTTGAGACTTTGTCGGAGGTGGATGTCAAGTTTCTGGCTTTGAAAGTGGTCTTTTTGGTGGCCATTACTTCGGCTAGACACCTTGGTGAGTTGGGGGCTCTGTTGGCCCGGTAGCCGTTTTTGTCCTTCTCAGATGATGGAGTGGTCCTTCGGTTGGATACGGCCTTTGCTCCAAAAGTTGCTTCTCAATTCCATTGTTCCCAGGAGTTAGTGTTGCCTGCTCTGGACGCCGCTCCGGTGTTGGATGATGATCTTCCTTGGCCTTTGCTGGAAGTGTGCCGGGCTTTACAGATTTATCTTGACTGTACGAGTGCCTTTCGGAAGTCGGAGTCTTTATTTGTCCCTTTTGGGGTGGCCTCTCATGGGGAGAAGGCTTCTTCATCTTCTATTGGTGGTTGGCTGAAACAGGTCATTATGTTGGCTTATTCCCTTGCTGGTGCTCCTCCTCTGGCTGGTAATCAGGGGCATTCTACCTGGGGGGGCTGCTTCCTGGGCAGAGGTTTGGGGGGTGTCTATGGCCGAAATCTGTAGAGCAGTTACTGGGCTTCCTCTAACACTTCTCACCTGGGATCAGATCTGACTGTGATCTCCATCTCTCAAACTCTCACGTTTGAATTCGAAATTTCTCAGAGTAATCATGATCATTATACTGACCGCAGAGACCTAGCAATTATGGCCGATGCCCGGTCGAGCTGTCCTATGCAGCTATAGCGGAGTCTGGCTCTGGGTCACCCCATCGGCCGTCACCTACCCAGCCGGACATCGGACATTCTTTTTCACGGTTCTTCATGGTTTTATTTGTCTCTCTCTTCGACTACTTTGACTGCTTTATTCCCCCTGAATTACTTTCCCCTTTCAGATCTATCTGACTCTGTCTGCTTTCCTCTCCCCTGTTTACCTTTCCCCCACCACCTTCCATTCCCCATATGACGTGTGTCTTGGATATGCTACGCGCTAACATCTTATATTATTGTGTAAGCTCACGTTTTCTCCCAAGCATTTACTGATTACTGCAACTGCAACCGTAACTGTAACTGATGTAACTATGTAACAATGTTCTGATGCAATGTCTTATCTCATGTAAAGCGCTCTGATACCTCCGGGTCTAGCCAGCGCTATATAAAACTTTTCAAATAAATAAATAAATAAATGAAACATTATAGGATCAAGAATTTGCTGGGGGAGGATGCAAATTTTGGTTTGGGGGTTTTGCAGGCTGTGTGCTCCTGAATTTCTTTCCTGTTTCTTCAATAAATCACTTGGTTTGCAGTCCTTTTTTGTCTGGGAGGTTTGTTGTTGATGAATGCCGGTGTTTGCTTGGGTATTCTCACTTTTTTATGAATGGGACGAGGACATGAGGGACCTGGGAGGTAATGCCCTATTACTTACCGGTAATCTTCATTACTCCTGGTCCCGTTGTCCTCGTCCCATTCATTACTTCCCTCCCTCCCGGTCTTGCCGGCCTTCATCTGGGCTTGGTATTCCAGGAGGCATGCTGGGAATGGTACTCTTTTGTACTCCCAGAGGGAAGGGGTGGGTTGGGCCAGCATTCCTTCGTTCCTTGTTTCTGTCGTGCGATAGAAATATCTCACTTTTTTATGAATGGGACGAGTCAAAGGGATCAGAAGTAATGAAGATTACCAATAAGTAATAGGGCATTACTGATATTACTCTTCCCACAAGTTGCTCTGCATAGCCACTTTGCAGCATAGGCACCTCATAGAAGCAGGTATTCCTTGCTGGAATCTCTGATTTGTGTTATTTTGGTATAGGAACGCCTAGTGATTCCTAGGGCCCTGGATAACATAGCACACTGTTAATCCTAAAATATCCCCTTTTATACTATGCAACTGCTTAGCATCTGCAAAGGTATCCTTGAGATTCCATTTTTTTCAGGGAGTGCACACCCAAAGAGAGTTAATCCTCAAGATTGCCAGTGGCCCTTGATGTGCATGGTTGAGGGAAGCATTCTCCAACTTCCCATGAATCCCTGTGGAGCTAGGTGCATGTACAGCACAATTACTCAACAACACATGAACTGACTTGTCTACGTATCTATACAGTTTCTCAAATTATATTTTCGGACTTCGACCCCACATGCTATGATCCGAATATAATTTGGTCTTACTAAGCTTCCTGTTTTAAACAACATAAATATGATTAAATATTTATGTAACTGTCAGAATGCATCTTTGCACAATCTAAAGGATTAGTCATACCGGATCTGATAATATATACCCAGGGGATCAGATCACAACGGATATGAAGCTAAACCCTCTGTCAGGAAATTATCAGCTTACTATGATAAAACCCTCACACAATTGCTAAAATGACCTATAAATCGCTAATCAAAAAGAAGATGAAAATGGTATCATATGAAAGTGATTTACTTGCTGTAACAAAATTAAAAAATGTTCATTACATAAATGCAACTTTTTTCTAGAAAGAGAAACCCTGTTTAGACTCCAATTTGAACTTGTAGGTTAAAAAAAGCTTGTAACGTTTTAGACTTTTATATATCCCACTACTGCAGTTTGAGGGGTCTTGGAATGAGACTGGGGATAAAAATAGATGATGCTGCTTGTGTAATTTATTTCCTGAAACCGTAGAACACATCCTTCGCTTATGTCCACTAATGCAGGATTTCAGAAATACATTTCTGAACCCGTCTTCAAAAGCAGACAGAGGAACACTTAAAGATGCTATGCAGTTCTGCTTTGCAGGGAGCTATAATAAATCCTTTGGGTTTCTCACTAAATGTATTTCATTGGTAGAGTTGTGTCTGAATGCCCAGTCTCAATAAACTATATTAGGTGCAATGTATATAACTAAGTGAATAAGGATTTTAATTGATGATTGACTGTAGTTATCAGTTTGTTTTATTATTTGCGACATTGTATTGTATTGATTTTTAATGTAAATTACACAATAACATTTTTACCTACCTACCTACTCATCTATCCACTCACTCATCCACTCATTCACCCATCTATTGAGTAAATCACTCTCTCTCATCCATTTATACCTTCATAGATAGGTAATCATTCATGCATCTACTCACCCAGCCACCCACCCTCTCTCACACACACACATTGAAACACACAAACAGATTATATGACCTTTAGAACTAGATATATTAAACCACATCCATCCTTCATAGACAATGTGTCAGAAGTGTAGTACAGAACTGCAAACAGTATGACAAAATGAGAACCATAGAGGGAAACAATGCGCCCTCAAGAACTAGATGGAAACATTCAAGCTGAGGCTTCTGGGTGGACTGGGCACCATGCTACAGATATGGTCACCAGAACTAAATACTACACAGGCGTGGCCGGTTCAGGTAAGAATGGTGGTGTGGGGCAGGGGTGAGGCGGGGCAGGGGGGAGGTTGGCAGATAACGGATTAGGGAAAATAAAATAAAAAAATAAATAAAACCACTTACCTTGTGATTGCCGCATCACCGCCTCTGCAAAGTGGCGAGCGCAAGGTAAGTGGTTTTATTTCTTTTTTATTTTATTTTCCGTAATCCGTCATCTGTCAACTTCCCCCTCACCTCGCCCGCGCCCCACCGCCCTACCACTCTTACCTGAACTTGCCATGCCTGATACTACAGTTCATATGAAACCTCTATATCAAGAGAAAATAGTCCAGAGATAATCTCAACACAATATTCCCTGTTTGTATATCAATATATCATATGACAGAAAGAAAATGAAATAAATATAATTTACAAAAATATTACCCCACTGGGTACAGATTTTCTATTACAAACTCTAATGGTGAGATATTTTGTGGATTATATTTAGGACATGATATTTATGTTAGGCTATATTCTGACAAAAGTATTCTGGTCAACATCATGCTCGGGATGTGGTCTCTAGAGTATTAAGTAAGACACTGGATTTTACATTTGCAAGTAATCAAAATACTCCACCTGAGGCATGAAGTACTTTGTTATACTCTAGAGTAGCCATCAACATTAGGCATAATAAAATTAAAGAGGGGGAATTCAGAAATGGAAGCCAAACTCCAGAAAAGTGGCTTCAGAACTAAACATAAGAATACAAATGTAAGTGTGATTATGACCTTTAGATATGAACTCCAGATTTAAACATAGTATGACTTAGGTGTCACCATGACTTTACACAACACTCCAAATGGAACAGGTTGTGGTCTCTGAAAGCAGTAATAGTACTGCTGATGATGCACTAAGAATTTGACAAATATTTCAGGTGGGACATCTGACAAATGACATGATACTCATAAGAGCACTGAAGAACTGGATAAAATACACTGGATGAGGACTCCTGAATTGGAAACAAGGTTCTAGGTGATGCCTTCAGAACTAAACATGCATTAGGTAACATAGCATACTACTTTCTTGTGGAATTTCATAAAAGTCCATGAAAATCTATTGAAATTTATTTTTTGCAGAGAATGTGTTTCACCAGTATCTTGCGTAACTTTTTTACTCTGGCCCACAACTTGCATTAAAAAGCCTCACAAGTTACTGAGATACTTACAAGAGACTTGTACGAGTAGAAATGTCTCTAGGTAAGGCATTTTATGGGTGAATCAGGCTCTTGCTAGTATATCGTAAAATTCATTAATGCAAAATGCATGCCTGGGATATAAAACAAGACTTGAAATTGCATGATGTATAATTTTGAGACATTTTGGGAAATTTTGCTGTCGTAATTAAACTTTGCCTAGACTAAACTAGATACAGAACACCATATACACATTATTATTAGTAGTTGTAGTAGTAGCAGTTCTAGTAGCAGCAGTTAACTGTAGTAAGAGTAGAGTAATGATAATTGCTAAAATAAGAACTTGTTTTTGTGTAGCACTGTTTCTAATACTCATTTTATTATACTCAGTTTCTCAAACTTAGAGCTATTAACTCATTAAGACAGCTTGCAGGCTATGGATGCAATACTGTATTTGTAGCGTCCATGACTGGACACAGTCATGCAAATATGACTTCCCGGGCAGGCCCTAATTTGAGAGAGGGGCGGGCTCACGCAACTGGACATAACACTTCTTCTGTGTCCTCTAGACCTGGAGAGAATACAAAGGTTCAATGGGTATAAAAAGAGAAAGCTGTTCACAAACTCTTGTGTAAATCGAAACTCAAACACAATTGTATCTAATCTTATGCTTGACAATCTAAAGTCAACAGCAGTGGTGTCAAGTGGAGCTGTAACATAAATTCATTGTTGGCACATTTATCATAGAACATTTTACTGGTCATCAGTATAGGCCTGTTCTGCAATTAATGACATATCTAATAAATTCAAAATACTATCCACTCATATCGTAGAAAAGGTGCATACTGTGCTTATTTATTTGCATACTGATTTTGGTTCATAAATAGTTTTTTTCTTGTACGTTATCGAACAAGTCATAAAGTGAAGAAAAATAAAGTGGAACTGGTGCATAAACAGATCAACCAGCTGATGCAAGACTCCTTGATTAAAGGGGATCATTACTTGTTAAAAGCCAGTCATAGTTCAGAGGCACTAAATGGAAGGGTCCAAGGATCCGACGGTGTTCAAGTCGATAACATTTTGATCTATACGTGATTCTACAGAACATCACCAGGACTGCTAAGAGGTTTGAGTTTATTACTCCCTGCTTGTTATTGTCTCCCTTTCTGTGTTCAGCTTACGTGATATGTTACTGTTTATTAGTAAGCATGGTATGCCCCACATGTGACTCACTTTACTCACACAGCGACAATTTTGCAACTTTCTACTCTTTTTCAATAATTCTCCGAAGACCCATTGGCATGCATTGCTGTTGTCCGTTCAGTACTTGCGTATATGTGTAAGGAATTGTGCTCTGATTCTGCCCCTGGTTAACTTCTTTGTGTGTGTGATGAGTCTCGCACTACAACTGATGCTTGTGCCGTGCCTGTTCTGCGTGTGAACAAAGCTTGCAGTCCTTCTGTCGATGCTGTGTAGGTTTTACCTATGAGGCACGCTTACACACCTGCTACATATGCTTTCTGTCTATGTGAAGATTTAAATACTCTTTTTAACTATACAAAAATAAAACTACTGGCTTTTGTCAGTGTTTGTTTTTAAATTTTGTGCACCGCTCAACTTCGAAAATATTGTGCGTGTTCTGAGGTTTTTCAATGTTATGATGTTGCCGTTCTGCTCTTATCTACGCCATTGTGCAATGAAAACTATCTTATGAAGGCATGTGACAATACATTATGGAGATCTCCCTCCGTCGTTATTTAAATGTGTACAGTCATTACTAGAACGAGCATGAGAATTTTATGCTCCCGCTGCGTAGCCTAAAGTATGCCTGTTTGTGTTTTGTTTGCTAATCCTTGGATATTGTTTTACCGAAACACTTTTCAGAATCCAGCTGCGTAGTAAGAATGTGCCACACGAAATGAAGATGCGCATACTGCAAGGAGGCGCGTGATTAAACTCCACTTTCAAAGGCTTTCTTTTTATCGGTTGAACTGTGTGGCGCCTTCTTCCTTAATAGGAGGAACCCATGATTAGCGAAGAGTGTTCCAATACATTTAAAGTGCGGGATAAAAATGAAAAACCTTTCAAACGTATTTAAAGCTACACTGGATCAGCATTCTCATAAATACTAATTACTGCGTATTACGTGTAGGTGTGCAATCAGATGTGTTTGTTTCAATAATACGGCATTACGTTAAGCAGGTCTGTACGTGCTTATTGAAGGCGCGCGTTCTGCATACGACGTTCACTGAAGTTGGGCCGCGCGCCTCGGCTGCTGAAGTGCTCTTTCCTCGCGCCTGCCCAGCTTAGATTCATTCTCTGTTATACTGGAAGCGCACTGAGGTGAATGCTGATGAAGCCCTTGCTGCAGTGCAAGCAGCTGGGAGGAAGGCAGGCTATAGATGCACGCTCAATCATGTAATCCGAAAAACCCAGGAATCACAGCAAAGGCAATTTTACTGCTAGTTTATCGCTGGCCTCTCTTGAGTGGAGACCCGGCAGTGGAAGATTGCCCTAAACGGTGGTTTTGCAATAAATGCCAGATGCGGCTGAAAATCATTCCCGTGGTCAGCAAATTAATTTCATTTAATTGCATCTCATTCACGGGCCCTGAGAGAGCGGGCTGATGTGTTACGTTCAAAGTCAATGCTTTCCCAAGGCTCTCCGGCAAAGGAGCGCCTGGGTATTGGCAAAGTATGATAGAAACCGAACGCTGAATACTAAAAGAGGAAAACAACAAGAAGGGAGTATGTCGAGGCAGGTCATTCGATTTCATTTCATTTGGAAGGTTTATAAAGCCGGCCTGCCTGAGAACTACAAATAATTACGCTGAGCTAGAGAAAAATCACCAGAATTTCACATTCACCAAATGAAAAATAACATAATGTACGACTCCGACGAAGATACGTTCTTTTATAATTACTCTATTAATTGAAACTTGTTGTATGCATTGTAATTAAGCCTCTTGGACGGAGAGATCCATATTTCACTTGTTTTTATTGAGTTATATTTGTTTGTGGCTATACATAACATATCACGTCACTCATTCTCATTAGTGGTAGCATTCACATTCGATGTTAAAGGAATTAAGCGGAGGTGGAAGCCAGGAATATACCAAAAGAATACTGTTGCAAATCGAGTTTGTTAGGTGGGAACTGAAAAGTGTGCCCTATAGCGCCTAACATGTGGAGTGTTTTTTCTTCCACGTACAACCTGCAGTGACATGCGCCAGGCCACAGAGCCAATCGGGCAAACTCCCCATGGCTTCGCATCAAAAACACAATCCCCTAATGTAAAACCCGATGCCAGTACTTCACCTAGGGCCTCTTGAATATGCAGCAGGCCACCGACACTTACTAATGACTGATGACTGTGCTTGGCAGTCACTTGTAGAGGGCCCATTACCACAGCCCTGGCACTGACTCTGCTACACTCCATGTTGACGTCTGTTGCTTTAACCATATCATTTCTGTTCATGCTCTGTGGGGTTGGGGTGGGGGAGGTGGATAGTGGGATTGTGTACCTTTACTTGCCAGCTCTATGCAAAGTCCACTTCTATTTTTCTGGCCATTGTGTGGCCAAGCACACTAACGAGGTGCAACTCTAGACAAAGGTATGTATGTATGATCTCATGCAGAGAATGAGTTCCAAATTTTCAAATTAGTTAAAGGGTTAGTGGTGATAAAAATCTAGCTATGATTCTTAAAGTTATTTGCATACGGAAGTCAGACGTACATATACAAACAGCCTTATTTATGAGCACAGAACCAAATTTCCAGTTCAAGATATTTAGTTTCACACCCATAAATGGATTTACTTGCATAGATGGGTCAATGTGAGCAAATCTATTCCTGTGTTTGGAGAGTGAGTATTCAGTTGTGGAAATGTCCTGGGTCCTTGTGCACACAGCAAACGTAAACATGTGTTGGTACTTACAAACCATTTTATGACTCTTTCTGATCTTGATCCGGTCATTTACATGTGTTAGGAGCTGGAGTAAACCCATTTCTAAAGTGAGTGACCATAGCTGTTAAAAGTTAATGATTGGTCCCTTTTTTCTAGAGGTCAAAATAGTCAGTGGGTCAACCACAGAAGCTGTAGCTGGACAACGCTCCACAGACTTGGATATGTTGTAACTTTGAACTTGCAAGTGGGGAAGCGTTTAAACATATTGAGAAATAATGTTGATTAATGTGCAAAACTAATAAGATGGAATATGCAAAATTTCATGCAAAACTGCACTGGGGAATCATACTTAAACATGCTAGGGCTAAAACTCTGAGATGCTGTCATATTAAAGTTAACAGAGCTGATGAACTGTAAATTCACCATTTAATGTAATATTGACCTTGTCAACTAACTTTTTTTCCAATTAATATTTGCTGTGCAAAATGCTTTCTTTTTATTTACACAAATGCTTCAACTTGTAAAAATACCATTCTTAGCTAATGAATACACTTGTTATTTAAGAGGTTAGGAACAATGGGAATGTAGACTTAAATGGGAGAATGAATTCTGGGAAAACTTAAGAAATGATAACACTTAGTTGCAGTCTTTGAAATTGCTGTCTGAAGAATATTGTGTACCTGTGAGAGGATGGGAAGTGAACGCATTCCTATGGACTCATTGGAAGCTGATTGGCTGACAAAAGAAAGAAGCAACATGAATATTGAAACAAAATATTTAGTTTGTCTATAATAGTGTGTGTGCCTATCTTTAAGATTATTACTTTTGGAACACAAGTGCGTCTTTCAGTAGAGTCTTTCTCTTGTTTTCATTCACTCAGGGGCATATTATCAAGGTGGCATTAATGAATTATCGCCGCTTTAGCGTCCGTTTTCGGACGAAAAGCGGCGATAATTTTATCGCCTAATTAACAAGGACACGCTAGCGCGTGATTCCTGCATTAGCGTCCGTTTTCTGCACGCCTCCCATCGCATTGCTAATGAGATGCAAAGGAGCGTGCCTGTGAACAACATGGGGAAATATCGCTAACCCAGGTATCGCCATATCAACAACGTGGGTTAGCGATATTTTCAATCGCGTTAAGTATGCCTTAACGCAGGAATTTAACGTCTGCTAAATTCCTGACTAAGGCATACCTAACATGGGGGGTGGATTGTGTGGCTAAGACCACAGGCCCTATCACCAAGGATATTGCCGTTTTCCATGGGACATCGCTGGAAAACCAGCGATGTTCCATGGAAAACATCGCTATCACTGGACAATTATCGCCTTTGCGCTAAGCGTTGTTAATACAGCGCTAGCATGGCGATAATTTCCAGCGATAGCCGGCGATAGGATTCCTCGCGCTAACAGTGGCCAGCGATAATTATCGCTGCCGCTTGATAATATGCCCCTTAGTAGTTTCGACACATGATGCGCGTTCACACACTTCAGGATCAAGTATACATTTGTATCCGGTTGACACCACACACGCGAGAGCACTTTTACTACGGTATTGTGGAAACCGGTGTTTGTAATGAAATGCACTTGATTGGGTAAGTCCGAATACAGTCACTAACGGTTTTGAAGTCTCATTAATATCACTTATTGTTAACAGGAATATATGTGATTTTCAGGTTAAATCGTGGAAATTGAGAATACAGACACACATATATAACCATCTTTTACTGTTCCAGTAAGTTGTCACCCGCGTTCATACTTCGTGTACTTGATGGTTATAAGCATGAGTTTGTCGCACACGGGCACAATGACATTTTACTGTTTCTGTTAAACCTTCACCCGTGTTTATATTACAGGTAGGTTACGAGTAGCTTACGATCGTCAGCATGAGTTTTACGAGCACGGGCATCGTCAAACTTGGACAACATCGGTACAAGTTCCTCCCAAGGTCAACACTTGGGAAATACTAACCGTGTTACAATGAACTTGTGAATCACCGTAACAATCGTCACTTGCGTTGACACCACGAGTTATGCATAGTTTGCATGAGTTTTAAAGCACTGGCATGAGTGAGTTTTGTTTAAACTGGTCAACACCCAAGAAATATTTATTGGGTAAAAAGGGCTTTACGATCACTCTGAAATGTAATAAACCTAGCAACAGTCAGTTGCATTTAAACCATCATGAGTTCATAGATATGAACAGATTAACCCATGTAACACACGAGGTACCACACTAGGTGTTTCAGTTGAATACTTGCATGATTGTTTGGAGACAAACACAAAGAATCACTTGCACCATTGATAAGCCTGTTAATTTGCAGGAATTTCATTTATGTACCTGCCATAACTGAGCTCAAGTTTCTTCTATGTTTTCAGGATTAAGACCCTGATGAAGGGCAATGCCCGAAATGCATTGGGCGTATTTACGTTATGAATATTTGAGTTTGATTATAATTATTCGAAATGGATGTTACTAAATGAAGAAAGCAAGTAAATGACAAAAAGAAAACGAAACAAATAAAGAATTTTTTGAAAAAACTTCACACCTTTTGAATAACTTTCTTCAAAAAGAAAATTGAGTGTGATTTGGGGACGCCCCCCATAATTTCGGGATAGCACAACAAGTGAATTTCTCATCCTCATACACAGGAGGATTCACCAATCAGCACCAGTCAAACGGCTTAATTTAACTCTACTAATCTACCAGTGAGTGTGTGAGTCTAACCCCTAGACGGATTGTGCCTAGAGTAGACCCAGACATCCCCATTTTCTTCCAAAACCATGCTGCTCTGAGCCTCTACTGAGTTTCTTAAATCTCTCTTTATGAGAAGTTTTGCTTTGACTGATTATTGATTTATTGGTCTGATTTTAATGCTGAAGCTTTATGTTTTATCATTTTTCTCGATATTAGATCTCTTTATGGTTCTCTGAGACTGACACCTTTTCATTCTCATTCTTAGAATAGGGACATTTCCTTTATGGAACATGCTTAATGTATTTTATTATGATTTAATGATTGACTAATATTGATTATCAATTTCTGTTAATATTTGGTGACTGAGAATTACTAAGAATTAACTTGTGACTCTGAATAAAGATGATTTACTAAGAATTTGACCAATAAAACCCTTTAACTCTTGGCAAACTTTCTTTATTGATTGAAATAGTTTAGAACTGTGATAATTTAATGTGATGTACAGCTCTTGATCTTCTCTAAAAAAAACAGCAAAGATCCATGGGCCTAAGACAGCAGGGATTTGGCCTGATGATCGTAAACTGAGACTTTTATTGAAACATATCCCTACTCCAGCACCACTAAAGAGCTTAGAATGTGAAAAATCACTAGAATAAAGCCTCTGAGGTCCCATCCTTTTGGTAACATGAGCAGCTTGTTCAGACCTCCAAAATGAACTTTTTCTTAGCCCAAACTGTTCTGTTAATATTCCTGTGGCGTTGCTATCATGATAGCAAGTTTTAGAATCTTCTGGACTGGCTGCTCAGGGCAGGATGATTTGTTTTCCCAGTTAGTGAGTGATAAGTAGATGTGAGTAATGGGGAGAATGTACATTTTGGGGTGATTTGCTTCAGCTGAAAAAGAAGCGCAAATATCAGTCTTTGAACTGCAGGAATGCATGAGTAGCTACATTACTGGCCTTCATGTGGGAGGTTTGCAGTAATGCAGTTTGTTTCACATCTATTCTGATTTGCTTCCAGCAGCCAATATAAACCATCCTAACTCAGGGTTCCATTCTGATTAATTGAAAAGATATCCTTTAAAACTGTTCAAACAATCTGCTGTTTCAGTATTTCTTAATAACTAGCATTTTATTCAGTAGTAATAGTTCCTTTGTGATAGGATTAATTAGATTTGTTAATGCACCAATCAGAAAAGCTGCGGTTAGACCTTTCCTCCCTAGATTATGTTTTGTGATTCATGGAGGCCAAGGCACGAAATCCACCCTTGTCTCAAGGTTTTCTGTGGAGCTGATGTTAACAGGCTTTCATCCCAAATTCCTCTCTCTAACTCTCCAAGGGAACTAAAAAACATGGGTTTTACCATATTTGTTATTCAGGAAACATTTTCACAAACTCCTATTCTTGAGAACCAAATCATAGTTTCCAGTTTGAAGGGACTTCCCACAACTCTAGTTTCCAGTCCACAATAAAATGTTCAATTGTAAATGGGTTCAGGATTTCTCTCTAACCCAATAACACTTACTTTTGTTCATAGTACCTACCACCAGCCCAAGAAGAATGTTTCACACGCCAAGCAGGAAAATTGTCCAGGTGTGTTAGGTCCACATGTATTATTCTAGGCATAAAGCGGATTCCTCTGTCTTAAGACCGACCGTGCCCTTCAAATAAAGGATGGATGTTCGATAGGAGCAACATCATTCCACAGCAGGACCTGGGCCCTTCAAGCCCTTCAACTGGAGGCTGATGTTATTAAAATATTGTATCATGCAAACAATACAGAGCTGGTATAGACGTTCTATTGTGCTTTTCTCCAGAGAGGCTGGGAGGACAACTGTCCTGAATATTAAAGGTGCACCTGGGGCCTTTTAAAATTCAAACACCTCTCTAGAAAGTTTACCTTCATATCCTATCTCATTTTCTTGTTATTGTGTGGCCAGCTGTTTGCAGTAGCAACTGGCATGTCACATTTCCCATCACCCATCAGCACAGGAAGTGACATCCCTTGATCTTCCATCATCGAACTGTGCAGGAAGTGACATCACTGAACTCCCATCATCCATCTGGACAGGAAGTGACTACTGGTTTGCCTGCAAAACCATCTACAAAAGAAGAAGCCAGGCAAGAGGACTTCATCTCTCATCACACATAAGCACAGGAAATGACATGACAGCACCATGCACTCCTCCCCCCACAACCTACTCAATAGCAGCTGCAACATAGACATGCAGAAGATGCGCTGCTGGCACTCCAAAGCAGAGTCAAAATCAAGCCTGTCTGTGCCCGTTTGCGTCTGGACTGCACCGAGCACTAGGAATAGTGGTCCAATCAACACCCAGCAATACTCACCAGCCCTTCTTAGATTGCTAGACCCTGTACGCCATTCCCCTAACTGCTACTGCACCGTGCCTCACATCATGGTAGGAGCTTTCTCCTGTATTCACTGCTGGTTCTCCAGCAGCCACCCACCCACACCCCCAGTCAAATACTAAGCATGCCCTCAACACCCCATCCCAACACACTCGCCACACAAGCACCAACAATGCCAACACCCCCAACCATACACCATACGCTACAGCAAACCCATACATCAACACCAACTCACATGCATGATTCTCAACACACGATCATTCAGCAAACACACAACTGAAATATGGGACTTGCCGAGCAGCAACGCTCCCAACATCCTTTTCATCACAGAGACCTAACTCAACCTTTCATCGGCTCCCGACTTTGCCACTGCCATTCCAGCAGGTTACAAGATAACTCCACAGGACCACCTTCACAAGCCAGGAGGAGGACTCACTTTCATATACAAGGAATCCATGAAATCCACAGAGTACCCTGTTCATGGAACACCTGCACATCAAGCTGCACCTCTCCAAAAAGTCACCCTGAACGGAACCCTTGCCTACTGACCACCCAGACCATGAGCCACCTTTATGACCCTCATCACTGAATTTGTCACTCCACACACCATCGACACCAGAGCCTACATTTTCCTTGGTTACCTCAACTTTCACCTGTAAGACCAAAATGACCCCTGCTCCACAGCACTCCTCAAGAGCTTGATCAGCATCACACTCACCCAGCTCATCTCAGACCCAACACAAACAGTAGGAAACACACTGGACCCCATCTTCACCACAAGAGACAGCATCAGATACAAGTCCACCACACCGACCACATGGACTGACCACTAAATCATCCACTTCCAAATCAACACACCTCAAGTTAACTCCCTTACCAGGTTCAGCATTCTAAGCCGCAGCTGGGGAAAAATTACAGAAGCAGACTGGCTCAGCACCCTCAGCACAGATCAACCCAGTCCCACACACAAACTTGACAAGGACATCAACAACTTCAACAACTGGATCAAGAACTGCGCTGACTCCCTTGCACCCAACAAACCCAACAAGCATAGTAGATCAGACCAGCAGGTACGCAGAAGAACTCCAAGACACCAAACAACAATGAAAACAGCTAGAAAGGAAATGGAGAGTCAGCCACAACACTACCAACAAAACTACTTACTAGGCTGCACTCAGCTATTACCAGCAAATAAGAGACATCAAGAAAAAATCAGTAGTGGACTGCATCGAAGGAAGCTCCAACAGTCGCAAGTAGATCTTCTAGATCGTCAAGGATTTCACCTCGCCCTCAGCCACTTTCAACAACATTGCGGCCTCCTAACAATTTTGAAGTAACCTATCCAGCTTCTTCCACAGCAAAATCACAAACTT
Source organism: Calotriton arnoldi (assembly GCA_963921515.1). Lineage (NCBI taxonomy): Eukaryota > Metazoa > Chordata > Amphibia > Caudata > Salamandridae > Calotriton > Calotriton arnoldi. Next base: position 172,131 of record CAWUFW010007888.1, read on the forward strand.
CTACAGCAACTTCACATCAATAAATATAACCTCAAAGCACTCCTCACTAATCTACCGCCCACTAATCCAGAAGACAACCCGACAGAATGGACAACCCTCATTGGAAAGGACACTGCAGCAATCATTCGGACCATTCACTCAGGTGCCCCAACAGACCCATGCCCCCACGACATCTACAGCCTGGGACCATCACCAATCAGACACCATCCTGACCCACATCATCAACACCTCCATCGCATATGCCACTTTCCCAAATTAATGGAAATGCCTTCCTCAAGAAGCCCACAGCTGATCCAAAACAGTTGATCAGCTTCTGACACCTCTCCCGTCTCCCCTATACAGCCAACGTGATTGAGAAGGCCATCAACAAGCAACTCACAACCCACCGCGAGCTTCTCCATCTTCTAGACAACATTCAATCAGGATTCAGAAAGAACCACAGCACCGAAACAGCACTCACAAAATTTGAATAATCCTGGACCGAGTACAAACAGTGGCTCTCAACCTGCTCGACCTCTCTGCAGCCTTCAACACTGTCTCCCATGACACCCTCATCAGAAGACTCCACAAGATTGGCATTAAAGGATCCATATCATATGTGGAGGCCCTCATGGATCGTCCATCAGCCCCACCCTTATCAACATATACATGACACCACTTGCCAACATCATCCGATCACAAGGGAACACCATCATCTCCTACGCCAATGGCACCCGACTCATTCTCTCCCTAAGGGACAAGACAACCACCACTAGAACCAACTTATCCAACTGCATGACCATGGTGGCAGACTGGCTTGTGGACCAGCCACCTGAAGCTCAACTCCGACAAGATGGAATTACTGGTCTTCAGCAGCAAGACCTCCCTATGGGACTCCACCTGGTGGCCCTCAGAGCTAGGACCAACAACCACAGACCACGCAAGAAATTTTGGGATCATCCAAGCTCGACATGACAGCAGAAGTCAAAGCAGTGTTCACCTCCTGCTTCCATATCCTATTCATGCTGCAAAAGTTCTTTAAATGGTTGCCTCAGAACACCAGAGGGACTGTCACACAAGCATTCATCATCAGCAGGTTGGACTACGGCAACAATGTCTACGATGTAGTCTCCAAACAACTTGCATGCAGACCTTCCAGAACACTGCCGCAAGGCTCATATTTGACCACCCATGCTGCAACCACATAGGGCCAGCTTTAGCGCTGGTGGTGCCCGTTGCGATAATCTTTTTTGGCTAACCCCCCATATGATCTCCTCCTCAGATTCCCTCACTACCACCCGACAAAAGTGCCCCTCATCTCTCCATAGCCCCTCTCTCTCTAATGTGTTTCTTTCTTTTTTTGTTTTTTGAGAGTGCAAACAGGACATTCACAGCATGTAGAATATCAATATTGCAAATATAGAAAAATTGCATACAGTATTAAATGTTGACTAAGCCTGAAGGACATAAACTCATATGACCATTAAAAAAGCAGTAAAAGCATTAAGATATATCATTAAGCTTATTCATTATCTACATCAAAAATGCATAGCAACATTTGTTGAATCATTAAGCAAACAACTGTACGCACAAGCAGAGTGCACAACAGTCTCTAATATAATCTCTTAAATCCCCCTGACATAATAATAATTCACCATAGATCCTCTAACCTCAGCTATCATTCTAATTTATACTCTGCCACAACCTCTTTCCACCACTCATCAAATTTTGGCGGGAGAGTAGATTTCCAATTTCTCACAATAATTAGCCTGGCCAGTGAGAGAACATAGAGGACTCAATCTGTAGTATCTATACCCAACAGCCTCATCTTCGGAGAGTTTATCACTCGAGAAGTTTGAACCCGCAATATTTCCTGCTCTACCGAAGACCAAAATGATGAAAATTTAGGACAGGTAAGAAACATATGGACAGTATCAGCCGCTTCACCTGAGCAACGTGGGCAACTATACGATCTATTATACCATTTTCTCAGTTTGGTGGGACTGATATAAAAATCGAATAGTGTGCGATAATCTGACCTCTCATCCTAGTAGGAGTGATGACCTTACAGAATCGCCCTAGAATGCAGGTGAGCTCTTGCTCCGTAACCTCCTCTCCTAGGCTGTGAGTCCACCTATGGGCCCATGTTCCAAGTTCATTTGAGATAGACCGCATAAGACAGAGATATTTATCAAAGATGCTATATACATGTTTGCCAAACATCATTCGTGTAATACCAGTTTGGCCCAGTGGAAATTTGATGATACTGTCCCTGCTCCATAGAAACGTACGGATCTGTAAGTACTTGATAAAATCACTCTGATGTATTGCAAATTCAGCCTGTAGATCCCAAAAACCTTTCACCCCGAACTCAACCATCAGATCCCCCAACCACTTAATGCCTGAGTTTCTCCACGTGCCAAGATAAGCAGAAGTGAAACACTCGGATAGGTCTGGATTATCTAGCAGAGGAGTAAATGCATGGAGGGAAGGGATTTTCAAAGACCTACTCATATTGCTCCAGGTCTTATCAAAAGCAGAAATGGTCTTCAGTCTCACTTTTTTGAAGAATTCTCTGCTTTGAAATTTAAAATGGCTAGAACTAGGATCCTTAACAAATGAAATAGTGTGGAGCCAGTTCTCCAGATAAGGTTCATATATCATACGAATGCAATTGGTCATACTAGCTGAGTAATAGAAGCGCCAGTCGAGAAGTGCCCACCCGCCTTCACTTATTGGGAGTTATAAGCTTTTCAAAGATCTTTCCTCTGTCTTCCTTTTCCTTATAAATTTGGAGACTGCAGAGTCCAACATTTTAAAATACATATACGGAACATAAAGAGGTAATGCAGGAAAAAAATAAAGGATTTTGGGGAGAATATTCATTTTAATTACATCAATATGTCCTCTCCTGTTAAGGAGATCGGTAAATACATCCATTTGTCCAGCGATAGCCTAATCTGGCGTAACTGCGCAGTGTAGTTATATTCGTAGCATTTCTTGATGGTAGGTGCCAGAATAATACCCAATTACCTGGCTCGCGGTGTAGCCCGTTGATCGTGGCTACTCGCTCCACTTGCAAGAATGAGTTGTGTTTTGTGGGTATTTAGTCTGTACCCCTACACTTGACCAAATTCCGACACTAAACATTCCACACAGTGAATTGTAGGTTTTGAGCAATGCGACAATATTAAAATATCATCTGCATAGACTGCCAGGTGGGAAGCAAGCATCAGGTACGGATTTCTGGGGGTGTTTCTACGCAAAAGCCTAATATACGGCCCTGTATATAATGCAAAAAAGCAGGGGAAAGCGGGAAACCTTCTCGAGAGCCACGAAAGATGAAAATAGAAGATGTTAACTCCTGAATTATACTAAACTAGGCTTTCAGAACCTTATAAATAGCTTTGATCATATTAATACATGTGGAACAAAAATTTAATTGGACAAGTAGTTCCCAGAGAAACTTCCAGGAAACACAATCAAATGCTTTCTCAGCATTGAGTAATATAATATTGAGGGGTTCCTTGATGGTTTCAGCACGTTTGATTAAAGTTATAATTAAGCTAATATGAGAAGCCGTATCCTTCCCTGGAATGAAGCTGTGTTGTTCGGGAGATACAAGCTGGAGTATAATCTTATTAAACCGATTGGCCAGAAGTATGGTAAATATATTAGAGTCAGCATTAAGAAGTGAAATCGGCTTATACGAACTGCAATCTGTAGGGTCCTTATCCTTTTTAAGAAATATTGTAATCACAACTTCATTCCAGGAAAAGAGGACTTCACTAGAGATCCGAATGCCTTTTAGCACTTCCAAAAGGAATGGAAGAATTATGAGTGCTAAGATTTTATATACTTCCGAGGGAATGCAGTCTGGCCCTGATGCTTTTCCTGACTTGCGATCACTGGTCTAAGCTCATTCGCTGAGAATTCCGTATCAAGCATGTCTTTATCGCTTGGGTAGATCTGCAGGAGCCATGTAGACCTTAATATCAGCAATACTACAGCCCAGCGCCTCCTGATACTGTAGAAACTTTATTGCATGATTTGTTAAAAACCCTTGCAAACACTGCAGATAAAAATGTTACAATATTTAAATTTGATAAAAAACCCCGGTTCCTGTAGGTAAAAGCGTCCGACAACCCAATTTATAAAACTCTCTTATGGGTGCACTGTCCATAGTTCCTATAATGCTGTTCACTTAAAGAAAAAACTATAGTCCTTGTTTAAAATAGCGTATGAAACCCGGATTAGCTGACCTATAGGCTGCTCCCCTTCTGCTGACCATTCTATTTTTTTATTTTTATTTTTTTAAACTGTCCATGTGCCTAGCTGCTCAAAGAAGGAGTTTGTCCAACAGCTATTACGGTAAGCAGGGGGTCTGAGTCACAGGTTGGGGTAGCGTTGAACAGTTCCCCTCCGCCAGTTTTTTTGCAGCGCGATCCATGAACCTAACCAGTGCACAATTTAGGATGGTGTTCCGGGGATCAAAACAGGCCAACACTGCGCCTCTACACGATCTGACCTCCTTGTCGATCCATCCCCTTCGTAGAAGAGCCCTTCTTTCCTTCATGAGGTTAGGACACAAACACAGTACATGCAGTAGATCTTCCCTATGTTGGCCGCAAAGTCGGCATGATTCCAGGGTACAGTCTCTTTTCCTTTTGGGAAGATGGCAAATCAATGGAATCACCCCCATTCTCAATTTTAGAAAGCAGAGCTTGGTGCGTGCACTGAAAGTGAGGGTTTAATAACTCTGAGGTTTAAGCTGTGCATAGGTGCTGAGAGACATCCAACCATGACTTCTAGCTGAGAGGCTAGCCCTGTCTTCTACTGAGGAAAGCCTTTTCGCGCTGAGTTTTGCTAGCCTCTTGAATTCATTTTGGCTTACGTGTAAGTCCCAGAGCTCACTCAGGCCAAGGATGCTGAGACCACTGGACAAATAGCGGTATGCCGCTGGCCATCGTTTTGTGTTCAGCTGTGCCCATAGGTGGTGAGCCAGGCTGCCCTCCTTTGACGCCCTCAGCTTGTGACAGCTCATTAAAAAGTCACCCTTCGGCCCATTGACTGTTTGCAGATGCCGAATTCCATCCTGATTTGTGCCGGAGAGGTGTGGGACGGTAGCTGGAAGGTCGTTCTGAAAATATTTGCGACTATTTTGTCTAGTTGGCCGCAGTCTAGACCTTTTAGCACCTCACTTCCATACGTTAGAGTTGGAATGACTTTTGCCTGGGCCGCCTGAAGGGTTGGAGCGAAGGTCGGGCCAAATAATTTCTTGTGTATGGAACTGAATGCAAATGCTAACGCAGTTCCTTTCTTTTTTTGTTCATCCAATTGGCTCTTGTATCTGCCATTGTTGTTGAAGAAGACTCCTAAGTACTTGTGACAGTTGGTTTCTTCAATTCTTTCCGAGTTTAAGACCCATGGCAGCTTCTTGGGCCCTCCTGAGCGAACCGCCAGGATTTTAGCTCCTCCTGATACAACTTAGAATAATATGCCATAAGGATAAAGGAGATCTCTGAGGGGTGGGTGCAGATCTTGCCTGCATGACTCAGAATTTGTTTAACCCGTTCCATGCTCATGACGGAATGGTTCCGTCATGTGCATAAGTGCAAGTGTGCTCATGACGGAACCATTCCGTCATGAGCACACTTTCAAAAAATTTCCCATTTTTTTTTGTTGCTTTTTGAGGTGGTGAAGGACTTCCCAAAGGATGGTTAGGGTTTTCATTGTAATGACGATCGCGCGCATGGCACACTGTCGTCATTACAATGAAAACAAAACTGAAACTTAGTTTCAGTTTCACAGTTTCTGTGCTTGTGGGGCTAATTCAACCCCCGAGCACCGCAAAACATGGGAGGGATATAGTTGGAAAGGGGAGAATCTCCCCTTCCCAATGGTACCCTTCTCTAGTGGATCCCTGCTTGGGGATCGCCCCAGGAGGGTGATCCCCAAGCAGGGATCCACCCACTAGCCACCAGGGAGGGGGGAGCGGCCCCTTGGGCAAGGGCCTTTGCTCCCTCCCATATAATTTTTCCAGACAGCCTTTCTGTCCCCCTTGGGAGGCAGATTGGGGCAGTATCCCCCAATCTGCCCCTCGCGGGGCAGAAAGCACCCTAGATGCTAGGTATTTTTTTATATGCCAGGGGTGGGGTCTGCCCAGAATGGGCATGCCAATACCCCCCCCTACCCCCCCAAAGAAGGCATAGAACTTTCTGCCACCACCAGGAGGCAGATGGGTTCAATAGCCCCTGATCTGCCCCCCGGGGGGGGCAGAACGCCCACTAGGCCCCAGGGATTTTTTTATTTTATATATACTTAAGGGTGGGGGCTGCCCAGAATTGGCATGCTAATGCCCCCACCCCCCAAAAAAAATGATACAGTCTTTGTGCCCCCCTGGAGGCATATGGGGCAATAGCCCCTTATCTTATCCCTCCCCGGGGGGCAGAAAGCCCCCTGGACACCAGGGATTTAATTCCCTCAAAGTTCGGGGTGGGGGCTGCCCAGAATGGGCATTCCAATGCCCCCACCTCCCCACCAAAAAAATGCCACAGTCTTTCTGCCCCCCCAGGAGGCAGATGGGACAGAAAGCCCACAAGGCACCAGGGATTTCTTTTCTATATACGTAGCGGTGGGGGCTGCCCAGAATGGTCATGGCAATGCCCCCCCCCCAAAAAAAATTGCCACAGTATTTCTGCCCCCCCCCGGAAGGCAGGTAGGGGCAAAAGCCCCTTATCTGCCTCCTGGGGGGGGGGGGGGCAGAAAGCCCAATAGGCATCAGGGAATATATATTTTTTTAATTCAGGGGTGTGGGCTGCCCAAAATGGGCATGCCAATGCCTCCACCACCCCCCCAAAAATGCCACAGTCTTTCTGCCCCCCCAGGAGACAGATGAGGGCAGTAGCCATTGAGCTGCCCCCCCCCAGGGGGCGTCAGAGAGCCCACTAGGCACCAGCGATTATGCTGGCTTTTTTTATGCGTGGGGGTGGGAGCCGCCCAGAATGGGCATACCAATGCCCCCACCCCCCAAACAAATAGCCACAGTCTTTCTGCCCCCCTTGGGGGCATATCGGGGCAACCCCCCCTCCCGGTTCCCCCCCAGGGCGGCAGAAAGCCCACTAGGCACAGACTTGTTTTTAGCAATGTGCCTACCTGTGGATTTTGGGACCTAGCGCAGCTGGCATATAGGGAAACCTAGCAACCCTGTACATGTTTGAAAACTAGACACCAAGGGGAATCAAGGATGGGGGGAACTTCTGCGCCTCTCACCAGGTTCTGTTACCCAGAATCCCTTGCACACCTCAAATTTAGTTAAAAAACACATTTTCCTCACATTTCTGTGATGGAAATTTCTAGGATCTGCGTGGATGCACAAAATTCCACCCACCCCGCATTTGCCAAAGTCTTCCGATAAAAATGGTACCTCACTTGTGTGGGTAGGCCTAGTGCCCGCGACAGGAAACGGCCCAAAACGCAACGTAGACACACCACATTTTTACAGTGGAAACTGACCCCTTTTTTGCAAAGTGCCTCCCTGTGGATTCTGAACCCTAGCTTTGCCGGCACCTAGGGAAACCTAGCAAACCTATACATTTTTGAAAGCTAGACACCCAGGGGAATCCAGAATGGGGTGACTTGTCTGACTCTCACCAGGTTCTGTTACCCAGAATCCCATGCAAACCTCAAGCTTTGTAAAAAAAAGCACATTTTCCTCAAATTTCTGTGATGGAAAGTTCTGGAACCTGTGTGAATCCACAAAATTCCACCTACCCCGCATTTCCCAAAGTCTTCCGAGAAAAATGGTACCTGACTTGTGTGGGTAGGCCTAGTGCCCCCGACAGGCAAGGGCCCTAAACGTATTATGGAGACATCAAAATTACCTATCACAAAACGACCTGGTTTTGCAAGTGGGGGCACCTGGGTATTTGGCCCCGGGCTCAGCAGCCATCTAGGGAAACCTACCAAACCCACACATTTCTGAAAACTAGACTCCCTGGGGAGTCCAGTGAGGTATGGCTTGCATGGATCCCCCAAAGATTACCCAGAATCCCCTGCACATTTCCTCACTTTTCTGTGTTGGAAATTTGTGGGATCACCGGGCTGACACAAATTTCCTACCACCTAGAGTTCCCCCAGGTCTCCTGATAAAAATGGTACCTCACTCGTGTGGGTGGGTCAAGTACCCGCGACAGGCAAGGGCCCAAAACGTATTGTGGAGACGTGAAAATTACCTATCATAAAATGACCTGGTTTTGCAGGGGGGCACCTGGGCTTTTGGCCACGGGCTTGTGGCCCTCTAGAGAAACCTACCAAACCCACACATTTCTGAAAACTAGACACCCTGGGGAGTGCAGTGAGGTATGGCTTGCGTGGATCCCCCAACGTTTTCCTACCCAGAATACCCTGCAAACCTCAAATTTAGCTGAAAAAAAATCACTTTTTCCACACATTTCTGTGTGGGATCACTGTGCCGGCACAAATGTCCTACCACGTAGCATTCCCCTTGGTCTACTGAGTAAAATGATACCTCACTTGTGTGGCAGTCCAATGCAGAATCCGCTAAAAACATATTTAAAAAAAAATTTAGCACTTAGAATTCACGGTGCTATACCTTTAATCCCTATGTTTTTGGCTCTTCCCAGTCACAGGCCTTTGGCCCACCCACACAAGTGAGGTATCATTTTACTCGGGAGAACAAGGGGAATGCTGGGTGGTAGGACATTTGTGCCGGCACGGTGATCCCACACAAAAATGTATGGCAAAAGTGATTCTTTCAGCTAAATTTGAGGTTTGCAGGGGATTCTGGGTAGGGAAACATTGGGGGATCCACGCAAGCCATACCTCACTGGACTCCCCAGGGTGTCTAGTTTTCAGAAATGTGTGGGTTTGGTAGGTTTCCTTAGAGGGCCACGAGCCTGTGGCCGAAAACCCAGGTGACCCCCCTTGCAAAACCAGGTCATTTTATGATAGGTAATTTTCAAGTCTCCACAATATGTTTTGGGCCCTTGCCTGTCACGGGTACTTGACCCACCCACACGAGTGAGGTACCATTTTTATTGGGAGACCTGGGGGAACGCTGGGTGGTAGGAAATTTGTGTCAGCCCGGTAATCCCACAACTTTCCCACACAGAAATGTGAGAAAAATTAGATTTTTCAGCAAAATGTAAGGTTTGCCGGCGATTCTGGGTTGGGAAGCGTTGGGGGATCCTCGCAAGCCATACCTCCGTGGACTCCCCTGCATCTCTAGTTTTCAGAAATGTGTGGGTTTGGTAGGTTTCCCTAGATGGCCGCCAAGCCCGGGACCAAAAACTCATGTGACCCCCCTTGCAAAAGCAGATTGTTTTATGATAGGTAATTTTGATGTCTCCGCAATACATTTTGGTCCCTTGCCTCCCGCGGGTACTTGACCCACCCACACGAGTGAGTTACCATTTTTATCGGGAGACCTGGGGGAACGCTGGTTAGTGGGAAATTTGTGTCAGCCCGGTGATCCTACAACTTTCCCACACAGAAATTTGAGAAAAATTTGATTTTTTCATTAAAATTTGAGGTTTGCAGGGGATTCTGGGTAGGAATACTTTGGGGGATCCATGCAAGCCATACCTCCCTGGACTGCCCCGAGTCTCTAGTTTTCAGAAATGCATGGATTTGGTAGGTTGCCCTAGATGGCCGCCAAGCCTGGGACCAAAAACTCATGTGACCCCGCTTGCAAAACCAGATCTTTTTGTGACAGGTAATTTTGATGTCTCCACAATACTTTTTGGGCCCTTGCCTGTCGCGGGTACTTGACCCACCCACACGGGTGAGGTACCATTTTTATTGGGAGACCTGGGGGAACACTGGCTGGTGTTAGCGGTCAACCGTCTAAGTCAACTCTGCTATTTTCAAATGTTCTCTATGTTCTTACCACATGGCAGTCGGGGGTGCGGGCCTTGTCCGTACCGCCCAGAATTCCATTATTCTTCTTCGTGAAGGATCGAGCTGAGGGCCCGTTGGCTTCTCGGCATCGTTTTCCTGGGGAATGTTGGGGAATTGTTTTTATCGGGGGGGTGGGTTCCTGGTGGTGGTGACGGGGTAGTGGTAGTAAGCAGCACATGGGGTGAGAGCCTTTTGAGACGCGAGATTTCTAGGAGGGGGTGTCCTGACACGATGAGAGCAGCAGCCGTGGCACAAGAGGGGGAGGCGAGTGGATGGGGGGGTTCATTCGCTCCGATGGTCACAATAGCGTCCTGGAACGTTAAGGGCCTCAATTCACCCCAAAAGCGCCAATAAATCTGGAAATATCTCAACGACCGCCAGTTTGAGGTTGTGGCCTTGCAGGAAACCCACCTTAAAAAATCTGAACAACTGCGGTTATGCCACAAGGCTTACCCTCTCATCTACAGGTCTTCGGCTAACTCTAAACACAAAGGGGTGGGCCTGCTTTTTCGTAGCACAGCTAAGTTTCAGCCCGAGGCAATCAAAGCCGATTGGGATGGGAGGGTCATCATGGTGAAGGGAAGGCTCCGGGGTACCCTCTGCACGTTCATCTCCCTCTATGCACCCAACACAGGACAGCAGATGTTCCTGACCACCACGTTAGATCTGATTAGTGGATTTGCGGAGGGCCCAGTGGTTTTAATGGGGGATTTTAACCCGACATGGCACGAGACGCTGGACTGCTCTCACTCTCATAGGACGACACTCAACAGCTTTACCAAAGCGGTTAAACAGAAAATGTCCACTCTGGGCCTTTGTGACGCTTGGCGTACACTCCACCCCACCTCTAAAGACTACACATACTTCTCCCATGTGCACCATTCCTACTCAAGAATAGACTATATCTTTATTACTCAATCTCTGTTAGGCCCATTACAGGCAGCTCAGATATTACCACTCTCACTATCAGATCACAACCTCATTTCCATTAGCCTAAAATGGGGGGGGGGCTAAACCAGGCACATCTAGGTGGTACTTCCCGATCTCGCTCACCCGAGACAAGCTGTTGCGGGAGGAATTGAGGGCCTCTATCACTGACTACTTTGCACTTAACAACCCGCAGGACACAACCCCCCAGAACACTTGGGACGCTTTCAAAGCAGTACTCAGGGGTAAATGCATCCAACTTAATGCAGTCCTGAACAAGCATAGGGCAAAAGAACGCACTGCTCTTGAGGAGAAATTAGAGGCAGCGGAGAAAGCCCATAAGGAAACACCCACACGCCCGCTGCAGAGACAGCTAACAGCGTTACGGGGCAAATTACGCTCCATTTATAATAATAGAGCAGAGTACTCACTGTTGAAGCTACGGCAGACATCATATGCCTTTGGTGACAAAGTGGGGACCCACTTAGCACTTCAGCTGCGAGAAAAGAGGGAACGCGAATACATTGGGGGCATCCTCGATGGGGAGGGTCATCTTATCCATTCGGACGACGCCAAGGCTAATATTTTTGGCAGATTTTATGGGGAGCTCTATTCAGGCACTCCACCCGACACGACCCTACAGCAGCAATACCTCGATTCGGTGGACCTTCCCAGTCTCTCTCCGGCAGCTGCGGAACCTTCGGAGGCGCCCATTATGTCGGAGGAGGTCGGGCGGGCCATTACCAAACTTAAACTTCACAAAGCCCCGGGGCCTGACGGCCTAACGGCGCAGTTTTATAAATGCTTTGCATCTGAACTAACCCCTCCTCTCACTGACCTGTTCAACGCGATAGCGGCAGACGCCAAGGTCTCGCCTTCGATGGCGGAAGCAGTCATAGCTGTTATTCCAAAACCTGGGAAAAATCCTCAGCACTGCGCTTCTTACAGACCCATAGCACTCCTCAATCTCTATGCGAAACTTTATTCGGCGATTTTGGCCACAAGGCTAGAGGATCTGATGCCCACGCTAATCCACCCTGATCAATCTGGCTTCATAAAGGGGCGACAGACACACAACAACATTCGGCGCACTATACACCTCATCGAGAAGGTGTCCAAATTTAAACTTCCTGCAATTCTAGTTGGTCTCAATGCCGAAAAAGCCATTGACAGGGTGGATTGGTCATTCCTCTTCCTCACTATGCAGAAGTATGGCTTTGGAGATAAGTTTCTCCATATGATCAGGGCCAACTATCACCTCCCGCAATCCCGAGTATTAGTTAATGGCTACACCTCACTCCCCTTCGCCCTTAGCAGGGGTACGCGGCAGGGCTGTCCGCTTTCTCCCCTCTTATTTGCCCTTAGTATCGAACCCCTGGCTATTAAATTCCGAGCGAATGAGGAGATCCGGGGCATACGTTTTGCGGGCACGGAACATAAAGCATCCCTCTTCGTGGATGATATTCTGCTCACGCTCATGGAACTGACCTCCTCACTTCGGGCGGTACAGGAGGAATTGAGGATCTTCGAACTGGTGGCTGGCTTCAAGGTTAACTTATCAAAATCCTCCATACTAAATCTTACACTCTCTGATGCTGAAGCCACGAGATTGAGGAGTCAGACATCGCTACAATGGGCCAAACACTCCCTTTTATACCTCGGGGTCCACCTCACTCCTAGAATTACAGACATGTATAAGGCCAACTACCCCCCTCTGGTAACACACCTTCAACAAGATTTTAAGCGCTGGCAGCCTTTATGCATATCCTGGCTCGGACGGATAAACGGCATCAAGATGTAGGTCCTTTCCAAGCTTCTATACTTATTCCAGGCGCTCCCTATTGCTTTAGACCGCCATCTTCTGCCGCGCCTGCGCTCGCTCGTCACTAACTTCATCTGGCAGGGCGGAGGGCACGTCTTCCCTTCCATGTGCTGCGGTGACCAAGAACAGAAGGGGGGGCGGCGCTGCCAGACTTTGCACTGTATTACCAGGTGGCCCAACTGCGGGTGGTGGTAGAATGGTCCGCGAGAGAATCTGATAAACACTGGCTCCACATGGACAGATCTATTGCGGGACGATCGATTTGGGATCTTCTGTGGAAGCCGAGGAAAGACAGGCCTGCGAATTCATATCTAAGCACCCCTACACGCACCACACTCACAGTTTGGGATCAAGTCACGAGGAGGGAGCTTTGGACCTCTTTCCCCTCTCCTTTCACCCCAATACACTTCAACCCGGCCTTCCCGCCTGCACTGCGAGAGGGTCCCTTTGACTGTTGGAGGGAGGGGGGTTGCCTAAAACTATCGGACCTCTTTCACAACTTCGACATCCTGACATTTGAGAGCTGCAAAAGAGACTTCCAGGTCGCACACACCGAGCACTATCACTACCTCCAGCTTAAGCACTGGGCCTCGCTACCTTGCGTAAGGGAATCTGCTACCTGGGAACTTACGGTCATGGAGAGAATGGTGCAAAGAGCAGGCTCCATGAAAGGGGCAATCTCCTCCCTATACACTATGCTACTAACCACCATGCACGCTCCTCGGGCGCGTTACATGACCTTTTGGGAACAGGTGCTAGGAAGAGATGTCACAGATGAGGAATGGAAGCAGATTTGGGGAGACATTCCTAAACACAACCACTCGGTGGCTTTACGGGAGGCCCACTACAAGACACTATTAGACTGGTACCTGTACCCCACTAAACTCAAGCGCAACTTCCCCCACACCTCAGATCTCTGCTGACGGGGCTGTGGTTTGCAGGGGGACTTCCGTCACATTTGGTGGGACTGCCCCAGTATTCGGACATTTTGGGAGGAGGTCCTTTCACACATTAAAGATGTGCTAGGGTACTCTATCCCAACTACCATAGAGGGGGCTCTCCTAGGTCTTAGGGACCCTGATCTTGAACATCAATCTAGAGCCGATAAGGCTATAATGTGGGCCTGTCTGGGGGCGGCGAAACTCACGGTGGCGGCTGCCTGGAAGAGGAGGGACACACCAGCGATATCTCTATGGCATGCTCGCTTGTGGAGAATTCTCGCTCTGGAACGTCTTGCCAATATCTTCAGGGATGAGTATAAAAACTTTGAACTTAAATGGGGCCCATTGGTGACATATTTGTCTCGCGGCTGCCCTTGGCGGTGTGCCCTCCCTCTCTCAGGACTATGCACCTCTTTCAATTTTGATTGCTCCCTTTTATGCTGACTACCAATCTTAGCGCTCTGTGAAGGACTGTGACCTTTCCCCTGCTGCACTACCTCCTAGATAACTCTATGGACCACTTTCTTAGCTAGGGGATACCACCACCACCAGGGAAGGGGAGGAGGGAGGGTTAGGGGGGGGTTGTTTCTTGTATCTTGTTTTTAGGGACCTCATTTAATGCTGGATATTAAAAATGGGCATCTTCTCTTTTTGAATGCGGTGGGGATGTACGGACCTTCCGACATGTGAATCTGAACTACAACTAGCCGAATGTCTTGAACCAAGGTCTTGTGCACTGTACTGTATCCATGTTGCCATATATGCTTTTGATGCTAAATAAAAAGAACTTTGACAAAAAATGTATAAGTTTGCTAGGTTTCCCTAGGTGCTGGCAGAGCTAGGGTTCAAAATCTACAGCTAGGCACTTTGCAAAAAAAGTGTCAGTTTTCACTGTGAAAATGTGGTGTGTTCACGTTGCGTTTTGGGCCATTTCCTGTCGCGGGCACTAGGCCTACCCACACAAGTGAGGTACCATTTTTCTTGGAAGACTTTGGGGAATGCGGGGTGGGCGGAATTTTGTGGATCCACGCAGATTCCAGAACATTCCACCACAGAAATGTGAGGAACATTTGTTTTTTTTTAATGAAGTTTGAGGTTTGCAAGGGATGCTGGGTAACAGAACCTGGTGCGAGCCAGACAAGTCACCCCATCCTGTATTTCCCTTGGTGTCTAGTTTTCAAAAATGTATAGGTTTGCTAGGTTTCCCTAGGTGCCGGCAGAGCTAGGGTTAAAAAACTACAGCTAGGCACTTTGCAAAAAAAGGGTCAGTTTTCTCTGTGAAAATGTGGTGTGTCTACGTTGCGTTTTGGGCTGTTTCCTGTCGCGGGCACTAGGCCTACCCACACAAGTGAGGTACCATTTTTCTCTGAAGAGTTTGGGGAATGCGGGGTGGGTGGAATTTTGTGGATCCACGCAGATTTCAGAACTTTCCACTACAGAAATGTGAGGAAAATGTGTTTTTTTGACAAAGTTTGAGGTTTGCAAGGGATTCTGGGTAACAGAACCTGGTGAGAGCCAGACAAGTCACCCCATCCGGGATTCCCGGGGTGTCTAGTTTTAAAAAATGTATAGGTTTGCTAGGTTTTCCTAGGTGCCTGCAGAGCTAGGGTTCAAAACCAACATCTCAGCACTTTGCAACAAAAGGGTCAGTTTTCACTGTGAAAATGTGGTGTGTCTACGTTGCGTTTTGGGCCGTTTCCTGTCGCGGGTACTAGGCCTACCCACACAAGTGAGGTACCATTTTTCTCGGAAGACTTTGGGAAATGCGGGGTTGGTGGAATTTTGTGGATCCACGCAGATTCCAGAACTTTCCACCATAGAAATGTGAGGAAAATTTGTTTTTTTGACAAAGTTAGAGGTTTGCAAGGGATTCTGGGTAACAAGACCTGGTTATAGAAAGACAAGTCACCCCATCCTGGATTCCCCTGGGTGTCTAGTTTTCAAAAACTTTTAGGTTTGCTAGGTTTCCCTAGGTGCCGGCAGAGCTAGGGTTCAAAATCTACAGCTAGACACTTTGCAAAAAAATGGTCTGTTTTCACTGTGAAAATGTGGTGTGTCCACGTTGCGTTTTGGGCCGTTTCCTGTCGCGGGCACTACACCTACCCACACAAGTGACTTACCATTTTTATCGGGAGACTTAGGGGAACACAGAATTGTAGAGCAACTGTTATTACCTATTGACTTTCAATGCATTTCTGCCTTCCAAATGTAAGACAATGTGTAAAAAAGAAATCACTTTGAAACATGTACTATAATTCACATGCTGGTATAGGTACCCACAATTTCGGAGATGTGCAAATAGCTACTGTTTCTAAACTTTATATTTTGTTCCCATTTTAGAAATACATAGGTGTCTTTCATACTGATTTTTCCCTGTTTATATTTTCCCAAATTAATTGCTATATACCCGGTACACAATAAAAAACCATTGCAAGACCCTGCTCAGTTATTGGCTCTGGGTTCCTCGGGTTCTTGGTGAACCTACAAGTCCTATCTATCCCCGCAACCAGATGTGTCCAGCGGATGTAACGGTATATTGCTTTGAAAAGTCTGTCATACTTAGAAGAAGTTACAGGTGAAAACGTTGGCACAAATGGCTGTTTTTTTAAGTCATTTTCAATTTTTCATATTGTCAACTGTTAGTTTCTATAAGAAAACCTTTGAGGATCTACACAAATCACCCCTTGCTGAATTCAGAATTTTGTCTACATTTCAGAAATGTATAGCTTTTCAGGATCCATCATTGCTTTTATACCCATTTTTACCATTAACTGGAAGGAGGTTGAAAGCACAAAAAATAGCAAAAATAGGCCATGTCCCAGTAAAATGCCAAAACTGTAAAACATTTTGGTTTTCTGACAAAAGTCTGTCAGTCCTGAAAGCTGAGAAGATAGTGATTTCAGCACCACAAACCCTTTGTTGTTACTATTTGCAGGGAAAAAACCAGAAGTTTTCATCTGCAGGCCTTGTTTACCATTTTTTCAACAAAAAAAAAGTGAACTGTATTTTGGCTAATTTCTGGGTCCCTTCCAAAAGAATCAACAAACCCTGGGTACCTTTGTAATCCCAATGGTGTTGAAAAAAAAGGACGTAAATTTGGCGTGGATACCTTATGTGGTCAAAAAGATACAGGGGCCTAAGCGCGAACTACCCCAAATAGCCAAAAAAAGGCTTAGCACAGTGGGGGAAAGGCCTAGCAGCGAAGGGGTTAATCACTATTCTAGGCATGTCAATCCAACACAGACAGGGCAGCAATTTTCCGGATTTCTTTCCCATTTCACAAATCCTAGCTTGAGCTTGGAAGGCTTTTCCATTTATACGGGCCATAATGAGGGCAGAAATATGGCCTCGCTGGCCCATGATTTGCAGGCGTATCTATTGGGCGGCTACTGAATGGGCTGAGACCTTTAACATATGAATTTAAATTAGACTATTCAGCTTGCCCCTAAGGACCTTCTCCTCTTCACTATCTGCTTCAGAAATTTGTATAATAATTGATTGAGAGATCCCCCTAATATAGGCCTTTAATGTGTCCCAAACCACAAAGGGATAAGCTATTTCTTGGTTTCGCATGAGAAATTCTTGTGTAAAGATGCATAAGTGCTCAATATAATCAAAGCAATCTAGCATATACTTGGGGAAGAAGGAGTGGCGTAGATTGGAGTTAGAACAAAAGTTGCCCGCCCATTTTAGTTTGATTGCAGAGTGGTCTGAATGAAGCATATGTAAGATCTCGCCCTTACAATTCAGATATATTGAGGCACTGATCAAACAAAAATCAAAACATAAGATATGCCTATGCAGCCTAGAGAAAAGTGAAATTCCGAATATCAGGATTTTGCTCCCTGCATATATCAGGCAAATGGCAAAGGCTGTATGTGAGGTGCTAGACATATCAAGTGTTGGGTTCAGAATACAGATAAAATTGCCAATTATAATGATGGGTGAATGGGCATCACTCAGTTCAATCATCATATTAGTAAAAAAAAACAAGGGTCTTGGTTGTTCGGTGCATAAATGTTTACCAAAACAAAGTGACTTTTGTTTAGTTGATCAACTATCTCAACTCTAACCCACCCATCCTCCTGGTCCATTTCAGGTTGTAGGGCCCAAAGAGTCTTATTAAAGCTAATAATGGAAACTCCCCATTGAACTGAACAGTATGTGGCATTTACTAGGTCATATACTCGGGGAACAGTGTAGCCTTAACAGCATTTGGATATATAACGAATACTTGCCTCTTTTTTTGTAAGATGTGTTTCTTGAAGGACTAAGATAACCTGTTTCATATGGCAGGCTTCTGAAAAGATCTTAGCCTTCTTCTTACCCACTTTCAAACCATTGACATTCCATGAAATAATCTTAGCCATCTTTCTTTCTAGACCTTATGTTCCACCTATCTACAATCTTGCCAATAAGACATGGCTGCACTCTCTTTTCTTTATTTCCCCCTTTCCTCTTTCTCCCACCCCCGTCCTTTTCCTCCCAATCCTTTCCCCTCTCTCCTCTCCCCTGATCAACCATCCCTGTCCCCTCACCCACACCCCATTCAGCATCCAAGACACCACTAGCTTGGCATGGCTAGGGGATGCAGACCCCCTGGACCCTTGTAATGGCACAAATGACATCTAGGCAATATTGAAGTGCCACCTCCCACCCACATGAAGTGACCAAAAGAAAAAGAATAAGATAGACAAATATACCCCCTTCCTTCCACCTATAGCTAGCATAATTCACTCAATTTGACAAAAGCATCAGTGCATCCATCTACAGCCGTTATCAGCGTGAAATGCATTCAGAGTTTAAGAAGTGTCTGGCGTGATCCTTTTCTTAAAATTTTACAAAAGAGCTCTTCCAATTTAATTCTAGAGACGGCTCCCTTATGAGTGAAACTGGAATGGATGCAGATTTAAACTTAGGTATAAAGGACTGCATTTCCTGCATCCTTGCTGCTGTCTCCCAGGCCAGGTCCTGACACACAGAAAAAGAGTAGTCATCTGATGCGGTGAATCTTCTGCATTCCCTGGCAATTGAAAGAATTCTTTATTTGATTTTATAGTCCTGGAAGAAAGCAATTATCGTGCGGGACCTATTTCCAGCCTTCAGTGGCCCTGATGGAATCCTATGCACTTGTGCAATCGACAGTAGACCATCTGAGCCCTGTAAAATGTCCTGCTAGCCCAACAGCACATAGATGCGAAGGTTAGCGGTCCATTTGATCATCACAGCCTCATCGCGATCATTGCCTGTTGCTGTCTCTCAGCCCTCTGGTACTCCTACCATATGCAGATTCGATCTGCGGGATAGGTTCTCCAGATCTACACATTTGCAGTTGAGGAAATTAATTTTCCCCATCATCACTTCCAGTTTACTCTCCACCTGGGTTGTTTGCATTTCTAGCCTCTGTATCTCTGTGTCAATTGCTCTATGTGTGTCGGTAAAATCTTTAAGTTGTTGTTTGATAGACGACACTTTGATTTCTAAGCTCGCAAATCTATCAGCTTGCTCTACTTGGCTATTTTTAACAGATTGCATTTCTTTCAGAATAGTTTTCAACATGAATTTAGTAGTCGTTGAGGCTGAGGTGCAAGTGGAGGTTGCCTCTGACTCCTCTACTTCAAAGATGAGAGGAGGCTGTATAGTGGCTAGGGGGCTGACCATATCCTGAGGGGGCTCTAGTTTCCTACCTTCATCAGATAAAACATGTATCAGCAGCCAAGTTTCCTCTCTTTTTTCAGGGAAACATGTTTGTAGGATGTAGACAGCATAGCTTAGGGAGATGTTGGTTTTAATTTGGGCATCCTAAGACTGGCATAGTCGAATCGCTGTCCCCTGAGCCTTAGCTCTGGATAAGATATAGAATGCTGTCTGAGTAGATGAGTTAGAGTTATCCCACCATTTGGTAACATGACTCAGAGTGTTTGGCAGGCTGCCTCTTGGTAGGAGAAGCTTAGTTCGTCTGTTCTTACCAATATTGTGGGGTGCATACAACGCACCAGTTTCTGATGACTTTAGCTTAGCCACAGGGATTAGCTTCTCTGGTCTTCCAACTGAGAAACACAAGGGTTACAGTGGCCTTTCAACCCAGGGAGCCTTTGGGTAAGCCTCCAGGATCAGCAGCTCATCCTTCTTATCGTTAGTAGTACTTTCTGTGGAGTATGTAGCTGTAGCTTCTGCCTCTCCTATTGTTGCAATAATAAATCAACTAGAAGTAGTGATATGCTGATTTGATTGCACTTAAAAAGGGGGGCTGGGAACACATGAGCGCAGATTTCTTGAGCACAGTAGGCCCCCTCTTTGCACAGTCAAATCCTGGACTCAAAGGCATAGAAGATATTAGAAGATGTTCAGACTCCCCAGCGACAGACAAGGGGGTTGGTCTTACATGTAAGTCGGTAGTCCTTAAGCTGTCTCAGTTACTCACAACCATGGGGTGTGTAAGGGCATTGCATTTTTCAGGCGCAGTCACCAATCCCCCCTGTCTCCCCTGTACTGCACTATCTAAAGTATTTATAATACTCATTACTTCTGAGGCACAAGGCTTATTGCCACTTGTTGAATTACTGTGCTGCAGTTCACCCTCAGGAAAGGACTCATCAGCATTTGTAACAGCCATGGTAGGTATGTCCTGCATATTCCGCATATCTGCCTCCATCTGGAAATGTAGTACATCCCTGGGGGAAACTCTGTGCCTTTCAGATCGTCTGCTGCAGCCACTTAATTTTTTACGTTTATTAGGTTTGCGCAAATCTATTTTAAGAGTAGCGGAATTTCAACTGCTGCCGACTCTGGGTTTAATATGTGCCATCATACAGATTGGAGGGTGCTGTCCATGTATAAGGGAGTTCGCCTTACAAAAAGCTCATGAAGTGCTGCTCTACTGTCTCTAGCGAAGGGCAAATAGCTTTTCAAAGTTATATAGATGGTGAATCCAATAAAGAAAAATGTAGCCAAGTTCCTGCCATTCAGTCCCTATTCTGCTGCTTGATTTGTATAGCGTTTTGTGTCCCCTACAAAGACTCTGCAGAAATATTGAGGCAGGTGCAAATCAAAAAATTAAAAGCTCAATATCAGCTGCAGCTTTTTGGCGTCTGCAGCTTTCCTGCCGCAGCTCCAGTGGCTCCACAGTATGCTGCAACGTGAGACTAAGGGCTGCCAACAGAGAAAGAGAGAAGTTGTCCCAGCAGCAGTATCCAATTCCAGGGAGCTCCACACAGGGCAGCACTAAACATCCAAAGCAGGGCACCCTGGTGAAGGAGGTAAGGTAAGCAGTGTGTGGTAGGTGACATCTTGCAGGAGCTACAGCACTCCTGATGCAGCGTTCAGCATGCCAGCCACCATACTGTCCAAATAATTTTCTTTTGTTTTGTAAGCGCAGGTGAAGGCTGACTTTACTAATCCACTCAGCTATCCACATAAAATACAGACCTGTTCTTTGCACCAGGCTTATTAACCCTGTGCACTACTTGACAAAACTCAGAACTCTCTCTAGCAGGAACTTTATTTGCAAGAGTTATCATGGCATTTGTATTGCTGCCTGAAAGCTGGATGCACAAGGAACTCTGCAGCAGGTGCTTTTAAATTGTACATTATTGCTAAACACAGTGCCCCCCTGAGTTCTTTGCCCCCCTCCAGGTCAGAGCCCAGTGCAGATGCAGCGGTCGCACCACCCTAAAGCTGGCCTTATAACCACATCACACAGCACCTCAGGAAGCTTCACTGGCTCCCCATTCACAAGCGCAGCCAATTCAAACTTCCCATGCACACATACCAAGGCCTACACAACACAGGACCAGAATACCTGAACAGCAGCATGCACTTTTACCAACCCATCAGACATCTGTGCTCTGCCTTACTCTCACTTGCATCTGCAAAGCAAAACTGGAGGTCGCTCATTCTTCTACATTGCACCCAAAACATGGAACGACGTCCCTCAACACATTAGAGCCTCTCCCTCTCTTCTTGAGTTCCGCAAGAAGCTGAAGGCACAGCTCTTTGTATAAATACCTTGGTAATCACACACCTACACACCTGACCAAGCACCTGAATACCCTCTCAGGTGATAAGTGCACTATAGAAATCAACATAACATAACAAATTGACAAAGTCAAGAATAAGCTGTGAATGCAGGCATAAATGTGAAAGCCTTTTGGGCAGTCAGTTGAACTCAGGCAGAATACATTTCAAATTTCCAGACACAAAGAGTGTTGGTAGTTGGAATCTTAGCCTGCTACTAGTTGTTTCCTCACAGATTATCTATAAGTGGCAAATGTGGCTTCCATAGTACTTTCCTATCAACAGTTATACATTTCATATTAAAATGCACTTCACATAT
This sequence comes from Calotriton arnoldi, assembly GCA_963921515.1. Taxonomy (NCBI): domain Eukaryota; kingdom Metazoa; phylum Chordata; class Amphibia; order Caudata; family Salamandridae; genus Calotriton; species Calotriton arnoldi. The sequence goes on from CAWUFW010007888.1 coordinate 194,056, forward strand.
TGAATTATACCTTGCATCGCAGGTTGTAGGAAATCCATGTAATCTAAATTCAAATAAAAATGTTTTAGTTTCAGGTGGAAGAATGTGCTTCTCCTCTTCACTCCTTGTCTGCACTCTGTAGTACTGAACGTGAGTCCTGTGCAAAAATACCTTATTTAACTGAGTGAAATGTGTTACTACATGGAAATAGAAATGGCTGTGACATCTGACTAACTCCAAATTAGCGGACAATAGCCACATTTCAAAGCTATCCAGAACAATAAAAATAGGAGAAACAGCGCAAGAAGATGAACTGACACACATGATCTATCAATTCGGTTGTGACACTTGTGACACTTCCTCAGCAGACACTCAGCCAACGCCCTTTGTTCAACAAATAGGTTACACCCGTGAATACCCTTCCCAACCATACATGAACATGCCTGCATGCGATTAAGTCAAGTTTTATTTCAAGATTTGGAACTCAAATGAGGTCCACAGAAACAATACAACATAACTTCACAGAATAAAAGATTTAAATATAGACCCAAAATGATAAAATTGTACAATCTTAACATTTCATTAGTTTGACAACAATCACATTACCAACTATAACATCATAATCAATACAAGTGTAAAAGCATTTACAAAACTTGAACATTTGAAAATAAATAATTTAATTTGAAGGGAATAATAATAAATTTAAAGCGTCAGGCATTGTTCAAACCTGATAATTCAGAAACAGCGGTCTCAAACTTTTACGGTGATAGAGACCAATGCAGGAGAAATAAATAGCACATGTTTTAGATTTTGGACACCATGATTACATAAATTACATATATTATCCCTGCTGGGTAAATGATGCCAGCTAGCAGTTTATATCTTTAATGGAAAATATCAAGGCGTATTAGGGCCCAGCAACATCTAACACTGTGGTCAATATTCCAAGTTAAATATTGCTGGGTCTTTCTTGAAATAAAGGAGTTCACTACCACCTTGAATTTAGATTTTCTCCTACAACAATCAGCATCTAAATGACAACTTAGATTAGAGAATACCTGCTTATTATAGGCTTTTAGTTGCTGCTCAGACCAGGAAAGAAAATACTCTTGGTTTAGATCAAACATTTTTAACGCATGAATAAAATTTCTTTAAAACAGGGACTTTTATTTTTTAATTTCAAAGATCTCTTTACACACCAAATTTCGTATTGAAGTTACATCACTTCTTAATAACTGAAAGCGCATTGAATAACTGCCGCGAGACCTTGTACATTGACACTCTTCAGCCCAAATTCTAATCTAATTGCTGGAAGAGCCACCTGCGTATTGAAACCACATAGTTTCCTCAAAATTGACCCTTCTGTCTTATCCAAAAAATCCCAATTCTTCTTCACATTAATTAATACCAATGCATAAAGCAGGATGGATGCTTTATATAGAGATAGTAAGTGCCCAAAGTGCCTTCCACTCACAGCATTGTAAAAGGCCCTTAGCCCATAAGCCTGAGATTTAGCCTTTCTAATATGATACTCTGAAAGATGTGTTCTGTGTCATTCAAATTACTAGACATGATTTTCCCCAGAAAGGGGTGTGACTTAATTACCTCTAGTTTTTCTTCAACCCAGAGCTAGTTGTGATTATTGTACTTCTGTGAGATTGTGCTTTTAAATACCAGGATCTTACTTTTAGAGACATCAATTTTCAGAAAATGTGTACATGTGAATTTCTGTAATGACAGCAGACAACTATTCTATCCCTTCTGTGTTAAATCCAGGATTACAATGCCATTGGCATATAGCAGATAAGACAACAACCTGCCCCAATTTTTGGCAAATCACCTGTACTGTTATGTAAAAAGGAAGGTAAATCTTCGATGTAAAGGGAAACCAAAAACAGCACCAAAAGACTGCCTTTTTCAATCTATTTTTAGTATTGATTACAGGTGATAACCCCTTATCCCCCATCTTCTGGCACCATGTGGCAGAATGTAATGCAATAATTAAACGTAATAGGGACCCGGGGATACCAAGACCATATAACTTTCTCCACAACGTAGGCCAGTCAACTTTATCAAATGCTGTTGAAAAATCAATAAAGGCTGCAAATAATCAGGTACCTCTAATTTTCACAAATTTATTGGTTAAAAGTTGAAGGGCTGTGATATAATATAATGTGATTTTTTCTAAAGCCAGATTGCTCTAGTGGGATAATCTTTTCAGTTTCCACCCAGCCACTATCAGAGGCTGAAATGACAGTACTTTGAAGCCGCGGTACTGACAGCAAAGAACAATGGAAATGAGAACATCTATGACATAAACAACAAAAAATCGAAATATCATTTTCTCCTTTGGAGCCAGTGATATGAATTTTATGCAGCTGCCATATCACTGTATTACTACAAAGGCATGAAAAGTTGCAAACTAAAGATTTGTTCATTTTTTGCCCTAGTTCAAAATACTCTCTTTAGAGTTGTTTAAGCAGATTGGTGCATAGATACATGCATTTGGCTTAAAAGTCCCTTAAGGCTGCTATTGTTCATGCTCATGTTCACTGTTCATGTTCTAAAATTAATCGTTATATATTACATTACATTTTTTTCTCTGAAGGCATATCAGTAACCTTTGAACACCTGAGCAAATATCACATACATTTTTCCTGGTCATTTCCGCTTAGCAAGCTGCGTAAAAAAACCTTTACACCAACCAAAGTTCAATTTTGCACTGTTGATTTGTTGCAAATGTAATTTTTAGGTAGGTTAGTAGGTTAAAGTACAAGTTGCACCACCGTGGAGTCCTTTGTGCAATCTGAACGATTGCCGAGTAAGGATGCAGACAAATCAACTCGATGCAAATTACCAGTTCAGCACACAATTGTACATAACATACACAATGTTTGAGTTGTGCTGGCTTTTTTTTACTAGTTTAAAGCAAAGTTGAACCTATGCCGCTATGCTTATTTTTGTGGAGTTTATTTTAAGTTGTATTTCTATACCCGACTTATAACGTCTACTTACTTTATCATAAAACATTGAGAAAGCACACTTTCAACCACATTGTTTATTTTTTGTCCTATTTATAATCTCTCAATGGTTTATGTTGTACTTTTTTGAATCTCTTTGACTTGCTGATCTATCACCTTCATTTTGTGCAGGCTAATCGCGTTTGCCTCCTCTCAGGAGAATTTACAGTGTCAATGTCTATTAAGGTAGCGATAAAAAAGGAACAGTATAATACTTTGTTTTAAATCAGTTGGATTGGCTTTTAAGCAACCTATAAATGTAATTTATATAAATGCATGCACCGGAGTAAGTCACAGCTCGGCGCCCTGGAACACACTTCACTGTGCCTGTTAAGGACAAGGATTATTAAAATGCAGTTAGCAAGATGAATCATGGGAGTGTCACATTGTCTAATGCACTATACAAACCATAAGAAGAAACTGTTAGCCCATTTCGAGAGTACGAATTTGATGTGAAGATCACTTCTCTTTTTGATTGAACGGTAAAATGAGAATTTGTCAGGAAAATAAACCCTGTGTCACACAATCTAAGGTGCTGCTTAGTAGCACCCTATGCATCCGTTAATATTTATCACCATGTAACCTAACTGACAACATAAAAGACAGGTGTTGAATAGTTTTAGAGACTAGTTCTGTATTAGCAGAATTAGATCAGTCTCGAATCATTCATATTTCCAATCAAGGATTGAGGAATATTTTACATTTTTGGAGGATTGATTTGGAGGTGATTCAAATAAATCTGCCTTCTTAACAAAATGTTGTAAGTGCATCATGGAAGGAGACTTTAGGGGTCAAACCCACATGAAAAAGCAGTGTTGTGATGTTAAACCACTTTTTTTCCAAATTTCGAGGTGATTCAAGTTAAGGATTATTAACCTATTGTTCACTAACAAAAAGTAATCTCTCCTTTTAGGACCCGATCACTACTGAACAGTATAGCGGGCATGGTAATACGCGATGTGAGGTACCAATAGCATGAGATTCCACATCTGAAATGGGAAATAACAAGTGGGAATCATTACTTTTTAAATTTCTGAATAATATTCCCAATTTCAGCTAGATTGTATCCTTTAGGCAAGACCTATTCATTAAATGAACAACAGACTTATTCATGGAAAAAGCGACTGAGTAGGACTTGGATACATATGCTTCCTCATTTACATGATAATGTACACTGGATTAAAAAAAAGAAGTTGCATTCAAATTATTGGGCTCATGCAGGGACTAATTCACAAAGGCCAACTACAATCTGTACAAATCTATATCTGTTGATTTCCTCCTACATTTATACTAGGTTTCCAAGTGCAAAATGTCTACAGTTAGATCTTACTGTGGTAGAAAGTTGTCCTGCCCACCTATCATGCCAAAGTCTCTTAATTGTTAGTATCGGACCCTGCTGTGGTGCTGATTGGCCAGCTCTGCCCACTGAAATGGATTGAAGACCGAATGAAGAAATGATGAGTGCCTATGTCAACTACATCATATACATAAAATACTTTTCAAGGATATTAGAACATTAAATAGGTGAATGCTTAACATTGTGAAGACTTTGAGTGCCCTTTGCTATGGTAATGCCTAAGATGATCCTTCCATTGTATTGGTGTTTAAGTCATGCCCATTATTTTTCAAATAGTCACCCATGATTCCAAAATCTTTAAACCAGGTCTTCTACGGAGTACATCTTTCTTGGAATGGAACCATATAGGTAGGATTGTGTCATGACAAACAATCTCACTCAGGTAACAGCCCACAGCATGCTGCCTATCATGAAAATAATAGAGATAGAATTTCCTCTTAAGTTTTGGTTGTATATATTATATTTAGATATATGATTAAAAATATCATTAGGCTCACTAAAAACATTTAAAAAGGTTAACAGAGTTTGAAAAAAATCCTTGCATGCAGTAAGTAAACGTTATCAATGTCAGCCTTACGGCCTATTCAATGTCTATGCCCAACTTATATTAAGCGATACCAAAGGGGATGATGGACGGAGCGTTAGAGCAAATCAAACACTCACCCCCAGTCAACTGATCTGGGTTTAATCCATCATCATTCTTTAGCTCACTCCACCACCCCAGTTCAGACATGGCCATATGCAAATCAGTCTGACCCTGTGCCTCATGGAAACAGTCCAGCCCGAACTGCCAAGCCATGTCTTCCCTGGAGCGGAAACAAGCATCCTGGGACCAGTTTCGGGTTCAAAACCCTCATCAGCCAGGCTATCTTGAATCCAGTGGCAAAGTGAGCAAGGGACCCACGTCTGGGCATACCCTGCCAACTTAGGGCGAACAAAGCGATACCAAAGGGGATGATGGACAGAGCGTTAGAGCAAATCAAACACTCACCCCCAGTCAACTGATCTGGGTTTAATCCATCATCATTCTTTAGCTCACTCCACCACCCCAGTTCAGACATGGCCATATGCAAATCAGTCTGACCATGTGCCTCATGGGAACAGTCCAGCCCGAACTGCCAAGCCATGTCTTCCCTGGACCGGAAACAAGCATCCTGGGACCGGTTTCGGGTTCAAAACCCTCATCAGCCAGGCTATCTTGAATTCAGTGGCAAAGTGAGCAAGGGACCCACGTCTGGGCATACCCTGCCAACTTAGGGCGAACAAAGCGATACCAAAGGGGATGATGGACGGAGCGTTAGAGCAAATCAAACACTCACCCCCAGTCAACTGATCTGGGTTTAATCCATCATCATTCTTTAGCTCACTCCACCACCCCAGTTCAGACATGGCCATATGCAAATCAGTCTGACCCTGTGCCTCATGGGAACAGTCCAGCCCGAACTGCCAAGCCATGTCTTCCCTGGACCGGAAACAAGCATCCTGGGACCGGTTTCGGGTTCAAAACCCTCATCAGCCAGGCTATCTTGAATCCAGTGGCAAAGTGAGCAAGGGGCCCACGTCTGGGCATACCCTGCCAACTTAGGGCGAACAAAGCGATACCAAAGGGGATAATGGACGGAGCGTTAGAGCAAATCAAACACTCACCCCCAGTCAACTGATCTGGGTTGAATCCATCATCATTCTTTAGCTCACTCCACCACCCCAGTTCAGACATGGCCATATGCAAATCAGTCTGACCCTGTGCCTCATGGGAACAGTCCAGCCCGAACTGCCAAGCCCTGTCTTCCCTGGACCGGAAACAAGCATTCTGGGACCGGTTTCGGGTTCAAAACCCTCATCAGCCAGGCTATCTTGAATCCAGTGGCAAAGTGAGCAACGGACCCACGTCTGGGCATGCCCTGCCAACTTAGGGCGAAAAAAGCTATACCAAAGGGGATGATGGACGGAGCGTTAGAGCAAATCAAACACTCACCCCCAGTCAACTGATCTGGGTTTAATCCATCATCATTCTTTAGCTCACTCCACCACCCCAGTTCAGACATGGCCATATGCAAATCAGTCTGACCCTGTGCCTCATGGGAACAGTCCAGCCCGAACTGCCAAGCCATGTCTTCCCTGGACCAGAAACAAGCATCCTGGGACCGGTTTCGGGTTCAAAACCCTCATCAGCCAGGCTATCTTGAATCCAGTGGCAAAGTGAGCAAGGGACCCACGTCTGGGCATACCCTGCCAACTTAGGGCGAACAAAGCGATACCAAAGGGGATGATGGACGGAGCGTTAGAGCAAATCAAACACTCACCCCCAGTCAACTGATCTGCGTTTAATCCATCATCATTCTTTAGCTCACTCCACCACCCCAGTTCAGACATGGCCATATGCAAATCAGTCTGACCCTGTGCCTCATGGGAACAGTCCAGCCCGAACTGCCAAGCCATGTCTTCCCTGGACCGGAAACAAGCATCCTGGGACCGGTTTCGGGTTCAAAACCCTCATCAGCCAGGCTATCTTGAATCCAGTGGCAAAGTGAGCAAGGGACCCACGTCTGGGCATACCCTGCCAACTTAGGGCGAACAAAGCGATACCAAAGGGGATGATGGACGGAGCGTTAGAGCAAATCAAACACTCACCCCCAGTCAACTGATCTGGGTTTAATCCATCATCATTCTTTAGCTCACTCCACCACCCCAGTTCAGACATGGCCATATGCAAATCAGTCTGACCCTGTGCCTCATGGGAACAGTCCAGCCCGAACTGCCAAGCCATGTCTTCCCTGGACCGGAAACAAGCATCCTGGGACCAGTTTCAGGTTCAAAACCCTCATCAGCCAGGCTATCTTGAATCCAGTGGCAAAGTGAGCAAGGGACCCACGTCTGGGCATACCCTGCCAACTTAGGGCGAAAAGCGATACCAAAGGGGATGATGGACGGAGCGTTAGAGCAGATCAAACACTCACCCCAGTCAACTGATCTGGGTTTAATCCATCATCATTCTTTAGCTCACTCCACCACCCCAGTTCAGACATGGCCATATGCAAATCAGTCTGACCCTGTGCCTCATGGAAACAGTCCAGCCCGAACTGCCAAGCCATGTCTTGCCTGGAGCGGAAACAAGCATCCTGGTACCGGATTCGGGTTCAAAACCCTCATCAGCCAGGCTATCTTGAAATCAGTGGCAAAGTGAGCAAGGGACCCACGTCTGGGCATACCCTGCCAACTTAGGGCGAACAAAGCGATACCAAAGGGGATGATGGACGGAGCGTTAGAGCAAATCAAACACTCACCCCCAGTCAACTGATCTGGGTTTAATCCATCATCATTCTTTAGCTCACTCCACCACCCCAGTTCAGACATGGCCATATGCAAATCAGTCTGACCCTGTGCCTCATGGGAACAGTCCAGCCCGAACTGCCAAACCATGTCTTCCCTGGACCGGAAACAAGCATCCTGGGACCGGTTTCGGCAGGGTATGCCCAGATGCCCAGATGCCTGGATTCAAGCTAGCCTGGCTGATGACGGCTGAATAGCCAGAAACCGGTCCCAGGATGCTTGTTTCCGGTCCAGGGAAGACTTGGCTTGGCAGTTCGGGCTGGACTGTTCCCATGAGGCACAGGGTCAGACTGATTTGCATATGGCCATGTCTGAACTGGGGTGGTGGAGTGAGCTAAAGAATGATGATGGATTAAACCCAGATCAGTTGACTGGGAGTGTTTGTTTGATTAGCTCAAGCGCTCCGTCCATCATCCCCTTTGGTATCGCTTTGTTTGCCCTAAGTTGGCAGGGTATGCCCAGACGTGGGTCCCTTGCTCACTTTGCCACTGGATTCAAGCTAGCCTGGCTGATGACGGCTGAATAGCCAGAAACCGGTCCCAGAATGCTTGTTTCCGGTCCAGGGAAGACTTGGCTTGGCAGTTCGGGCTGGACTGTTCCCATGAGGCACAGGGTCAGACTGATTTGCATATGGCCATGTCTGAACTGGGGTGGTGGAGTGAGCTAAAGAATGATGATGGATTAAATCCAGATCAGTTGACTGGGGGTGAGTGTTTGATTAGCTCAGGCGCTCCGTTCATCATCCCCTTTGGTATCGCTTTGTTCGCCCTAAGTTGGCAGGGTATGCCCAGACGTGGGTCCCTTGCTCACTTTGCCACTGGATTCAAGCTAGCCTGGCTGATGACGGCTGAATAGCCAGAAACCGGTCCCAGGATGCTTGTTTCCGGTCCAGGGAAGACTTGGCTTGGCAGTTCGGGCTGGACTGTTCCCATGAGGCACAGCGTCAGACTGATTTGCATATGGCCATGTCTGAACTGGGGTGGTGGAGTGAGCTAAAGAATGATGATGGATTAAATCCAGATCAGTTGACTGGGGGTGAGTGTTTGATTAGCTCAAGCGCTCCGTCCATCATCCCCTTTGGTATCGCTTTGTTCGCCCTAAGTTGGCAGGGTATGCCCAGACGTGGGTCCCTTGCTCACTTTGCCACTGGATTCAAGCTAGCCTGGCTGATGGCAGCTGAATAGCCAGAAACCGGTCCCAGGATGCTTGTTTCCGGTCCAGGGAAGACTTGGCTTGGCAGTTCGGGCTTGACTGTTCCCATGAGGCACAGGGTCAGACTGATTTGCATATGGCCATGTCTGAACTGGGGTGGTGGAGTGAGCTAAAGAATGATGATGGATTAAACCCAGATCAGTTGACTGGGGGTGAGTGTTGGATTAGCTCAAGCACTCCGTCCATCATCCCCTTTGGTATCAACTTATATTAAAGCATCAAAAAACATGGAGATGAATGGAATGCTTGAATTAGTGTAAGCCACTGACAACCGCTTGGGCCGCACCCCAATTCCTCATTTTTCACTCACCATGAAGCCAAAGCTTTTCACCCACCATGACTGCTCTAGTGGGAATAGTCCAGCCCAAACTGCTGGGCAAGGTCCTCCTTGAACCAGAACACAAATAACCAAGGATTGGTTTCACCCTTATAAGGAATTATCAGCCTGGTATAGCTTGGTTCTATTGGCACAATGAGCATGGTACCCACGTCTGGGCACACCCGTCACACTTAATGCTTCAAAAAACAAGGTGATGGATGGAATACTTGCATCAATCTCATCAAGTGGCAAATGCTCAGGCCACATCCTAGTCCATCATTTTTCAACCACTATACCACTTCAGTTTGGTTCAAGCCATATGCAAATCAGTCTTGACGCTGCGCCATTGGGAACAGTCCAGCCCGAACTGCCATACCAGGTCCTCCCTGAACCGGAATACAAGCAAACCAGGACCGGTTTCACTCTTAGCAGGGCTCATAACTGACCACCCACTGGAAAGACTACTTTAGAATGTATTTTGAGCATCGGAGGATGCATTTTGAGCAGGGGACTTCTCAGCCATAAGTGCTTTGAATTCTATCAGCATGGTGTCCCAAGCTATTGCAATGGAGCCTTTGCAAATTCTACGGGTTTCTTCCCAGTATAGCGCAAAACTCTCTGCTTCACCCCAACATTGCAAATCCCTACATCACTGTGCGAAAGACACTCAATGACACCGAAATGGGAGCTAAATCACTTGATGCATCCCGAAGACATAGTAGCACATCATCCGCATATAGCAACACTATGGGCACCGCATCATCCAACGATATGCCATAATATCACCCATCCAATCATAATCGCTGTGCCAAGGGCGCCATAACAAGAGTGAATAGGATGGGTGAAAGTGGACATCGCTGCCATGTGCTGCCACCTATCGAGAACGATCCAAGATCAATTTCCGTACGTGTACTCATGAAGTAGGGTTTGTATATAACAGTTTTGTATAGTTTTTAAACATAAACAATGTGTTTTACATAAACAATTTTATGAACAAATAACATGAAAACAAAACGCAATCATTACATTAATTAGTACATTAAATTAATTAGTATGAAAGGACAATATATGCCACAGGCAAGATGGACATAATAAAAACCTTTTAATTAGAGACATGATTTGATAACATTTTCAAAACAGATATGCACTTTTATTATCAGACACATATTGTACATAAGGCCCCTTTATTGCTCAAGTGTTGTCAGTGGAGAATTTTGGGTTGACCTGCGTGTCCTCATGATGATCCTACTGTGCATTGGTGTGAGTCGGGGGCTGCAAAGTTGGCTTCATGGACAGACTTAGTGTTAGAAAGTCATCCTTTTGCCCTGTTCACCCCCATTTCTTGCTGAATTATACTGGTGTTAACTGACTCTGACTGTACCCTAGGCTCTGCTAACCATGTCCAGGACCAGTGCTATGTCCAAGAAGGCACATGTAATGGGGTACACTTACAATTGGCAATGACAGACCCTATAAGTCCCTAGTAGATAATGGGGCCAGGGGGAGCAATCTACCTATAAGTCCCTAGTATATAATGGGGCATGGAGGTTTAAAAGCCCATCAGATTGCCTTCATTTACATGTTTACATGTGTGCACTGCTGTGTGCCTGCTGTCCTTTTAAAGGCAGTCCTGCCTTACAGCCTGTCTTTAAAAGTAAATTCTCACAGTTGTTATTGACAGACCCTATAGGTCCCTAGTATATAATACGGCTAAGGGGTTAATACTACCTATAAGTCCCTTGTATTTAATAGGGCAAGGAAGTTTAGAGGCCCAACAGATTTCCTGCACTTACATGTGTGCACTGCTGAGTGCCTGCTGTCATTTTAAAGGCAGCCTGGCTTTGCAGACTGTCTTTAAAAGTAAATTGTGTGCAAACTCAACTTTTGTGGTATGGGTACTTTAAAAGTGATAATCTACTGTATTTGTGCCATGTAACTGTAAGCAGGGACATTATAAAAGATGTTGTATATGCCCTGGGGAGGAAAAACTAGCCATTTCATTTTTCCTCATTCTAACTTTGCAATAATTTATTCAGATATAACTATTGCTAGGAAAGGAGTAAGTATCATTCATGGACTTAAAAGATTGGTATTGATAAATGCAACAATTTGCCACTGTTGAATTCATCATAACTAGTGCAGAAGAGAAGTTATAGAACGTTCTCTTCTGTAAGCCAAAATTCAGCCTTCTAGTGGTCTCTACTGATTGGCCAGCCTTAACAGGCTTAGCCAGGCTGCTTTGATTAGGTGATAAGTGGCCTGGCCAGAGCAGAGGTTGTCTGATGGAAAGAGCTCTGAAGCTGAGGAGGATGGTCCTGCAGAGAGGGCTGGGTAAATCAAACTGAGCTCAAAGAGAGAGCAGATCAGTAAGGAATGCCAGGCATTAGTACTGCCACACCCTGTGCCTCAGACAGATGGCAGGCTCACAACAGGAATTTTCAGAGATCAGGGGGTGGAGAGCTAATGGAAATGAGTAGGCCTGGGCGGTGAACTTCGTTCCGTTCGCGGAGTTTGCGGAGTTTTCTGCACTCCGCACTCCGCGGAGCTCGCGGAGTGCAGAAAACTCTGCTTCGCGATGTGCAGCGGAGTTTTTCCCCCGTTCGCGATCGCGAACAGTAAGTTCGCGAGCGCGAGCTGCCGCTCGGGTAGAGTTTCTACCCAAGCGGCAGGAATACCAGCACAAACTGCAGTTCGCACTGCTCTCCGCCACTTGCGGAACTTCGCAGAGTTTTTTTGTAACTTCGCGGAGTTCCGCGTAGCAAAACTCCGCAAACTATGCCCAGGCCTGGAAATGAGTCACACTGTGGTTGGTTTAGCTAGTTCTTATTCCTCTGGAGAGAAATCATCCAAGTTGGATTTTGGAAATGCAGTGCTTTGTGGCACAAGAAGATGCCACACTTTGGAGGAAGTTGTCATGCTTTTGCCAACATCTCATTGGACAGAGCTGCCCCCTTCTTGTCAACACAGAACACTGAATAAATATGTGAGAGCTGCATAGTCTTTGAGATCTGCTTCCTGAAACTACAAAGAAAAGAAGGACTGCCCTGCTGGAATTCGGATCTGCACCCAAAGGCCTGCACTCTTGAATGTCTGTGCCTGCTCCACAATCTGGTACTACAGCCCCGGGGACTGTGACTTGCTTCAAAAAGGATTAAGGAGTGGACTCCCTGCAAGCTACAGGTTAACAGAGCCCACCTGCATCGTCTTCACCAAGAGTCTCCAATCTGGATTGCATCCAGTGGACTTTTAAGGATTTTGCCTGGTGCATTGTGGGATTTATGGTCCAGACATCTCAGAGAACATCTAGGAGATTCCAGACATTTCAAATGGTGATTTGAACACTTTGAACCTGCAAGGAGACCTTCAGGAAGTACACCCTGAAGTTTGGAGAACTTTTGTGAAAAAGCTTCATGAGATGACCGACCCGACCTCGAGGGTCAGCCTGACAACCTTCAACCGCAACCTGGCCAGGATTTCAGGTTCGTCGCACTGAAAGCTCTAGATCTTCAGACTTCCAGGATTTGACCAGGGCCTTGCAGAAAGTCAAGCCGGTGAACCCTCTCCGAATCCGGCCTGCTGTGGAGAGTCGATCGACGTTGGAAGAAGAAGCTCCAGAAAAGTTTCTAAGTGTAAAGGTAACATTTTGACCAGGGCCTTCTGCTTAGTCTATCTGACCAGGACTTCATCGTGGGGCAGCCTCAAACTTTGACTTTGTCCCGGTCAAGCGCGACCAGATGGCCCAGAGTGGCACACTCCAAAGTGGTTAATCTTTACAAAGTCATATATCCGCTTCCCTTTGTTTTGGTGGCTATTTATTCATACAAATATTTCCTAATTTTATAAATTTGTGTGGGAATTTTATTGTGTGTTTTGTCCTACTTATTTGATGTATTGGTGTTTTTAAATACTTTACACTCCTGTCTCCTAAGTTAGGCCTGACTGCTCATTGACAGCTACCAAGAGTTGAGCAAGGGGCTAATTTACTGAGACCTTTACTGGGCCTATACCCTGTTAGTGGCGTTATTAATAGTGGTAGGTGCATACTTATCCATACTAATAACCCAATATCCAACACTTAGACCCTGTTGAGCCTTACTATGTGCAGTGCAGAACGTCCTCCCAATGCTTGGATCACTCCTTACCTCTGTGGGTGTAGACATGCATTGCACAGCAGCGCCTGTTGATCACCCTCCAGATCGGCTCTGCACTGCAGTGCTCAACTGGGTCTCTCGATCCCCATAGAGCTGAAGGTACTTCTAAAGGACTCCCTTGCAAATAATCTCCAACTCCACATTAGTAAACCCTGTGGCCCTCTCAGCTTGCCTCGCTGCAATATGGGAGCATTTCAATTGCCAAAGGAGCAACAGAACTTATATAGAGGGAGCAGTAGCAGGAGCCAACCCAGCTGCCCCCAGATCAGAAGAAACAGCAGCCGCTTTGCCCTGGTCAGTGAGGCTCCAAGTTTGTTCACATGAGAAAGAGTGAGTGGCTACACCGAGAGGAGTGTTATAATCTTCAAATTATGAGAGGGGAGTATCTGCATCGCAGGATGAAGGGTATTTGTTCTGGTCAATTCAATCTGTCCTCGGGATCCAAGAGCAGCTTGCCATCTCCATTGGGGTATGCATTATTTAAGATATTCACCACCTTCATATCTGCACCTCCCATTTTGCAAGACATTGTCTTGCCTTTTCCATTTAAATTGTTTACTAAGGCACAGGGCCTTCCATTGCCTATATCAACATTGGATTGAGTTTTAGTTGGTGGAGAGTCTATTCAAGACCCATATTCTGACTCAGAAGTATAATTAAAACTGATGGCTTCAGATAAGTAAGATCGTGAAAAAATAGCCTTGAGAGATTCTTGTGTCTCATGAGCCAAACTGACAAGACTGTTACAATCCAAAAATGGCTGGCTTGAGGCAATATTACGTAAGGGAGTAACTGATAATACATCGTGACCCTCCGAGGATAAAGATGGTGTTTCTTGGTTATAGATATTTTGACTAGTATTACTGTCCAAATTCTTAGTAGTGTTCACAACCACCTCCACTTGCACCAGTGCAAAAGGAGACTTTTTGACAAGGGATGCTTCCGCAGCCAAAGACCAATTAATAATTTGAGTACCTACCAGGGATACCAGGAGCATCAGCGACAGAAAGAATACTGTAGGCTTCCATGGTAGCCTGTGCGACTTCCACTTGCAGAACGGATGGAGGGGCAACCTTCTTGCTTTGCCCAATAACCCCACCCCCACTTTGTGAGCCTCCAAACTTCTGGGATTGGGACTGAAAAAATTCAACATGTTGTTTGTAGAATGACCTGCATGGAAGTCAGCGTGACCTGAATGTTCTATAGATGGCATGTGTGGTAGAGTGGCAAACGTCTGTACCTGCATTGTATCAGAAGATATCTCTGCAACAGCATCTGTTGACACCTTGCTATTGTCAGTTTAGAGTCTGCCTTTCCACTAGCTAAAGCAGTCTCCTTTCCCAAAAATGATGGCCTGATCGAGCCACTTGGGCTCCTTGGGTCGTTTGGTTGCCATAGTAAGGGCTAACCCCTCTGAAGAATCCTCATGCACAGAGCCATGCTGACCTTCAACTCAGCTGCCTTGAATTTGGTGTGGGCATAGAGCTAGGCCCCCCCTGGCAAAGACGCCACCCCACAGGTTCTGCATCGTCCGCAACTACTTATTTGATGAGCTGAGCATGCCAGCCTTATTGAGAACTCCAGATACCAGGGGATCCAGTGACTGGACAGCACAAAGGTCAAGATACCATGGAGCAGAAGAAGCCGGCTAGGCAGAAAAGGGGTTGGCATGTACCGCCAGGTAATCCAGCATGTCCACCTTTCTAACCCCACACACTCAGCAGCCATCCATCACACACCAACCTTAGTGCAAGCAGCAGGAGAGTTCATCAGTATACCACGTCTTGCTTCGATCAGCTGGCTCTTTATCATCTGTCTATGCATTGCTCCAGCTGCATAGAGAGGAGTGCAAGATGGACTCCCTTGCTCTGAAGACTTCTCACCTTAAAACTCAAATGGTGTTACGCAAAATGTCTAAAAACATAGGCATACTCCATGGCAGGCTGAATGATATTGAGACAAGTTCTTCTAGCCTTATAGACAGTGCATGCAATCCTGGATCAAGTAGTCCAACATGAGTTAAGCTAAAGAACATGGCCCACGGAATGGAGGATAAGGAGAACCGCATGGGACACAATAATCTTCGAGTTCTATGCATACTTGAGGGAAACAAGAGCGATGGTGCAAGAACATGCATTGCTCATTGATTTAAACAGTTATTTCCCATGCTGAATGATTTGGATATGGACTGGCAGAGAGCTCATAGATTCCCTTTCCGGGAACCTGCTAAGGGTCGAGCACCAAGCATCCTTGGGCTATTCTAAGTCATCTTGGCAATTGCATTATTAGACAGTTGATTGTTCAGCTTTCACACGCACGAAGTCCCATCAAATCATGCGGAGTGGAGTACTTTGTTAAATTAGACTTTTGCCATTAGACTTGCTGTTGGTGTATGTCCAAAATGATCCCAGCATTTCACAAAACTGATGCAACAGTCTCCTAGTTGGAGCCTGCAAATTTGAGGATCTATCATCAGGGCCAAACATTATTCTGTCAAGATCTGGGCAAGGTGCACGATCTCTTTACGCAATGGTGTCACAATAAAACAGTTTGAACATACCATTGCTATATGACCTCAGACAATGTCGACTGCTTAGTTTTGTGGCACAGCTGCTTAAATCTGCCTTAAAAAGTAGCATATTATTTTTTTCTTTTCTCTATTGCTTGCATTATTATTATGTGGTATTACCCTTCACCTTTCTCTTCCTTCTTCTCACTGTTTGAGTTTACCACATTGATTTCATTTAGAATTTCACTCTAGCTATGGTGCTGGCGGCGGTCAGATTGTCTGAAATCTGATCACTAACAGTTTCATATGGGTTGAGTTTCTCTCAGATGGGATAGGTCCTTGTTTTCTTTGTTTTGGTTTGTCACTGGAGGTTGGCTTAGTGTGATGTTTAGGGGCAAAAAAGGAAAACAGAAAAGTATCACTGTCTTCAAAGTAACAATGTGTCATACACAAAGTGCTGTTAATTATTGGCTAGCATAGTACGCCATGGTACCAGCACGTCCATATACTTAGCTAGATATGGTATTTGATCAGCAGCCAGGATTAAATATATTCAAGAGTAGGTGCATACGCATAACTCTCGTCTTCTGTGTTTGCAGGAGACATATCTAACAATACAAGAAACAAATACATTGGGTTATTTAGGCACTAGGACACTTGCAACTTCCTCTATTCCTGTATCTGAGTGCCACAGCTTGGGGTTGTGATTTTTGCTCGTGTATGTTGCCGGAGCTTAATCAAAGGAAGGACACCATTATCTATTTGTGGTGATTTTATTCTAGTTCTTCAACTAGGCCTTAACCCTGCAGCCTTGTTAAAATCTATTTATTACGGCATGAAAAATCTAGAGCCTCCTAGAAACAAATGATTTAATCAAATGCCCTTGCAGAGACTAAGGGGTCGATTCCGATTCGGGCCGGAAAAAGCACCGACCGACTCGGAGCCGGAATTTATTCCGACCGACACGTACCTGTGGCGCCCGACACGCCAAGTACGATGCAAGGCGTGCAAAATCCGACCGACACGTACTGAACCCAAGCCGAACGACCGAGCCGCATGGAAAACAGAAATCCGGCCGGAAAAACACGCGAATCGAACCGACCGACACGCACCCGGAACAAATCCAACCGAAACGTACACGCGAACTCCAAACCGCTAAGTACGATGCAAGGCGCGAAAACCACGACCGAGTCGAACGGAGGACAAGCCGTACGACCGACACTCATACAAAACCGAGCCGAAGTAACACAAAACACCGCGACCGACGCGTACGCAGCATAGAAAACTGCACAAACACAGCGTGAACGAAACGGAGAAGACCGTACAAGACAAATGCAGGGTCCGACTCGGTCACAAGAACGTTTCCAACATGCACAGAAAGTACTAAGGAAAAATACACAAAAAAAGGCCAAACAAGCAATTACAAAGCCAATAAATACTGGGGGGGACAGAGAACAAAGACACACCCACAACTCCACCCATATAAAGGACACAAATCCCAACCATGATCCTTTGCAAATGCCATTCTACTGCCAGCACTCAACAGACAGCAACCACACACCCACAGCTCATCCCTCACACAAGCCACACACCATCAGCACACCAACAAATAGCTACCTCACATACACCCAGCAAAACACACACTCACACACCCTCACCTGCACACCAACACACACATCACTCACCATCACCACCCATCACCATGCCCCCCAAGAAGAATCACAAGTTCCTAGATTGTGAATTGGAAGTCCTGGTAGATGAGATCCTCAGGGTAGAGCCACAGCTGTTTGGCACACTGGTCCAACAGACACCCATCTCCCAGAAAACCAAGATGTGGGAGAGGATCATCAACAGGGTGAACGCACAATCACCATGTCTGCGCACAAAGACTGACATCCAGAACAGGTGGTATGACGTGCGCAGGAGGGTACGGGAGCTGCTCAAGAAGGACTACCTCCTGAGCCAATACACCGGCAGTGGCCCTCCTGCCAAGCCAGTATACCTCAGGCCCTGGGAGGAGAAGGTGCGGGCCATCCTTCCGCCAGTGAGCGTCTATGGACTAGAGAACATCCCAGAGCCTGGTGAGTACACAACAAATGTACACAATATTCTGCCACAATACACACACACATCACTGTCAAGGGGAGAGTCAAATCATGCACTCATAGCAATTACACAGCAACCAGAACAGAATCATCCCAAAATTTGTATGTCAGTCAGATAAACACAACACATGCCAACTCAAAGTTACATTTAACCGTGTCATCACATGTACAAACACAACTACAACTACAGCTAGGCAGTGGCACAAATATAACTAACAAACACATCCAGACATGTAGCCACCACTACAACACCAACACACAGTGAAGACCACTGAAAGGAAGGAATTCTGTGTATGCTGGGCAAGTCAGTGTAGCCAATAGCATCATGGGAGTCGTAGTCACACATATTGCTCACCCCCACAACTGTCCCATCAACACCACCATGAACCATGCGCACATCACAGGGAGTGGAAAAGGACTCACAAGATGGCTGACACTGGCTACTGCTGTGGGGAGCACAAGGCCCTGCTGGCAACTGTGCAACAACCAACAGCAGGACATCACTGACTGACATCCTGAGAGACAACTTCCACTCCCTGCAATGGAAGCACGTTCCATGGTGGGATATCTGGCTGGGTGGGAAGGAGGACTCGCAGCACTGACCATAGTCACAAGCACCTCCCCTCAAACACCCCCTCAACACAAACTCCACAGAACCCACCTGGGAGAATGCAATGCCTCACATCCTAACTCAAGATCCCACAAAGAACCTCCACCCTGGGTAATGTTGTGTGAAGCACAGGGACACTCTTGGGACTTTTAGCCAAACAACTGCCAGGACAACACTCCCAGCCATCCTGTCAGCACAGGCAGCCCATCCCACAGGGAAGCAGAGTCAAAAGGAAGGAAGCATGGGCATGCTGGGAAGGGGGTGGAGGCAATAGCATGATGGGAGTAGTAGGCACAGATATCGCTCAGCCTCACAACTGGCCCATCAACACCACCCTGAACCATGCTCACATCACAGGGAGTGGATAAGGACTGACAAGATGGCTGACACTCGCTACTGCTGTGGGGAGCACAAGGCCCTGCTGGCAACTGTGCAACAACCAACAGCAGGACACCACTGACTGACATCCTGAAAGACAACTTGCACTCCCTGCAATGCAAGCACAGTCCATGGTGGGATAACTGACTGGCTGGGTGGGAAGGAGGGCCGGCTGTCAACCAAATACAACCAATACAGACCATGTTCACACCCCAACAAATACATAGAAATGCCCAAATAATGCAGGACAATGTGCTACACCAATATCAACCCCTGACTGCGACAACTTAGGACAATGCAATGTACAGGCCCGCACCCAGGGGCACAGTCACAACTGTCAGGTGTGTCAACCATTGATGCCTGCAGAAACATAACATACATTGTGTGTGTCTCCCAAAAACAGGTGATGATGGGGACACAGCAGCAGACGCTGAGGAGTCCCAGTCCCAGGCTCAAGAGGATGCGGAGCTCACTGGTGTCGTACAGCCTCTGCCCTCCTCGGACGAAGAAGACCAACCTGGCACATCCGGTGCAAGTCAACATGCAGCACCAGCAGGACCACCAGCTGCAGCACCAGCAGGACCACCAGCTGCACCCCTGCACCCACCCCTCCAACGACTGTCACCACAAATACCATCCCTGCCGACATGGACAGAACAAGGAGCACCACCAGCACAGGGACCTTGGACCAACGTGGGGCCATGGACACCACCACCACCACCAACCCCCAAGGGGGACCAGGGTCATCTGTGCGTGCCACTGCACGCACTGCACATGTCGGCAGGGGTGGTGGGAGGGGTGGGAGACAGAGGTCGCTGCTTGCAGAGGTTGCTGGTGTGCATGATGACCCACAACTGGTACGCATAGCCGATGCGTACCAGTCCAGCACCGGAGATCTCAGCCAGGTAGTGGGGCTCCTCAGAGACATGAAACAGCAGCAGGCTGCCCATCATGCCCGCTTGGACTCACACATGTCCCGCGTGGTGTCCAAGTGGGACGCACTGCAAGAGATGACGGCGGTGCACAGGGACATATTACAATGCCTCCGCCAGATGAACAGCAACCAGTCCACACCTCCCTGTGTGCCAACAACATCTGGTGCTGAACAAACTGCAACTGCCACAGGGAGGGAGGATGACTCTGGCGGAGAGTCCCCTGCACCGCAGCAGCCTGTACTTGAGGGGCCCCACCCAAAGAAGAGGGGTCGTCTGAGGAGGGGCAAGTGAGAGGCCGATGGCCAAGTGCAACCCCCAGGAAGCCTGAACCTGTTCTGGATGTTCACCTTTGTGCACAAACTGTTCACCCTGTTGACGGCAACACAACTCCCACACATGACATGGGTAGTACAAGTTGGACCAATGTCTCAGACAACTGTGGCCCCAATACTGGGGATTTTGTCTACCAGGACTTTCAATTCACCTAGGAACTTCTGATTGCAAGATATATGTACAGCAATAACCATCCTATGCACTATTCACACAAATGTATCACAATAAACACACTAATACACCCTACTTGCCTCTGTTGTGATTCCAACGTGGGTGCTGTCATGGGGATGATGAACTGCAAAATTACACTGTGTATGCGAACTGCAACAGCAAGTACAACACAGGCATGTGAGTAAAGGCAACGTGACACATATGAGGGAGACACACCACCAGGGCTACACAACACATACACACCTAGGCCATCTGACTCATTGCCTACACTGATGTTGCCAGGGAAGACGGTGCAATGCACAGACACCACACCTATTCCCAGTTGTAGTCAAGTAGCCCACAGGTGCAGTAAGCAAATGGCAGTCAAATGTGTGACCACAGACAACGCACATCACAAAGTGAAGCACAGGTTTATTACACAGTTGCAACATGTCGTAACCACTACAGATGCAAGGTAATCCCACCTGGCAGCGGGCACACAGTCAACAACTGTAGAAGGAAGGAAGTCCATGGGTGTGGCGCACATCACCTGTAGGGACACAACAGCTACCACCCTGGAAGTACAATCACGTCGTCGGTGGACACAGTTGACCAAACGAATCTGAAAGTACCCTGTGAAGGACAGAAATGACACACAGTCAAAAGCAATGGAGAACAGGACAGAACAGCAAAACTCATGCACAATAAATGTTACAAGATACCCACCCAGAACCAAGTTAGCATGTCAACACTGTTGGGGAGTACAGACCACCTGTAAGCACACATCGCTACACACATCCAGTCAAGTAGCCCATGGACACACTCCAACAGCACCAGAGCACCACCTACACATATCATGCCAACTCACATCATTGACATGACACCTCAGGATACTCACATTCAGCTAAAGAAGTTGGTGATGAGCTGTGTGCGGACATCACCCTCATCATCATCACTGGCATAGTGGTCCAGGCCAGGATCCTCCACAGGTGGCGGATGTTGGTCATTGTCATCCTGGATGAGAGGCAACTCCTTCCGCACTGCCAGGTTGTGGAGCATGCAGCAGACAATGATAATCTTGCACACCTTCGCTGGGGCATATGGGAGGGACCCTCCTGTCTTGTCCAGGCAGTGGAAGCGGCTCTTCAGGAGACCAAATGTCCGCTCAATCACTCTCCTGGTCCGACCATGTGCCTCATTGTAGCGCATCTGGGCTGGTGTCACAGGGTTCCTGAGGGGTGTCAGCAACCACGGCATGTTGGGGTATCCCGAGTCACCTACGGACAGACAAGTGCACATTAGCTGACTTGGAAAAGTGGGCGGAATACTACAGATCAGATCACACACAATGGCACAAAGTCAGTACACACCGACAAGCCAGGCACGCTGGTTCTGCATCTGTGCCATCATCCTGGGGCTGCGACTACTCCTCATCACAAAGGCATCGTGTGCTGAACCAGGGAAACGGGCACACACGTATGTGATGGTCATATCTGCAAGACACACCACCAGTGCATTGACCGAGTGGTAGTGCTTGCGGTTACGGTAGGCCTGCTCCTGGGCCTGTGGTGGTACCAAAGCCACATGTGTCCCATCAATGGAGCCAATGACATGCGGCATCCTCCCCAGGGCATAAAAGTCACTCTTCACGTCAGTGAGTCGTTGCAGTCTAGGGAAATAGATGTACCGGTTCAGGAATAGCAACATTGCCTCCAAAACATCGCGGAGCACACGGTTCAACATGGTCTGTGACATCCCACCAGCAGTCGCCACAGTATGTTGGAAGGTACCGGTGGCAAAGAAGTGTAGGGCTGCCATCACCTTCACCTTGGGGGTCAGCGCTGTAGGATACGGCGGGCCAGGCTGCAAATGTGGGGCCAACTGCACTGCCAAATCCTCAATCAGCTGCCTGGTGAAGCGGTACCGTCGGATGCTGTCCCGTTCCACCATCGTTGCCAGGTCTGGGAATGGTCTATGAACAGCAGGAGCCCTGCAGTGCAGAGGTGAAGAAAGCAAGATTGTCAGTCACCCCACATATGCGGCATTGAACACACTCAATATCACAACATACATCATTATGAGGCACAACTACATGAAGTGTGCAGTTCCGTAAGGACATGTATGGTACATACATGGCCAACATCTGTCATCACGGTTCAACAAGTGGCATCAATAAGTCCCAGGTTGGCCCATTGGATATCATGAGGCCGTGTCACAGTTCCCATCTCCTGCTGCCGTGTCACAATCACCCCCCACAGTGACATGTGAGGACAGATGTGCCCCAGGCATCACAGCTCAACGAAAGGTACATTCCCAGGGACCCTGTATTGCCACATGGACACTGGCATTACATGGAGTATCATGTATACACCACAGCAAAACAACCATGACCCCCACAGGTAGTGGTCCCACTTGCCACTGCAGGACAGACATGGACGTCTGTGACACACACACGCACAACATCAAAGTCCATGCACACACAACGTGGATGTGGAGACTGTCTCCCATTGTGCACATGAAATCAGAGACATTGTAAACACTACATGCACACAGACTGTGGAGGACCATCACCATTGTGCCACTGGGACACCCTGGCTCAAACATACCGTCCCACATGGGACTCACGGGGTATGTGACATGACATACACATACACCACCGTGAAATGTGACCATGGCACATGCACAGATATGAACAGTTGCACATCACAGTGGTCATGTACACGTAACACCCAGGATCCTGTCCCCATGAACACGTGCACAGCCTGGCTGCCCCCAGGTGACACCCACAGGACAACATGTACACCAACATACACACAATAGGAAATGCAGCCTTACATGCCTTATGATACAGTTTGGACAGGCTGTCGTGTTGTAGGTGTGCCCCTCACTCCCTGGGAGCTATCTGTGGCTGGCATATGTTCATCTGAGACAGGCATGGTAACATATGCCAGTCACTTGTACAGGGATGCGTTGAACAGCAATGGACCGATCGGTGCCCCCAGCTGGCCCATTGCATTCAATGTGTGCGGGTACGCGTTGTACCCCTGTACGCGTTGTACCGCAATGGACCGATCGGTGCCCCCGGCCGGCCCATTGCATTCAATGTGTGCGGGTACGCGTTGTACCCCTGTACGCGTTGTACCGCAATGGACAGATCGGTGCCCCCGGCCGGCCCATTGCATTCAATGTGTGCGGGTATGCGTTGAACCCCTGTATGCGTTGATCAGCAATGGACCGATCGGTGCCCCCGGCCGGCCCATTGCATTCAATGTGTGCGGGTACGCGTTGTACCCCTGTACGCGTTGATCAGCAATGGACCGATCGGTGCGCACCCATTGACAATGGCCTAGCCTGGCAACGTACGCGTTTCGAAATTCGAACGAGTCGGTTGCTGGAAATTCAGTTGGTCACCCACAACAATGTTGCAAAATCATGTATGTCATGAAGTTGAAGATTTGAAGGATGCTGTGGGCGTGTATTGGTGCTGCTATTCCATGGATTGGCCAGATTCAGAAGATGCAAACGACTTGGACCTATCACTTTGGACACATGGGACAGTATCTGCCTCTCCAGCACATATATATTGCTGGCTGTTCCCCTGAGAGCTCACTTGCCTGCACTACATGCTCCAGGACGACATCTGCCACTGCACTGCTGCTGTCTCTGCCCCCTCTGGACCCTGCAATGGCACGTACTGTGGAGAGAGCCCCAGCCTTCAGCCTTGAGGAGAACCAGGCCCTGCTGGACAGCCTACTTCCACAGTACAGCAAGCTGTATGGGACACCAGGGGAGCAGGTGAGTGTTCTGTGCACTGCCTTTCTGAATGTGCATTTTGTCTGACTAGCAAGGCTGAAAGTCTGCACGCCACTGGCTAGCAGGCTCACTGAGTCGTTGTCACCCCCCATAGTGTGTAGTGACATGCACTGGACAGGTATGGTGCAGTGACAGTGCATTTGAACAAGGTTTTACTTCCCATGCAATGATACCATGTAGTGACTTCTGGCAAACTGTCCATGGGCAGCGTTGCACTGCCTGTGTACATCATGTGCCCCTGTGATTGAGACATGTATATACAACTGTGTCATGCACGGATATGTTGCATGTGTAGTTATGGCCTTTTCACTTTGTCATCCTCACAGGTTAATGCCCATCGGAAGCAGGAGATCTGGAAGGACATCGTCCGGGCTGTCCGGTCCGTGGGGGTCTACAAGCGCCGGATCCGCAACTGCCAGAAGAGGTGGCAGGACCTTCGGGGCTGGACCCGGAGGATTGCACGGGTCCAGCTGAAGCTGTCGCCTCCTCGCAGGAGGGGCGGAACACGGACCCTGACCCCCACATGCTCCAGATCCTGGCGGTGGTGTTTCCAGACCTGGATGGGCAGCTGAAGGCCAGACAGCAGCAAGGAGGGGGTGAATCAAAGACTGCACTGTGAACTCTGTATTACATGCTATGTGCCCTCCTCTGGCCTGGTTAAACTGCCACAGTAAAGCAGTCATGTTGTCCAGGAGCCATGTCCCTCTATTGTGCACTGCCCACTCCTCATCTGATACCCAGGTGTGGCCCTTACATTCAGGGAATTGTGTCACTTGGGACTGTGTCCTTGCAGTTTGCTTCACTCAAGGTGGGGGACAGCATCTGTTTCCCTAACTCTGTTGTGGGCATCATGGGTGGGTCCATTGTTCACACAACGCCTGTGTTCGGACATGTAATCTGCGTGTTGCTTTGATATGCGGTCCACTTGCTGAGCTGAGCCACCACATGTGCCTGGGGTATCTGGCACACACCCATGCAGCGGGTGGGAACAATGTTTGGGCCCCAGGAGTGTGCAGATTACGTGTGTCACACATACATAGCCAGCCATCCACTGTCCAGGGCTCATCCCTCATTCATGTGGGGCAGGACAGTCATGCCTACTCCAGGCCATGCAATGCACTCTGTACTCCCACTCCCGTGTATCAGCTGACACATTGTGCACAGTGATTTGACCCCTCAGGTGTCTGCCTCTGTGTCAGTGTGCTGTGGATTTGTTGCCAGGACTTCTGGGGTGTTTCTCGGTAGGGGCTCAGCATGCCACTGGAGATGTGACCATAGGAGACGATACTTGTGTGTCACATAGTTGTTTGATCAGCTGCCCGTGCAGACTGGGGTATGCGAATGTGAAGTTCAGGCAGCTGTTTCCCATTCACAGCAGATTGTGAGTGGCTCAGGTTCAGAGGGTAGTGTCACAGGTCTCCCATATGTCCAATCGGTATGACCTGGACAGATGAGGGTTAAGATGATGTGTTGTGTGGGGGATGTACATGTGCACTTGTGCAGCTCCAGGACTTGCATTCCCCATGACCTACTATTGTGACACAGTGCAGAGTGTTGTTGTCTGGCTGCCAAGTCATACATCACTGAGACAGTGATGTATGACTTAGCAGTCATGCCTCCGCCATGGCATGTGTCTACTTATTGGTGATCCTGCAGGGAAGTGACATGTGCTACATGCACACCATTGTGGCGATAGCTATCAGGACATGGGTGCATCATGGTGTCTGTCGCTGGTATGCATCACATGCATTTCCTATTTGACTCTGGGCATCCCTTTCATCCGGAAACCTGTACTGACTCAGTGGCAAGAGTTGTGATGTGTGCATGTCCACATGCTACACCGTGTCCTCTGCACTGTGCAACTACTGTGTAGGTGGTGCATGTGTCCACACTGGGGTGTTGCAATCCAACAGACACCAGACAGATGGGTGCAAGGCCATGTGGGGTGTGAGTGCCATGGTTGGCATCAGACTGACAATTGGCTTCTCCTGTTCAGTTGGGGCACTTTTAGCAATGTTCAACTAATGATGCCAGGGCTTGCTCTGTAATGTGCTGTGCTCACAGTGGTGTGTGCGTTTGGTGCAGGTGACTGATGTCTGTCTGTTTCCCCATTGTTTGCAGATACATCCACGGCCACGGAAGGGGACAGCTCCACGGACCAGGAGGAGCCGGAGAGCCAGACTGGGTCAGCAGCCGAGGAGTGGTCGGAGGGACCCAGTGGCACGGAGGGCGAGGGGAGCCACACCGAGGAGTCCTCAGCACCATCCACCTCAGCTGAGGACCAGAGCAACTCGGACGATGACTCCCTTATGGAGGCGGGTGTCAGCAGCCACCACACCCCAGCTAGTGTTGCTGTCCCCGCCACCACCAGCACCACCACCGCCCTCCCATCGGCTCCCATTCCCCAGGTCCGTGGAGGCTCCCATGTTCGGGAGCGTGTCTCCTTTGGGCCAGGCACCGCACCCCTGCCCCTGTGTCCCCTGCTGCCCTGAGTGAGGAGTCTGTGTACCTCCTTCGCCAGCTCCATGTAGGGCAGACAGCCATGCTGAGTGTCCTCCATGCGCACACCGCTCTGTTGACTCAGCTGGTGTCGTTCATGGAGGGCATCTCATCGGGCATGTCTGACCTACAGAGGGGCAATAGGTCCATGGACTCCTCCCTGATGGCAGCAGTGTCCCTCCTCAGACAGTCCCTCACCCCTCCTGCCTCTGCTCCATCCACACTCCCCAGCACCTTACCCGTCCCAAGCACACACACACCGGCACAGGCACACACCAGCACACACACGTCCAGCACACAGACACACACGCCACAAACAAAACGCACACGCACGCACAGTCAGGGGACTGAAACCAGACTCACAGGGGATGGGGCCCTGGAACACACACACGCATCCACGAGCACTGCGCAGTCCTCAGTTGCCTCTCCCTCCAAAGCACCCTCCCTTGCCTCACCTGCAACCCCAAAGACCCAGCAGCTCTTCCTCAGTGACCTCGGCCTCTTCCCCTCCGATCCAGCTGATACAGCATTCAGGGGGAAGAGGAAGCCCACCCACACGGAGCAGAGTGCCCCTCGCCCCCGGACACCCTCCCCCAGGCGCAGACAGACTGAGGCCCCCACCCGCAAGTCCCCCGGAGTCGTAAGAGCAAGACCCCGCCGCCGCCCTGCAGCTCTGGCACCAGGTCTCCTTCCTCCATCCCTCAGGCCCCCACTCCACAGGTGCCCCCACCACACCCTGCCCCAGGTTCCCCCACCCACAGATATACCATCCCCAAGAGGATCCGGCCTTCTCCCCCTGCCACTTGCTCTCCCGGCACCACACCCCCGCTGCGCTTGTCTGTGCCACTGATGTGGTGAGGGTGTCCTCCCCCTCTGTCCAGCCCACCTTGCCTGTTCACCATTCTCCTCCCCTGGTGGTAGGCACTGCAGTGGAGTCCACTACCACCCTGTCTGACTTGGGCACTGCAGTGGCGGACCTGTCCACTCCATCTGCAGGGTCCACTGCAGTCGTGCCAGCACCCACAACATCTGAGTCATGCCCCCCAGTTGTGCCGGCACACACCATGTCAGACACCTCCACTGCAGTTGTCAGTGGCTCTCCAGCACCCACCACCCCTTCCCTGCCTCCTCCTGGTGAGCCCTGATCCTGTCCCTGCGGTGCCTGGCCTGCCCCCGGTTGCCCCTCCTAGTGGATTGTCCCTGGTTTTGTGCAGTGCAGGCATGCGTAGGGTGACATCTGCCACTGTCACCCTGTTTGGACTTTGACAATGGACTGGCCATTGGCCTTTGTGGTTTTTCTGGACTTTCACTTTTCAATACACACATATGCTGAATAAAGCAACTTTCTGTTCTCTAGTGCTTATGCTTCTGATGTACATGTTGTTGATGATGCTAACCATGCCCTTGCTGCAGTGATGGTGATATTTGGTCTCATGATAATGAAGTGTTACTGTGCAGGAACCCATGTGGTCCAGGGGGAATGTGTCCTATCCTGTGGTGTATCCATGTCATCCATAGCAGCATCTGAGGGTGTCATGTGTTCAGTATTTGGCAATGGGATTTCCTACTTACATTAGCAATTTCACAGCTGTGGCTTCCACCCCTGCACATCTGTTGTGCCTGCCATTGTTCAATTCGTCTACTTCCCTGACCGTGTGGCCATCTCCACTGGACATGCAGGTTTGGGCATCAATGGGGAAGGACTCATCTATGTTGTCAGTGCAACATTGCTATACAAGTGTGTTGGATCTGTCTGATGATTTCGTTGGCACTTCCATGACCAGGCTGATGTGACAGGAGCCTTCATTTGGTGCTAATTGTTGATTGTGTGACCAAGTGCTCAGCTGACATGATGGGGCCCTACTGAGGCAACATATGGCACAGCTTTCCTCACACAGGAGTGGAGTCCCCTCATGGCAGTGTGTACTCCTGTGACATTGCCTGCGCCCAAGGTGTGTGTTGTATGAGCATGTCTGTGTGTTCACTTCCGTTTAGCTGTGCATGCTGTGATCGCTAGTGTTGTACCTGTTTGTGATGCTTGCTGAGTTGACCTATGTTCCCCCAAAGTCTTCTCCCTGGGTTCTCTGTGATGTGGGTGCATGGCACATTACTGGTCATCAGGGTGTCACCCATAGGTGTGTTTGCTGTCACGGCTGAGTTTGTGTGCAGACGCAGATGGGTCACAGTCAGGTTTCCCCTTGGCACTTGTTGTTTGCCCCTGTCATGTGATATCCAGTTTGTGTTATCTTTCAGTGATTGTGACACGTTGTGTGTGTGACTGCTGGCACTCCTCAGGGTCCGGGCGGCAATGTTGGTTGTTGTCTATGTGTGTTCTTTGTGGGTGACCTTGGCTTCTTCATTGGTGTGTGACTGTGGCTGGTATCCCATTGGTTGGTGTGGTATTGCCGTCATGTCCATGAACAGCGTAGTGTGTAGTGTGTCAGACATTCAGGAGTCTTGTTGAGTGGCCATGTGTGATGTGTTTCTGCACCTTGGTTCCCACCCACCACCCTGGAATAGTCATGGGTGCATGTGCAATGTCACCAGTGCATGTGTGCTTCACTGCTGCACATTGTTGGAGGTCGAGGGGTGTGGTGTTGAGTGTGTGCAGATGAGAGTTGTTGCCCGGCTAGGCCCCTGCCTCCATGTTGGCCTTGGCTTACTGGCCGTGCTGATTGATTTGTGCTTGTGTAGGTGTGATGGTAGTTTGTTGCTCAGGACACATGACTGTGGTTCACAGTGTGAACGACATTTAGCTTTGTCATCACAGTGGGATTGTAATGCAGCCCAGGGTCACCACATTGTGGGGGCCCTGGGGGTAGTGCTGTGGTGTGTCTGTTTCTTGCTGTGTCAGTTGCTGTTCCTACGTGCCTGTGTGACATGTGTGATTTGTGCTCCCTCTCATCTGACAATGCCTGCTTGCCCACATAGGGGATTTGGATCCATGAGTTACCTTTGTGTGGCACTGTGTGCACATCTGTATGATTGGTATTCAGGCCTCCTCATGTGTTGTGTGGTTGCCTGGGGACACTGCCCCCCCTCACCTGTTGTGTATGATGTGCAGTGTGGGTCTGCCTGTTTGTGTTTGTGCATCTGCACCACTGCATTGGCATATCTTGGGTGTGCCATTGGCTGTATGTAGTTTGGTGGGTTTCCCCTGCTGTCCCTGGGACTCCTAGGTCATCGGTCAGCACAATGATCATGGTTTGTGTGTCCCATTGCTGCCATGGTATGGTATCTGTTCACCTCACATCTACAGTCTCCACAGGGTATCTGCATTTGTGTGCCCATTGGTGCAAATATGTGGGTCTGCATTCTGATGGTCACTTCTGTCATTGTGTCATTGATGAATGTTGACAGTGTCAGCCCCCATGGTTGTTGTTTGTCTGCACATGGCCAAAGGTATGTCTTATTTGCACTGCAGTATTTGCCTCCCCCAATTTATGTTGCAATGGGACACATGCACTACTTTGCCACTGATGTGTTTTATGTTCTGTGACCAGGAATCATCCATGCAGTTTGGCAGTTGCAGCTTTTTCTTTGTCAACACTTACATTTTGGTCACTGCGATGATGGGGGTTTGGACCCCATTGCCACAATGTTCAAAATGTGCTTCAGCTATGGACCCCACACTTACATTTTGGTCACTGTGATGATGGGGGTTTGGACCCCATTGCCACACTGTTCAAAATGTGCTTCAGCTATGGACCCCACACTTACATTTTGGTCACTGTGATGATGGGGGTTTGGACCCCATTGCCACAATGTTCAAAATGTGCTTCAGCTATGGACCCCACACTTACATTTTGGTCACTGTGATGATGGGGGTTTGGACCCCATTGCCACACTGTTCAAAATGTGCTTCAGCTATGGACCCCACACTTACATTTTGGTCACTGTGATGATGGGGGTTTGGACCCCATTGCCACAATGGTCATGGCCTGCTTGCATTGTGGGGGCCACACACATATATGTGTGGCACATGTGATAGGGGGTCACATTGTATGTTCAAAGTCATGTTCAGTGTTGTAGGCATTTGACACAGTCTACACACGCTTGTCATGGTGTTGGGGGGATGTCTTTTTCTTGCATTCCCTAGGTTGTGGTGTGCTGGTTGTGTCATGCATTGTCCATCCTATGAGTGGGGGTGGTGTTGGTGGTAGGCATCCAGCCCCCATGGGTAGAGGTGGTAGTAGTGACAGGCATCCAGCCCCCTGGGTAAGGGTGGTAGTAGTGGTAGGCATCCAGCCCCCTGGGTAAGGGTGGTAGTGGTGGTGGGCATCTGGCACCCCCTGGCTAAGGGTGGTAGTAGTGGTAGGCATCCAGCCCCCCTGGGTAAGGGTGGTAGTAGTGGTAGGCATCTGGCACCCCCATGGCTAAGGGTGGTAGTAGTGGTAGGCATCCAGCCCCCTGGCTTAGGGTGGTAGTAGTGGTAGGCATCTGGCACCCCCATGGCTAAGGGTGGTAGTAGTGGTAGGCATCCAGCCCCCCTGGGTAATGGTGGTAGTAGTGGTAGGCATCTGGCACCACCCTGGCTAAGGGTGGTAGTAGTGGTAGGCATCCAGCCCCCTGGCTAAGGGTGGTAGTAGTGGTAGGCATCTGGCACCCCCATGGCTAAGGGTGGTAGTAGTGGTAGGCATCCAGCCCCCTGGGTAAGGGTGGTAGTGGTGGTGGGCATCTG
Organism: Calotriton arnoldi; assembly: GCA_963921515.1. Lineage (NCBI taxonomy): Eukaryota > Metazoa > Chordata > Amphibia > Caudata > Salamandridae > Calotriton > Calotriton arnoldi. Next base: position 225,437 of record CAWUFW010007888.1, read on the forward strand.
GCACCCCCTGGCTAAGGGTGGTAGTAGTGGTAGGCATCCAGCCCCCTGGCTAAGGGTGGTAGTAGTGGTAGGCATCCAGCCCCCCTGGGTAAGGGTGGTAGTAGTGGTAGGCATCTGGCACCCCCATGGCTAAGGGTGGTAGTAGTGGTAGGCATCCAGCCCCCTGGCTTAGGGTGGTAGTAGTGGTAGGCATCTGGCACCCCCATGGCTAAGGGTGGTAGTAGTGGTAGGCATCCAGCCCCCTGGGTAAGGGTGGTAGTGGTGGTGGGCATCTGGCACCCCCTGGCTAAGGGTGGTAGTAGTGGTAGGCATCCAGCCCCCTGGCTAAGGGTGGTAGTAGTGGTAGGCACCTGGCACCCCCTGGCTAAGGGTGGTAGTAGTGGTAGGCATCCAGCCCCCTGGCTAAGGGTGGTAGTAGTGGTAGGCATCCAGCCCCCCTGGGTAAGGGTGGTAGTAGTGGTAGGCATCTGGCACCCCCTGGCTAAGGGTGGTAGTAGTGGTAGGCATCCAGCCCCCTGGCTAAGGGTGGTAGTAGTGGTAGGCATCTGGCACCCCCATGGCTAAGGGTGGTAGTAGTGGTAGGCATCCAGCCCCCTGGGTAAGGGTGGTAGTGGTGGTGGGCATCTGGCACCCCCTGGCTAAGGGTGGTAGTAGTGGTAGGCACCCAGCCCCCTGGCTAAGGGTGGTAGTAGTGGTAGGCATCCAGCCCCCCTGGGTAAGGGTGGTAGTAGTGGTAGGCATCTGGCACCCCCATGGCTAAGGGTGGTAGTAGTGGTAGGCATCCAGCCCCCTGGCTTAGGGTGGTAGTAGTGGTAGGCATCTGGCACCCCCATGGCTAAGGGTGGTAGTAGTGGTAGGCATCCAGCCCCCTGGGTAAGGGTGGTAGTAGTGGTAGGCATCTGGCACCCCCATGGCTAAGGGTGGTAGTAGTGGTAGGCATCCAGCCCCCTGGCTTAGGGTGGTAGTAGTGGTAGGCATCTGGCACCCCCATGGCTAAGGGTGGTAGTAGTGGTAGGCATCCAGCCCCCCTGGGTAATGGTGGTAGTAGTGGTAGGCATCTGGCACCACCCTGGCTAAGGGTGGTAGTAGTGGTAGGCATCCAGCCCCCTGGCTAAGGGTGGTAGTAGTGGTAGGCATCTGGCACCCCCATGGCTAAGGGTGGTAGTAGTGGTAGGCATCCAGCCCCCTGGGTAAGGGTGGTAGTGGTGGTGGGCATCTGGCACCCCCTGGCTAAGGGTGGTAGTAGTGGTAGGCATCCAGCCCCCTGGCTAAGGGTGGTAGTAGTGGTAGGCATCCAGCCCCCCTGGGTAAGGGTGGTAGTAGTGGTAGGCATCTGGCACCCCCATGGCTAAGGGTGGTAGTAGTGGTAGGCATCCAGCCCCCTGGCTTAGGGTGGTAGTAGTGGTAGGCATCTGGCACCCCCATGGCTAAGGGTGGTAGTAGTGGTAGGCATCCAGCCCCCCCTGGGTAAGGGTGGTAGTGGTGGTGGGCATCTGGCACCCCCCTGGCTAAGGGTGGTAGTAGTGGTAGGCATCCAGCCCCCCTGGCTAAGGGTGGTAGTAGTGGTAGGCATCCAGCCCCCCCTGGGTAAGGGTGGTAGTAGTGGTAGGCATCTGGCACCCCCCTGGGTAAGGGTGGTAGTAGTGGTAGGCATCTGGCACCCCCCTGGCTAAGGGTGGTAGTAGTGGTAGGCATCTGGCACCCCCCTGGCTAAGGGTGGTAGTAGTGGTAGGCATCCAGCCCCCTGGCTAAGGGTGGTAGTAGTGGTAGGCATCCAGCCCCCCTGGGTAAGGGTGGTAGTAGTGGTAGGCATCTGGCACCCCCTGGCTAAGGGTGGTAGTAGTGGTAGGCATCCAGCCCCCTGGCTAAGGGTGGTAGTAGTGGTAGGCATCTGGCACCCCCATGGCTAAGGGTGGTAGTAGTGGTAGGCATCCAGCCCCCCTGGGTAAGGGTGGTAGTGGTGGTGGGCTTCTGGCACCCCCTGGCTAAGGGTGGTAGTAGTGGTAGGCATCCAGCCCCCTGGGTAAGGGTGGTAGTGGTGGTGGGCATCTGGCACCCCCTGGCTAAGGGTGGTAGTAGTGGTAGGCATCCAGCCCCCTGGGTAAGGGTGGTAGTAGTGGTAGGCATCTGGCACCCCCATGGCTAAGGGTGGTAGTAGTGGTAGGCATCCAGCCCCCTGGCTTAGGGTAGTAGTAGTGGTAGGCATCTGGCACCCCCATGGCTAAGGGTGGTAGTAGTGGTAGGCATCCAGCCCCCCTGGGTAAGGGTGGTAGTAGTGGTAGGCATCTGGCACCCCCTGGCTAAGGGTGGTAGTAGTGGTAGGCATCCAGCCCCCTGGCTAAGGGTGGTAGTAGTGGTAGGCATCTGGCACCCCCATGGCTAAGGGTGGTAGTAGTGGTAGGCATCCAGCCCCCTGGGTAAGGGTGGTAGTGGTGGTGGGCATCTGGCACCCCCTGGCTAAGGGTGGTAGTAGTGGTAGGCATCCAGCCCCCTGGCTAAGGGTGGTAGTAGTGGTAGGCATCCAGCCCCCTGGGTAAGGGTGGTAGTAGTGGTAGGCATCTGGCACCCCCATGGCTAAGGGTGGTAGTAGTGGTAGGCATCCAGCCCCCTGGCTTAGGGTGGTAGTAGTGGTAGGCATCTGGCACCCCCATGGCTAAGGGTGGTAGTAGTGGTAGGCATCCAGCCCCCTGGGTAAGGGTGGTAGTGGTGGTGGGCATCTGGCACCCCCTGGCTAAGGGTGGTAGTAGTGGTAGGCATCCAGCCCCCTGGCTAAGGGTGGTAGTAGTGGTAGGCATCCAGCCCCCTGGGTAAGGGTGGTAGTAGTGGTAGGCATCTGGCACCCCCATGGCTAAGGGTGGTAGTAGTGGTAGGCATCCAGCCCCCCTGGCTTAGGGTGGTAGTAGTGGTAGGCATCTGGCACCCCCATGGCTAAGGGTGGTAGTAGTGGTAGGCATCCAGCCCCCTGGGTAAGGGTGGTAGTGGTGGTGGGCATCTGGCACCCCCCTGGCTAAGGGTGGTAGTAGTGGTAGGCATCCAGCTCCCCTGGCTAAGGGTGGTAGTAGTGGTAGGCATCCAGCCCCCCTGGGTAAGGGTGGTAGTAGTGGTAGGCATCTGGCACCCCCTGGGTAAGGGTGGTAGTAGTGGTAGGCATCTGGCACCCCCTGGCTAAGGGTGGTAGTAGTGGTAGGCACCTGGCACCCCCTGGCTAAGGGTGGTAGTAGTGGTAGGCATCCAGCCCCCTGGCTAAGGGTGGTAGTAGTGGTAGGCATCCAGCCCCCTGGGTAAGGGTGGTAGTAGTGGTAGGCATCTGGCACCCCCTGGCTAAGGGTGGTAGTAGTGGTAGGCATCCAGCCCCCTGGCTAAGGGTGGTAGTAGTGGTAGGCATCTGGCACCCCCATGGCTAAGGGTGGTAGTAGTGGTAGGCATCCAGCCCCCCTGGGTAAGGGTGGTAGTGGTGGTGGGCTTCTGGCACCCCCTGGCTAAGGGTGGTAGTAGTGGTAGGCATCCAGCCCCCTGGGTAAGGGTGGTAGTGGTGGTGGGCATCTGGCACCCCTGGCTAAGGGTGGTAGTAGTGGTAGGCATCCAGCCCCCCTGGGTAAGGGTGGTAGTAGTGGTAGGCATCTGGCACCCCCATGGCTAAGGGTGGTAGTAGTGGTAGGCATCCAGCCCCCTGGCTTAGGGTAGTAGTAGTGGTAGGCATCTGGCACCCCCATGGCTAAGGGTGGTAGTAGTGGTAGGCATCCAGCCCCCCTGGGTAAGGGTGGTAGTAGTGGTAGGCATCTGGCACCCCCTGGCTAAGGGTGGTAGTAGTGGTAGGCATCCAGCCCCCTGGCTAAGGGTGGTAGTAGTGGTAGGCATCTGGCACCCCCATGGCTAAGGGTGGTAGTAGTGGTAGGCATCCAGCCCCCTGGGTAAGGGTGGTAGTGGTGGTGGGCATCTGGCACCCCCTGGCTAAGGGTGGTAGTAGTGGTAGGCATCCAGCCCCCTGGCTAAGGGTGGTAGTAGTGGTAGGCATCCAGCCCCCCTGGGTAAGGGTGGTAGTAGTGGTAGGCATCTGGCACCCCCATGGCTAAGGGTGGTAGTAGTGGTAGGCATCCAGCCCCCTGGCTTAGGGTGGTAGTAGTGGTAGGCATCTGGCACCCCCATGGCTAAGGGTGGTAGTAGTGGTAGGCATCCAGCCCCCTGGGTAAGGGTGGTAGTGGTGGTGGGCATCTGGCACCCCCTGGCTAAGGGTGGTAGTAGTGGTAGGCATCCAGCCCCCTGGCTAAGGGTGGTAGTAGTGGTAGGCATCCAGCCCCCCTGGGTAAGGGTGGTAGTAGTGGTAGGCATCTGGCACCCCCTGGGTAAGGGTGGTAGTAGTGGTAGGCATCTGGCACCCCCTGGCTAAGGGTGGTAGTAGTGGTAGGCACCTGGCACCCCCTGGCTAAGGGTGGTAGTAGTGGTAGGCATCCAGCCCCCTGGCTAAGGGTGGTAGTAGTGGTAGGCATCCAGCCCCCCTGGGTAAGGGTGGTAGTAGTGGTAGGCATCTGGCACCCCCTGGCTAAGGGTGGTAGTAGTGGTAGGCATCCAGCCCCCTGGCTAAGGGTGGTAGTAGTGGTAGGCATCTGGCACCCCCATGGCTAAGGGTGGTAGTAGTGGTAGGCATCCAGCCCCCTGGGTAAGGGTGGTAGTGGTGGTGGGCATCTGGCACCCCCTGGCTAAGGGTGGTAGTAGTGGTAGGCATCCAGCCCCCTGGGTAAGGGTGGTAGTGGTGGTGGGCATCTGGCACCCCCTGGCTAAGGGTGGTAGTAGTGGTAGGCATCCAGCCCCCCTGGGTAAGGGTGGTAGTAGTGGTAGGCATCTGGCACCCCCATGGCTAAGGGTGGTAGTAGTGGTAGGCATCCAGCCCCCTGGCTTAGGGTGGTAGTAGTGGTAGGCATCTGGCACCCCCATGGCTAAGGGTGGTAGTAGTGGTAGGCATCCAGCCCCCCTGGGTAAGGGTGGTAGTAGTGGTAGGCATCTGGCACCCCCTGGCTAAGGGTGGTAGTAGTGGTAGGCATCCAGCCCCCTGGCTAAGGGTGGTAGTAGTGGTAGGCATCTGGCACCCCCATGGCTAAGGGTGGTAGTAGTGGTAGGCATCCAGCCCCCCTGGGTAAGGGTGGTAGTGGTGGTGGCATCTGGCACCCCCCTGGCTAAGGGTGGTAGTGGTGGTTGGCATCCGGCCCCCCCTGGGTAGGGGTGGTGGTGGTGGTGCGCATTCAGGCCCCTGTGTGCATATGTGGCATTGGTGATGGGCATCCCGCCCCTATGGTGCTGCTGTTGCTGGTGTAAGTAAATTCTGCATCCCTCTGTGTGTGTGTGATGTGTCGTGTACGTGTTGTATGTGTTTTGTGATTGGTGTCTGGCTTACCTTCTGCGCCGTACGCGTCCGTGCCTGTTCCGGTAGTAAATGTAGAATATTGGTATGATCGGGACGAAGGGATTCATGGTTGGTTCGTGTCGTTCGTCTTTCTCGTCGCTTCGCGTCGTCCTCGTCGCAGGCGTGGTCGCCTCGTAGCCGTGGATCGTGTTGTGGCGCGAATCGGAGCTTATGTGCGCCTCTCCCGGATGCTTTGACGTGCCGTGCGTAGCGACGGGTTCGGCGCGTACGGAAAGCGCATCGTACTTGTCCGGCCGGACGGGGCTGCATTTTCCCTTCCGTGCGACTCGATTCTGCGTTTCCGGATTCGCCTCGGTCGGAGAACAGGACCTGGATTGGGTGAGTACGACTCGGCCGGATTCTGTGCTGTTGTGCGCATCGTACTTACTCGTTCGGTATGCTGTACGGATCGGTCGGGAAACAGGCATTCGCATGGCTTTTTTCCCGACCGAATGGTATTGGGTGCGCCTCCGACCGAGATCGGAATCGGCCCCTAAGTGAGTTTGTTGGAGGCTCAAACATGGAGTCACTTTTTTCTCTGCCTCACATCATTCGGTCCCTCGTGTGGACATGTTATTTGCCTGGCACACCATTATGCTGGTTCGAGCAGTAAAACTTAAAACCAGGATTGTGTTGGATCTCGATGCTCTATTTGTCTCTATTAAACCTATTCATTTTACTCATGTTGGTGGAAGTTTGACCACAAAATACTACTAGATTCGTCCTATGTAAACTTATGACAGGCTTTTGGAGGGGATTTATTAGTATTAATACAGCCTCTGCGGCAATCTTAGTGGTAGGGGATACTTTGAATGTCTTTGTCCGTGGTCAGACCCTTAGCTACACTATGCAATGGGAAAATGCAGCCAGATTCCAAGGGGCACAATTACAGTCCAATTTTCTTCAATTCGATGTTCATATTTTTGTTAGCATTAGCAAACAATTGCCACCTGATAGGGTAAAAGTATCTCTAACATTTGAACAGTTGAGTGCATTGCAAATGATACTTAAGAAAAAGAAATTGGGATAGGGTCATTTAAAAACTTTGGGCGAAACAGGTCTCTAGCCTTAGGAACAATGAGAAAATGGGATGCTTATTATAATTTCAGGTAAAGGATGGAAACAGCAAGAACTCAATATTGGATGTCAAAAATACGCCCAGCAAGATTATGACAGGGCCCTAGGTATATTGTTGCCATTTTTTATGAATTCTACTCTACTCTGTATCAAGATGACTGTGGTGCCTCTCAAGAAATGATTGATAGCTGTATACGAGAAGTTAGGCTGCATCAACTAACTGATCATAGGAAGGAAATGCTTGATGCATCAATCTCAAGATCCGAGGTAGAGAAGTCAATATCACGTCTTTTTAAAAAAATCCTCTTCATTGCGACTCGTTGAACTCCCAAATTAACTCTGACTAAAAAATCTGCACATGCATACTCTCTAATCTTCTTGCCACCTTTGTAACTGCCCTAGTAGACCGCATGCAACATGTTTTTGTTCCTGCATGGGCCACTACCTCTCATATCAGCTTAGTTATGATGGGTCGTGATGTTGCAGATGGACTTAACAAGCCCACTGTTATGATCCTGTTGGACACTGAAAAGGCATTCAACAGGATCACCTGGTGTTTTCCCTGGTTTGTCATGACATGCATTGGTCTTGGACCTGAATTTCTAGCTCACAGTAAATCTTCATATACCTCATTGTCAGCTTGTTTGTATGGGCAGCCTTTCTGATACTAGCTCTATCAACAGAAGCACTAGACAGGGATGTCTCCTTTCTCCTCAGCTCTTTTCTCTGTATTTAGAACATTACATTCAGAGATTAGGATCTTTAATTGCAATCCCCCCTCTGCAGCTCCAGAACTTTGAAGCCAAATTACTTGCATATGTGGATGAAAATGCTGCTGGTCTTCTGGCAATTGAAGAGGTCACTTCACAGTACGGTCAAGTTTCTGGTTATAAGTTAAATATAGAAAAGACTCAGATAGTTTTGAGTCTATTCCCAGAAGTTCCAGATCTTTGGTTTGTTAGGGCAGCTTCTGACTGAGCCGTGCAGATATACCCCAGTATACAGACCTTGATCAGCCTCAATTGTGATTTGTTCTTTTTAAAATCCCTCACACTATTTAATAAGTGGGATAGGCTTTTATTGACTCTGATTGGTAGGTGTTATGTTATGAAAATGATTTTCTTTCTTCGTTATCGTTATTTGTTTAGGTCTAGTCTGCTCTATCTTCCTAATGCGTTCTTTAAAAAGGTTGAGTTAAGCTGTCAAAAGTTCATTACAAAAAACCAGAATGTGTCATACACTTTTCACAACTTCCCTGTTATAAGGGAGGTATGGTGCTCCCTTTACTCCGGCTTTAATTAATCTCTTCTTTCATTCTTAGTCTTTCAGTTGTCATGTGATTGCTGGACTGGCCTTTGAAGGCACTCCTTCCTGAATATGATCTCTAACCGAGATGCAATGCCTGATTAAGGCCTAGTTGTCACTTATTATTTGAAAAATACAACATTTAAAACACTTTTGGATTTTCACAAGCTATGGCAAAATGTCAGGGCTTGGTTTCATAGTTCTAGCTTGAATCAATATACCTCATTAAATTGCAATTCTAACATGCTGTCATTCATGCATGATAGCTATGTTTCAAACTGGAGCAATTTAAAATTTCAATTGGTAGGTCACATTTATAGGGAAGGAAATATCCTGTCATTTGAAGAGTTACAAAAATCATATTTAATGCTTAAGCAAAACTTATTTCGGCTGAGAGATGTCCTTCGGCATCTTCCCTCCAATGTGGTGACCCTGACTCATAATGTATTTATTGATAGCTTTTGTAATGTACCCAGGCGGGGCTCTATTCATGTGTTTTATCAAATTGTTACTAATAATGAGAAACAGGAACAGCATTTTGACCATCTGGCCAGTAAATGGGACAGAAATATGGGGACAAATGTTCCACATGGAGACAGTAACTATTCGTAATGTCTCTCGCATGATTTACATTATACACACACAGATTATATAAATAGGGTGTGAGGATCTGTGTCTACTATATGATATGGCTGTGGGATCTCATCATGAAGTACACTCGCAGAGACCTTTATGGGTCCAGTCAGGCTTATTTACTTAACCTTCAGCTCAACCCTTTGGTAGCTATGGAACAGAGCAGCAAGGCTTAGCAAAGGAACAGTGTGTAAAGCATTTAACAGCACCAAACAGCAGAATAAGAAAATCACCAAACAAGAAAGAGACACAACCACAATTTATAAAAATAGATCATATTTTCTTTTGAATTTTTAGAGACCTTAATCATTAAAATCCACAAAAGGGTTCCGGGAATACAGACTGTATAACTTTTTAAAACTTTCGAATACAATTGCAAACAAGCGATGGCAAACATAAAGTTTAAACATTTTGGAACGTTTGTAAAAGTTAGTGCGAGTGTTCTGACCCAACTTGGGCAACCAAATCCAACAGAGATGAGGTCTAGTTTACCAGAAAAAAATACTTGGGGCAGTAACCTGGCCACCAGAGCGTTTTTAGGGTGAGCTACAAACTTTACAAGACAACCGCCGATGACTTCTATGAGGTGGTCCTGATGCTGAGGGATGCAGGCTTAAACATGCTCAGTGATGCTCCTGATGCTCTGGGGCACATGGGGGTGAAGTCTGGCCGAGTCCTCGGACCACAGGTGAGAGGGGGCAACTCTTTCCACCGATCTTGGGGTCCCACGAGGTCCCATATGCAGGGTCCCAGGGGCTGCAGATGCAGACCATGTGCTTTTGCAACACAGCGGTCATGGTGCAAATCTTTGGTGGGTGCTGGTGTCTGCCTTGGGTGACGAGTCTGATCATAATCAGCACTCCTGGGTCCAGCAGACAGGGGTGTAACTTTTGGCAATTGCTGGATTGTCCTTTGGGGTGCCTGGTGTCCTGTAGCAGCAAAATGTTTGCATTGGCTACCAGAGATCTTGAAGAGAAAATCCCAGAGCAAGTAAGGTGTTTATAATCTTTTTTTGATCCTTTTTATTGAATCCAGTGTTCTTCAAAGGAACACTTTTCTTCTTTTAGGGTTTATTTAATAGTATGATACAAACACAGAGAGACATCCGCTAACACGTGTTTCATCCCCCAAAGGTGGCTTGTTCAGCCTGGGGCTTCCTCAGGGCTTTTGAAGTGTAAAACGCTCCTAGAATAGGGCGGTCTATGCAGGGTCAGGAGGAGAGATACTCTGTCAGGTCTTGCTGAAAGAAAATATCAGTCGGCGTGAGATACCAGAGATCTTGGACTGGGGTGAGGAACCAACTTTTCCCCAAGCCAAGCGCATAGAACAGGGTCCAAACTCTGCTAGCCCAAAGTGCATCAGGTGCAGTCACTCCTAGTTGCAGCCTCTCTTCGTGCACTTCCAATGGATGCAAAGTGTTCTTCTCATACTTCTTCCAAATCCAGCAAGTACTGAAGACTCAGGTGCCAGGGATGCCCATTATATCCCAGTAGAGTGCTCCAAGGGGACAATGCGGTCACTAGTCAATGGGATAGTAGGTCCCCTCCTATCTGGTGACCCAGCTCCGGTGATGTGTGGCACCTGGTTTTCCCAAAATGCAACTTGCATGCCACAAACAACTTGGCTAAAGTCTTACTCGAGTGTAAGGACCTTGGTAGCCCACTCTGAGGGGTGTGGCTACCAGGGGCTGACACCCACGGACAACTGGTTCTGAAACTGGTTTACCCATCCTTGGCCCTGGTTCTACCTTGTCTAGGGAAAACAAAAGGCTTCCTGCACTGTAGTGTTGTTGCAGCGGCCCTTTAAAGGAGGCATCACCCTTTGATGCTTGCCTTTTGGGCTAATACCCTTTGCAGCCCATCCTGTGGGAGAGGGTCACACCTACAGTGCAGCAACCACCTTTGTTCCTGGCCTGGGAGTCATTTACACATCTCCCCAGGCGGTCAGAAACCTGTCTTAGTCCCAGTGCCTCTACAAGGTCACTGGACCAACTGGGTTCAGGAATGGCAGCTCTCGGAAAAGTATTAAATATGACATAAATGTCGACCGCACCATTGAGTCACATTTGATGTCCCCTTTGATTTGATACCTTATATCTCATAGTTAGGTAGCTCCTGTCAGGAGTTACACAGATTAGAATGCCAACTGTTAATCTTGCAATTACCTTATAAGGCTACTTAACTATTCCCAGCAAACACCAACACTTTTAGGGTTTTGCTGTACAGACAAATCAACAATATATGTCTGTCTTAACAATATACAACTCCTTGCCTTAAGGCTTCATAGGCCTGTCTTAGAGGAGACATATATATTGTTGGATTTGTGCACTTTGACGTTAATGGTAATGGCAAAGTCGTGAGTGCATGCACAGCCTCTTCAGTCTGCAATGGCAGCTGAAAGTCGTGTTTTCACTTTGTCAAACACAGAGTGGTACAACCAGTGCTGCAGCTCATGTGTGGACACCCAGACTTACCTGACTGGGTATCTGGTACCATATACTAGGGACAGTGGGTCAGCACACACCAATTTGGGTCATCCAATTAAGCATACCATTTTGAAAAGGAAAGAACACTCTCACTGAGGTCTGGACAGCCGGCCTCAGTGAACTCTCTAAGTACAAAACCAGCAGATAATGGTCCAAAAATGGGGCAAAAAGTTGGGGGAACCTGCAAAATGTCTGTTTCCTCACACAGGGCCTTAGGGAAACCTCCAACTGCTTCCATTGTCATGGTTCCAACATGGATACCGCTCATGTCTTTGCTGATTGCCCACTCATTCTACCATATTGGCTGAACATTTTTGACCACCTCTAAAAGCTGATGGGGATGGATATAACCCTCCAACACAAAATGATTATGCTGGGCATTCACCCTTGATACCATCCCACCAAGCAGAGGTTTTCATTTTTGCTATTACGGTGGCAGGGTTGGGCATTGCACATGCTTAGCTACCAAAAGAATTTCCTGATTTCATAGCATGGCTGAAGAACTTTGTCTTTCTCTGTGGCTTTCAGTTCTCCATAATACAGAATAACTTTAGATGACATAAGCTTCAAAGAATCTGGGTTCCCCGTGGAGGAACTGACAGCTACACCTATTCCTGGTTTCACTTCTGAGATATGATGAAATGCCATATTCTTATGATTGTATTGCATGATTTTTGCTTTTTAGATGCAAATAGATTTCAGTGTATGTGTGACACTTGAATTTAACTCTCATTACATATCCATCATACAACTATTGTATTTTTGTATTGCATACTATTCTTTTCTTTTTGATACTTTCTTAATTAAAAAGCAAACAAAAGAAGCAGCAGCAGAATTGAGGAGTACAGTGGTGTGGTGAGAGGGTGGCTAAGAAAGAGGTGAAAATGCCAGGCTGTCTGTTCCTGTACCTGATTTCCTAGTTATAGTGGTAGGTGGAAATCTCAGCTCAAGATTGGAGGTTTCCACCCAAGGCAAGGAAGTCTCCATTCTGCACATGGAGTTTTCCGCCCCATATGCAGAGCTCTCCATAAGCGTAAGGTAAGGAGATACATTTTCAGGCGAGATTATTTACAAAATGGAAAAACATATTTAAACATTAAAACAAGTATGCATAAATACTGGTGTAAATGATGAAAATGATTATTGTTTTTTGTAAACGTGTAAATGTGATAGAATGAGTGTAAAAGGAACGCCTGATAACAGAAGGGACTTCATATCCAACCCTGCACTGTTGTCTGCACCGCTGTTTGCCTGAAGGAGGAGGGGCTCTCTGCACCTGGGAGCTGTGAAGCACTATAACTAGCGCCACCTGAACGTTCAACGCGGTATGTGCATGTGACGCGCCCGGGCAAAGACCAGACCAAGACAGGGCCCGTCTTCGCCCCTCATTGACTAGAAGAGGCTGGGCTGGGCCACCCCTCTTTCTTCTGCTTCACCACAAGGTAATGGCTTTACCCACTTTGGTTTCCTTGGTCCTATGATGTTTAAAGGCTGGCCTAAGTCTGGGACATGGACTCCTTGAACCAGTAGAAGTGCTGTCTGTAAATATACGGTGGGGAAACACAAGGTTACGGCTGCTAAAGTGACATCAGGGTCTACACTAGAATTTTATTTACAGCGAGAAGTGGGAGTAATTAGTGAGGAGATAAAATTAATTGAGGGGCGCCTGTCATCATATTCTTCTTGGGACTCTGATCATGGGCCCACCCCTGCGATGGTGACAGATGCCCCTACCATTGCTGCTACTCCCGCACAACTACCTGCATGTTTGCCTGCAGTGAGGGCCCATTCCAGTTTATTTTTTTCTAGCCCTATTATTAACACAGAGATTAGGGTGGAAGCTAAGGAACCCCGAGATGGATCACCACGCTCAACTAATGCAAGTGACAGTGGCAGGGGGGAGATAAAAAGTGCTGGGGCAAAGAGAAAGAGAACGGAGAAAGGAACTAAGGATAAGAGACAGTGCCAGGGACCTTCCTTGGTCCTACTCAGTCCAACCTGTGTGCTTAACTCTGACTCTTGCATCCAGCCGGTAAGCAACACTGGTCAAATCACCTTTGGCAGCTTCATTCAAATTTGTGAGAGGATCGTGTGATCCCTTTTGGGAGTGTTGAGCCCGATATTTGACAGACTGGGGAAAGTGGAAGAAGCCTTGAGTGACCTGAAAAGTGCTGTTCAACCACAGTATTCTGCTAGGGCTCCGTCATTGGGCTTAACAAGGGATGGTCTTGCAGATACTCAGTCTAAGCAGCCTGCAGCCCAAGGGGCTTTAGTGACCACTAGCTCAGAAAGACCCAATGAACTGAGGCTGCACCCCCTGTTTGAGGGGAAATCAGAAACATCACCATAACCCGCCAGCAACCTCGGGTCATGTCAGTGGAGGTTAATAAATGTTTGAACCTCTCATCCCGAGCTAAGCATTCTTTAGTTTAATTACGCCCCCCCCCAGGCTAACCCTTATGTTGTCATCTTGAAGAATGTGCCCCTGCTGAGAAATGATGAGGAGGAGCATGACCAATTGGTCAATAAAATGGCTCACTGGACCAATGGCAGATTGGGCTGGCAGCACCTACCACACAAAATCTGATTAATCTTGTCTGAGGGTTGCCTGGGTCAGCAGCTCACCGAAGCCCGATGGGAATGATAGCATAGTGATTGATTTCAAAGATAGATGACTGGTCAAAGAGGTACTGATGAAGACCAAATTTGTGACTCCATACCTTACAGCTATTGAGGCTACATAGGCCACATAGCAATCTGATTGCTCCACCATTGCTGGCACAGCTTATTTCCATCTTCAACAGATTTGAGCCCATCGCCAATCTGGATCAGTTGGATAGACTATCCCCTGCTTTGATGATCTCTGCCCAGCCGGGTTCCCCGGCAGTGAACAGTTTTACTGAGGGTGACTTTGGAGGAAATTCATTCCAACTATTGCCACCGACACTAATCTACAGGAGGGGTCTAGATTATGGCAACTAAACGGAGGTGTCACACCTCCTCAAAACAGCATGTTTAGTAATGATAATGTAACCTTGTCCTCGATTACCATACCTGTTATTTCTCCAGTTGGGGAATCTAGTAGCCTGGGAGATATGCACCCTACTCTGGACTCATAGAACGTGGCAGGCTTTGCCAGTAAGTGGGGCACAGATGATTGGCATAATGTTTTTAATTCTCATGCAGATATTTGCTTACAATAGACTTGGCTCATCGAACCGGCTTTTCTCGATTTTTACACCACACATTTTATGTCTGCTGTCCCAGGTTCTGTATGCAGGGCAAAAGGTGGTCTTTTGACTTTTATTTCCCTTACATTTCCTGCCCAGGTCACATGGCTGAATTTTAACTCCCAGCACTACTGACTCATACTCTTACAGTGCCTCTCAACTCAGCTGCTTTTAATTAATGTTTATAACAATGTCTTCAATACTTCCAAGATAGACTGCCTAGGTCATTACTTAAAGATGTAGATGAATGCACAAGTAATATAAGGGGACATTTTGTGGTGGTGGGTATAGGGGACTTTAACTTGAGATCTTGCTTGCTCTCCACATCTCCTGCTTGTGGGATGGTGGATGGTGCGGGGGAGCCACTTACCCACTTTGTTCATTGTTTGGCTGAGGATGAGTTGAACCGAATCACTATGAAATATAACTTGCTGTTTTCCTATGACTCACTGATGATGACCCCATTGTGTCACCAACCTTTGTAGGGAGGGGCACTCCTAGCCAGATTGACTTTAGTCTCTTCTCTCTGTCTATGAGGATCTGGGTAATAGATTACAGTCTGAGGGACTAGCCACTCAGTGATCATAGGCTCTTAGTCCTCTCCTATCATGCTTCTTTTTTAGTCAAAGTTACAATTGTGCATAATCCTCTCCCTCTTCAGTACTCAAAGAACAAAGGGCTAGTCAAGAAGTGGTCTAAGGTGAATATATCCTCTTTTATGAGAAGGCTGGTAGCTTCCTCACTGTCTGATTTTGCAAGCTGTCTCACTGACGACTGTTTGCGGGGGGCATGAGGTAACTGATTGTTTTGAGAGAATTTGCCGCACTGAACGTAATCTGCTTTTGGCCCGCTTAAATCTAGAAAGGAAAAACATATAAGGTGGTTTGATGCGATTTGCACTGACGCACACAATCAGATGTTGGTGGTCCTGAAAGAGACCCCGAGAGATCAGGAGAAAGTGCGGGAATATAGGGCCCATTACAAGCATGTTCTCAGAGTAAGGAAAATCACTATCAGAGAGGAAGCTTTCTTTTCCTTGCTCCAGGCTAGTGAGTCACAGAACACCAAAGTTTTCTGGGTGACGGTAAATCGCAACTATTTTAGTAGCACCAATGCCACATGCATTGATGTTGTGATTCCCACTGACACCTGGGTTGCTCACTTTGCAGGATTATGTGGACGCCGATGCCAGGGGCCCTGCCACATGTCGGGTGGCAGCAGGCAGCCAAACCTGTTCCCCCTCATGGAATCTGTCTGGGGCATAACCCCCAGCTGGTCCAGAGACTGAGCTTAGTGAGATTTTGGTGGCATTAAATAGCTGCCCAGGGGGGAAGGCACCAGGGCTTGCTGAGTTCCCCACCGATCTGTTCAAGGCTAATACTGAACTGTGGGCCCCTCTTTTGACAAATGTTTTTAATGTGTTTCTAGTTACAGGCCCACTGAAATCCTAGGCCCATGCCACTTTTGTCCCCAAAATTAAAAAAGTGACCCACATTGTTATCGCAAATATCCTTGATTAATTCCACTGCTAAAGTCATGGGGAGAATTCTGCTGGAACGTTTCAGCCTGGTTTGGGAACAGTGGTGCATGCCCTAAATTTGTATCTTTGAATCAGCAAGTACACCTTGGCCAAGAAGGGCAGGATATATCTGGCAAAATATGGACATAAGCTCCATGTTTGACTCAGTTAACAGAGGGAAATTGTGGAGTATTTTGTCAGACATGGGAGTGGAACAAGTACATAGTTGATTTCCTGAGGCAGCTGCACAACGAAGTCATGGCTAGCATGAGATATGGCCCTGGGGGTGAGACTACGGCAGACTTTAGCCTTGCCAGGGGCGTGTGCCAGGGCTGTGTGCTGGCTCCGATCCTGTTTTCTCTACATGTTAATAGCCTGGAAAAGCAGCTGGTGGATCTCAAGGCAGATTGCCCATGGGTAGGTCATCGTAGTGTCCCTGCTTTAATCTATGCGGACAACACTGTTTTAATTGCTAGGACTGCAAATGGCCTGCAGAGTTTATTGGACTGTTTCTGCAAATATATGATGAGCCTTGATCTAAGGATAAACCAGCCAAAAACTCATGTAATGGTTTATGGGGCAAAAAGGAAGGGAAACCCTATGTTCAAAGTTAAAAGTCACAGAGTATGCAAAGTCCCCACATTTGGCCATCTAGGGGTTCTCTTTGATAACCATCTCTCATGGAAACCTCTGAAGACCAGCAGAGCTGCCACTTTCTCTAGAATTTATGAAGCAGTCTTTAATTTTGCCAATAGACTGGGATGAAAGCGAGCAAAGACCTCATAGCCATTCATAGGGTGAAATGTTGTGCAGTTGCATTTTATGGGGCAGGGGTCTTGGGTATTGGAGATCCAGGGTGACTGGATGTTGTAGAGAATGGCTTTCTTAAAAGGCTGTTGTCTGTACCCACTAGTGCAATTTTGTTTTATTTGTCACGTGGAGGTGGGCTGGATCACATAGTAGATATCATCAACTTCAACTCCTGCTATTTATTGTGGCTCAGTTTATGGACACAGGAGCACACAGCCTTTAACAGGGCTATCCTCACAGACTGTTTGAACTGGACCACTGTCTTTACATCCTGTGGTTGAAGTATATTTATCAAACTTCCCTGAGTCTGGAGCTAGATACATTTTTTCGTCCCTCGGTAGCCTTACAGCAAGTTCTGCTACCACATTGAAGACTAAATTCCTTACCCACTGTGGGGACCACAGATTGCATGGGGAGGCCAACAGGAGAAGTGTTCAGCCATTTGTAGAGATCCCGACTAATCCTGGTCTGGCTCTATATTTAACGTGGGGTGGGAATCAACACCATATCTTTCTTTTAGTTAGACTGAGGCTTGGTACTGTCCACTTATTGGCAGCCTTTCCCACCCAGGGAACTTATTTTAAAAATGTATCTGTTTGTCCTTCTGATGGCTGCTCGAGGCAAAGCACATGGCACATTGTAAATGTTTTTTGTAAATGTTGTGCTTCCTTGAGGAAGTTTTATCTTGTACCTATTTTAAAACAAGCTAATATTCGCCTCACCAGAGCAGCTTTTAATTATCTACAGTCATTGCCAAATTTGCGGATATCGTATTTAACTGCAAACTATATCCGAAGGACTATTAGGCAGAGGTCCGCAATCACTGTATAAGAAACATGAATCTGTTTTCTGTTTGATGTTTGATGTCTGGTAATCGTGAATCTATTTGTGCAATTTTATGATGTGATAAAATGTTTTTAATCTTTTGTTTGCCATGTGTTTTTACTGTCTCCTTTATCATCATTGATGTGATCGAATAAAGATAAATTGATGATTATGATGAGTGTAAAATCAAAGTGTAAATGTATTAATAATTTGAGAGAAGCATGTTGCATTGTGACATTATGGGAGTGCTAGAGTATTGTGTTAGGATGGTGTGTGGATGGTATGAAATTCCACCATTCATCATTGACAAGGCACTGTCCACCAACAATAATGTGGAATCCAAACTAGCAGTTTAGGTGAAAAATGATGTAACTAGTCAATCAAGCACTTACAAGCCCTGACATTTGTTCTCTGCCCCACCCCGAGATCACGAATGGGGCAGCAATTCAGACGTAATGTCCATAAAACATCGTGGAAAGTGCATATATTAAGTGTGCATGATTTATTAATCTGGCATAATGTCCAAAAACATTGTGCAAAATACTTATAGTTTAGATCAGTCAAGTATATTATTCATACTCTAATCTCACAAACATTGGGAACGATTTGGGGAAACTGTGTATATTAGGAGCACATTTTTATAATCTACCTCAAATGGTACAATCATAGGAAAAATGTGAATATATCGGGAGGGTAAGTCATATTTATTATTCTAACTCAAACCCCTCAAATATTGGAACATGTGGTTATACTGAGGGGGTACCAGATTTATTATTACAACTCCAGTTCCACATACATTGGGAAAAAAGTATTTATAGCGATTGAAATTACTTAGCTAATTCCTTTTTAAAATTTCTGGAAAGTGCATATAGCAGGAGAGTCAGATTAACTGTCCAACATAACATGGCAAAAGAGCGAACGACTGGGGGTGTCGGGGGGCGGGCGGTGATCAGATTTGCTATTCTAACACCAATCCAATATGCATTGCATAGAAAATGTATATTGTGGATGTTTGATTTTCTATTCTAACATTGGGAAAAGTACTTTCATGGGGGTCAGATTTACTATTCTAACTTGAACCACAAACTGCAAAAAGAGCAAATACTAGAGGATCAAATTAAATATATGGTGCCCGGTGGTTGTCAGTTATACTATTATAACTTCATTTCAGCAAACATTGGATGAAGTGCATATATTGTTTTATTTGATAAAGTGTTCTAACTTTAATCTAACAAACATTGGGGAGGTGCATTTAATTTGGTGGAGTGGGGGTCAGGTTTACTAATCTAACTTTAATCCCACTTACTATGTGGAAGAGCAGATGGTAGGGGATACGATTTACTATTCTAAATCAATTTCTAGGGAAGGTGCAAGAATGGGGAATCAGATTTGCTATGGTTACTCCAATTTTACAAACATTGGGTAAAGAGTTATATTTGGCAGGTGGTGTTTTTTCCATTGTAACTTCAGTCACACAAACAATGTGAAAGATGTATATATTGGGAGGATCAGATCTATTCTAACTACAATACAACAAACATTTTTTCATAAAATCTTAAATATAAAAATTGTAAAAGATATAACAAGGTATCAATTTCTTAACATTGGGGTGTTTTTCATGAATGAACATAATATCTAAGAACAAAAGTAATGTTTTGTTTTTTTATTGTATTGGGACACACACATGTTATTATAATATTAAAAGAGAACCTACAAACTATACAGTACAAAATATGTGAATCCCAAAAATTATTTATTTTACTTTAAATCAATTACTATATCTAAATTAAATATTCAATTACATACTGAATCCCAAATTAGATTTTATTTACCTTTGTTAAAAAAGCAAAATATTAAGGTGAAACGTATTAATGATGCCATAATTACCCTATGTTCTTTTCAATTAATCATCCTAATAATAAACAACTACCCAGCAACTCCAACAATACAAACCAAAACTTGCCTTAAAAAGGTCAATTATTAAAAATACTTACCAAGTGTAAATTATTAATTGAATGTAAAAATGATTGCTCTTACATTGTTTAGAATAACTCTTGTGCTCCCACCTGTTAGGAACAGCTTTATACTCCCACTGATTGGGAGCAGATAAGACTTTCCTGCCCGTGCTTTAGCTGGCAAGGAAACCACAGTGTCTCGGGGGTTGGGCTCCCCGGTACACTGTCCGAGAGCCGGCCCAGGGGGATGTGGTCTCTGGGGCCATGGAATAGTTTGAGGAGGGGGGCTGCGAGTCCCCCCTCCAACTTAATTATATAGTGGCCCTATGGGATGGGGTCCCCAAGGCCTCAAAGATGCTCGGGAGGGGGGCACCATGCCCCTCCCCTTTAATTACATATGGGCCCCAGGTGTTCTGTCCCTCTTCTCTATGAAATAGATTGAACAGGCCCCCCAGCCCCTGGGTAATATATATGCAAACAACAATGCAAAATAAAAGAAAAAGCAACAATATTATCAACATTAAGAAGATATAAAACAAGAATAATATGATATGCTTCGCTTCAACAATATGTCCCTCAATACTTTTTACAGGCACAACATTTCGATCATAATATTATGGTTAAATAAAATTTCGGAGTTGAAATTCAGATACCACACCATAGTTACAAGAGACAGCAACTCATCCATAAATCTGTAAATAACAGTCTTCTATACTTAGGAATGGTCAGTCCAAAAAAATCACACATAACAAATTCTTCAAAGATGCAATATAAAATGCATTTGTATTATATTATTCACTTATTTTCAAAGCTCCTGTTCAATCAGACAAGCATTTTGGTGATCACAAAAGAAAAAGAGAGCAAACAGATTGTTAGAAATGGGGTTCTCTAGTAGGCAGTTTGGTACCCTGTCCAAGTAGGGACCCTTCTTCCTAGTCAGGATAAAGGGGATACACTACTGAAATAACCCCTGCTCACCCCCTTGGTAGCTTCGCACGAGCAGTCAGGCTTATCTCAGAGGCAGTGTGTGAAGCATTTGCACATAACCAACAGTAATACAGTGAAAACACTGCAACAGGAAACCACACCAGTTTTAGAGAAAATAACCAATATTTTGCCTGTGCAAGCTAGGCCAAAAACAACAAAATCCACCATACAGTTCTCAGGAATCTCAATAATAAAAAAATATACTTAAAATACAGCTCCTTGAAGTCGATAGTTCCATCTGGGGCTATCTCGGCGGCATGAACAACAAATCCAAACAGTCCTGGCTGACCGCAGCATCGCGGGCCAGCTATGGTGTTGGGGAGACACGCAAAAACAGTACCTTTAGAAATGCAGGGCATCAGCGACCTCTTGTTGATCTCCGAAGAGCCTGCATCGGCAGGTGCCGGTATCGGAGGTCGGTTCCCAGAGTCGTCGGGCCCTTGAAGTCACATGTGTTGCAGATCGAACTTCTCGCGGTTGAAGTCGGGGGCGTCAGCAGGCATCGGGGCTGCAGTGCGAAGTGCAGAGGTGCAGCGTGCGGTGCCCTCAGGTTGTGGTGCAGGCAGCGGCTCAGTGACGGTTATCCAGCGGTGTCAGTGAGACCAGGGCTGTGGTACAAAGTGATGCAGTGCTCGTCGCGGTGCTGGCAGGTCTCATTGAAAGCAGCGTCGTCTTCATTGCTGAAGCGCTGTTGTTGGCTGGCTGAGGATGTTGTGTCGTGTAACATACAAGCGATGCCCTCGAACCATGGTGCAAGCAGCGGCGTCAATGTCGGCGTGGAGCATCGTCAGCGGGGATACCAGGGCGGTGTCGTCAAGGGAGGTGGTGCTAATTGCGGTGCCTACAGGTCGCGGTGCAAGCAGCGGCATCAAACGGTGGTGTCAGTGAGATCAGGGTTGCGGTGTGAAGTGCGGCAGTGCCCTCTGCGGTGCTTTTAGGACACTTAGCCGGCAGCGGCGTCGTTGATGGCATCTGGTTGCTTTTTCTTCTCTGGCAGCACAAAACACACAGTTCCCAGTGCTGACAGCAGATGAAGGTGAAGTCTTTGCTGTTCCTGAGACTTCTTGAACAAGGGGCAAGCTCTACTTCAAGCCATTGGAGAAACTCACACAAAGAAGTTTCAGAAAGTTCAGTCCAGTCCTTTCACTGCCCAAGACTGAAGCAGCCACTGCAGGCCAACACAGCAAAGTGGTAGTTCCTCCTCACAGCTTCTCCAGCTCTTCTTCTTGGCAGTCTTCTTGGTCCAAAAGAGTTCTCTGAAGTCTTTTATCTCCCTGAGACTTCCAACAGGAGGCAAGCTCTACTTCAAGCCCTTGGAGAAAACTCCAACAGCAGGATGATGAAAGTACAATCCAGTCCTTTCCCTGACCAAGACAGAAGCAGCAAGCAGCAGGCCAATACAGCAGAGCATGCAGCAAAGTGGCAGTTCCTCCTGGCAGCTTTTCCAGCTCTTCTTGCTGGCAGGTTCTTTAGTTCAGCAGTAATCTACAGTTCTGGGGTATGGGCCCCAATATTTATACACATTTTCCTTTGTTCTCTTGTGGCAAAAGTCTCTCTGGTCAGTCTAAACCAGTTCTGTTCTCTCTGGCCGAGCTTCCCAGCAGGAGATGGAGACCGCATTGTGCAAGGGAGACAGGGTCTATTCAGGTGCAAGGGAAATCTCCTCCCACCACTATAAATGCAGACCAGGCATATTCAGGTGCTAGTGAAACTCCTCCTACTACTCTGAATGCAGCTCAGGTCTATTCAGCCCAGCCCTGACTCATCCAAGAAAGGCAGGACACACCTCAACCCCCCGGTGGCTGTCTATAGTGAATGCACATCCATGGCCCCTGTCACTCCAAAGCCAGACAATCAATCCACAAACCAGCAGAGGCACACAGGATGGCTAAGCAAGAAAATACCCACTTTCTTAAAGTGGTATTTTCAAACAAACAACAAAAAAATCATCTTAAAAAAAGGATGCATTTTTGCATTCTGAGTTCAGTCATACTAAACTCCATTTCTCCATTTTGTCCCAATGGGAAGTTATACTTGTAAAATGTTACAAAGTATCTCCCATTCTATCCTATGGGACAGATAGCCTTTCAAGAGTGAAAAACGAAATACACTGTATTTCACTATCAGGACATTTCACCCACACCAGTACATGTCCTACCTTTCACATACACTGCCCCCTGCCCACAGGGGTACCTTGGGCCTACCTTAGGGGTGTCTTACATGTAGGAAATGGGAAGGTTAGGGCCTGGGAAGTGGATGCACTTGCCAAGTCAACATGGCAGTCACAACTATGCACAGACACTGCAGTGGAATGTCTGAGAACCCTTTGAAGGGCTGCTTGCGTGGGTAGCACAATCAGTGCTGCAGGCCCACTAGCAGCATTTGATTTACAGTCCCTGGCACACACAGTGCACTGTAATAGGGACATAGTAGTAAATCAAATAAGCCAATTATGTAAACACCAATCCATAATAACAATTTACACAGAGAGCGTATGCACTTTAGCACTGAATAGCAGTGGTAAAGTGTCCAGACTCCTAAAACCAATAAAAACAGGGTCAAAAACAGGAGGCTAAAAAGCAAAAAGTCTGGGGGTTAACCTGCTGAAAAAGCCAAGTTTAACGCAGATTAAAACTGCAACCCAGCAAAACGTTTTAAGAGATTTTCTGAAAACTAAGTAATTCTGAGCTCCAAGTAGTTGAATAGGAAGACTGGACCAAGATTTCTAAGAGATGTCCCACTTTCCCATGACTCTCTGACACAGAGGACGTAGAGCTACCGGCAGAATTTAGAGAGTAAGTTTCTGTCAGATGAGTGTTTGGCAAATCTATCTTTAAGAAAGAAAGCGTCATTTTCATAGTTAAGTTATGCAACATACAGATTTTTAAAGCAAATCAATCGTTTTCCAGGCAACAAATGCAAATGCATCTATGTCTGTGCCAAGTGGTATGTTTATTTCTGGTCCTTCATCTTTCTGGCTGTGAATTTCTAGACCCTCTGAATTTGCACTGAGTCAGTTCAATTAGGTCTGGATATGAACTGTTACAGTAGTCGATCTTGGACATGACACATGCAGAGATGATCTTGGCATGCATAAAGTGCAAACTTTTTCCTAGAAGCTGCAGTGTCTGAGCACACAAAGAAGAAACTATATTTACTTGAGGTTTAAATGATAACTTTCCATCCGGTAAGATACTCATTGACCAGAAACGTTGAATGGGGGTTTCGAGAAAAAAGTCCAAAAGGTTTATTACCATAGGTCATTGTGTCTCTCTATGAGTAGCAACTCCATATTTTGTGATTCATTTTAACAAAGTTGTTAGTAACTATTTCTGAATAAATAAGGCACTCTTAAATTCTGCAAAATGTATGGTGAGCTTGTATCACAAACCTGTATTCTAGACATTTAAAAACACTCCAATGTCCGTGTGAGGAGAACAATTTATAACGCTCAGAATAAATAAAATGAATGTAAGATACACTGCAATCAGTTTGAAAGCATCATATGCGTTCTACAGATATGTATGCAGCACTACATACATTCTGCATACATGCATGATTAGAATGCAATACACGTCCATTCTAGAGATATGCACTTCATGAACATCTCTGTGCATATGCTGTATGTTGCCAATGCTCTTTTTTGACAAAAAAATCTGTGCGCCTAAAAATGCATGATTCGGAATAATATGGACATTATTTAACTATGAAGGATTATTTAAACACTACCAATGCTATTTTCCTACAACAGTATTTTGCTATTCTGGCACTAGTTCTTTTTACAATTGTTCTCTCCCATTTTCGGATTTGACTCCGAGTATTGAGAGGCACCCCCCGCGTCTAGGGGCCTTTAGTGGGATTCCGGGCAGGAGGGAACAGTTTCGTTTCATGGGAATTGGTCAAGGGGAGGGTCGCCAGGAAATGTGAGAAGGCAAGGAGGTGCGCTGGCGATCCCTCCCCAATGTCAATAAAAGTTTGGGACTCGAGGGAGTTGCCCTCTTTGTCCTCTCGCCTCGGGGGTTGCTGGAGGGTCGCAGCAGGAGGAAATTGGAGCTGGCTGTTACTGCGGCGTTGCAGTGATTCCCAGGTGAGGGGCCTCACGGCGTAGCGTTATGACATGGGAGGTGATGTGGTCCGTCGGCTAGACTGCCGACTTTGGTGCTGGAAACCAGGGTTCGAGCCTCGGGGTCGCGTCCACATTCGGTGATTCTGGGCAAAATTTTAATCTCCCCGTGCCTGAAGGTGCAATGGGAACACGGTGCTCGTGTAAAGCGCTCCAATACCATCGGGTCGAGTGCGCGCTTTAAAATACAGGGGAGCGTCTTTGGTGCGGGAAACCAGGGTTCGAGCCTCGGCGTCGCGTCCACATCACGTGATTTTGGGAAATCGTAAGCTCCTTGTGCATCAATGTGCGATGTAAATATGGTGCTCTGTAAAAACGCTCAAATACCATCGGGTCGACTTCGCACTTTAAACTGATGGGGAGCGAGGGATGCAACGTGCTGGGCTGCAAGGACAAGGGGATGGCCGAGTGGTCGAAGGTGCTGCATTGAGGTTGCAGTATCCTCGGGAGGCGTGGGTTCGGATCCCGCTTCTGACAATATTTTTTAGTGCGGGAAGGCAAGGCTTTGAGCCTCGGGGTCGCGTCCACATCCCGGGATGCTGGGCAAATCTTAATCTCCCCGTGCCTGAACGTGCAATGTAAGTATGGTGCTCGTGTGAAGCGCTCCAATTCCTTCGGGTCGAGTTCGCTCTTTATTAATGCTGGTGAGCGATGGGCGCGGCGTGCTGGGCCGCTAAGGCAAAGGATGGCCGAGTGGTCTAAGGCGCTACGTGCAGATTGCAGTCTCCTCTGGAGGCGTGGTGTCAGTGCTTGTACAAGAGGGGGGGGGTGTAATAGAGGCGCGAGGAACGCGCATATGCCATGAATATAATTAAGGTGGTGGGCGTGAATTGATGCATTGCGGCTGCGGAGCCTCGCAGCCTGGCAAAGGGGAGGGAGTGGCGTGTAGCGCGCTCACAGGCAATGGGGGATAGGTACAGGACAAAAAAAAAGAAGTGAAGTGTTGCATTTTCTCGTGCAGGGGTGGGGCCTGGATGGTAAAGGATGGAGGTTGCATGGCGCATGACGCAGGCAAGCATGGCACCTGGGGGCGCTGGGTTGGTAGGTAGGCCGAGCGCTCGCCAGGGAAAGGGTGGGATGTTATGCATGGCAGGGACAAATAATGTCTTGGGGTGGAGCATGATAATCCGGGGTATTCAGCTAGTGAGTATGCTGAGTATCTTGTGGTGGGGGTGTTTCTCCATTGTTATGCATGAAAGGCATCGCGCAGGGGGACACTGGGGTAGTAAGTATCCCTAGTGATCAGCCCATGGGGGCGTGATATGCATGTAGGCATGGCAGCGCGCAGGCTCACGGACGCTCAAAAGGGTAAAGGAAGGGGCTTGGTTCGTGTTTAACTTTCTTTTTATTTCTTTAGTGGGCAAGATGCCGCCAAAGCGGACATGGGGGGCAAGGAGCCCCCGGCAACAGCGGAGGATTTTCGATCATTGTCGGCATTGTGGGAGGTCGCGAAGAAAGGCGGCATCAATTGGGCACTGAAGACACTGGCTCAGGGTGCAGGAACGAGCTTGCAGCAGGAGCCCCCTTTACCTAAGCGCATAAGGCGGACACCAGAACGTTTTAAGGACGCGCATCAGGAGAAGGTCAAACAGGTCACGGAATCGATGACGAACACTGCAGGTGAGGCGGTGGCAGTGGGCCAGCCTCTGATATGCACGGACGGGTACGGCGGAGGTTGAGTTGCGTCCAGTGGGGGGGCTTACACAGAGTGCGGCGCCATCTGCAATGTCAGCGCCGGTCGCGACTGATAGCCAACAAACTTCGGCAGCACAAGGAGTGGTGGTGGCTGTGCCTACGACTGCCGCGCAGGTTTCAGCGGCTAACGCGCAGGTTTCCGTGCCAGTAGTGGCGCAACAAGGGGGTGGGGTGGCACAGGTGTGGGTGCAGTCAGGGGGAGTAGTACGATCGCCGGTGGTAGTTGCTACTACGGCACAAGGGCCAGTGAATAATACAGGGGCATCAGGGGTCGGGGTGGTTGCAGTGGCGCCATCAGTACCTCCGGCGACGGTGGTATCGGTGCAGACCCCCTTTTCACAGAGCCCGGTGCTGTATGGTTCCGCATCGCTGGCAGTGGCACCACCAACAAGTATTACGTGGCACGTGCGGTGGAAACCAAGGAAAAGATTTTCAGGGGCGAATATGTGGACGTTTTTGATCTGATCAATGCGGGGGTGGTCCCAGGGAAGAGCAGAGCAGGCAAAGAAGGTGAATTCAAACAGAAGAAGGTTTGGGTGGAATGGTCGTTAAAGAACTGGGTGACCGGTTTTGCTATTTATGCAGCAATCATGGTAGAGTGGTTCCCGGCGCTGGCGGCCCAGTTGATAAGCTACATGTCATTGATTCATGTGGCAGCTTCAGAATTTCAGGGCACAGCCTGGCTGCAATATGACACCAAATTCAGGCAGATGAAGGCAGTGAGGACGGAAGTGGCGTGGGATCAGCGGGAGATCAATATTTGGCATGGGGAATTTTACTCAGCTGCGCAAGTCAGCAATCCCGCACATTCCTTTCGGGGAGACAGGGGAGCGGGGGATAAGAAACAAGCGTGCTGGCAGTTCAACAAGAATGAATGTAATAGGGGAGCAGCATGTAAGTTCAGGCATATATGTTCCTTCTGTGGAATGCAAGGGCACCCAGAGAACAAGTGTTTCAAAAAAGTGGGGAAACCGAAGGAACAGCGCACCCCTGCCAATGCACAAATCAAGGGCTGCCCTGCCCAACCATCATAACAACTTGCCTACTCCCATACGCCTGCATGTGTTGGCCCACCTGCTCGACAGATACGAGAGGCGGGCAGAAGCTCAATATTTGTATCAGGGTTTAAAATTTGGGTTCCATATCCTGTCTAGTGCCCCGCCCACCACAGTTCCCCCCCGCAATCAGCTCTCAGTGCTACAAAATCCGGGGGTGGCCAGAGAGAAAATTATGAAAGAAATAGCGCTGGGGAGGGTGGCTGGCCCTTTTCAGCAATTGCCAAGACAGGATTTAGTGTGTTCGCCACTGGGCCTGGTACCAAAGAAGGAGGTGGGAAATATTGCCTCATTCATAATCTATCCAGTCCACCTGGGCTGTCCGTCAATGAGGGGTTAGATCCAGAATTGTGTGCAGTGCGTTACACCACTTTTGACACAGCTATTCAGAAATTGCAGATGCTAGGTGAGGGTGCGCTGATGGCCAAGTCGGATATTGAGTCGGCTTTTCGCTTTCTGCCGGTGCACCCGGAGGACACTAGGTTGCTAGGTTTCACGTTTGAGGGGAATTTCTTCATGGACCTGTGTATGCCTATGGGGTGTTCCATTGCATGTGCGGTGTTTGAAACATTTAGTCGTTTTTTGGAATGGGCAGTGCGGGATGTGGTGGCAACGCAAGATGTAGTGCATTACTTGGATGACTTCCTGTTTCTGGGTCCACCCAGCTCGCCAGCTTGTCAGGAAGCCTTGCTAGGTTTCCAGCGTGTAGCGGAGGCATTGGGGGTACCCCTGGCGGAGGGAAAAACGGAAGGCCCAGCGACCCGCATAATTTTCCTGGGCATTGAGATAGACACGGTGGAGGGGGTATGCCGACTCCCACAAGACAAGATAAGGGCTTTTCAGATGTCAGTAGATGAGTGTTTAGGGGCACGCAAGGTTACCTTGCACCAATTGCAGGTTTTGGTGGGGCAGCTCAATTTTGCACTGCGGGTGATACCCATGGGCAGGGTTTTTTCGAGGAATATCGCCAGGGCAATGTCAGGCTTAAGGGCGAAACACCATCACACTAGGCCTGGTACCAAAGAAGGAGGTGGGAAATATTGCCTCATTCATAATCTATCCAGTCCACCTGGGCTGTCCGTCAATGAGGGGTTAGATCCAGAATTGTGTGCAGTGCGTTACACCACTTTTGACACAGCTATTCAGAAATTGCAGATGCTAGGTGAGGGTGCGCTGATGGCCAAGTCGGATATTGAGTCGGCTTTTCGCTTTCTGCCGGTGCACCCGGAGGACACTAGGTTGCTAGGTTTCACGTTTGAGGGAATTTCTTCATGGACCTGTGTATGCCTATGGGGTGTTCCATTGCATGTGCGGTGTTTGAAACATTTAGTCGTTTTTGGAATGGGCAGTGCGGGATGTGGTGGCAACGCAAGATGTAGTGCATTACTTGGATGACTTCCTGTTTCTGGGTCCACCCAGCTCGCCAGCTTGTCAGGAAGCCTTGCTAGGTTTCCAGCGTGTAGCGGAGGCATTGGGGGTACCCCTGGCGGAGGGAAAACGGAAGGCCCAGCGACCCGCATAATTTTCCTGGGCATTGAGATAGACACGGTGGAGGGGGTATGCCGACTCCCACAAGACAAGATAAGGGCTTTTCAGATGTCAGTAGATGAGTGTTTAGGGGCACGCAAGGTTACTTTGCACCAATTGCAGGTTTTGGTGGGGCAGCTCAATTTTGCACTGCGGGTGATACCCATGGGCAGGGTTTTTTCGAGGAATATCGCCAGGGCAATGTCAGGCTTAAGGGCGAAACACCATCACACTAGGCTATCGGCGGAGGTGAAGGACGACTTGAGCACATGGAGAGAATTCTTGGTGCGTTTCAATGGGTCGGTGATTTGGCAACAACCAGCACAGGAGAACAGTGAGCTGGAGCTTTACACAGATGCAGCTGGCAGTGTCGGTTTTGGGGCAGTGCTGGGATCAAGGTGGTGTATGCAGCATTGGCCAGCGGAGTGGGTCAGGATGGGGCTGATCCGCAACATCACATTCTTAGAATTATTTCCCATTATTGTGGCACTTCATTTGTGGGGCACTTTGCTTGAAAACAAGCGCATCGTGTTTTGGTCGGACAGTATGTCGGTAGTGATGGCAGTAAACAGTCAAAGGGCAAAATGTCCGTGGGTGCTCCGCTTGCTAAAAGAACTGGTGCGGGGCTCTCTCAGGCGCAATGTGTATTTTACTGCCAAACATGTACCAGGTGTGGACAACACAGTAGCTGACGCACTGTCTCGTTTTAAGTTGACAGAATTCAGAGCTCGATGGCCGCAAGCGGACGTTCAGATGACGGTCTTCCCGGAAAGCCTGTGGAAGCTTGGTGCCCCATTGCTCCTGACCTGATTGCGGCTTCTGTTGTGCCCAAGACTAAGAGTATGTATGAGAAGGCTTGGCAGGTATACTTAGCAGTCCTAAAGGGAGCAGAGTGTGCGGAGGAATTTACACCGCAGGGGGTGCTTCTTTTCATAGTTCGTCAGAGAGAGAATGGAAGGTCAATGTCTCTGGTTAAGAGGCAGTTGTCTGCAATTGCCTTCTTTGCAGGATTGGAAGGGGTGACGGACCCCACTAAGGATACCAGAGTCAGACGGGTTATGAAAGGTTGGGAAAGGCTGGCACCAAGGGGGAAGGATAGCAGGAGACCCATAGATGCCAGTAGGCTGGTAAATATTTTGGGAGTTTTGCCGCAGGTGTGCGTGTTGGCATCTGAGGCGCACCTGCTGAGATTAACATATTCATTAGCCTTTTTCGGGGCCTTGCAGGTATTGGAGCTTATACCAAGATCTAAGGCGGACAAGGAAGGGGGAATCAGCATGGGAGACGTGGTAGTGGCGGCTGACTTGCTTCAGGTTAGAGTGAGGAGGTCAAAAACAGACCCCCTAGGGAAAGGTGTTTGGGTCCAGCTAAGAGCAGTGCAGGGAGCGGGTTATTGCCCGGTGGCGTTGATAGAGAAGTTCTTGCAGATGAGGCCTGGTTGCGGAGATGATAGGCTTCTTCTACATGCTGACGGGACACCGCTGACGAGATTTCAGTTCACGCGACTATGTAAGCGTGCTCTGGGTTTGTTGGGCGAGGAGACTGCTCATTTCACGTCACATTCTTTCCGCATTGGGGCTGCCACGACGGCAGCGAATTTGGGCCTCTCATCGGAAACAATAAAGAGGGTGGGCAGATGGAGTTCATCTTGCTTTGAGCGTTACGTTAGACCACAGCTAGTTTAAGCAGGGGTCAGCGGACTTGTAACTATGCCCTTCTTTTCTTTCTATTCTTTCTTGGACGCTCATGCAGTGGTGGCCAGGTGGTGGACGCAGGTATGCTGGTGTGGAGATTCTGTCATACACAGAGCAGGGCAATGGTTCAACAACTCCAGGGAAGAGAGAGCGCAAAGGGCAAAGGGATTCAATCATCATTGGATAGGGATTGACGGGCAACGTTTGGAGGATCTCAAAGCATATTTGCAGAGGGCGCTAGGTAGCGGCATGCCCATTCCGGACGTGCTGGTTATTCATTCTGGAGCTGAAAGCACGATTCCGGGGGGCAGGAGGGAAGTGAAGGAGGCTCTGTTCTCTACATTCTCATGGGTAAGGAGGGCCTTACCAGACACCACCATATTTTGGTCGGAGGTGCTCACACGCAAGGTGTGGGGTGACAACGCGCCAGCAGCCGCTGTGAACACGTCTGTGAGAAAACTGAATCGGGAGGTAGCAAACCTGTTGATAGGTTCTCTGATATGTTCCATTAGGCATAGCTTGCTGCAGGCATTAAACTCGGATTTGTATTGGGCAGATGGGGTGCATCTGTCCAGGACAGGGTTGGAATTGTTCGTCCAGACCATATTGGGGGCCATAGCTTTGACATCTGGAAGGTGAAGCAGCTTGTGGGGGGGGGGGCGAGAGCGCCAGTTGGCTCCTCGTCCTATGGCGGGGTCCTGAGCAAGAGGAAAAGGGCGGGGACTCCTTTTTGGCGGAGACTGTCTGACCCTGCAACAGGGAGGCAGTCATTGGGGCTCTGGGCTGGCGGGAGAGGGGGCCGTCCTGCTGGTGGTCCTGGACTCTCCGGCCCTACCCTAGTAGCCGGTGCTTGGAGGAAGCAAGATGGGGAGAGCGGATGTGCCAGGAAGGCGCTAAGCAGTGCTATGATGGCTGCGTCTAAGGGTAGACGACGGATAGTTACCTCAAATGGAAGTACTGGAGAGGGGTTGGGTTGTGGCCTGCTGGTACAATATGCCCCAAGAGTGGATCTGGAGATGCCGAATTGTAAATACACGGTAACCTGTGGCGCAAATGTATACTGCGCAACCTTATGTTCAGCAATGTGTGTTGGCTTGGTTTAATTAAAGTTGGTCAAATGTTGACGGTACATCAACGAATAAAGATGGTGTTATTTGACAAGTAATAAAAGCTACGCAGTGAAGACCAACCACTTGTAAAGTGTTTTGTGGTGGGAAAAGGGGGCAAAGGGGGGGGAGTTTTAGGGAAAAGCGGTGAGAACGAATTGCACGTGATATGCCCACTATGAGAGGCACCCCCCGCGCCTAGGGGCGGGGTGCCTTTAGTGGGATTCCGGGCAGGAGGGAACAGTTTCATTTCATGGGAATTGGTCAAGGGGAGGGTCGCCAGGAAATGTGAGAAGGCAAGGAGGTGCGCTGGCGATCCCTCCCCAAAGTCAATAAAAGTTTGGGACTCAAGGGAGTTGCCCTCTTTGTCCTCACGCCTCGGGGGTTGCCGGAGGGTCGCAGCAGGAGGAAATTGCCCACCCACCCATCCCTAAGTTTAATGGTAGAATTGCGGGGTCCTGAGCAAGAGAAAAAGGGCGGGGACTCCTTTTTGGCGGAGACTGTCTGACCCTGCAACAGGGAGGCAGTCATTGGGGCTCTGGGCTGGCGGGAGAGGGGGCCGTCCTGCTGGTGGTCCTGGACTCTCCTGCCTAACCTAGTAGCGGGTGCTTGGAGGAAGCAAGATGGGGAGAGCGGATGTGCCAGGAAGGCGCTAAGCAGTGCTATGATGGCCGCGTCTAAGGGTAGACGACGGATAGTTACCTCAAATGGAAGTACTGGAGAGGGGTTGGGTTGTGGCCTGCTGGTACAACACGCCCCAAGAGTGGATCTGGAGATGCCGAATTGTATATACATGGTAACCTGTGGCGCAAATGTATACTGTGCAACCTTATGTTCAGCAATGTGTGTTGGCTTGGTTTAATTAAAGTTGGTCAAATGTTGACGGTACATCAACGAATAAAGATGGTGTTATTTGACAAGTAATAAAAGCTACGCAGTGAAGACCAACCACTTGTAAAGTGTTTTGTGGTGGGAAAAGGGGGCAAAGGGGGGCAGTTTTAGGGAAAAGCGTTGAGAACGAATTGCACGTGATATGCCCACTATTAAAGTTTCCGTTGGGGGACAAGAATGTCTGGGTAAGGACTACACTGTTTTATTAAATATTCCTGTTTTAATCGTAGCGTGCTGTAAATAAATGTAGTTCAAGTGGCTGTTCAGACTCTAGAAATCAGCTTTAGTGCACCTCTTGTAGGCAGTAATACCAGTGGCAGCTCCTCCGCTAAGGCGGAGGAGCATTGCCCCACTGTTCAAAAGGAAAAATACAATGATAATAATGTATTGTTCTTATCATTGTATTTTTCCTATGGAAGGAAAGGCTCGCGCGGCGGGGCTGGGCAGCACAGCGCAGAGGGAGGAATGGTTTGCACTTCCTAAGTGCGCATGACTGCTTGGCCGGCCCTCTTATGCCAGCCAAGCAGTCCTGCGCACTTTGCATGTTCCCCACCAGGCTGCATTACACAGAATGGTGAGGAACATGCAAAGCCTCCCTGACCCCGTCTGATCACCGAACCACGGCGCTCAGACCAATCACAATGCTGCATTGCAGCATTGTGATTGGCTATTGGGAGCCAATCACAATGCTGTATTGCAGTGTTCTTCTTGGCTCAGTAGAGCCTGTGTGCCCGGTGCTTCCTGCTGCTGCCTGCCGGGATTGGAGACCGGTAGATGAAGAGAACGGAGGATAGGAGGCCATCTGTCCGTTTCAGGTAAGTCCTATTTTTTTTCCATCCCCCCCCCCGCCCTACCACCCCCGTCCAGTAGCAGCCACTACTGAGTAATACAATGAGTGTCAATTTGGAAATTTGGAAATCATTTTGGGTTTACTTTTCGAATTTGAAACTAATACAGTATGTCACAATCTTGTGGTTGTAACTTATTATTATTGGATGCGGTCTTGATTTTTGTTTTTTAAACTGGTCTTTAATTTGTGCAGTAATATATCTCAAGAAAGCAAAAACACGAATTTTTAAATAAATAATAAAATATGTAACATAAAAAGAGAAAAGAAAACGAAATAAAGCAGTTGATTATATCATTATCTCAATCTATCGGTGAGTTTCCGTGCCTTATCAATATCGTATAATTCTATAACGTCAATTACAATTCTGCATTGAATTATTCTGCTGGTAATTAGAAATATTTTCCACCGAACCCACAAATATGGACCGGTTCTTTTTTTTCACACTAATCATTGTGAAGGATAACGTTTCTTCTTTTTCTTCTCTCTAAAGTAGTTCATTGGCAGGTAGCGAGTACATTTTAAAACGTTTTTTCTTAAATATGCTTGTAATGGCATTTTAGCCCAATAGCTTAGCTACCATTTAACTCCTTATAGTTGTTTTTTTCATTTTAATGCACCTACCAATGCAAAATTCCTTTCGAAAGTCTGTTTTACAATATAGTATAAAAATAACATACTCTGCACATTTCTGACACAACTGCAGATGCTTATTTATTTGTTATAATTGTTTGCAACTGAAAACAGGCTTGTGGAGTTGAATCCAGTCTGGTTATTTCGATAACATCTCGTTTGTCCTTGAACTACATGTAACACTTCAATACAGTTCTACCTCCTTAAATGTACCTCTTCAGTTGCAGTTAATTAAGGAAGATGAAACCTTTATAAATATAGATGTACCCTCACACATGTGATCCAGCACAGTCTGGCGCACCGGGATCCAATTAACAAGCACCACTCCAAATGGAGAAGTGAACTGTGAATTGCTTTGCCACAAATGGTTAGGAATCCATTTTTATTTTTTGTGTTCTAACATTTTATTGGCATTTAAATTACTATAGAATAGTTTGAAGATGCATAGGCCTTGCGTCTTACAGGATGCATAACATAGCACAGTATAATTCATTGTATTACAATACATAGAGCATCATATGAGTGCAGTAGATAGCATAGTACACATAATATATGACAGGCATGAACAGCAGCCCCGTATGAGACTAGATGATTGGTACTGATATCGAAGAGCATGCTATTGCTAGTCAGTGGAGTTGCCCAAAGGAATATACGAGAATTTTCCATATAGCAATAGGGTATATTAATTTGGACCTTTAATGGTTTCTTGAAATAGAGCTACTTGAAATTATAAGAGGGAAAAGTGTGAAATCATGTACGAGGGTGGTATAAAGTGTAGCGAGGTGTAGAACCCAATCATGTCAAGAAACCAGTGAGTGTAGTGAGGAGAGAGGAGGGGGGAGAGGAGGGATGCTCAGCTAAATCTCATACGTATCATATGGACTAAAACAAGTGTATAACCCATATTGTTTTCATTTTCCTTCTGAAATCCATTTTAAAGTGTTGGGAAGTTTCATGCAACTGTGCTACTTGGGCTACGTGTATTCTGAGATGCCAGAGATGACAAGAGTGCAATTCCACAGGCCACAAAGCACTGTGTAAAATTGTTAATAATGATTAAAGGGGCAAGGGGGGGAGGGGTGTATATAAATCTATGAACCATGTATATCCGACAAATCTGTGCTCTGTGCAAAAATGGAGCTGGAGGCTGTTTGCCCTGCAGGAAGGGAAGATTTTTATTAGAGGGGGGGTTCTGCAAGATTACTGTTGTCTTGATAGCCTCACTGTCATGTCACTCCATTCTCTAATCTCAAGTTCCCTACACGTGTCTGATCTACGGTGGGCTAGGAAAACATCTCTTCAAGAATGCTCTGAGAACATTTATAGATTTCCCTGATGAACTGCGAGACCTCCCAGTATGTAAATATGTACACGTGAATCTGGGCTTCCAGATCTGTATTTGAGCCTTGTAGTTTTGCCTTAAGATGCCTCCTGAACTCTTTTTCCTAAACCCAGAAGGAGATGTTAGACCTATGTCCTCTGTATCTATTTTGAAGCGTTCAAGGTACATGGCGACAGAGATTCCCCCTCAAAGCAATACGAATTTCAAAGAAAAAATAAATAACGTTACTTTTGCTGCCAAATTCACTAATGCCAGATGCAGTGGCATACCCAGTGCAGTAGGTCGATAGTTCAGAGACTACAATCTGCTACTTCTATAATCGTAGTAGCAAACAGTAGTTTGTTTACTATGAACTGTGGACATAGTGAACATATTACTGTTTTATAGAATGAAAAGGTACATTATTCTGCTTGGGGCCACCCTCTTCTGCAGGGCTTGACATGATTTCCCGTGGAGGCCTTTTCACTACTGCAAGTGATGAAAATTATGTACATTGACACTGCCTTCCACTCCATGTACAAAAGTTTGAGAAGTGCCACCAACAAAATATCACTCTGCGATTCAGGATATTCAGAATTTGGCTGAGCTACTTATTCTTAGATAGATGGAAGAATGTCCTATTAATTAGCGGTCTCAATCATGACTTATGGAGATCTATCATCTCCCAGACAGAAAAAAGAACACAAGGAATGCTGGTTCCCCTACCCCACCCCCTCCCACCGGGAGTATATAAAACATACTTACCCAGCATTCGTTCTGAACTACCAAGCCCTCCAAGGAAGGCATGCCATTCGGGAGGGAGGGTGGGGCGCAATGAATGGGACGAGGGCAACGGGACCAGGAGTAATGAAGATTACCGGTAAGTAATAGGACATTACCCCCAGGTTCCTAAGTCATCGTCCCATTCATGACTTATGGAGAATACCAAAGCTAGACACTAGGGGGGATATTAGCAACAAATGGCGATATTTATTGCTAACCGCGTTTAGCGCGATATTTTTTATCGCCGTCGAACACCGGAATCAATCGACGTGTTAGCGGTGTATTAGCAACACACCGCTAACAGGCGATAGCTTCCCCTTCCGGCGGAAATGGACGGCGATAGATTTAGCGTGACGGCGATAAAAAGCCTGACGCTAACGTAAAAAAAGTGCTGATGTGCCAATTAGCGACGGAATCTGATCGCTAATTGGCACCAGGCCTGCATTTCTCACGTTCGGCGTGAAAATGCACTACAAAAGACCCTCCAAGCAGGAAAAAAAAAAAGGAAAATAGCAGAGGAGCCAGGGATGAAGCTGGGACCAGTGCAGAGGCCACCAAGAACCCCACAAATACCCAGGAGGACCAGCCAGAGCCCCATGTGAAGGCCAAGAGGAAGAGGAACCCCAAGTTCAGCCCGCAGGAAAACCAGATCCTGATTGCTGAGGTGACTGAACACCAACAAGAACTGTTTGTCACCTCCACAGTGACATTGGCAAGAAGAAAAGAAATTTGGCAGGACATTGTGGCCAAGGTGAATGCCGTCGGAGAGAGGAGGAGGACAGTGGACGACTGCAAGAAGCGCTGGCATGATACTAAGCGCAAGACCAAGGAGAAACTAGCAGCCAACCTGAAAGCAGTAATGCAGACTGGAGATGGGAGTCCAGCGCCACAGGAGGAGCTGGATGAGTTGGAGGAGCAGGTTTCCCGAGTCATCAGGGAGGAGACAGTGGTTGGAGTTGCGGGCCAGGACACTGCTGACCGTGACCAGACAGAACAACAACAGGGTGAGTAAGAGCCAGGGACTTGAGGGGATGGGGGCGGATGGGCCCAATGGCACTCGTGCACAATTAAATATCTCGCAGTGCATACACATAATTACTGTGGATCATGTCCTGGATACCCTTGTACATGGTGGCACAGACACATATCACCCTACTCAAACAATACATTGCAAGACACATATTGGCGGGCACACAGACTTTGAAATGTGCATAGAAAACTAAGCACAATATAGTGCAAGATCACCCTCAGACCACAAAATAAATGCCACAGGAAATGGCAAAGTGGCACATTAACTTGAAATGCGGCAGGGCGGCAAAATGGCCCCCTAGCCTCATCACCACGCATATACAAATTGCCTGCACAAGTACGCATCTCTCTCTGACGCAAAATTGATGATGCACTGTGAATCTGACTGATCATGTGCACGAGTAGGCATGCCACCACCAATGTCAGCACACCTGTAACATTGTGCACGTGTGTCTGAGTTGTGTGCAGGAATGTGCATGTGCAAATAGGTGAACTTTACTGCACATACACAACCTTGCACACAACTCAGACACACGTGCACAATGTTGCAGGTGTGCTGACATTGGTAGTGGCATGCCTACTCGTGCACATGATCAGTCACCTGCACAGTGCATCATCATTTTGGCGTCAGAGAGAGATGTGTCCTTGTGCAGATGATTGGTATATGTGTGCTGATGAGGCAAGGTGGAAATCATGACATCCTCACGCATCTCCAGGCAAGTTGCACACTTGCCTGTTCAAGAGATGCAGTCCTGTGTACACCAAGTGGGGAAGCATCTAGTGAGTCTGCATACCAGACACACATGCAATGTCACAACAAAGTGACCATGTAGGCCGCTGGATAAAAGATGCACATCCAAAAATGCACACAAACAGCAGACGACTCAAAGTGCGATGGAATACAATTTGCAGGGGGGGTATGCCTACAACACCACAGTACGTGGACAATGCAGATTAGGAATGTGTCACACAATTATGTACTGCATGCCTTGTATGTGTGACATACTCACAGAACCTAAATGTGCCTGTAAAGCAGTATGACAACCAAAGTATGACAACAAGCAAGGATAGCAAAGTTGCAACAATTAAAGAGAAAGTCAGAAATGCCACCCTCAACCCTTAGGTCAAATTGCACTCCTCCACCCCCAAGTCTACACATCTGCCATACAGAAAACAGCATTCCACATCAGTCCTGATGTGAGTTGCCCATCACACCATCATGTGCAATTAAACTTAACTGTTTGGTAAGTCAACTGTGTCAGTGAACTATTTTGCAGTCAGGTAGTTATAACCCACACGCTAAGCCAGCCATTGATAACCAGAACCAGGACAGCATGTATCATCCATGTCAGCAGCTGCATGGCATATACACAAACACACATCACCCTGCCATTTGCATCTCTTCTGAGGGTGGCGGTGACAAGGCCTGAGCACCATAAATAGGCATCATGAAATGCACATACATCAAATCACAGACCACTTACACACCACACGTGGGGTCAACCTTGAGGGTAATGGGTGTTGACACTGTCAGTTCAGACAGCAGCAACAACAATAGAAACTCACTATGCACCATACTCACAATGGGTAAGCCAACAGGAGGGCAGTAATCAATGCATGCAAGATAAAAAATGATGGACGACATGCACACAAGAACAATGACAATAGACAAAGCTACCTGGATGCACATGTGTACTACATAGTGCAGCACACGTTGAAACACCAAGTAGGCTCTCATTGCTAATTTGCACAAAGGGGGCCCTCCTCACACATAACTCATCTTGCACAAAGCACATGCACATGTGCATTACCCTGCAAAGCTGCGTGTCCATGAGCCACACTGACAAGGCAAGTGACAGTGCATGATGAATAGCATGCCTGCAGGCACAACATCTTAACATGGTGCCGGTCACCTCACTGAGGTGGCTGAGTGTGGACCACATCCTTAAAGGAGCAGGTCACACTCTGACACATCCTTGTGTACATACAACCCCTGACGTAAACAAGACATTTGATGAAAAACAATGCACAAGTCTCCCAACTCTGACCAAGAGCCATATTCCACCCAGCCTGCGACATCTCAGCATTGTAAATGCACAGAAGTGATAGGCTCACTGCCTGAAAGGTATAACGGGCAGTAAAACTAAAGCTGCAGGTGCCACAATCACACAATGCAGTGCACACACATACACATCTTAGCTCATCAACATTGACTAATATGTGGAACAGACTGCATCACTCACACAAATGAACATAGGACACAACATGTGCCGTTTGTGGGTACAAATACGACAAGCATCCTTTGTCATAGCTGTAAACTGTGAGATGACAATGTACAACAACAACATCACATCGGTTATGTCCTCAAAATATTCACTATCCCGCAACAAATAGGCATCTCCCAATAAACAGTCAGAATGTACACTGTCCTGCAGTCTGCTTGTAAACTCATACAATGCATGATCATACATGAAACACACTGTTAATATTTATCTCCCCTATCGCATTGCAGCGGGAGAGACACCACCTCCTGGACAGCAGACTGGCCCAACCTTCACTGATGACGAGGACGGTTACACCACCATTAATCAGGATGAACTGCAAATTCTGCTCAATTCACTCAGCAGCCCACCTCCAGGATCAGGGCAACCCAGCAGCATCGCGGCAACCCCACCCCCTGCACAAACCAACCAGCAGCAAGCACCTCCCACCACATCTGGCTCCCAGGACCTCGAGGACCCACATCTGGCCTTCCAACGCCGTGTGCTAGAGGTCCAGCGGGAGATGGCTGATCAGGTGCGGGTGGGGTTTGAGATGCTGGCGGCCAAACTTGATGCCATACGTGGGTGTCTGAGTCCCATCCGGGACCACATACAGAAGCTCACGGACACCCACAGCCCGCTCGATGCTCTCCAATGGTCCATGGCTGACATTGCTGGAGTCATGATTCTGAGACAACACCAACTGTCTGGTCAGAGTGGCTCCAGCAATCTCAGCCAGGATTTGTCCAACATCAGTAAGATAATGGAGAGCATGGAGCGGATGCAGGCACAGCAATTGGCTGCCAGGGCTGAACACCAGCGCAATGTTGCTGGAATCTATCATGCCCTGCAGCTGCTCATCACTGCATTGCTGCCCCAAGGTCTGGTGTCAATGAATGCTGCTGCTGCTTCTAAATCCTCAGCTCCGCCCCCTGATGTGTCAGTGCCTCACAGTGCTGCACCCACTATACCACCACCCACATGTGAGGCACATGACACATCAGAGGACGAAGATGAGGATGATAGTGCATTATTGCAAAAGAGAAAGCGGTAGCATACATCGACGCCAAAAGGCCTGTTTCTTCTTGGTTCTGGGCTTAGTATCATGCCACGGAAGATCATCTTCCACTGTCTTCCACTGTCCCCTGAAACTCACCTTGGACCTCCACATGGACTGCTAAATCATATTTTTCTTACCAATGACACTGCAATCAGCCTGCGGACTGAACTGTGCTGCTTCCCTTGGACCTGTTACCAACAAAGGCCTCTGTCTGGCCCTCTAACGGGCATCCATGCAATGTGTGGTTGTATGGCCAAGCACTGGTCCAGTCTTCATTCTGTTAATGTAGATTAAAATCTTGAACTCACACCGTTGTGTGCTGTCTATGAACAATCAAGTATAGAAGTCTGTAAAAAGTGTATGGACAATGAATCCACCAGAAGGTACCCCAAGGGAAATACGAGCAATGTACATGTTTTACCTGACACAGATAGGCAGTGAGATGCCCGTGTATGTGTCAACTATCTGTGCCCTCATTGCAAAAGAAATACAATCTAGCTATATCACAACCTATACCCACCTCCAATACGGAATTTGGCATGTGTGCTAAAATGTCAAAGTTTGTAGCAGGCCACAAGTAGTGTCCCCCTTAACAATTGCAAACAATTTTCTCTTGGCATATCTACTCACACTCTACGTGGTGGACAAAGCCTGTTGTGATGGTGCGCATTGCATGTCACATCCCAAGATGGTGCACACCATATTCACATTGATGAAGACACGTAAGGGCACATGTCTACCATACACATATGGAACCACAATGTCTGCCTCAGTGAAGTTGAGTTGCCAAAAGGGACTCAGACCAAAGTGCAAGGCGTCAGTCAGCCCCTTCCTGTGGACAGACAATGCACAACAAATTTTTACCCCTCTCATGCTGTGATCACTGTGAGCGTATTGGGCAATGTGTCTAGGGATGTGTGGTGCACTGCACTTAGCATATAGTCAGATGCAAGGCCAACATTTCAAGGGGGGCATCACTATGAGACAATGCCAGAGGAACAGCTGGGACAAGTGGCTATGACACTGTCACTACAGGGAGCAATGCAACATTTACCCCCTTGTGTGCAGCAGAACAGTGTGCCCGCAACAAAACATTACCTGTGACAAAATCACATTTTGAAAAATTAAGTGAGTCACGAAAGGCATTGATGAGAAGTGAAGTCAGTATACCTAACTGTACTACTCATAAATGCCATTTGTGAATAACATAAAATGTAAAGTCATTACTTACTCTCAGATTACTTATCTGAATCAGGATGACTGTTGTGCCATGTGCCGTACACAATGGACACACAAATTTACTAACTCATGCATGTGCCTGAGTTTGAGCGTCCATGCACAGGAACATATAATTCAGAGGAAGCTGACACACTGGCAATACGCAGAAAGTGTGCAAAGGTCTGTGCAATGTAGATGGACTCAGCACCAGGAGCATCTTATATGCAGGTGTGTGACGGAATCTGTGTTACCCTGCGCATACATCCATCTCTATGATGGATAACATTAGCAAAATATATATACTCTCAATGCCATGTCCCTAGGTTGTGTTGTAAATGTGCAACAATGTGCTGTACAACTATGTGAGTCACACTTAAGATGTAGAACGTGACATACAACAGTCCCTAGAATAGGCCATAAATACTACTTGCCACAGTGCCATCCATGCAAGTTCACTGTGCTCACATCTAAGGTATCCTGACACAATACATCATGCTAAGTAACATGTCATGACCAGACTTACACATTCCATGGATTGTCCAGTGATGGTATGAGTTGCATACAAGCCAATAAGCCACACTCCCCAACATCATCCCTGACAGACGTGCAAGCAGAAATACAAATTATTACAATTTTATTTGAACAGTAAAAATAATTAACGACCCTAAACTAACACTGAACAATAGAACTACTACTAAAATCTAAACTAACTAGAAAAATCTTACTTACCTAACCTATCTACCCTAACTAATCCTAAACACACAACAACATATCTTAGACATCAACCCACCTCCCACCCTTCAGGCACACCACGAGACAGGACAAAGACATCTAAGCTATACATAAACTAACTACACATGTAACCTACACAAAGATATATTGTTTTGTATTTTTTTGTATTTTATTTTCCAAAAAATACATCAACCCCCCACCCAAAGGAAAAGGAAACCTATCCCCAAATACGGCATCATAATAAATATCTAAAATCTACCTTAAAAGCTAACACTAACTTTAACCTACGCTAAAACTACACTACCTAAAAATTAAAAGAACTAACCTAACACTACCTATTAACAGATCTTAAAACATTGGGGGAAGGGAGAAGAGTCCAAAATGTTTTTTAAGGTCTGTTAAGTGTCTGTTCATATCAGCCATTTCCCGCCTCATCTCTGCCAGGAACACATTGTTATCATGAATTACCCTCCTGTCCCTAAATGTAAATGGCCCCACCTGATCGCCAGGTGCAGGTGGGACTGTCCCTTGGGGGGGTGTGGCCGTAGGGGGAAGTGACACCTGTCCTGGCTGGGACCCACCACTGACGCCAGAGGGGCCTGGGATGGGCTGTGTGCCAGTTGTCAAAATCTCGGGCACCGCCTTCCATGTCCCTTTCTTCCGTTCCTCCTGGTGCCTCTTGGCCATGTTGCGGTAACCCTTTGCCACCTTCTTTACGTGCTTGAAGCGGTCCTTCCTCACCTGGAAGCCATGTTGTTCCGCTGGCGTCATGTCATCTGTAAAATATATACAATGGAAATTTTGAGTCCTTTAGACTATGTCAATGTTCTGCAATAACATCTATAATACAAGATCACTTAAACATGGGAGCCTACACTCCAGCGTAACTATGTGAAGTCAGAGAGTGACCTGGACAACGAAATGTTGAAGCATGGATCAGTGACTACATGCTGGGGAGACTGACATGACAGTGCATGGCATGGTACATGTACTGTCACAACCAAATGGGACTGACAGTGTCAAACGATGGTGCCATGACATACCCGGACTGAGGGTGACATGTACAAGCAATCGGAGGAGGGAGGCATTATCCCTCCGTGTGTAGCACCACCCTCATCCTCTCGTGTGACACAGTGCTGCATGATATGTGCAATGCCCATGTGCAGGCCTGTGTGTCCCCCAGCAAATGTGTGCAGTTCATCAAGTTAGCGCCAACACAGGCCCTCTTGCACAAGAGTGCATGGGTGTCTGTGTGCTGGGGGCCTGGTAAATGTTTTGGAAGTTTACCCAACCTGCTCTGGAGCTATCCGGGGACAGCCCTACTCACACTTTCAACTATGCTGCATCATGCAGCACACATGTAAACCCGTTGTATGGATGAACGCTGAGTTATACATGATGCGCTGTCCCGCTCTCCAACACTACTACACAATATGTGAAGTGTTGCCGCAGAGAGGGGGAAACATCGTTTCCTCCAAATTCTCAATCACTCATGCATGTCTTGTATCCGGTAAGCTCACTCCATAGTGAATCAATATAAGCATGCCTTTACAACGCAAAAAGTCACAATGCATTCCCCGTTGTAACAGCACCCTTCAGTCATGATGCTCATAGTGTTTTTAGGGGTAATGCTTTCTCACATATAGCGTTTGATAGCCCTGCATTGTAAAATAAATGACACAGCAATGGAGGCAGAGCCAAACCATGCATGGGAAATGCATGCACAGTAATGACAACACTTGGGACAGAGGAGTTCCCACACCTGGTCCAGAGTCAATCAGGGAATGGTCTCAAGGAGATAGCTTGTCGACACCATTGCAGGGGACAAACATGCCAATGAGATTCATAGGGCCACCTTTGCTGTGTGTTTGGGGAACGTGCCATTGAAATGCTTGGCTCAAAGATACACACTGCCACTTCTTTGAAGATGGCATGCAGCATACCTACAAATTCATAGTGCCAAACTGTGTCTGCGCACTTACAGACTGAAAAGCAATGCCTCCTTGTGCATCATCGGGCACACTTGCACAGTCATCTCATGCAAGGATGTAGATGCATTCCATGTCATCTGATAGTCATCAGCAACCCCACTTACATGTCTCCTCTCCTATCAGTGTCCTGTGCAATCCATAGGCATGTGCT
The DNA here is from genome assembly GCA_963921515.1 of Calotriton arnoldi. Lineage (NCBI taxonomy): Eukaryota > Metazoa > Chordata > Amphibia > Caudata > Salamandridae > Calotriton > Calotriton arnoldi. The sequence goes on from CAWUFW010007888.1 coordinate 269,778, forward strand.
GTGGTGACAGTACCCATAGACCTAGGGGCATATTGACAAGGAAGTGGCGGAGACAGGCGTTAGCCTCCTTGGCTTAACGCCTCTCACCGCCAATTTGGAAATGCAAGTCTGCACCATATTACCAAGGATGTGGTGCAGACTTGCATTCCCCCCGGCGATGGCGGCAAGTCTCACAACTTAGCGGCTAGGCAGGCACACATGCACCAGAGTGCAAGGGTGTGTGTGTGCAGGGGAGGTTTTTTTCTGTACCGGAAGGTGCCCCTTCATGGCCATAACCAATCCTAGTATACCATGTTGTAACTTTCATGTGTGCTGAGTCCTGCAGCACACAGGAAAGATACAATTTTGATTATTGTAAAGTTTTTCTGTATGTACAGGAAGGGCCACTGTCCTGTACATATCCAAACTCAATGTGTGCTGCACAAGGCAGCTCACATGTAAAAAGAAAAAATGATGAGAAATAAAATGTCATCCTCATTTAGCCAGATTACGACCAGGATGTCACTGTTGTTAAATTGTGCGCTGCCATCTATCAACGCAGGTGGCAGCGTCAAATACAATGGGTGTTGCTGTGGAACGCCAACCGCAACACCCACTGCACGCCACTTTCATGCTAAACACAGCGTGAAAGTGTGCCTTATTACAAATGAAGCGTTATTACACGTGAAGTGGATTAACGCTGGCTCACTCATGATGCTAGACCCCTATTGACAACACCACTTCAATGAAAGTGATGTTGTGTTGGCAATAGGGTCTCGATGATATGCACCTTACTTACTATGTGTATCACAGACTGGGGATGGGCAAGGTTACAACAGTGAGACCAGTGCATTGCTCATACTTCACTTACTGATTTGTGCACACTTCTGACTTCAACAATACATCATCACACTGTAGGCAAGGGACATGTGATACACGCCCATACTACATACTACAACGTTGATCATTTGACCCAGACATCCATGACACCGCACTATGCCAATATATTATGTCCAAACTCACCAGTGGCGTGTGGGTCCTCGAAGCTGTCAATGTCCCCCTGTGTGATTGGTGGCCAACCATCTGTGAGACAAGAAAAAATATATGTGTTGGTATCAGACGTTAAATCATATGTGTCATATTCCTCATACCAATCATCACCATAACAGAAAATGCTATGTAACTGTAGTGTTGCGCATCATGTTGGATACATGATTGTGTCCACTTTGACTGCCATTCACAACAGAACAGTGACTGCTGAGTCGGGACAAACCAGACTGTAATGCTAGCTAACATGCACATGCTAGTAGTGTGAGACATCCACAAGGCACCATTACTACATGCATCATGATGTTATACATGCTCTTTGTACAATTGCATTGCTGCCGATCGCACAAGGCAGTTTCACAGAGCTTGTTGATGTATGACAATCTGGACATGTCCAATTTCCTATGACCATTTGTTCCTATTAAATACATTGTCACACATCAACTATGTTCACAGGGCAGCGTAGGTAACGTAACACAATTCATGAGGAAAGCATTTTAACACTACCTTTTGGCCAGCACACTGCTCACATGAACAGTTCCTTGGATAGTGCATGTACAGTCACCCCTGCCGTACACAAACAATATTCTGCATGCACGCACTTTTTGTGCAGGTGTGCCAACTATGGCACAACAGTGCTAAGTGTTGCTCCTGCGCAGTGGTTAACACATACTAGCACCCTATGCTTGTCAATATGATGCAGCGTTGAGTCTCGGATGTGCCAATGTTATGCGTGAGTGCATTACATCTCCCACCTCACTCAGCAACCTTTTTTCACTGTGACACCAGTGTCACACACGTCCTAATTTATTTTAGTTTAAGCAATCACAATTAAATGTAGAGTTTGTACTTACCACCCTGTATGCCAGTCATGACTCCCGTGTAGTCCAAGAGGTCATCTTCACGGGCCAGCAGATCCTGCCAGCGGTGCTTCCACTGGCGCCCGGTACGGTCCACTCCAAAGAACCGGAGCATCTGCACCCGCACATGCTCCCACCTCATCTTCCGCACACTGACATTGTATCCTTGAAGGATATGGCCTCCCCTCTCCAACATCAAGGGCAGGTAGAATTTTATCATCCAGAGGAAGCCCCCCAATGCCCCCTCGGACATCCTGCCCTCCCTGCCCACACCCGGCATCTCCCTGCACACCTGAGAGCCCACAGCCATAAATTATAACCCTCTAATATATCCCCAAAAACTACTAAGAAAGTTAACTACCCCAGACAAACACCGGACAAATTTGAGTACAAGAGACAAAAAAACACACAAAATAAGTACACAACACTTCACAGACACTATCAACAGGACACAGGACACAGCAACACTCTCAAAATCTCAACACTGCAGCACACACCACCAAACACCTCCAACACTCTCCACAATCACCAGCAATGTGCTCAAAAGAGAAAGTGAAAGTGCAAAACACTACTCCAGTAGACAGGAAGCATGCAGACATCACTTCCTGTCTCAATGCAGCCCATTTTTGAGAAAGCGGTAAAATCTGCACGCAAATAGGCTAATGAGTAATATTTAGCATTGTACAATGTGTTGAGCGATGTATTTTTCCATCGGGCGAGTAAAAAAAACATTGCGTTATCGTTGTAGTGGCAAGATCTTCACGCTTACAGCAAATTCATACACAGATGTACAGTCTTAGAGCTAAATTCATTTCAGACACCTATAACAACATGAAATGCTTGATTAGCACACAAATGACACCCTAAATATGATGTTTCACAACACATGACACCCTAAATTGCAACTTTCACCCCAGCTGACACCATAATTGCATATTTCACAACAATAAAATCAATCAATCAGGGGAATTGTAAGTGTGCTACTCACCCGTGGGGGTCACGAGGCGCTGGGGTGGTGGTGCGCAGATCTGTTGGCCAAAGAGCGAGCTCTTGAGGGGCTTCATGAACGTGTTCATGGAGGGAGCGTGTCTGATGTCTGTCGGTAGCTTGGGCCAGGTCTTGGCTGCAATGTTACAGAAGGATCTTCCGCATGCTCAGGCTCTGTGGATGCGAGGGTTTTTGGCCAGTGATAGTTTTGTAAATTGTGGTTTTCTTTTGGGTACGTGTAAGTTGATTCTGTAATTGAGGTATGTGTGTCCATTGTTGTGTAGGCATTTGTAGGCATGAGATAAGGATGTTGGAGCTGACCGTTTTCTCCTCTGTGAGCTGGTGGAGTCATTGTAGGTGTTGGCTGATGTGTATGTGCCAGGGGATGACGAGGGCAAGTATGGCGGCGGTGCTCTGTATTGTCTGTAGTTTGCAGAGAATGGACGTGCTGATGCCAGCGTGAAGTGCATTTACATAGTACAGTCTGCTGGTGATGAGTGCATGGGTGACTGTCTACCTTGACTCAGGGGGGATCCATTTGAAGGACTTCCAGAGGATGCGGAGTGTGTTGAAGAAGCTGTAGGTGACGGCGCTGACCTGTTGGTTCATGTTGAGTGATGAGTCGAGTATAATGCTGATGTTTTTAGCGTGGTCTGTGGGGAGAGGTGGTCTTCTGAGGGCCGTGAGCCAACAGGTGTTGTCCCATGCTGAAGGGCTGGTTACAAGGACGAGGTCTTCTGTCTTCTCGGGGTTGAGCTTCAAGTAGCTGTTGGTCATCCAGACTGCCCCATGTTGCATTACTTTCAGGAAGTTGATAGTGGTGGTGGAGTGGTCTTTGGTGGGTTAGAGGATGAGCTGGGTGTCGTCAGCGTGGGATAGGATGTTGAGGCCGTGTTGTTGGACGATGTCTGCAAGGGGGGTACATGTATATTTTGAAGAGGCTCTGGCTCAGTGATGAGCCCTGTGGGACTCTGCAGGTGATTGTCGTGGGATCAGAGATGAAGTCTGGCAGTCTGCTCCTTTGCCTTCTTACGGTGGGGAATGATTGGATCCAGTCCAGGGCTGTACCTTGGATGCCTGCGTCATGTAGTCTGGTGACTAGTGTGCGGTGGGTGACGTTGTTGAAGGCTGCTGAAAGGTTGAGTAGGATGAGGTCTGCGTAGTGTCCTTGGTCCAGGAGTGTGTTGATGTCGTCTGTGGCATCAAGTAGGGCGGTCTCAGTGCTGTGCTTGCTTCTGAATCCTGATTGTGATGGGTTGAGGATGGCGTTCTCTTTGATTAATCTTGTCAGTTCCCTGTTGACTGTTTTCTCGGTGACTTTGGCTGCAAAGGTGAGGAGTGAGATGGTCCGATAGTTCTTGAGGCTGGTGGGGTCAGCTGTGTGCTTCTTGAGCAGGGCCATTACTTCTGCACGCTTCCATTTGTCTGTGCAGGTGCATGTTTTGAAGGTGGTGTTGATGTTGCGTAGTGGTTCGTGTACATTGGCAGATGCGGCTCTGTGGTAGTTGTGAGGGGTCCAGGGGTCTGTGTGGGCCCCTGAGTGGATGCCTTTCATGGTGTAGGTGGTGTCTTCATCCGTGCCTGGTGTCCATTTGGAGATGGTGGTCTGGTTGGTGTCTCAGGGCTGCGGGTGGTCCGGCTGCTGCGTCCGGTGTGTGGTCCAGCAATTTGTCTTGGTGGTTTATGAAATTGAGGTGAAAGTGGGTTCAAAGGTAATTGCAGATGATACCCTAAAATCATCTTTTACCCCATTTTACGCCCATTTTTCATCTTTGACCCCATTTCACGCCCATTTTTCTTCTTTTACCCCATTTCACGCCCATTTTTCATCTTTGACCCCATTTCACGCCCAATTTTCATCTTTGACCCCATTTCACGCCCATTTTTCATCTTTTACCCCATTTCACACCCTAAATTGCATAAATTAACACAACGGACACACTCTATTGACTTGTTGCCCCAAAACGACACCCTACAATTTGGATTTGTGCACAGAGGACAACCTATGTTTCATGATTTACACAACAGGACACACCAAATATTCGAGTTTGTTAGCACAATTTACACAATTAAGTGTTCTTTCGCACATTTGACACACTGAAGAGCATCTCTTTACTGAGGAGACATTCCCACCATTAATTGAGTATTGTGATGTTCTTTGCAATCATTGTGCTACGTACTCTTTTCATAGTGATGTACTTATGCAGGACAGTAAAATGCAGACGATATGTATGTAGTGTATTTTTATTGACACAAACCGTAATTGGGGTCATTTTGCAGTGATATACATTTGATGGGGACTGTCACAATTTGACGTGCTCAGTTGAAGAAATTGTTTATTATTCGGTTCCTTCGGGCAGTTCCTGCTGCATTAACTGTGGTGTGTGCTCCACCTGCCTCATCTTCATCTTCATCCTGGTCATCGTCCGGTGCAGCAGGCACTTGGATCCATGGAGCATTGGTGCGCACACATATATTGTGCAATACACAACATGCTAGGATGATTTTGTTCACCATTTCGGGGCTGTACAGCAGTCTGCCACCTGTGATGTCCAGGCTACGGAAACGTGACTTTAGCACGCCAAATGTACGCTCCACAATGGACCGGGTGCGTCTGTGGGCCGCATTATACTGCCTCTGTGCCTGGGTGGTGGGGTTTCGGAGGGGTGTCATCATCCACGGGCATAGTGCATATCCTTGATCACCTGTAACATGTGATGGAGAGATGTGTTTATTATTGGTTATGCAGGCTGTGTTGTTAGTGTGGATGGTTTTGTGTGTGTGATTTGTGCTATGTTGGATTTCATGTTAGCCATGTGTCGCTTCTGACTGGTTACCAGCATCAATGCTAATTGCGTTGCCTCACAGTTGATCCGCCGTCTCCCAAGCCATTTTGATTGTGTGCGCTGCGCGGTTGCATCACTGGCACTCCTACTGTGCTACAATGTTAAGGTCATCTGCGCATAACCGCAGACATAACACACACACCAACAGGCACCCTGGCTCTCCTAGCATCTAGCCATTGCACTCATCCTCCGTCCTCAAACTCAATGGCATGATAACTTTCAAATGGCAATAGGGCACACCAGACAAGGATCACGTTCAGTTCTGATGCTGCCGCAAGACCTGCCCGACCGCACAACACAAGCTGTTTCATGTCCAGAGCTGCCACAAAGCAACACTAAGCAGCCCCCTCGTCTGCAGGGACCACTGAGGGCAGGAACACTTCACCCACACCATCAACATCATCAGACGCCACGCCATCCACTCCATGGACTACGTACGCATTCCTGAGCGGAGGCTCCAAATCACATACCACGAATACACAAAATCCATTACAATCTGTGAAATGTTTGCTGACATCAGACTGTCCAAAATCTTCACCACAATGACCCACAAGGCAGGGCACACCTTTGACACCTTCTTAGCATGTGTAAACTTCGACTAGTTCGTCAACCCCACTAAACGCACATGTAGTGACCACAAACGCATACACTTCAACGTCGGTCAACCCCAAGCCACCCTAGACCACATGCAGACCCACACAAAGTTAGTGTAGTAGCTCAGTCAACGAGGTGATGCTACACAGAACCATCAACAGCAACACCCACAATGCTGCAGTAGTTACCAACGGCGCTAGATCAGATTTTGCTGACATGTATCTCCAACTGTGCATACACACTTGCACCACTATGCAACTGCAACATACAGTGTGCAAGAAATGCCACCTCGGTCACAAACAAACTCAAAGATGGCAGATGCATCTGCTGACACATGGAGAAGAACTGGTACAAGATTGAGGATACCATTAAACATCACCACCTACAAGGACACAAAGCTCATATTCTCCATCAACAATACGGCCACACACCAAACCTGGCTTCCAGGAGGGATTGCTGTCAGTTGAAACATGAATGATCACCAGCTGGGGGGTGCTATACGCAGAGGAGACATGAGTCCTTATCCTCATAACAAAACCATCAGCATGTGGCATCACCTGGTGGGACGACAGCTTCAGCAGCCCCCCAGCCTAGGTACGTAGGCACCGCATATGACTCCTCCCTCTCCATGAACCAATAGGTCTACGCAGTGGCCTGCAACTGCTTCAACTGCCTCTGCATCTTCCAAGCAACCTTCAAATGGATCCCCCCATTTTCAGGTAACACAGTCACCCACACAAACTTTGGCATCATGCTGGACTACGGAAACTCACTATATACCCACATGGGCAGGTCTGCACTCAGCTTAGTCCCGACGCTGTGCCTTGTGTAAATACTTTCATTATGGATCAAGTCCCTCCATCACACATACTTGGTTCCCACCTCTCCCCACATTTGCAAATGAGTGGCGGAGGGGCTGAGCCTTTGGGGATGGTTAGTCAACATAGCTAGCCACAGTTCCCACAGTTCCATGTGTTGTTGTGTCTGGTAAGTTGGCATGTTGATTGACGTGTTGTATGAGAAATTATGACATATACATTCTAACAATTGGGAGTTGCATGTATGTGCAGTTGAGGCGTGTGGTGTGTTAAGTTGGTACTTACCAACAAGAACTGCATTTCAGTATGTGCCATCCTGGAAGCGCTGGTTTATGATGGACTGTCGGAAGATGTAGGAATCATGCACACTCCCAGGAAACTTGGCTATGACATTGGTGAACAGTCCCCGGTGGTCCACTATTGCCTGCACATTCATGGAATGTGTATGCTTTCTGTTGCAGTATATGTGTGCACTGTCCACAGGGGGCACAAATAGGACATGTGTGCAGTCAATTGCCCCCAAAACCTGTGGGAATCCGGCTATGGCATGGAAGCCTTGCTTGGTCGCAATCTGTTCCTGCACAGTGTAGGGGAAGTGAAGGTGCTGGGGTATCAGGCTGAGTATGCCATCCAAGACAGTAGGGAGGAAGATTGAAAAGGCTGCCTGTGATACTCCGCCGACTCTGGCCTTTGTTGGTTGAAAGGTCCCAGAGGCCAACATGTGCAGCACAGCCAGCAGCTTTGTCTGCGGAGGAATGTTCATTCTCCGCTGTGTTGGTGCCTTCAGCCTGTGGGCTATCAGGTTCAGGATGTGTTGGATGGATGTCCTTTTGAGCCTATAGTGGGCAATGAAATCCTCTGGCCTTAGGTCTGCGAGGCTGACACCTCTGCGCAGGGCCCGCAGTCTTCTTCGGCGCTGCCTCGGTGGTGGTCCTGGGGGAGGTGGCAGTGGCGGTGGTGGTTGTTGCCTTCGTGGTGCTCCAAGCTGAATGAATAGAACCTCCATGGCATCAGTGGCTCTTCAGATGGGTCTCTGGGCTACTCTCCCTTATATACCTCCCTTTTTCACCATTTTTAGACCAGCTTTTTTCTGGTCTTAAGTTCCTGCTGCCCAAGGGCCTTAGCGTGACTTTTTTTATCGCTTCGCGGGTCTGGGCCAGCATTGCTAATAGTGCGATGTGGTGTTAGCGACTTTTTTCGTGAAATTTTGAGAAGAAACGCCTACTTTGCATATCATTAGCGAAAACTATCGCTGGCATACACGGCGATAGGAAAATTGGCCGCGATCACCATAAAGCTATCGCTAACGCTTGCCAGCGACAGCTTGATGATAGGGCGATCAATTAACGTCGCGTTAGCGGCACAAAAATGCCGCTAAAGCGGCGAAAAATTGCTTGATAATATGCCCCTAGGCCTTCCGTACCCAAAACAAAACACCTAGGACACCACACGAAAAACACAGTTAAGAGCACACAGCCTGCAACACCCCTAACCCAAAATTGACATCCCCCCCCAAAACATTCTGAAGATGATAATGGCAAACAAAAGTATTGGGGAAGCCCATGTAGCTGCCTGACAAACCTCAGTAATGGACACCCCATGCAATTCAGCCTAGGAGGCTGCCACCCCCCACTTGGAACACCTCTGCGCCCCCGCTGGAGTAGGAGCACCAGCCAGGGAATAAACCAGCTCAATCACCTGCTTGAGCCACCGACTAATGGACAGTGAGGAGGCCTTATCCCCCTCCGAATAAGACCCAAAAGCACCATACAAAGCCTCAGATTTATGAAAAGACCTAGTGCGTTCCAGATAGACCATGAGAGCCTGTTTCACATCCAACAGGGACCAATCCAAGTCCCCAGAAGAGCCAGAAACCTCCACCAGATCCGGCAGTACCAGCTCCTGGGACTTATGGAATTGAGACGCCACCTTAGGCACAAAAGACGCATCCAACTTCAAAACCACCCCATCATCAGAAAACAACAAATAGGGTTCCCAGGCCATCAGAGTACCCAGTTCACGAATCCGCAGAGCAGAAGTGATCGCCACTAAGAAAATCACCTTGAAGATGACAAATTTAATATCAATCAACTCCAACGGTTCGAAGGTAGCCGACACCAGAGCCTTCAACACCAGTGGCAAATCCCATAAGGGAAAATGCGTCTTCACCACAGGATGTGCAAGAGAGAAACTGTGCAGCGATCTGACAACCAGATCATGTACATCAGCCAGGTTACCCCACGGGGCCCAAAAAGCCTTAATGGCAGCCCACTGAGCCCGTAAGGTAGGCACCGCAAGGCGCTTCTCAAATCCCTCCCACAAAAACGGTAACACATCCATCAAGGAACATTCCAATGGAGACAAATGGAGGGAACCACACCAATGACCAAAATTCCCCCAATGCCTTTCCTAGGATTTCAGTGTGGAAGAACCCTCACCTATCAAATTCCACACCGAGAGATGGAGCCTCAGGAGAGCCAGAGATGGGACATACCGCAGAGGAGAAGGGAAGCATGGAACCATCCATGGACCCTGAACAGCCATCAGCCAGAGACTGGAAAACTATGACCGACAGGGCTAAAAAGTCACCACCACAATCACCATCCGGTACTCACTCCTGAGACACGCCAGAAACTGGGGAACCAAAGCCATCAGCAGGAAGGCATATAACAGGCAGTTGGGCCAAGGTGCCGTCAGTGCATCCACCCCCCAGCCCCCCACCTGAGGAGCCTGACAGCAAAACCGAGGAACCTGAGCATTGTGCCGGGTAGCAAAAAATCGAGGAAAGGTACACCAAACCTCCTGCACACTTGTTGAAAAACCTCTCGGGTAAGAGACAGCTCGTGAGAGGAAGGGAAGAACCAGCTGAGAGCATCTGCCACCCCATTGTTCACCCCCGAATATACACAGCTCACAGGGAGAGAAGGTGTTGTTCCACCCAGAGGAATAAAAGCCGAGCCACAGCATTGAGGGACCTGGACCGGATCCCCCCCCTGATTGCCACAGAGACCTGGTTGTCGGAATGTACCAGCAGGTTGTGCCCCTCCAGAAAGGCTTGAAACCCCCCAACAGCCATGGAAACAGCCATCAGCTCCCTCCAATTGGAGGACATCCACCCCTCCCTCAGAGATCAGAGGGCCTCGCACCCCAACCAAACATGCTGGCATCTGTTGTCAACACCAACGGGGGGTCTGGCTGCCATGACGTACCCCGCTTCAGATTGTCCACAAGAGTCCACCACGCCAGCTGCATGCACACTGCAGGGGACAAAGGAACCACCTGATCGATGTTGCCGGAGCGAGGATCCCACACCGACAGCAGATACAGACATAGAGGGTGGAGGTGGCCCGGGGCCAAGGCACCAGAAATATAGCTGCCGACACATATCTCAGCATCTGCAACCACAGGCAGACAGACAGACAGGACTTGCCCATCACCTCCCGGGCCAAGGATTGAAGCACCGAATCCATGGAACAGGCAGGAACACTCTGTTCAGGTTAGTTCAAAACCAGGCCCCAATGAACATCATGTCCTGATAGGGCACCTGTTGACACTTCTCCCAGTTCAGGAGAAACCTATGCATCTTGAGAGGCACACACTATCTCCAGATTCCCCAGGATCAGCTCCTCCGATGGAGGAGCCAATTGCCCAGCTAATGGTATAATTGGATTACTTGGAGATGAAGGGAAGCCACCACCTTGGTAAACACCAGGGGGGCTGACCGCAGCCCAAAAGGTAGGACCAGAAACTGTTAATGCACCCCCCTGCTGCAGAACCTCAGAAACCTCTGGAAGAGGGGATGAATGGGTACATGATAGTACGCACCCTGCAAGTCCAAGGTGCACATTAGATGGTCCTTCAGCACCAATGGTATAATCCTCTGCAGGGTCTCCAGCTCGAAGGGAGATGCAGCACATGCTGGTTCAGAGCCTTAAAATCCAAAAGCAGCTGGCAGCCTCCTGTAGCCTTTGCCACCAGGACAGATGATTGAATAAATCCCCCCACCTCCAAAGGGTTGACCGCCTGAATGGTTCCCTTCTGTAGCAGAGAAGAAATCTCCTGTGCCAGAGCCACCTGTTTCGTCTTACTGGAAGGCCAATTATTCGGACGGACACCTCACGCCAAAGTGACCTCCCCAGACTCGATTCTGTATCCGTGTCACACAATGTCCAACACCCAGGCATCGGAAGTAGATTGCTCCCATGCCTGGAGAAGTGCTGGAGGCGACCACCTACCACAAAACCTGACCCATCATATAGTCAGGAAAGAGTCCTAGGAGGGGGGGATTTGGTCTTCCTATTCCGACCCTGTTTTGTAGCGAACAGTCCTTGAGACCTGGTGAACTGCTTCCTGGAAGGGGAACGAAAAGGCGATTTAGACTTAAAGGACAGTTTCTCACTAGCTGCGCCTTTGAGAGAGGAGGAATGTTTCTTCTCCTTGAATAACTTATGCAGCTTATCCTCCAATTCTGTCCCAATCAACAAAGATCCCAGAAAAGCTAACCTCAGAGCGGACGCGTTCTGGGCAGAATCAGTCCTCCAGTCTTTAATAACAATATTCCTACGGGCTGCCACACAAGCCCTCCTGCAAAGGGCTGAAGCCTGGACCACATCAAAAGAAACATCCAAAAGATATTCCACTTGGTGTTCAATCTGATCCAGAAGACCAGCACAGTCAGAGGCTTTGTCTAAGGACCTGAAAAGTGCTTTGAGATCCGTCAGCAATGATTGCGTCACATAGGTACCATAGATCCCAGCCCGAAGAGCAAGATGGGAACCTGAATAGACCTTACGAAGGGAGGCATGCACCTTCTTATTTACCCCATCCCTAATGACCGCATCTTCCGCCAAGGAGGTCTGCCCCACCAGACTGGCCACAAAGAAGTCTATAAGAATGGCATCCAGCAGGTCTTTCTGCATATCCTGCAAGGGGTACAACTTTTCCATGAAGCGGGGCAACATAATCTTATCCTGGTCACGCCACTCCCTCTTGAGGACCTCAGAAATGTACTGATGGACAGGCACATCCTGGGGTGCCAAACTCTGGAATTACCACAGCAAGCCCCCAGATGAAGTAGAAGGTATTTCTCCATCCAGGAAACCCATATTCGCTTTCACATGCCTGATCAAGTCCCATGTTTGCCTACAAGCGAGGAAAAAACATAAAAGACCATCTTGTTAAATCATCCACTGAAGTTAAAAGGAAGATTAACACTCTCGAATCCACATGGGGTTTACCTGAAGTTAAAGGCCATTATAAATGTGGCAACTGTGTAGCTTGCCCTTACACTGAGAATACCAACTCCTTCAAACACGGCAACTGTACCCATAACCTTGAGTTTTTTTCCAACTGCAATACACGTAACGTTGTATACTGCATTTGGTGTCCTTGCGGGCTACCATATATTGGACAAACTCAACCTGTCAAGGCCCGTATCGGGCAACATCGCAGTCGTATTCGACGATCAGTTGCCAATGCCCCGTTGGTCTCTCATTTCAATGAAAAACAGCACACAGCAGATGAGATCAGGTGGCAGGTGATTGACATTGCAAGAGTCCCTGAGAGAGGGGGAGACATCACACAAATCTTACAGAGACGTGAATGTCACTGGATAGACAGAATTGACTCAATATACTACGGACTCAACTCCGCTGAGGAATGGCGTGGATTCGTCGCAACACTGAGTCTCTAAAACATGGTCCTGTTTCAGTACATGGCCTTATCATATGGTTTTTTGATTTTATTTTTCGACAAAACCAGCTTTAGTCTTATTTTCTGACCATGTGGCACTTTTCAGTTGTCCATGTAATTAGATACTGTTGTTTTGTCTTTATTAACAATGTACATTGTTCCTTAAATGCACTCATATGTTACCACTAGTACTTCCTTATGCAAGTTGTAACCAACATGGATCTATTGCCACTTATGTGATACTGCCATGTAGTAGACATGTAAATTATAAATATGTGTGTATCCATTGAGAAAAATAATGTGCACCCTGTTCTCCGATCACTACGTGTTATTGCTCACATTTCCGCTTGAACCCAGCAGTTTCACGGGGGAAGAGAGCCACTCACAGCGGGTCCGACGGACTCCATCCTCCAGGCTCCTCCGCTCTATTGCACTTCTGTTCGCAACCTGTAGCGCCCGGAGGCGCTTAAAAGCAACATCGAGGCTCCCGCAGCGCGCGACGCGCTTGAACCCAGCAGTTTCACGGGGGAAGAGAGCCACTCACAGCGGGTCCGACGGACTCCATCCTCCAGGCTCCTCCGCTCTATTGCACTTCTGTTCGCAACCTGTAGCGCCCGGAGGCGCTTAAAAGCAACATCGAGGCTCCCGCAGCGCGGGCGCGCTTGAACCCAGCAGTTTCACGGGGGAAGAGAGCCACTCACAGCGGGTCCGACGGACTCCATCCTCCAGGCTCCTCCGCTCTATTGCACTTCTGTTCGCAACCTGTAGCGCCCGGAGGCGCTTAAAAGCAACATCGAGGCTCCCGCAGCGCGGCGCGCTTGAACCCAGCAGTTTCACGGGGAAGAGAGCCACTCACAGCGGGTCCGACGGACTCCATCCTCCAGGCTCCTCCGCTCTATTGCACTTCTGTTCGCAACCTGTAGCGCCCGGAGGCGCTTAAAAGCAACATCGAGGCTCCCGCAGCGCGCGACGCGCTTGAACCCAGCAGTTTCACGGGGGAAGAGAGCCACTCACAGCGGGTCCGACGGACTCCATCCTCCAGGCTCCTCCGCTCTATTGCACTTCTGTTCGCAACCTGTAGCGCCCGGAGGCGCTTAAAAGCAACATCGAGGCTCCCGCAGCGCGGGACGCGCTTGAACCCAGCAGTTTCACGGGGGAAGAGAGCCACTCACAGCGGGTCCGACGGACTCCATCCTCCAGGCTCCTCCGCTCTATTGCACTTCTGTTCGCAACCTGTAGCGCCCGGAGGCGCTTAAAAGCAACATCGAGGCTCCCGCAGCGCGGGACGCGCGCGGGCGCGCCTGGGCGAAGCCCGGGCCAAGGGCGGGCCCGTCCGCGCCCGTCAGCGACCGGAGGAGGCCGTGCTGGGCCAACTCTCTGGGCTGTTCCAGCATTTAAGTTTGAAAGTTATTTTGAAAAGGAGATTGAAGTATTGGATGGATTATAAACAAATATTTTAAGGTACTGTCAACTATTTTAAACCAAATTGCCATAGTTTTTTTTTTAAAGTGTCTTTATACAGAGTCAAGGAGGTTTTAGGGGCTTAGGGTCTATTATGGGTAAAAGGAAAATACTTGCTGCACAGGGGGTACGTCGGGGGTCTGCATGGCGGGCAAAATTGATTCATTTTTGACCAAAGCCGCCCATGCAATTACTCAGGAGATAGCCCTGACTGAGCGAAGGCTATCTGTAGAGGCTGGAAAATGTCTTCAATCTCCTACTACAAGGGAGGAGGGAGAACAAGGAATTCTTACAGCTGTTGCGGCCCATTCAGAATATCCAAGCCAAATATCCACCCCTGATGAAGTTAACAGGTCTTCTAATATCCCAGTGGAGGGAAACGAAGCGGCCCCAGATTTACCACCACCGCCCAAGAGAAAACGATCTGCACAAAATAAATCTCCAAGGAAATCACTCCGGCAACAAATTCGGACGCAACCATCTCTGAATCAAGCTTTGAACAACGAGCATTTATTAGATTCTTTATTTTTAAAACTCGAATTAATGACAAAAAAACTGTTGGCGCCAATAATACAAAAAATAGAAAATGTTGAGGAATTATTTTACAGTTTTGTGCAAAAAACTATGGGGACAGGGGTGGAAATCCCATTTCAAAGTAAGAACCAATCCCAACCCGATTTACCGGGCCAGTGCTTAAATATTGTAGGAACAAATGATGCAGTTAGTAGACTCGGGCAGTCAATAACATCGGAGGTGACAGGACGGGTAGTCAAAAGCCCTGTGGTAGTCCAGGCTAGAAGACTCCCGAACCCTGAGAGGGCACTTTTACCTATACGTAATCAGCCTAACCATGGTACTTTTAAAGTTGCGAATCAGAGCACACTTGACTTGCCCCCTGCTTCTGCCCCGTTAGTAGCAGTTTTAATGGAAGTCCCTTCTCTTTCACAAGATGCTAGGGAAACCACTCAGGACCTAATATATAAAGTAACCCATTGGTGCTCTAAAAATGTAATAAATGGCCAGAACATATCATCTGATATTATTATGGCTAGAAGAGCGGGGTGGATAGGCTACCAAACAAAAAAGCATGGCGCAGGTGATTGTATAGTTGTTAACTTCAAGGATCCAGATAAAAAGAAATGTTAACACGATGTGCATACCAGAGCAGTTCAAATTCTCAAATCAGGGTAGTCCCATTACAATATTTTTACCCCCAAGCCAGTGCAGACGCCCTATGCAATGGCAATGGCAAACAGTTCGGAAATCAGGGGGTCCTGTTGTGAAAACAAATACAGAAAATAACTTACCATTGAGTAACAGATTCCAACCCCTAGAAAGCCTTCAAAATCTGGATGAAAATGACTGACTAGGTCCGGAAGATAAAATCTGTCAGGGTATACCCCCAAGTAATATGACCCAAATTGCACAACTTCCATCAGTTCCGGATCTTGTTGAGATAGCTATAAATATCCCAGAATCTTCCCCTACCCTAATTCCCACCGTGGCTAAATACGAAAAGGTCCTTTCATAGAACATAGCGGGTTTAAGGTCTAAAAAGGAAATCTAATCTGGGAAAATTTTCTTTCAATGCATCATATTATTGCCCTCCAGGAAACCTGGGAAGCAAATGATTGTTTTTATTTAGATGGCTTTATTTCGTTTCATAAATGTGCAATTTCATCGAACATGGGTAGAGCCAGAGGTGGTTTGTTGCTAATGTTTTCACTAAAGCTTTCTTGTAAAACATGTTTGGTTGACTGCAAATCTGAGAATGTTTTGGCTGTAGAACTGTCTTTTAAGAATCGTGCCACGGTGTTAGTGATACATTTTTATAATTCTTTCTCTAGAGGGCATGAGTTGGAACATTTACAAGTTTTAAAGGAGTTTCTGGAATGTTATGAAGAGACCAAACAAGGTTATTATGATGTAATAATTTTAGGGGATTTTAACATTCATCAATGTTATTTAAACTGTGTTATAAGCCAGGACCAGGGGAAATTTACTCTTTCACGTAACCACTTTGAGCACACACCTTCAGGCATTCTGTTGGAATTTATTCTTTCGAATCAAAATGTATGCTGCCTTCAACAAATGGATAATGTAGCTCCGGTACCAACTTATGTAGGAAATGGAAAAGCTAGTATTATTGATTACATTTTATTGTCTGCTCCGTTAGTTTCGTTTACTGAGGACTTATTGGTTACTTGGTTAGGTCTTAGTGACCACAATCCACTTAGTGTTGCCATATTATCCTCCGTATTTAAATCTGGCGATCTGGCCAGTTGTCCAATAAATACTAATATTAGTACTAAAGACCAGGGACGCAGGCTAAAATGGGAAAAAATAGTCTCAGACAACTTTTTTAACAACTTGTATACAGTTTGCGCTCATGAAATTGAGACCTGTTTAGATCCCATTATACAGGACAGTTCTATTTTAACAGCCTTCGGGAAATTAACGACACAAATTGAATCTGACCTCACAATTTTTGGTGGGACCAGTCGCCAGAAGGCTGTAAGATGGTTTAATGGAGCTTGCTCAATAACCCATAGAGAGCTTATACAGGCACTAAAAAACACCCCTAGGGACAAAATTGAAATTAGGGAGAAAAGAAAGGCCTATAAGACAGCAGTCTGTCATAGGAAAAAGGAGCTAAGGGAACAGGCATGGGTAGCCCTACAACAGGCCAGTGTACTGAAAGACAGCTCGAATTTCTGGGCGGTAGTCAATAGTCCCTTTCTCTCTGAAACCACTAACACTAATTCTGACTGTTTAATTGCAGCAGATAAATGGGTATCGCACTTTGGAAACATCTTCAGTGATGTAAATTTGGGAGAACAAAAGATATATAGGGAAGGGGACCGAACCAGCACATTAATCCACTTTAGTGTAGAGGAGGTCTATGAAGCAATTGTGTCTACATCCAGTGGGAAGGCCCCAGGCCCAGATGGGGTACCGGCCGATTTGTACAAAGCAGACCCCACTGTATGGGCTGGTATATTGACAAATGTTTTTAATGCTGCATGTTCATATGGACAACCAACATCTTGGGGGAAGGCAGTTATTGTTCCAATATTTAAAAAGGGCGCAAGGGATGAACCCATATGTTATAGACCGATCTCACTTTTAGATTCTGCAGCAAAAATTATGGGAAAAACTGTGCTAAATCGATTAACTAAGTGGCTAGATGATCTAAACGTTATTTCCGATTTGCAATACGGTTTTAGGTCAGGAAAAGGGACACTGGACCAATGCTTAAATTTACACCTAGCAGTTGGGAAGTATACCATCGCTAAAAAGGGTATAATACATCTGGCATTTATGGACCTGACACAAGCCTTCGACTGTGTAAACAGATCAAAGTTATGGTCCATTTTAAGCGATATGGGTCTTGAACCAGTACTTGTAGATTTTTTACATGCTATCCATGAGAATAACACAGCGGCCGTCAGATATAATAGTAACGGGGACCTAACAACTGCCTGGGATGTCAAAAGAGGGGTACGCCAAGGTTGCATCCTGGCTCCCTCTTATTTACACTATATATAAATAATCTGGGAGATGCTTTAATAGAAAGTTGTGAAGACATCCCGAGATTTGGTAACAAGATGATCCCTGCACTTTTATATGCGGACGACACAGTCATATTAGCTAGAACAGCGGTGGGACTCCAATTACTTTTAGATGCTTTTATAGTTTTTATGGACTCTTTAGATCTTTCGACAAATTTTAAGAAATCGCATACGATGTCTATTGGCCCTGGTAAGTCCCAAAAAAGTTTAAATTTTATTGTAAAGGGACAGAATTAACGAAGGTTCCAACTTTCCCTTATTTGGGGGTACTCTTTGACGAGCGTGCCTCATGGTGTCCACAACTTTCGCAAAAAAGAATATTCTTGCCAGAGCTACAGGGGCAACATTAAATTTTGCAAAAAGATTGGGGTCAAAACCCATCCCGGCCTTACTGAAGATATATAAGGAAAAATGCATCCCCATGGCAACCTACGGTAGTGACCTTTGGGGATACAAAGAAGGAAAGGATATTCAGCTTGAGGAAGACAAGTTCCTACGTAAGATTCTGGCAGTTCCGCAATCCACTCCTGCATATATAATACATGAGGAACTAGGGATGGGTTATATATCAGATTATATTGCTGTGGCTCCATTAATGCGCTGGCTCAGAGTCTGGGCAAGTCCCATTACAAATTTAAACCAAACAATTATAACTGATTGTGTAGCGCTAGATAGAGCCGAACATATCCCCTGGTTAAAGTATTTAAGGGATTTGACAAGCTGGTTAGGCTGCCCAGATTTATTTATAAGCCCCAAAATCATGGATAAAATTAAAATTAGAAAATTTAAAAATCAGTTTTTGGCAAAGCGCCAGGGTTTAAGGGAAGAAAAGGAGTTACTAAAACCAACGGTAAGACGTCATGCTTCTTTATCGATGCAAAACCAAGTTCAACTTTATTTATCAATTGTTGGTAACCCCTTTCATCGTTTTGTTTTAATAAGATTTCGTCTGCAAATGGCTCCCTGGTTTTTGTCAGTTCCTCAGGGCTTTTTAAACCCGGCACTTTAGAACCGTGCCCTTGTGATAATTTCTCTGAACAGGATACTCTTCATTTTATTTTTTTCTGTGACTATTATGTTTCTTTACGCAAGAAATTTATATTACCACTTCTCAGAGATTGTCACTTTGCACAAGTTAGGCCAGCCCTATTATATCTTCAGATGTTAGCTTCCCCCATGGTCTGTTTTGGGGTTGCAAGTTTTTTAACGGGAGCCATTAGGCGCAGGAAAAATTTGGTCTTTTAAACTGTTATTATATCTTTTATATGTTTTAATCTAGAGGCCCACTAAAAAATGAGAATTATTCGATCTGACTGAGTCCGTTTTATTGTACTTTGCACTTTACAGAAAGCCCGGTATTGTAAATCTTGCCGGTCTTGATTCCCTGACTGACAATAGGAGTGTCACAAATGCGGAACATTCTATTTTGAGTTTGCTTTTTTGCACTTTGCACTTTATAAAATGTTTTTGTACTATATGCATCCTCGGCTTAGAATTCCTGGTTATTGCAGGAACAACACAAGAGTAGTCTATCTTGTATTTAATAATGTTTGCTCATTTGCACTATGTATTTTATAAATTGTTATCGTTGTGTATGCATTTTAAGTTTTGGTTGTCAGGCTGACATTTTAAACATTTTTTGGTGTTTTAAAATGTTGTAAAGAAACGTATGGTTGTATGATATGTTTTTCTTTTATGACATTAAGTTGTCGAATAAAGTATTTTGACTGACTGACTGCTCACATTTCCATTCTACGCGCATACTTTACTCCGTGCCAACCGTGTCTATATTCAGATCTATTGCGCTTTCCTTCCATTCGGCTAACACACGGCCGTATCTGTTTTCTCTTTCCACTGTATATCACTGATTACCGGATCACTCCGTATCGCGGCAATCCCCCCGATGCCTGCGCACGGCTCCGGTATCGCTCCCGACATCTCTATTTATAACCGCGTGCACGTCGGCCCCACGTTACTGACCGTCAGCAGACCGACGCTTGCAGGCAGCTGTTAGCACGCATCCCTTGTGCTTCTTGGAACTTTGAATTGAGGTAAGAGACCGGTCCCTCAGTGCGCCCCACACCCATAGACAGAAGGGCTCTTCGTGGTCGTTTATGTTTGGATTCCTTTATTTCAGGATTCCTTCCTTTCTTGTAAGCGGACACCCTACCACATCCAGGCCTGCCACTACTAATCGTCACTATCCCGTGACCCCGCCCGGGTAAGATTCTTATTTTTCTGACCCGTTTTCCACAGTTGCTAGTTAATTCTGCCAGCACACCTTCCATAGTTTCCTTCTTCCCCCTAGAGTTCCGTTAATCATCCTGACCTTCCTTCACTCTACATCGTGATCGCCGGCTCTCACACTCAACAGGGGTAAGTGTCGCCCCTCATTGCCATTTAGATAATATTGACAACGGAGCCCCCGAGCCTCTCATCCTTACACTGTCTCTCTTTACCTTATACTCCACCAGAACCCGGCTGGGTCTCCCTGTGAGTATTTTTCTTCTTATTTCACCCACGGTTGGCACTTTTCACCAGAGCTGCGCGACCTGCAATTCAGGTATCCTTTGCCCCTGATTAACTTAATACTGGGCTGGTACCGGGTTCTTCCATTTACCTTACACCACCTTTTGCTCTTTTCTCAGATGTCCCTGCTATCATAGGTCCTGATGAGACCCTACATTCTAAAAAGGGTCGAAACGTCTGTCGACACCATTGATGAAAGTGAACCAGTCACCCAGCACTTATTATTGTATATGGTTGCTGTACAAAGTGTGACATTTTAGATGTGGTCGCTTTCGATAAGATAAAAACGTGAAACCTTGTAAATATTGTCACACTTGGTCACTCAACTGTTAGGTTCATATTACACTTGGGACACCTTGCACGAATGTATATAATTCTTTTGTACAAAGTTTCTATATGGTGTGAATAATACATATTCATGTGTTGCAAAAACCCATTTGTGTTTTTGGTCCCTCTATCTGTGACATCATTATAACCCTTGTATCGCGATTGCGCATTAGTATAATTGCAAACAGATACTTACTATTCCACAGGAACCATTGTTTTCTTGGTATGATCAAGTCCGGCAGCATGTCCTTGGAAATATATTTTCTCTTCCGTTCCTCAGGCCCTTACCCCTCCTCCTCTGACCCTGAAGAAGGAACTGGCACCATCCCCTTAGGTTTAGAGGAGTCCCTCAGTTCTAACAAAGTCGCCCTAATTACCTTCCCTAACCAGGCACCTCTGGAGCACTCCATTCCATGCTCTGATGTGCCAACCACTCACTGCCTGCGTCTGCCAATCAGGCCCAGCCGTCAGGCAGAGAGGACCGCGACTCCGATACACCCCAGCCACCAGGGGCCAGACTTCCATTTCGCCCCATCTCCTGGCGAGCCCCGCAGACGGGGCACACTACGGCAGCGAGACCCAGGAACTTCCAAACCGCTGCTCCCGCCCAGCAGGAGTAGCCCAGCAAACCTCATCCCATTCTGTCGGCACACAGAAAAAGAACAGAAAGAATGCTGGGTAAGTACGGTTTTTGTACTCCCGGTGTGAGGGGGTGGGGTAGGGGGAACCAGAATTCCTTGTGTACTTTTTTCTGTCTGGTAGATGATAGATCTCCATAAGTCATGAATGGGACGAGGATTTGGAACCTGGGGGTAATGCTGGTTCTGGCTCAGCAAGTTTTTTCTAAGCCCTAGAGTTATGATAGTGGCCATTACTTCTGTTTTCTTGTTTTATGAATAGGGTTTACCACAAATTTGCAGTTTGTTGTTCATTGAGTGCCCAAGATAGACTGAACATGGTCTGAATATTACAATCCTGTATTGCAAAAAATCAGTTTAAAATTATGCCCCACTGGAGTTTGACCAATAATTGACTAGCATTCAAATGACTTGTACCGGAGAAGACTCAGTACAATGCATGGTATAAACACCCCCTGCGTACATTGAAAGGATACTGCAAATCACCAAAGAGTTCTATGATGGTATAGAGTAAAGAGGTTGAAGGTTGAGATCCTTTATAAGGCCATCAAACTCCAAGGTATCTTGCAATATCTTTATAATATACATCACGCAGAATTTTATTCCTCATCATACATGGTTATACTATCACCCTTCTCACAAACTGCTTAAATCACTGGTGTATTGATCTTTCATATGAAAGAGAGGATGTGTGGAGAAATGAATGAAAACTGAATCTTCAGTGCAAAATGAAACTCACCAAAACGCAGACAGACATTTGTTGCAAAAAGATATTGGAATCAGTTTAATAGACATAAGGTTTAAATAAACAATATAGCTTAGAAAGTGTAGACACATGCAGAGAGATTCTGACTTTCTTATAATTACCCAAAGCATGCAGAAAACAAATGACATAAGTTTATAATTTCTGCAGATCACTACTCATCTATCAAAAACACAGCTGAAAGAACACCCAGGTTTCCTTTTTGCTGTTTAAATTGCAGCTTTAATGATGCTGATTTTCCACTGGTAGCTGGCTCTGGCAGCAGGCATCATCCCAACAGAACACAAATGTAATAAGTTAATACAGCTAAGCAGGTATGTCATTTCTTTATTATACACAACTAGAGACATCACAAGTCTCCTGTAGTAAAGAAATTAGAAACAGGCTTTTATATAGGGATTTCAGGCTGGCATGTATTATAAGACAACAAAACAAGATTTGTGGCTGTAGAATTGATATTTAAATATAATATGCAGCACATACTCTGGCTCATTTAAACATAAGACATTATCTACAAGGTGCTATTAACATAACCTTTTTCTTCACTTCACAGCTGACAATAAAATACAAGTTGTTGAAATGGATTTACATTAACACTGTTAAATTTGCTGCTTAATGTAAGCTGGTGGTTGCATCTGGGACCCCAACAGCACTAATTATTTGGCACAGGGGTGTAGTTTTCCTCATCAGACATTAACCTACAACCAGAGAGATTAAGGCAGAAAAGGGGGAAAAATGGGGATGCCAAAGATAGGAAAACCATCAGGGTGACCCATGTCCAACACACAAGAAGAGTTCATGAAGGTGTAAGTTTTGCGCAATGTGTATGGTGATGTGCTTTGTCTATTAATTTGTTGGAAAGGATTCCACCTCATTTCTGTTCACTACCAAGGACTGTTCTGAGCAGATATGGCTGTCTGTTTGATTTCATGAGGAACAGTTGTACCAAACAGGTCAATAGTCTTTATTGTGTCATGTGTGATGCTCCTTCACTATTGTGGATGATGTAATGGTAGCCCTATTGCAAGTGATATGGCATAATATGCACTTATGATACAGTGGATGTACCAAACGTCATATTGGTAAGTTGAGATTCCACTCAAACAAGAGTGAGCATGTGAGCCAAAATGAGTAGTCACATCAGAATTAATGGCTACATTTTGGAATCAAAACATATCCCATTTTTGTTTGCATCAGAAATACTGTTCCATACATGTTAAAACTAACAGATTTCCATGATGTCTTACTTCCTCACAATTGTGTGTGTTAGTCAGTCTGTTTTTGGCCAAATAATTTTGATAGGCATACAATTGTAGTTGAAACACAGGCAGGAATATGTACACATTGGTGGCAGAGAAACACATACCCAAAACCATTATTCAATGTCCATTGTTATGTCCAGATGGTAAATGAATGATGGAGAAAAATGGAATACTGAAAGTGATTTTGGCAGATGGAATGTTCCTTCACATATATGTAAGAGTATCCCATCAGGAAAACTTCAAATCAAGCCCAACTCATGACTCATTTGGCAAATGTAGAAATGCATCAAGATGTAATATGTTGCATATTTTGATTTATATTTGAATCTTTGAAGTAAACATTATATATGAATCAGTGTATGTAATAATTACTGTGATGTTGTACCAAATTTTGCCTAAAGTGAAAGCCAGCATATTTTGTGAAACAATGTCACAATGGTAAAACAAACTTCAAATAACTAGAGATATTTAGGAGTCAAATGGGAACATGTTTTTGCTCTGTACTGAGGTAGATTAGAAATGTTGCAGGGCCTATGTATTTACTTATGCTGTAGAAAGCATTTGTCAAGCCACCCAAATATATTGTTCTTAATGTCTTCAACAGCATAGGTATATACATAGTGCGTGATACATTGATAAGCTACTTCAGTACAGAATCCATTTAGAATTTTTTACAATTGACATATACTTTAGTTACTTGAAGTAAGTGTTACCATTGTGAAAGGCTCAAAGGAAACAGCTTTCAGTTTATACAAATATTGGTGCATTACAGTATTTGTTGGCACATATTGATTCGTATTTTACTTTTTGAGAATAAAAATATTGCAGATTTGTGGGCCTTGTGAACACTGTACAAAGGTACTTTTGGTTGATATCCTTTCTGGTGACATAGGTTCACTATTCTAAACAACAAAGCCCAACCATTCGGAGGTGTTAAACAGTTCTTGGTGTAGAGATAGCAGTAAACTGTTATCCTCATAAATTATCTGAGATCTAACACATCCATCTTGTTACCAAAGAGTATTTTCGCTGCCAAACTGCAAATCATATGCTCAAATCCGAAAAGAGTTCTGGTTAGGCTCACAGCACTGGATATTAAAAGCCTTCCTAGCCTATAGCCTGAAAGTCAAGCAGGCGAAGGACTGCATGTTAAAAAACTTTATCTGAGAACTGATAAGTAAGTCTAGGCGGTAAACTCCGCTCCGCTTGCGGAGTTTGCGAATATTTCTGCGCTCCGTGTTACGCGGAGCTCGCGGAGTTCCAAAAAACTCCGCTCCGCGTAGCGCAGCAAGTTTTTTCCCTCGCTCGCGTTCGTCAACGTCAAGTTGGTGAGCTTGAGCAATGAAAATCCACCTCCCGGCGAGATTTTTCCTCGTTCGTGATCGTCAACATCAAGTTGGCGAGAGCGAGCATGGAAAATCAACCTCCCAGCGAGATTTCTCAACGCAGGCGGTCAGATTTCTCAATGCGAGTGTTTGTGTATACTCGTGACCGCTCGCTTTCAGAAACTGTCCGTTCGTGTTGAGAAAGCTGCCGCTCGAGTAAAAATCTACTCGAGCGGCAGAAAGGAAGCAGCGCCCACTTGCGCTGTGCATGGTGCCGTTCGCGATGATTGCACAGTGCAGACAAGCACCTGGCACTGAAAATCACAGCGAACAGCATTTATCCAACGCACTCCACCGCTTGCGGAGCGCCGCGTAGCGTGGCAGAGTTTTATTTGCACTTCGCGGAGTTCCGCGTAGCAGAACTCTGCGAACTCCACCCAGGCTTACTGATAAGTAACCCAGCGGCAAATTGGCATTAGGCATAAGTACCTATATCAAGCCCTTGAGGCCCTGAAAGCATGTGCAATCTGGACAAGCGGCCTGCCGTTACCCATGGCGGCTAAGCTTCTGATTAAAAAGGCTAGGCTAATATCAACGAATTGTGATGTACAAGCTGTGAAGAAATTGGGTCCCGGAGGGATGGCCTCTACCCTGTACGAGCCAGGGACCCTCCCATCCTATTTTTCACTGCCCCTCAACTGCACTATGAAATACCAGCTGGCGCTTCGGATTAGTTCCTCTAAAGTCCTATTGCTATGGCCGAAGGAACTTGGATGACACTGACAGGCAATGCTGCCTCTGCGCGAAGGGAGAGGAATCACTGACCCATGTACTCTGTATCTGTGATGAGCTCCTCCTCCTAAGGAAGTACTGACTTCGACCGGTTTGGTGCATCTTAAATGTTCGGACTTGCCATCGCGCTGTTTAGAGGCGAACTCGCACAGCTTGCCGCCTGCTTTGTGAAACTCATGAGAATGGCAATTGCTTTACTGGCCTCTCGGCAGGTACACAAGTCCGCCTTGTGCCGAATTTCACCCCCCCACATTGATGAACTTGTCAGTACTCTAAAGGCTCGTTAACTTACCTCCCCCCACTTGGCCTATAACAATAATAGAAGGGGGGTAAAGGGAAGCCTTTTTAGTCTATGGAGGAACAGCTTGCTTGCTAATAATTGTTCTCATAATGCATTTTGATTTTGATGAGTCACTCCTTTTTATGATGGTCTTAGCCAATATTTTACATATTTGCTTTTTTTTAAATTATTGGTGTTTCTCCCCTTCTTAGTGGTCCAGATTGTAATGATTATAATTAATCGTGCAATAAAGTATTCTATTCAACATATGTCAGTGCATTTCTAAGCATTTCAGCATTTTCCCCTCTTTTAGAAAACTGGGATCAATGATTATAGGCTAATACTTATTATATTCACATTTTTACAGGGTTCAGAATGAGTCCTATCTTGATTAGCATTACACAAAGGTCTATAGAGCATTATCATATATTTCCGATGTTTCCCCAAATTCAGTATACCGTCACTTTAATTGAGACAATACTACTTTGAGACCATTATTTTTCTAATTAAGCCTTGGAAAGCTGAAATCAAATTGATTGTCCCTAAAATATTAATTTTGAATGAATTCTAAAAACATCAGTTTAAAAATAATTTTACACACACCATTCATACATTTTATCTCAGGGGTATACATCATAGAAAGACTAAAAGTGTATTTTAAAGAATGACAGGCGCCTCAGAAACCCCCCAGGTTATTGGAGGCCATGGACTCTGCTCCTATGGCAGAGGACAGCCCTTTCCGATTTAGAGATTCCTGCTTGCCTGGTAGGGATCCCTGAAGCTTTAAGTGCAGTCACCAGACTGCAGTTTCACTTATGTTAGATAACTTTGTAGAGAGGGTGCCGTGTTTGCTTTGCCTGTTATGCAAAGTTATTGCTTTTTATCAACAAACTCCAAAAGTGGGAGTTTGTCATTGAAAGACAAAAATGTACTAGCTCTACCTGTTGGAACCTTCAATTCATTTCACTCTCCTGGACTGCCATATGGTGGTCACAGAAAGGGACATCTAGTGACGGTCGCACACCCTTATTAGAGCGAGGTGCTCTTCACTGTCACGTGTCAGCCCTGTAGCAGATGAGTCATCATGTCATGGTTGTCAGAAAATGGAGCCAACTGAGACTCCTTCATCTCAAAGCCTGTTATTCTCTAACTTCTGAACAGGGCGGGAGAACCCTGAGTTCAGTGGAGTGGGGTTTCCAACATCTTTTAGCATATGTGCCACTTCTAAAGAGTATTACTAGACCTTACCTTTTCCACACAGACTTCGAGTAGAACTTGTTTTCAGCAAGGCACCCTCCAAGACTATCGTTTGCACCCTAGTCTTGTGAGACGCCTAAGAATACACACATTAAGTAGTAACTCTAAGGCCTGTGCATGCATTTCTTGATACTTTGCATCGATTTACCATTGAGTCCACAGATTTCTTATCTATTCCTCAAGTACCAATCTTGTGATAGCTGTCTTAACTCTGTACTCTGAGATGACTATCCGTTGTGTAACTCACATTATACATATATTAAGTAACTGACAGACTATATATGTTTTAACCGTGCTGTCACCCAAGAAAGGAAGGCAAAAGTAAAAGAAAAGCACATTAATACAAAATATAAAATGAACAGTGAACATATAAAGACTTAAAAAATACGATTATTAAACAATGTTTATGTAGTTAAATTGTATTTAACGCTTATGCATCCTTCAACAAGATTACATGAAGAAATAAGTACACTCCTTTCTATGATATGTACCAAACCCAAGGTTTTACATGAAATGACAAATGCTCAATCACTACATATATCTTTCTGTAGCAGTAGCACACTACAGCCTACAAATGCCACTTGCATGTGAGCAGTCTAAATGTAGACGGTGTGGAATTAGCTAGGACTGAAAAGTCTGCCTGGAAGTGACTGTCTAGAGGAGCAATGTCTCAAAAGTCTCACTATCGGATTGATGTATCAAAGGGTTTCACCAGTTCTATGTCTGCGGGGCAATGCATTGGAACCTTTCTCCTCTCTCAAGTCCTTTGTCATATGCTCCTTTAGGAAAATAAGTTAAGGCCTTTAACCTATGCCATATAACGACTGACCTATATCTAAAAATGTCATGCCATTTTTTGCCTTTTATAAAGCATTTATATGCTGTGTGTTTCCAATATGGATGCTTCCTACTGCTGTATCTTTATAATGGTTCTAGACATTCTCAAACAGACACATGCGGCCTATATATAATGATACATAATTACTATGCCAACTATGCAATATAAGTACATTATTTCCAACATGTATTCTCAAGCACATTATGAGAAACACAGAGACACTGTTTCACATGTGCTTATATCTTGTGAGAGCTACTGTCAAAAGGTATGCTACTCTTTTACTGAACAGAGAGGAGTTTAATTATCAATGGAGATGGTTTACAAAGAACATCAGCTGGGAAATGATGCGCTGGTCCAGGAATAGCTCTCTTCAGCCTTGCACATGCATGTGTCTCTGTTATTACACTTCTCATCATTGCGGATCGTAGGAATAAAAGGACCAGCACACAGCCCTGCTTCAACCACTGATTCGTCATAACTCTCTTTGAAACTCTCGAACAATCACCGACCTTCACATACCCACTTATTCTGGTGAAGCAATTGATTGGCTCTGAATAGTAGAAGTGAAATGCCCTATTTTCATATTATTGCCTTATTTACCCTGTTGGGAGTAAAAGAGTAGTCTAGATAGAAGGAAAATAACCTACCACCATGTTCCCAACAACTTCCTGAGTCATACAGTTTAATACAAAGATATACATTATTTCACACCTAACTATGAAACCTAGTTGATGAAATGGTAAAATATCACCTTCCCTTGTCCATGACTCAAGATCTTGAATTAGAAATGTTGCAAATATCTTTATATATGTGTCTCGAAAGGATATCAGGTGGTATTCAGAGGGATCATTAACATTTCCCCGTTTAAATAATTGATGCTGGAAAGAACCTCTCCGTGAATCTATTACAGTGCATAATTTAAGAAATTAGGAAAACGACAGCTAACTTTGAAGCCCAATAATCAGGGTCTTTCGTCCAAACATGTATTGCAATGCCATTTGGGTGAAGTTCCCCATATGTTCATGTTGCTTTCTGCTTTATGCAGACTCCCTCTTTTATTATTAGTGGATCTAAGTATGTGGACTCAGATGGATTACATATTATACCACCTGAATAGATCTATAATGATTTAACTTATTGGGCCCTGTCACCAATCTGGACCAAATTTCCTACTCCGCTTTCCTCAACCTTTAAAAGCACAAATAAGATTCCAGAATTATTTACAGTTTTTATCCTTAGCCTATTTAAGTAGGTCATATGATCTCCAAATATAAAAACATTATTTCACTTCTGAAAGGTCTATTTTATATAACGTTTTTAAATTCCAGATTAAGCTAAGAGAGACCTTATTACCTAGGTCAGTCTTAAGCCTTCTCATGCCAGCAGTAATGTGCTTCTTGCCTCTTTGAAATCCTGGTATATGCCAGCGGTTACATTGATCACTTCTTTGCTGGTTCAAGGTTTTAAAATCCTCATTTACCACAGCCTTTTTTGACCTATTCATTTGTTTGAGAATAGCTGAATGGAAATATTAGTAGTCTGAATAAAGATCACTCCCAGATACATATTTGGTTAAAGATGCTATATAAGTGGAGCCTATAGTTGTTTTACAAATGTCACAGTGGGCGCTACTATATAGCAGCTATTTTACTCTTTTTAAAATAACTTATCCATCACCCTCCAGTCCTACTGCAATTGATGGAGGCTAACTTTAAAAGTCACTCTTGGGAAACCGTTATCCCTTCACAAATGTCTGTTCATATCAAATATGTATGAGAATTAAAATAATGGATGGTTCAAGAGGTTAAAATACAGTAGATTCACTGCTTTGTTTCTTAAAAGATGATGCCTGTGCAGGGTTATCGGTGAGTATATGTACATTTAAACATCTTAAAGGGAGGAATGAGAGAACACTCCAACAGTGCCTGTTTTTCTTTTCCCGTTGCCTGGTGCTTTTAATTAATTGGAGGATTTTTCTATAATAAATAAATAGAATTAGTTACGCAATATACTCCCTCCAATGGCATCACTAAAAGCACCAGTTAATTTGGTTTTGATTATGGATATCTGCTTTTGTTTTTCGTTCTGGTGGAACACATACTTTCATTAAAATGGCTTCGCTTAGATCATTAATTAGGATTTAATTAAAACTCTAGTTTTAAATTATGTAGGAAGGGGCGGCGAGTGCCCGGTTACCGCTTGTGCTCTCAGAGCGTTTCTTAAAGTGTACGAGTGTGCAAACGTTTTTTTTAAATCTTTTTTTTAAAAAAACTTGCTCTTACCGATTTGCTGCTTTGCTCATTTGCTCTATACTTGCTCCCCTGCCCCGGTCCACCGCGGCTGGTGCCGTTTGTGTGGAGGGCGGGGCTTATTGCGCCAATCAAGCTGAACAGGGAGGAGCTAACCTCACGCTCGCCCATATCAGCTGATGTGCCAGCGGACGCGCAGCGGAAGGAAGGGGCGGTGAGTGCCCGGTTACCGCTTGTGCTCTCAGAGCGTTTCTTAAAGTGTACGAGTGTGCGAACGTTTTTTTAAAAATCTTTTTAAAAAAAAAAACTTGCTCTTACCGATTTGCTGCTTTGCTCATTTGCACTATACTTGCTCCCCTGCCCCGGTCCACCGCGGCTGGTGCCGTTTGTGTGGAGGGCGGGGCTCATTGCGCCAATCAAGCTGAACAGGGCGGAGCTAACCTCACGCTCGCCCATATCAGCTGATGTGCCAGCGGACGCGCAGCGGAAGGAAGGGGCGGCGAGTGCCCGGTTACCGCTTGTGCTCTCTGAGCGTTTCTTAAAGTGTACGAGTGTGCGAACGTTTTTTTTAATCTTTTTAAAAAAAACTTGCTCTTACCGATTTGCTGCTTTGCTCATTTGCACTATACTTGCTCCCCTGCCCCGGTCCACCGCGGCTGGTGCCGTTTGTGTGGAGGGCGGGGCTCATTGCGCCAATCAAGCTGAACAGGGCGGAGCTAACCTCACGCTCGCCCATATCAGCTGATGTGCCAGCGGACGCGCCGAAGGCGTGCCTAAGGCAAGCCCGTCTGCGCCCGTCCGGCCCGCGTCCAGTGCCAGCCACGATGCCCCCATGCCATCAACTACTAGATCATTACTGTCCAGGGAACAAATCCTTGAGCTAAGAGTAAATGGTTGTGCGAGCCCTACCTGCCTGGACTTTGATACTCTGGATCAGGCTATATCCAGCCAGGTGCCGCATTGTACCTCTTGTTCCTTTAACTTTGATAAAGAGCTTCTTGGTAAAAGGTGTAAAGCTTTAGATAGGGACACACCTTCCAGACAACAGACCGCTGATACTAAGCCAACTATCAAAGCATGCCTAATTAATTGCAGATCCCTTGCTAAACATGCAGATGATGTGTGGCTATTGCTAGAAGATAGATCCTGGGATCTCATCTTCCTTACTGAAACATGGTTGAAAGAGAGCTCTAACCCTGACATAATGCTGGCCGTTCCTGAGGGCTACAAAATTGTCACGGTAAATCGAGGTGGAAACAGAGCAGGAGGTGGACTTGCCATTATCATAAGAAATGAGTGGGAGATATCTCACAAAAAAATCAACAACACTCACCTTTTGGAAGCAATGTCCTTTAATGTAAAAACTTCCCCGTCCTCTTCGGTGGCGGGAATGCTGATTTACAGACCTCCTGACTCCACACCCTCTGAATTATGGGAGATATGCGATCAAATTGCCGATCTCTCATTAAGATATACAAACTTCATGGTCCTGGGCGACTTCAATGTCCATATGGACAATGACCATTCCCCCTTGGCCGCCCAATTGGCCGATACAATGAAAGGTTTAAATTTAATTCAAAAAGTATCTCAGCCTACACATGCAGCCGGGCACATATTAGATCTTATTTTTACTAACATTCCTTCCTTAATAACAGAAGACCCCATCCCCCTTATATGGTCAGACCATAGCCTCATACCATTCAATCTCAGCACCATCATTAGTCATGTCCCCAGCAAATCTGAGTCTGAGAAGAGAAGAAATTGGAGAAAAGTTACTCCTGAAGTAATGGGCCCTGCTTTACTAAACACCCCTTTGGTATTTACTGGCGAACCCAACAGGGATGCAGCAACTTTCAACCACTGGGTTACGTCCGCTCTAGACAAAATTGCCCCTATGAAAGCCCAGAAACAAACCCTCTGCCCCATGGTTTACGCCAGAACTCCGCCAGGAAAAAAGTCTCTGTAAGAAGCTGGAGCGGACTTGGCGGAAAACCTATAATCCTGAAGCCAAAATTGCCTACAGAACTGCTTTGAAACAATTTCACAGGTTCAAACGAAGGTGCATAAAGGACCACATTACTAACCAAATTAATTCTTCAGATAACTCCTCCAAAGAGATTTTTAAAATCATTCAAGGATTTATCAAACCAGAGGCATTGAAAAGTAGGATAATTCCTTCGGCCTCGCTTTGTGAAGACCTCTCGGTCTTCTTTCAGGAAAAGATTCAAATAATTTACTCCTCATTTCCCGGATGTGACTCTCCCAATATGATGTCACCTTCCCCTTCACCTGTTAACACTTGATCAGAATTCAACCCTTTTAGGCCAGAAATTTCCCTCTCACAATTAGAAAAAATAAAATCTGGCTCTCCTATGGATCCATGCCCAGCCAGGTTCTTCAGTTTACTTGCTCCATTACTAAACCCCCCCTTAAATTTACTCTGGAACACCTCACTGAAATTAGGCATATACCCCTCAATTTGGAAAACGGCACTAGTCCAGCCTATCTTGAAGAAAGAGGATGCTGACCCCTCGGAACTGAAGAATTTTAGACCCATTCTCTCTTGCCGGCACCAGCCAAGATCCTGGAAAAAGAAGTACAGAAACAACTATCCAACTTCTTAGAGTCCAATAAATTACTCCATGACTCTCAGTCAGGTTTCAGATCAGGATATAGCACCGAGACCGCACTGCTCGAAGTAGCAGAAACGGTCCGTGAAACTCTGGATAAGGGTAGATGTGCTATGCTGGTGCTACTCGACTTGTCCGCGGCATTCGACAAGGTGTCCCACAAGATCCTCTTAGACAGGCTTAGGCAACTGGGAGTGATAGGGACCACCTTAGCTTGGTTCAGCTCCTTTTTAGAAGGTAGAACCCAGAAAACACGGCTTCATCCTTATACTTCATCCCCCGTCCCCTGATCTGTGGAGTCCCTCAGGGTTCGGCTCTTAGCCCGACTCTTTTCAATGTTTATCTGGCCTCTCTTGCCCCACTTATAGAGCAACTTGGGGTAAGTGTCATCTCATACGCTGATGATACTCAGCTTGTGTTCTCCTTTAAAGACCACTCAGAGGAGGCTTTCACAAGGTTCAAACATTGCATGAGGGAAATATCAACTTGGATGACCGAGAATTGCTTGCGATTAAATACGGATAAAACTGAAGTTTTATTTTTCAATCAACCATCAGCCCCACCATCTGCCCTATGGTGGCCTGCTGAGCTCAACCCTCTGCCTATTCCTGTACAATCGGCCAGGAATCTTGGGTTTAAATTCGATGATACCCTCTCATGGAAGACCCAAATAAACCATGTATCATCGTCCTGCTTTTGGAAAATGAAGGCCCTGCGGAAATTCCTCACTTTTCTACCTTTGGACTGCAGGAAAACAATAGTCCATGCACTGATTACGTCACAAATGGACTATGCAAATAGCCTGTACTTAAGTCTGCCAGCTTATTTAATAAGAAAACTGCAGACGATACAAAATGCAGCAGCCAGGCTTATCAGAAATGTCCCGTTGCGTCATCACATATCTCCTCATTTACGGAGCCTTCACTGGCTTCCAGTGAAAAGAAGGACAGAATTCAAGGCATTAACACTGGCCTACAGAGCAGTTAGAAACACTGGCCCTCAGTATCTAAGGAAGAGACTTCGTAAATATCATCAGTCCAGGAACCTGAGGTCCAATCACCATGAACTTCTTGCTATACCCCGCTTTGTTAGGGCCAGAATAGGAGGACGGTCCTTCGCCCTCAGAGCAGCAACCTTATGGAACTCCATGCCAGAATATATTAGGAAAGCCAACTCAGAACTCACATTCCGTAAATCTTTGAAGACCTGGCTCTTTGGTCTCCCATAGCACCCTGAGGTCGTCCGCACTTTGCCCTTCTTCTCTGCTACCAGCGCCGGGACACCCCCGTCGGGGGTAGCTGCGCGCTTTATAAACTACAATAACATAACATAACATGACTGTTCATCAAATCAGTTTAAGCAGGTTGAATTTTATTTCTCAGTTCACAAAAATAAAAGTAATTACTCTGCCACATAATTTGCCTTCTTATGAATTCTAGTAGCCGGTTTATCTCATGATACGAATATAGGATGTATAATGGGTAACCATATAATTTGGTCCTATATTTCCATTGAGCATTCCAGTTGACATCATAAGTTATAAGTGGTTCTGATGACATCCTAAACTACAAGGCATTAAATGTAAATGTCAATAGAACACCATGATGGCTATATAGAACCACAATGCAGATGTCACTGTTATGTTTTTGTTTCATTATATGTTTGCTTTAGGAGAGTTGGCTTAAAAAAGTTTTTTTTCATTAAAGTGCAGTGAACGATTGGCACTGATTGGAATTAGAGCATTTAGTTTTTGATTATTTTTCATAAATAATTTATAAAATAATTTAAAAAGATGTGGACCGCTGAATTTATGTAATTATGTGACTGCAGCATTTATCTCATAATTATGGACTTAAGGCATTTGACACATAGTTTGCCACATAATTTACACATGTTACAGATTTCTGAAAACAGAGCTTCTATCTCAAATTGATGAAAAAAATACTACCAGACAATGTGCTACACATCATGTTCCTTGAACATGAAACAATTTGAAAAACAAGAGACAAAAGGCATTTAGCAAAACAGGAACAGTTCCTTTCATTAAACAGTGCGGCTGGGAAAATAGTTACAGACATAGGGTCTGAGGACTGTCTCAATTTAAAATCGGTCTAACATAGACTTTTTTACAGTTCATTGGGTGTAATAAAATGGTTCTACCAGTCATTTTTTGGAAAGGAATGCGGACTGCTGTCTTTGGGGCCATAAATTAATGTTTGGATGAAGAATTCAAGTGGGCCTTGACTTTGCATGTTCCCAATGCAGCCAGTAGATAACATGTCCAGATGTACGGCATGGGGAGCGCGTGATCACTGCGTGTACTGTGTGTGCTGTGTTCTGATTGGCTGAGTGTTCCTAACTTTATGTGGCATCTGTCTTTATGGTGTTTTGGGAACGCGCGCACCCCTCCTGCCATGTGTGCTTTATTGGGGCCATTCTCCCTGGACCATTGTGATGACTCTGCGCTAAACTTTCGAGTTTGATCTGGGATTTCCTGTTCACATGTTTGTCTGCTGGCTATGTGCTACTCCACCTGCGATCTGTCAATCAGTGACCTCGGGCCTGAGTCTCAGGGTGTGCCTAACTATATATTTCAGAGTCAGAGTTGACGCAGAGTTTACAACAGGTGAATTCATCAATAAAGATGCAATTTTGTTTCTGTACATACATTTATAGTTATTTATATTGATATTGACATTTTTTCAATATTAACATTCCCCCCTCTAGATGAATTTTCAACTACGCAATCAAACCCATACTTCATGATAGTTACATTATTGGGGGACTGTTGGTTTTCGGTTTTGACAATTACTACTCTCCTAGCAAGAAATGCCCAATTGTAGGGAACCACACATTAACAAGACATTATGAAAACTAGTAGCAATGACGTGCACAGTCCGGAAAGCCACCGGGGTAGCCAGAAGAACCAATTTGAAAACCAATTCTGCTCAGGGGCACATCCCTCCTCACGCATGTCTCTTTGCAAACGGTGCAGTGCTTGGATGGCAAGAGTCAGAGTCCTGTTATCCAGGTCATTCCCTGGGATAAAGTTGCAGCAGGACGCACCAATCTTGGCACACACCCCTCCCTCCATCTTGGTCATTAAGTCTAACACATACCAATGCTGCATCACCATGAGGCGGATAGCTCTCAGTTCTTCCTTGATCGAATTAAGGCCAACCTCAGTGCTGTTTATCATTTTAAGCAACTCCCACCTGGTGATTTGTAACCAGTGGGCATTAGCTTTTGTCTGCAAGGTGAAGAAGGTTATGGACCCTCCTGCTGCTACTTGTGTATCCAAGAACAGTTTGAATTCTTCTGAAATTATCTTCTTATGAGCCCTATCAAAATACTTTGCAGTTCTTTTTTCACGAGCCTGATGCAGCAAGGTTGTCTTCTTCCTTAGCGGGTGCTGGTAAAAATCAGATAGTTCTTCTCTGGGAATAACCAGGGTTGGGATCTGGATGGAGACAAGGGAAAAAAGTCAGTGCCATCCAGGGATGAGTTGAGTGTAGGCAAACTCACTGCACTGCCAGTAGGTATCCAACAGCGCGGAGGTGCCTCATTGTATATCCGGAATGTGCAGGATCGTGCCACAGTTCTCGTTCATGCCCAGTGGAAGTGTTCCCTTACCACCGAAACACAAGGAATACAGTGTAAGGTTCCATACAATTAGGGGTTGCCCATTCCCTTCTAGCCAAATGTATCCACCTACTTCGGCATCCCAGATTTCCTGACATGGGGTGTCTATGCTTTTGTTCAACCCTACCCCACAAGACTCATTTCCCTTTGTATCCTCGATCTGGATGGTCCTACATAGGAACTCCATGTCTGGGGTCCACTTGTTGTTAAAGAAAACTGCCCCTTGGACCACAAATGGAGGCAGGGGCAGATGTGTTTGTACATTCAGTTGGGGGTTTTCCTGCCTCCAAGAATCTCCTCTCTGGGAAGTCTCGGGGGCCAAACAGTATCCTCCCCTATGGCACCCCTTCTGTGCATCAAGTCTAGCTCAGTTTGAATATCGCTAGGTTCGGTGAAAAGGTATAGAACTGTTGGGTTGGTCTCATAACTGGTCAAATTTACTACTAGTCTATGAAGTTCTACCTTGTTGGGCTTTTTTTTGGCCCTGATTCTGTATAGGTACAGGTGGAGGAGGCATTTTGCTCTTTCAGAGGCTATCTCTTGGACAAGTAAAGTCGATCTGTGCCTTCTGCATATGGTATCAGCAAACAGACGGAACACCACTTGGTTAATGTCTTCAAAGCCCACATTGGTCATGTGTTGATACCACATGTTGTGTTAGATGGCACTGTGCAGTGCATGTGGAATACTAGTGTTTGGGTTGGTGTAATTATGAGTGACATGGGAGAGATCCCTATTCAAGCGCTGTGATAGTTTCTGAATAGACTCCATTTGGTCAGACGGTTCTTTAGTAACGAATAGGCACTGCAGCACCCAAACTAGACAGAGGCTACATAGAAATGCAAAAATACATTACTTGTCATTGAACATTGCAGGTCTTTTGATATGGCTTCAAGGGAGATGTCTATGGTTCTCTGGTAATCAGGTGTTTTCATTCAAAAAGTTCAATC
This sequence comes from Calotriton arnoldi, assembly GCA_963921515.1. NCBI lineage: Eukaryota > Metazoa > Chordata > Amphibia > Caudata > Salamandridae > Calotriton > Calotriton arnoldi. The sequence goes on from CAWUFW010007888.1 coordinate 307,115, forward strand.
AAAAAAGTTCATAGTGCAGTTCATGGGGGGTTTGCTGTGGAAGGTTTCAGCCGTACATCAGAAAGGTGGACCCATGCATTTTTCCCCTCCACCTTGAGGGCATTTGGTGTAGCAAAAATCACCCGGTAGGGTCCTTCAAATTTGGCTTGCTTCCACTTCCTTACAAAATTCCGAATGTAGACTTCTTGTCCAGGTTGGGTTGTTTGATATGGTAGCTTGGTGGTGGTGCACTTGGTGGTCCGGTGATTAACCTGTCTGGATAGGAACTAAGCGGTTTTTATTAGTTGTGAGAGATATACATGTAATTCATCTCCTAGTGCTTGGGCGCTAGCTTTGGAGCATAGTTTGGTCTGGGTTTTGGGATGGGCATCCCCAGCATTCTACCAAACGCAACCTGGTGTGGTGTGAGATGGTGGTCGCTGCTCAGTGTGTTATGAAGTCTGAAGAAGGCCAGGGACAGACAATGGAGCCACTTTTTATTAAGGCTGGTACAGATTGTGCTTATATTGTTTTTTAACAGGCTGTTGCTTTGGGGCTGCTACCCTGAGGTTAACTCATGTGTCATTCCTAGCAGGGTGCAGATGTGGTCAAACATGGTGTTGACAAAATGCTTTACATTGTCTGACAAAATGACGCCTGGTACCCCCCACCAGGGCATTACTTCCCTGACGAGGAACATAGCCACTGCCTTGTCATCGCAGTGCACGCAAGGGCCAGCTTCGATCCACCTAGAGTATGGGCAGACAACTACAATCAAGTATTGGTAGTTCGCACATCGGTCAATCATATTAATGAAGTGAATGTGTCACATTTTCTGCGTGCTCAGTGAGGGGTGAGGGCTTCAATCAGTGCTGTCAGCTCTGCCACCTGTACTGAGAGGTGGGGGAGGAGAATTAGCTGTGCAGTGACGTGCAGCATTTCTGAGAGTACGCGGCTACTAGCCAGAACTACTGCAGCCCCTTTGTGTCTCACCCCTGTCTCCTGGTCTATCACAGAAGAACCGCACATGAACAGTGCCTCACTGTCTAGGATGGGATCTTCTTCTGCCTGGCTGATCCCATCGTGATGTTTGTTGCACAGTCATGGGTCTCCACCCCCTCCTGAACTTTGTGGTCTACGAAGGTGGCCAGGTTCATTAGATGGCACTGCACTATTTTTAAAGATGGTCTGGAGAGCATCAGCCCGTAGCCTGAGACCCGTTGCATAGTTAGCATGCACTTTCTCTTTTTTATGGCCGCAAACACTGAATTTTCAGCATACAGTGTCAGCAGTGCCCCCATTACATTGGGGTGCTTTTGTTGATAGTGAAAGCTGCTTCAGCCAGGGCCTGTTCACATGGAGAGTGGCCTTGCATGACTGAATCCAAGAGCCCGCTCCTAGTACGCAAGGGTCTTGTGCCCCAAGGGATAATTATGCATCAAGACTGCTGACAGGACACGCCCATCGCTGTGGCTTCATAAGAAGAATTCCTTCTTATAACTGGGTGTTCCTAACACTGGGGAGTACATTATCTTTGTTTTGAGTTTACAAAGGTATCATGCATCCCGGGCATTCATGTCAGTTTCTTTTCATGGCTTCAAGCAGGGTGGCAATGAGCATGCTATAGTGAAAGACCCATTGCCGCATGTAGTTACACAATCCTACATTTTTTTGTTTGTGGTGGTGACAAAGCCTTGATGGAGTCTGCACTCTCCGGTGCAACCCATCGGCTTGCCACTGAGATTAGTTGACCCAGATAGCTAACCTCCTGCTGCACATACTGCATCTTTGCCTTCTCCACTTTGTAGCCCCTCTTGGCAAGTGCAGTGAGGAGGGTTACCATGTCCTGGTGACATAGGTTTTCAGAGGGGCTGCATATCAAAATGTCATCCACATACTGTAACAGGGTGCTGCCTGACTGGAAGTTCACAATTTCCTTCCTCAGTATTCGATTGAAGATAATGGGGGACTCACAATACCCTTGTGGTAGTCTCCAGTATAGCAGCTGAACCCCTCGAAATGTGAACGCGGTCAGGTACTGGCTGTCGGGGTGCAGCAGGATGCTAAAGAACGCGTCCTTGATGTTTATCACGGAGAAGTGGCTGGCTCTGCGGGTATATTAGTTAGGATAATGAAGGGGTATGGCACTACTGGAAATTCTAGGACCACAATGTCATTGAGGGGGCGTAGGTCCTGTACAGGTGGTAGGTTGCCCCTTTACTCCTTTGACTGGAAATATCGGCCTGTTGCAGGGAGATACTCCCATGTGTAGGAACCCTCGATTAATTAGTGCCTCGATTGTGAGTGCTATTCCCTCGTCAGCTTCTTTTGAGAGCGGGTACTGGTGCACTCAAGGCAGGATGGCTACTTCCTGCAACGTTATCCTTACAGGTTCATCTGTATTCATGAGACCTATGTCATAGGGCCCCTCCTCCCATAATTGCGGTGGTACTGCCAACAAGTCTTGCTCCTGCCATGTGGTCAGTACCACTATGGGCAATGGGGTATCATTCTGCAGTCCTACCTTAATCTAGATTGTGTCAGTGAAAACAATTTTGTATGCCCCTGGGCATTTGTTGAACAACTGATCATCTGTTACATCCTGTACATGGAGACATGGGGTATACACGTCCACATCAAGGTTGCTTGGTCAGTGGCCAATAAGACCCCATAACCAGGCCATATTTCAACGGCCTCCAAGCAAATCAATACCTCCCTGTTAGAAATGGGGGGCAGATTTACAAGAAACTGACGCATCTCTGCATCATAGCAGAGATGCGTCAGTTTACTTGCGCCACGCAAATAAACCCTTGCGCCACCACAGATGCATCGCATTTACAATGCGGCGCAGCATGGCGCAAGGATTGACAGATGCGTCTGTTGGCGCAAGGGTCACGCATTGCGTGAGTCGTGTTGCAAGTACGACACAACTCCAGCAATGCCCAGGGAAGCCTATACCTATTGTGCTGAGTCACTCCTTACGCAGGTATAATGTGGCGCAGGGCTTTACAATGTGATGCATCTCTCTAGATGCGTCACATTGTAAATGTGTCGCAATGTGGTGCATTGTTTACACCGCCACTGCGTCACAAAAGTGGTGCAACAGAGACGCAAAAGTGTCGCAAGGGGCTTGTCCAAGTAGTGACCCTTATTCCAGTCAGGGTAAGGGGATTACACAGCTAAGATAACACCTGCCCACCCCCTTGGTAGGTTGGCATGAGCAGTCAGGCTTATTTCTGAGGCAATGTGTAAAGCATTTGTACATACACACACAGTAACACAGTGAAAACACTACAAAAGTTTCCCACACCAATTAAGAAAAATAACCAATATGTATCTGAATAAAACAAGACCAAAACAAAAAAATCCAACATACACAGGCAAAGATATCACTTTGAAAAGGTTCAAAATAGTTCAGTCCATAGGAAACAATGGATGCATCACTTTTATCACAAAGTACCTCGGATGCATCAAATTCAAAGCCGAAAACAGGCTCAGGGGAGATAAGGTGCCTGAAAAGCAAAGCAATGCGTTGATTCCTTACTGCCAGGGGAGGTGGTGCGGCGATTTCCTTACTGCTAGGGGAGGTGATGCAGCAATCTCCGGACACGCAGCACCATTTCCTTACTGCAGGGCTACGTTGATGAAGAGCGGGTGCCTCGGATGTCAGAGACACAATGTCCAGGACTCGGGCTGTGCCAATCTTTCAGCTGCATGGCAAGTGCTGCATCAATTCTCTGGCTACACTGCAGCGATGCATTGGTTTTTCAGCCACATGGCGGTGCTGGGTCAGCAAAAAAAGGCGCTGAAGGTTGATGCCTGGATTTTCTTAGTCCTTTGCTGCAAAATCACCTCCAAGTGTCCAGAACTGCAGTTGGCACCACTTGGAAGGTCAGAACTCCCAGCAGAGGAGTTCAGGGGCTGCAGCTGAAGTCTTTGATGGCCCTGAGACATCTTAACAGGAGGCAAGTACACACAAGTCCTTGGAGAACCTTGGCAGGCAGGATAGAGAAAGCAAAGTCAAGGCCTTTCTCTGTCCAAGACAGAAGCAGTAAGCAGTAGGCTAGCACAAGACAGCAACAAGCAGAGTGGCAGTTCCCCTCCTGCAGCTTGTCCAGCTCTTCTTCTGGGCAGAATCTCCTCTTAGTCCAGAAGCATTCTGAAGTTATGGTGTCACAGCTCCAGGTCTTCTACCAGTTTCTGCCTTTGAAGTAGGCAAACTTCAAAGGAAAGTCTCTGTAGTGCACAAGACCCTGCCTTTCCCTGGCCTGCCTACAGATACACTACAGAGGGACAACTTTGTGTGAGGGCAAGCACAGCTTATTCAGGTGTAGGTGACAACTCCTCCCACCCCTCTAGCTCAGGAATACTCATCAGCCTGGTGATGGGCCATCAGAATATACATGGCACACCTCAACTTCCTTTGTGTGACTGTCTAGAGTGAATGCACAAACAGCCCAACTGTCATCCTCCCTCAGATGTGGATTCCACAAGCAGGCAGAGGCACAGAATGTTAGCATTTTCAAACACACAATTTAAAAACTAACCACTAAAAGATATATTTTTATGTTGTGAGTTCGGGGACCCCAAACTCTAAATCTCTGGGTCTTCCCGATTGGAAGTTACACTTGTAAGAGGTTGCAAGGCAGTTCCAATGATAACATATGGGAGAGATAGCCCTTGCAATAGTGAAAAATGTAATTAGCAGTATTTCACTATAAGGACATGTAAATCACACCAGTACATGTCCTACCTTTTAAATACACTGCATCCTGCCCATGGGGCTACCTTGGGCCTACCTTAGGGGTACCTTACAATTACTAAAAGGGAATGTTTGGGCCTGGCAAGTAGTTGTACATGCCAGGTCGACATGGCAGTTTAAAACTTCCCACACAGACACTGCAGTGGCAGGCCTGAGACATGTTTGCAGGGCTACCCATGTGGGTGGGACAATCAGTGCTGCAGACCCACTAGTAGCATTTGAATCATAGGCCCTGGGCACATACAGTGCACTTTACTAGGGTCTTACCAGCAAATCAAATATGTCAGTCATGGATAATCAGTCACAATCACAATTTACAAAAGGTGCACATGCACTTTAGCACTGATCATCAGTGGTAAAGTGTCCTGAGTTCCAAACCCAGCAAAATCAAAATGCAGCACACAGTCAAAAACATGAGGTCAGAAGCAAAAAAGACAGGGGAAAAATGCGCCAAAGATGCCAGGTCTAACACTCCTCCCGGGGTTCCCAGTCATGATGTCCTTCTCTGTGGAACACAAATTTGTGGGGTAGTTTTAACTTCTGCCTGAGCAATTCAGTTGTGTTGGACAGCATTAGTGAAGGCTGTCAGGTCGGAGGGTGATGCCCTCATCGGCCCATCTGTGTGATGGGGACGGTTTAAGGACATGAGTCATAATGGGGAAACCCCAGGGGTCAAGCAGGTCATTGTCCCATCTTCCAAGAAATGAATGGTCATGTTTAGTTTGGCCATTAAGTCTCTTCCTAGGAAATTAGTCAGGGAGGAGGGATGATACAGCAATTGTCCCTTTACACGGCTGCCTCCCACGTCCAATTCTAGGGGTTTTGTGAAGGGGACTCTCATAAACGTATCCATGAACCCCTGCGTGTCCAGAGAGTCTTTGGATAGGGGGAGAATCCCTTCTTTCAGACAGGACTTTGTGCCTCTGTGTCAGCAACCCTCTTGCATTTCTTAGTTTGTCTTTCAAGCAGACCTTAGTTAGATTAAAAAACACCTTTGCTAAGAAATACCCGCATTGGAAAAGACCAAGTCCATTATGGAAACTATTTCTAAGGTTAATCCTCCAAAGATTTTCACATTGTGAACTTCCTATTCTGGCCATCACTGTTTGTAAGTCAGAAACGCGGTCTAACTGTCTTGGCCACGTGAATGAGAAGGCATGCTAATGTGCATGCGGGAGTACCGCACTGCACACTTCAACTGTGATTCAAGTCAAGGAAGCAGCGTTCCACATTTGCGCCTCCTCAGAGTTCCAGTTAAAAAGGAAATTCGTTGGACTAGAGAAGTGAAGTTATCCTGTGCATGTGAGGCTTTCTGAGCAGCATACTTGTCATTGGAGAGCAGTGTTCCAGAATTCAGAGGAAGCCTTCTGTGAATCTGAGTAAGAGTGTTGTGATGAGACTAGTGTCTCAGTAGCGCTTCAGTTATCTGTGCTTATGAGACTCAAAGAGAGTTTTTGTTCATTTATTGTTCTGAATGCCTAACTTGTAAAACAAGTGAGAAAGATCTGTAAAAAGTATTTCAAAAGACTTGTTTTGACATTGACATTCATTCTAATAACGTAATCATTCTAGAAAGGGTGGAACTATTCTTCATATATATATATATATACTTTTTTAACGTGAAGTTGTTATGCTTATTTTAATTAAATACCAAAACAATTTCAAAAAGGAGGGTCCTAGGGAAAATTTAAAGACCTGCAAAGGATTCGATCCCCAACCATTAACAGATAAAGACAATAGAAAATCCTTGGGTCTATAAAATAGAAAGAACAATGATTAAGCCATAGACTATTCCACACAGAAGAAACTGTGGGAGATTCCCTTTAAAGGACGAAATCCCTCACTCACCATGAGGTGACATGCTTCATCATATGGGATTCTCCTCTCAAAGGAAAAACCTAGTTCCTTCGAGGGCTACAACCCCCTCTATGAGAGGGAGGAGCTCAGGGATGTTTTTAAATGTCTGATATTGAGGATATTCTAAATCCACATAGATGAGTAAATTAGTGTGAACGAGGACGCAGCGCAAAACAAGAAAAATGGTGTGGAGAAAAGTGAAGATAAAACTAGCTAGGGGGCGTCATGTGTGAATTTTATTAAAGGGCACCCTCTGCTAGGATTAAAAACAATAGTGCAACAGCGACATAAATGTAAGTCGCAATAATGTATGATAAATTAATGGTCATTAATGGTCGACATGTTCAGCCTATATGCCCCCATAATCGGGCAAGGCTTTCTTCAGGACCTAAACAATGCTGCTGCCAGTGCTCAAGTGAAAATACAAATAAAGGATACGAGAACTGAATGTGTTCAGAGCTCCAAATGTTCCGGACGGTAAAGAAACCTATTAGGAACAAAAACAATAATGGAAGTTCATACACACTGTGTGGAAAAGAAATTCCTCTCGGCTTAAATCTACAGATAAAGAAAGAAAATTGAAAAAAAAAATAGAAAAAATTCCTTACCCGCAGAAGCTAGGTAAAGAACTCTACCTCAGCCTGGCAACAGCTCAGGATGGAGGCACCGCTCTAAAAGGGAAAAGGTATATATACATATAATAACAACTATATAAATCCTGTACTCCTAACGGCATAGTTGACAATCAAAATTAAGTCATACGGCCAAGTCAGGAAGTGTTGCAGAGCAAATTAAGAGGAAAACTAAGTGGAACACACAAGGTCCACCACAAATCTAGCGTTCACGTGGTTAATGGACTCGTGTATATCAAAGAGCCCAAACACACGAGAAATACAAACAAAATGCATGTCAGTATTACAGGGCACTGAAAAAGCCCATAAGGAAGAGCTCCAATGGGAACTCAAGATAAACGGAGGGACTCCTGAGAAGAAACCCCTTCGAGATTTAATATCACATAAAGCTAAACCCTGACACTCACCTGTCCGTCGGTACCTCGGGCCCGTGTAGAGCCTGCAACCGGAGGTGAGTGTCGGTGGTGAATCCACTCATTTTTATACTGCCCATGACTTAATCTAACACAGTTGTGAAGACCCTAATTGAAACGAGTCTACGCATGCGCTAGTGCGAGAACACTCGTTCACTGCGCATGCGTTGTGTATCAGAAATAACGATGTGAAAACCCAAATGCACTGCGTGTAACTGCCAAATGAGGCACATCTGAAACAGACAGAGACCAGCTCAAAAAGTAATAGCATAAATGTCGCATGACATACGTAAAGATTGTTATAAAAACGGCACTGCAGTGATGCGCATGCGTCCAAACAAGACTGCTAATGAAGAACCTGCGCACCCATATGTGGAAAGGTACTAATTACTTGCGCATGCTAAGATGACTCGAAATGAAACGTGCCAAGTAAACAAACTATTGAATATCATAGCGTCACCACTAGAAAGTGTCCAAGACGACACATAGGTGAAACGCATACAAGTGAAAGAATACATGTAGATGATAAAACACATCGAGTGATGAATGATGATAAAATTACTTAAAGAATATCGGAACTTCAATAGAATTAGAAGGGGGGAGGGAAAGAACATGCCACTACCCTCATGTACATCAAACATAGCGTACCTCATACTAAAAGGGCACAACTAAACAGTGGCATTAATGACAATGGATAGTCATAAAATACCCTCGAAAATGGTTCCAAGGTCAATGTATACAAAGGTGCACTGTGTAACAAGAGCGTATATAAATACAAGTGCCCAATCAGGAAAGGAACTGAGCTGGATGTTATAATGAAACCTTAAAGAGAGACCCAAGGAATCTCATCATTTAAACCCAACTTATCACTTTCCAATCTATGAACCCAACGCTGTTCACGTCTAAACAGAAAGGTGGTAATATCTGTTATATGATGAGGTATGTACGGCTTCTCTAGAACCGTCCATTTAAGATCTTGAGGTGAATGGTTTGCTTCAAGGAAATGAGTGGTCAATTTAGTGGAAGACTTTCTGCAACGAATAGTGCTCTTATGTTCTAAGATACGGGTTTTGACTTTGCGTGTAGTCATCCCCACGTATCGTAGTGTGCAGGGACAAGTGATCAGATAGATCAACTGTTCACTGTTGCAGTTCGTGTGGTTCAATAGGACCCACGGTCTCTCCGTCCCGATGTCTATCTCTGTGGTGTATGACGTCTGAGAACACGCTGCACATGAACCACAAGGGAAGTGTCCTTTCACCTGCGGCAAACCCCACAGAGTTTCTTGTGGACCTGTCTTTTTGCCTCTCGGTCTTGTATGTATCAAACGGTCTTTTATGTTAAAACTCCGCTTGAAAGCAAAAAGAGGACGTGGCAGTGGTATTGCCCCGATGTTCAAAATTCTCCAATTAGAAAGAATGCTCTTTTTAATCTTATTAGAAAAGCTACAAAATGTGTGCACGCAAGTCAATCTATCATTAGCTGTCTTTGGTTCACTGGATTCTATAAGAGCAGCTCTATGATTATTGGCTGCCCGTTTTAAGGATCTCCTCACTAGTTTCTTGGGATAGTCTCTAGCATGTAATTGCGTAGCCAAATTTTGCGCATGCTCATGATATTTAGAGGTGGACGAGCAATTCCTTCTAATCCATAAGAACTGGCCGAAAGGCAAATTCTCACGTAGGGCTTTAGGATGAAAACTGTGAAATGACAACAAAGAGTTCTTAGACATCGGTTTTCTGTAAAGTTCAGTCCCCAAACCTCCATCAGTGGAAAAAATCTTAACATCCAAAAAGGGGAGACTGATGTTGCTATGTTCACAAGTAAAATTCAGATACTGATTTCTGTCATTAAGCCAGGTTTTAAAGTCCATGATAGATGATAGACCTCCTCTCCAAATCACCAACACATCGTCAATATAACGCTTCCACACACGTATGTGTTTCATGTATGGATTCGTGCCACTGAGAACATGTTCCTGTTCAAAGGCGTGGACGTACAGGTTCGCCAAACTCGGGGCAAAAACACTCCCCATGGATGTGCCCGACACCTGGAGAAAGAGTTGGTCTTCATACTTAAAAAAGTTCTCCTTCATTGCTAAACGGGCACAGGCCATAATGAAAGATACAGGTGTAATAGTATCCAAAGTTTTGTTCATAAGCAACGTCTCAACAGTTGATAGAGTCTCATCTTGGGGAATACACGTATATAACGACTCCACATCAAAAGAGACAAGAAAATCAAGCTCACAGTCAAACCGTATCTCTTCCACCAGCCGCAAGACATCTTTAGTGTCTTTTAAATATGTGGGCATTTCACTGACCAAAGGCCTCAAAAAATGATCCACAAATGTGGATAGAGGTTCAAGCAATGAACCTAAACCAGAGATGATAGGACGTCCTAAGGGTGGTCTCACATCCTTATGCACCTTGGGTAGCGCATAAAAATATGAAATAATTGGATGGGACTGAATCAGAAAGGCAGCTTCTTGACTTGTAATCCATCCGTTTGTACTAGCCTCTTCAACTAAGATTTTGATTTCATTCTGTAATCTCTTAGTCGGATCTTCTCTCAATAATGCATAGAAGCGAGTGTCTTCTAATTGTCTGAGACATTCTGTCCGATAGGTGGAAGTATCCATTATAACGATGGCTCCCCCTTTATCGGCGGGCTTAATAGTTATTGTGTCATCGTTGGCCAATGCCTGCACTGCTCTATGTTCATTATACGTCAAATTTTGAAATTGCCTGTTGCCACTGGCACAGATATTGGTGACTTGAGTTGTCACAGCTTTCTCAAAGGTCAGGACCTGAGATGGTACTTGATGTGCAAGGGGGTGAATGTAGATTTCCTCTTGAGACCTGTGTTGGTAATAGTCTCTTCACCTATCATATACATACATGTTTCAATCAATTGTTGTAAATTCAGCAAATTTTGAATATCAACTTGATTGGTTGTATTGAGATTTTTTGCCTAGTTATGTATAACAGATAATGGTTTTTTGCCTTGCTCCTAATGGGGAGCCATTACCCACTTGGGTTTTATATCACTCCAATCACATATAAAGCAATGTTTAACATCAGGTATTTTAATGGATTTTAAAATACCCCTGACTTTACTGTTTCTTTTAAGCGCTTTTAATAATCATGATGAAATGTTTATTTTAGCGTCCAGTGATTGTTATTTGTGCTGGTACTTTTCAAATAGGGCATTTGCCTATTGCATTTGAATGTTTCCTCTATGTCTATTGTCATGTGTTTTATGCTAATCACATTTCACGTACATATCACTTTAAATATGGTACACTCCTCCACAAGCGTCATGTGATCAAGGCCTCCTGAAGGCCGAAACGCGTCACGGCGGATACGAGGGGCATCTAAAAAATAAACTAAACCTCGCACCTAGTACTGGGTCTGTTTCCGTCTGTTCCAAGTTATTGGATTGCTGTGGCGAAGTTTACGGCATATATATATATATATATATATATATATATATATATATATATATATATATATATATATATATATATATATATTATAATCCAAAAGTGCCCAAAGCAATTGAGAACGCACTCACTTCAAAAGGAATCTTCCGATTTATTCATTAGGAAACAAATTGCAGCATTCATGTGAGTTCTTTTGTCTTCTTTATCCGACGCGTTTCGAGGCTTCCTGCCTCTTAATCATGGATCACCTTCACACGTTCAGCAGACCTGCTCTGACTCTGCTTTGCTCATTTAAATACCCTCCAGTGGGCGTCGCTTCAGTGCGCAATTATTTGCAATGCAGGCTGGTACTTGATGTCAAGTTCAAAATGTATTTTATCCCACAGTGGGCTCTGCTTTGCGTGTGAAGCTTCTTTTTGTTACCCTCCAGTGGGCCATGTTTGCTGCGCTTGTTTTATTAATCCTCTTCTGAAGTACCTTGTGTTTATATTTCAATCCGGCCAGCCCAGGCCGGGAGGATTGCACCGTCACGGAAGGAACAAGTGGGCTGCCTCGTACAGACTGTCTGTACTTGAGGTGCAGAAGGACAGTTTTGGAGAAAACTAAACCGGATTTCCTTGCCTGAAGCTCACTGGAGAGTGTAAATTGTGTTTGTATTTCTTGCGCAGATGACAGAATCCACTGGAGGAATTAATTATGGAGTGAGAGAACTATAAGTCCCAGAAAGCTGTGTTGAAGGTTCAAGTAATTAGACCCACCCACCAGAGGGCGATAAAAGGTATTAATTAAGTGACTTTAACTTTCACTCCCTTCTGTCTGAAACGCATGTATGCTGCCCGTGAACAAGATGCTTTGAAACGCGTTGGGCTTTTTATTGAATTTGGACATTGTGAATGCCGGTTTTTAAAGAATAAAGATTGCTGCCACAAATGACAGGATCTGGCTGTCCTTGAGTGCGTCCTTGCAGCAGGGCACTTTGTGTTTATATATATATATATATTGTTAGACTTGGCATCTTTTGGCGTGTTTCCCCTGACTTTTTGCTTTCTGACCTCCCGGTTTTGACTCTGTTTTTGCTGGTGTGATGATTCTGCGCACTTTCCTCACTGCGGTCCAGTGGGAAAGTGCAAGTGCTCCTGTATAAAATGTGTTATGGATTGGTGTTTCCATGATTGGCCTATTTGGTTTATGTGTCAGTCCCTTGTAAAGTGCACTGCGAGTGCCAGGGCCTATAGACCAAATGCTGTTGGTGGGCTGCAGCACTGGATTGTGCCACCCACGCAAACAGCCCGTAAAGTGTAACTCGGGCCTGCCATCGCAGAGCCTGCGCGCAGCCTGGTGCTGCCATGTCGACTTGGCAAGTGCACACACTTGCAAGTCCCTAAACCTTCCCTTTGCTGCATGTTAGTCACCCCTAAGGTAGGCCCAAGGTACCCCTGTGGGCAGGGTGCGGTGTATGCGAAAGGTAGGACATGCCCGGGTGTGTGCGGCATGTCCTGATAGTGAATTACAGCCTAGTTCGTTTTTCACTATTGCAAGGCTACCTGTTCCCCCTAGGCCAGAACGGGCAGTTTTGATTATTACAGCTTATAATCCTAACTGACCCCGGGAACATGGTAGAAATTCGAGTTTAGTATGCCTGGACTCAGAATGATAAAATGCAGCTTTTAGTAAGGTTGGTTTTAACATTCTGTGTTTGAAAATACCACTTTTAGAAAGTGGGTATTTTCTTGTCTAACCATCCAAGCCTGCCTCTGCGAGATTGTGTATTCCTTGTCTGGAATGTGAGTGACAGGGGCTGGGGGATGCCACGAGACAGGGTGAGTCAGCGCAGGGCTGAATAGCCAGATCGACCTGTAGATGGGTGGGAGGGGTCGCACCTGGGCCCTGAATAGGACAGTGCCTTCCCTCTACAATGCTGGCTCCACCTCCAGTGGTGCGTCTGATGTCCCTGGCCTACTCACTGAAAGAAGGGACGGAGACTTGTCAACAAAGTGCTCCAGAACTGGTTTGGACTAGGCGAAGGCCTCTCTGCCTTCAGAGAACAAAGGAATTTGGGATATAAATATTGGGGCCCTGACCCCATGAATTTAGATCTCGCTGGAATCAAGGAACCTGCCAAGACGAAGCGCTGGAAGAGCTGCCAGGAGGAGTACTGCCCCTTTGCTGTGTTGTTGCTTTGTTGGGTTGGCCTGCAGTTGCTGCTTCTGCCTTGGGCAGTGAAAGGACTGGACTGGACTTTCTACGAACTTGTGCTGAGTATCTCCAAGGGCCAGGAACCGAGCTGGCCTCCTGTTAAGAAGTCTCAGGGACTGCAAAGACTTCACAAGCCTCTGGGTACCGCTTCTGGAACGCTGTTTCAGTTGCCACAGAGGAAGGGAACTGCAACCGACTCCGTCAACCGAATCCATCCCTGGCCGGTGACCTGTTTGCACCGCAGACCGCATCGCCTCGCTTCGCATCGCAACCCTGGTCTCACCGTGGGCGACGTCCGACGCCGCCAACATCGAGCCGCTGCTTGCACCGTGACCTGTGGGCACCGCAGTTCGCATCGCATCGCTTCACTGGGCCAGCCGGACCAGACCGACACTGTCGCTGCAACTGGCTCAAGAGTCGAGACCGCACCGCATTTGGGGCACCGCTCGCACGTCTGCGACGCACTGCTCCGACTCGCACCGCTGTCCGATGCCAGCTCCCGCACTCCGGCTAGGTCGCCTGCATTGCAACCTGTCAGCACCGCATCGAGCATCGTCTCACCCTGCATCGCACGCCTTGGACTCACCGACTCCGTCTGCACGACGCTCATCGAGCCGCTGCCTGCACCGCATCGAGGGACACCGCACCTTGCATCGCTCCGTCTTGCACCGCAACCGCGACGAACGCCGACCGGCTCGTACACTCCGTACCAGCCACAACGAGAAAGGTACTGTAACCGAGTCTGTTCATGACTCTGCTGGCCCGTATCGACGCGGTCGGCTGGAACTGTTAGACTCTGTGGTTTTCAGCATCACGGTAGGCTCGGACGGAGCTACCGACTCGTACGAAATTTGCTTTTGTGGTATTCCTGCAAAGAAGAAGTTAACGTATCAAGTATTCATTCGTAAAGTATAGTATTGTGGATTTTTGTCGTAATTGGTCTTGTCTTGAGTATATAAAATATTGGTTATTTTTCTAAACTGGTGTGGTGTCCGTTTGTAGTGCTTACACTGTATTACTGTTGGTTATGTGCAAATGATTTACACACTGCCTCTGAATTAAGCCTGACTGCTCGTGCCAAGCTACCACGAGGGTGAGCAGGGGTTACTTCACGAGTGTAACAACCCTTACCCTGACTAGGAAGAAGGGTCCCTACTTGGACAAAGGTGCAAGCCCTTGCCAACTAGAGATCCCATTTCTAACATTGGTTGTCAGCGGTGAGGATAGGACTTGCGTTTGCACTTGACTTACAGTGATTGGTGTGCACTACTACCATATCGCAGACCATTACGTACCACATACTGGTTCTTTTTCTTTTGGCCTATTTTTGATCTTGCCAGTTTTCAACTCACGACTTTTGTCATGCCTGAATCAATTGCATCATCCGTTGCATCTCTGGAAGTTATCTTTGAGGAGGACAGGTTGGAATCCTACGCCGTAAAGGAGTTACGAGCGATTTGTAAAAACCTGAAAGTCCAAATTAAAGGCCTCACAAGGAAGGAGGAGCTACAGAAGGCGCTGAGGGCCTGGGTAGCAGCCAGACATGCCAATGGGCAGCCTGGTAATCTCAGTGAGGAGGCGGAGGAGCCTATTTCCAGGGTGGATGTGCTTTTGGGTAGGGGGGAACCCGCCAGGTCAGGCAGCAGCAGTCTGTCCCCAGAGGAGCTGGAGGACAGGCGGGAGGCAAGGCAGTTCGAGCTGCAGAAGCTCAGGCTGGAGAGTGAGCGGGAGGAGAAGAGATTGGCCATAGAGGAGAGGAAGATGCTCTTAGAGCATGAGAGAGAACTGAAGGAGCTAGAACTTAGGAGTAAGTCAGGCTCAGATGGTGGCAGCAATTCGTCCAGAAAGGCAGACAGGATTGTGCACATTCCCAAGAACGTAGGCAAGGAGTTCAAGAAGGGGGATGACATACAAAGGTGGTTCCAGGGTTATGAGGCAGCCATACACATGAATGGGGTCCCTGAGGAGAATTGGGGAGCAGGATTGTGGCCACTTTTCCCGGAAGAAGCAAGGGATGCTCTGATAGCTTTGGGTAAGGGGTATCACCTCACCTATGCTGACATGAAGGATGCCCTTCTCACGAAGTATGGTCTTACTCCTGAAAAGTACAGGGATCAGTTCAGGTCCAGTAAGAAGTCTGATGCCAACACTTGGTTGGAATGTGTGGATGTGTTCTGCAGGTCTCTGGATGGTTGGGTGAAGGGCAGTAGTGTAACAGATTTTCAGGGGCTCTACAACTTGATTGCATGGGAGCACTTGTCTAGTCTATGTTTTGCAGATCTGCGCCAGCACCTAGTTGATAGTAAGCTAACTGACCCCAGGAAGCTTGCTATGGAAGCGGACCGCTGGGTGAGTACCAGGGTCCACCAGAAAGCGTTTGGGGGAGACTCAGCCAAAGGTGGGCAGGGTCCCCAGCAGAAAGGTGGGGGGACAAGGGTAAAGCACAGGAGTTCTCTAAAGGGCCCCAAACTAGTACCCAGGGTAAAGGTTCCCAGCCCCCGGTGATAAGAAGAAAGGGGTCTCTACAGGGAAGCCTGTTGAGACCGGCCCCCGCAAGTGTTATGCATGTGACCAGGTAGGTCACTTTAAGGGGGACCCCAAGTGCCCAAAGGGGACACAGCCACCCACCGGTGGACAATCCAAAGTGTTGGCTAGTGTAGCGCTTGGGGAGGAGGGGTGCCCACAGGAGGGTGGGGATCCCGCAGAAATGACCCTTGTCTCACTAGGGGACAGTGAGATGGTCCCAGGAAACCAGGTGCCCCCTAACACAAAGAAATATAACACCTGGGTAACCATTAATGGGAACAGGGTAGAGGCTCTCAGAGATACTGGAGCCAGTGTGACCTCAGTCCGGTGTCACCTGGTGTCTGAGAAGCAAGTAGTCCCAGGAGCATTCCACCAAGTAGTTGCTGTCGACAACTCTGAGCGCCAGTGTATGGTGGCGCAGGTTCCCTTTGAATGGGGGGTCTCAGGTCCCTTGAGGGTGGTTGTGAGCCCTACCATGCCTGTAGATTGTCTGCTAGGAAACGACCTGGAGCAGTCCTCATGGAAGGAGGTTGAGCTCAGGTCTCACTTGGAGATGCTTGGGTTGACAGAGTGGGCATGCGTGTCTACTCGGTCAATGGCGGCCAGAAAGGGTGATCAAGAGGACTTGGAGCCTGAAACAGTGGCCCAAGTCCCTGCCAAGAGAAAGGGCAGGGGCGCGGGAAACCGGCCCCCGAAGTTCCCACGGACCGGGAGGAGGCGGACCTCGAGGGGGACGCCCGGTGCCTACAGGGGAGCAAGTAGCCGAACTGGGTGACATCTCTGAGCTGACCCATTGGCAGCAAGAAGGGGGTCCCACCAGGGAGGAGTTCTGCAGGGAGCAGAACGAGTGCCCTACTCTGGAGGGTCTGCGGCGGCAGGCTGCAGACCAGGCAGCTGGTAATCAGTCCGGATCACATCTGATCTACTGGGAGAGTGGTCTCCTATACAGTGAGCCTAAGGTTGCTGAGCCTGGGTCAGCCCGTGTGCTGGTGGTACCCCAGCGCTTCAGGACCTTCCTACTGGGTCTGGCTCATGACGTGCCTTTGGCAGGACATTTGGGGCAGGACAAGACCTTTGTCAGGCTTGTCACCCACTTCTTTTGGCCCCAAATGCGAAGGCAGTCAGATGCACACTGCAGGTCTTGCCAAACTTGCCAGGCAAGTGGTAAGAGTGGGAGGAAGGTCAAAGCTCCTCTCCAACCTTTCCCTGTGGTTGGAACACCCTTTGAAAGGGTAGGGATGGATATTGTGGGGCCACTGGATCCCAAGACAGCCATGGGCAACAGGTATATCCTGGTCTTGGTGGACCATGCCACCCGCTACCCGGAGGCAATCCCTCTCAGGACAACGACGGCGCCAGTGGTGGGCCGGGCGTTAATGGGGATCTTTTCCCATGTGGGATTCCCCAGAGAGGTGGTTTCCGATAGGGGGACCAATTTCATATCGAAGTATATGACATCCCTGTGGAAGGAGTGTGGGGTAACCTACAAGTTCACCACTCCTTACCACCCACAAGGAAACGGTCTGGTGGAGAGATTCAACCAGACCTTGAAAGGCATGATCAAGGGTCTAACAGAACCCATGAGGCGTAAGTGGGACGTCCTCTTGCCATGCCTACTCTTTGCGTACAGGGAGGTGCCTCAGAAGTCTCTTGGGTACAGCCCCTTTGAGCTCCTGTATGGCCACCCTGTCAGAGGACCTCTGAGTTTGGTGAAGGAAGGGTGGGAGGCGGCTCCCAGGAAAACTCCCCAGGATGTATTTAGCTACATGCTGGCCTTTAGAAACCAAACTGCCCGCTTCAGGAAACTCGCTCAGGCGAACCTAGAAGCAAGCCAGGAAGAAATGAAGAGATGGTATGACCAGAACGCCACTCTGGTCGAATTTCAACCTGGGCAAAAGTGTGGGTAATGGCCCCAGTGGCACCTTGTGCCTTGCAGGTCAAGTGGACTGGGCCATATGAGGTAAAGGAGCGCAAAAGTGACGTCACCTACCTGGTGGATTTGCAGGCTCCAAGGAACCCTTTGAGGGTCCTTCACGTGAACCGCCTCAAGCCCCACTTCGAGAGGTCCGAAGTGAGTATGCTCTTGGCAACAGATGATGGGGTGGAAGAGGAGAGCGAGCCTCTCCCTGACCTCCTGTCTACCAAGGAGCATGATGGGTCAGTAGAGGGTGTGATCCTCTCCCCTACTCTGACTCAGGAGCAGCAGGGGGACTGTCGCCAGTTGTTGGGACAGTTCGCCCCACTGTTCTCTCTGACTCCCGGTGTTACTCACTGGTGTACCCATGACGTGGACACCGGTGACAGCCATCCTGTGAAGCACAAGATTTACAGGTTGACTGACCGGGTCAGATCCAGCATCAAGGAGGAGGTCTCTAAGATGTTGGCGTTAGGGGTGATTGAGCCCTCCCACAGTCCTTGGGCCAGCCCAGTGGTCTTGGTCCCAAAGGCTGCGGCGCCCGGTGCCACTCCAGAACTCCGGTTTTGTGTGGACTACCGTGGGCTCAATGCCGTCACCAGGACTGACGCGCACCCCATCCCCAGAGCTGATGAGCTCATTGATCGGTTGGGAGCTGCCCGGTTCCTCAGCACGTTTGATTTAACGTCTGGGTACTGGCAGATTGCCTTAACCGATGGGGCCAAGGAGAGATCAGCATTCTCAACCCCAGAAGGTCATTACCAATTCCGGGTGATGCCCTTTGGGTTGAAGAATGCCCCTGCCACCTTTCAGAGGTTGGTCAATCAGGTGTTGGCTGGGCTGGAGGATTTCAGTGCCGCCTACCTGGATGACATTGCTGTGTTCAGTTCCAGCTGGGAAGAACATTTACAGCACCTTGAGAAAGTGTTGAGGGCTCTGCAAGGTGCAGGCCTCACGATCAAGGCCAGTAAGTGCCAGATCGGGCAGGGTTCTGTGGTGTACTTGGGACACCAGGTAGGAAGCGGCCAGGTGGCGCCCCTACAACCCAAGATTGACACCATTCTGGCTTGGGAACCCCCAAAACCCAGACAGAGGTGAGAGCCTTCTTAGGTCTCACCGGCTATTATAGGAGATTTGTTAAGGGCTATGGCACCATCGTGGCCCCCTTAACAGAGCTGACCTCTAAGAGGCAGCCCAGGAAAGTGATCTGGACTGAGTCCTGCCAGAAAGCTTTTGATGCCCTGAAGGCAGCCATGTGCACGGCGCCCGTGCTCAAGGCACCTGACTTCTCCAAAGAATTTGTCGTGCAGACTGACGCTTCAGAGCATGGTGTGGGAGCGGTGCTCTCACAACTGAATGAAGAGGGCCTGGATCAGCCTGTAGTCTTCCTTAGCAGGAGACTACTTCCCAGGGAACAGAGGTGGAGTGCCATAGAAAGGGAAGCTTTTGCTGTGGTCTGGGCGCTGAAGAAGTTGAGACCATACCTGTTTGGGACTCACTTCCGGGTTCAGACAGACCACAGGCCCCTCAGATGGTTGATGCAAATGAGGGGTGAGAATCCAAAACTGCTGAGGTGGTCCATCTCCCTACAGGGAATGGACTTTACGGTGGAGCACCGTCCTGGTACAGAACACGCCAACGCAGATGGTCTGTCCAGGTTCTTCCGCCTTAGTGAAGAGAACTCCAATGGGGTTGGGTAGTTCTCCCTACTTTCAGCTGGAGGGGACATGTGTTAGACTTGGCATCTTTTGGCGTGTTTCCCCTGACTTTTTGCTTTCTGACCTCCCGGTTTTGACTCTGTTTTTGCTGGTGTGATGATTCTGCGCACTTTCCTCACTGCGGTCCAGTGGGAAAGTGCAAGTGCTCCTGTATAAAATGTGTTATGGATTGGTGTTTCCATGATTGGCCTATTTGGTTTATGTGTCAGTCCCTTGTAAAGTGCACTGCGAGTGTCAGGGCCTATAGACCAAATGCTGTTGGTGGGCTGCAGCACTGGATTGTGCCACCCACGCAAACAGCCCGTAAAGTGTAACTCGGGCCTGCCATCGCAGAGCCTGCGCGCAGCCTGGGGCTGCCATGTCGACTTGGCAAGTGCACACACTTGCAAGTCCCTAAACCTTCCCTTTGCTGCATGTTAGTCACCCCTAAGGTAGGCCCAAGGTACCCCTGTGGGCAGGGTGCGGTGTATGCGAAAGGTAGGACATGCCCGGGTGTGTGCGGCATGTCCTGATAGTGAATTACAGCCTAGTTCGTTTTTCACTATTGCAAGGCTACCTGTTCCCCTAGGCCAGAACGGGCAGTTTTGATTATTACAGCTTATAATCCTAACTGACCCCGGGAACATGGTAGAAATTCGAGTTTAGTATGCCTGGACTCAGAATGATGAAATGTAGCTTTTAGTAAGGTTGGTTTTAACATTCTGTGTTTGAAAATACCACTTTTAGAAAGTGGGTATTTTCTTGTCTAACCATCCAAGCCTGCCTCTGCGAGATTGTGTATTCCTTGTCTGGAATGTGAGTGACAGGGGCTGGGGGATGCCAGGAGACAGGGTGAGTCAGCGCAGGGCTGAATAGCCAGATCGACCTGTAGATGGGTGGGAGGGGTCGCACCTGGGCCCTGAATAGGACAGTGCCTTCCCTCCACAATGCTGGCTCCACCTCCTGTGGTGCGTCTGATGTCCCTGGCCTACTCACTGAAAGAAGGGACGGAGACTTGTCAACAAAGTGCTCCAGAACTGGTTTGGACTAGGCGAAGGCCTCTCTGCCTTCAGAGAACAAAGGAATTTGGGATATAAATATTGGGGCCCTGACCCCATGAATTTAGATCTCGCTGGAATCAAGGAACCTGCCAAGACGAATCGCTGGAAGAGCTGCCAGGAGGAGTACTGCCCCTTTGCTGTGTTGTTGCTTTGTTGGGTTGGCCTGCAGTTGCTGCTTCTGCCTTGGGCAGTGAAAGGACTGGACTGGACTTTCTACGAACTTGTGCTGAGTATCTCCAAGGGCCAGGAACCGAGCTGGCCTCCTGTTAAGAAGTCTCAGGGACTGCAAAGACTTCACAAGCCTCTGGGTACCGCTTCTGGAACGCTGTTTCAGTTGCCACAGAGGAAGTGAACTGCAACCGACTCCGTCAACCGAATCCATCCCTGGCCGGTGACCTGTTTGCACCGCAGACCGCATCGCCCCGCTTCGCATCGCAACCCTGGTCTCACCGTGGGCGACGTCCGACGCCGCCAACATCGAGCCGCTGCTTGCACCGTGACCTGTGGGCACCGCAGTTCGCATCGCATCGCTTCACTGGGCCAGCCGGACCAGACCGACACTGTCGCTGCAACTGGCTCAAGAGTCGAGACCGCACCGCATTTGGGGCACCGCTCGCACGTCTGCGACGCACTGCTCCGACTCGCACCGCTGTCCGACGCCAGCTCCCGCACTCCGGCTAGGTCGCCTGCATTGCAACCTGTCAGCACCGCATCGAGCATCGTCTCACCCTGCATCGCACGCCTTGGACTCACCGACTCCGTCTGCACGACGCTCATCGAGCCGCTGCCTGCACCGCATCGAGGGACACCGCACCTTGCATCGCTCCGTCTTGCACCGCAACCGCGACGAACGCCGACCGGCTCGTACACTCCGTACCAGCCACAACGAGAAAGGTACTGTAACCGAGTCTGTTCATGACTCTGCTGGCCCGTATCGACGCGGTCGGCTGGAACTGTTAGACTCTGTGGTTTTCAGCATCACGGTAGGCTCGGACGGAGCTACCGACTCGTACGAACTTTGCTTTTGTGCTATTCCTGCAAAGAAGAAGTTAACGTATCAAGTATTCATTCGTAAAGTATAGTATTGTGGATTTTTGTCGTAATTGGTCTTGTCTTGAGTATATAAAATATTGGTTATTTTTCTAAACTGGTGTGGTGTCCGTTTGTAGTGCTTACACTGTATTACTGTTGGTTATGTGCAAATGCTTTACACACTGCCTCTGAATTAAGCCTGACTGCTCGTGCCAAGCTACCACGAGGGTGAGCAGGGGTTACTTCACGAGTGTAACAACCCTTACCCTGACTAGGAAGAAGGGTCCCTACTTGGACAAAGGTGCAAGCCCTTGCCAACTAGAGATCCCATTTCTAACATATATATATATATATATATATTTTTTTTTTTCACTGAAAAAAACAAAGGTTACAGAGACATTATACTTAAGAAATGGAATCAAAAAACCTTAGAAATTCACTGGAAAAAACAAAGGTTACAGGGACGTTATAGTTAGGCTGATATTTCACTCATACAAAACCAGAGAAATTCAGCCATTATAGTTAGGAGCTAACTATATATCGTGCCCCCACAATGCACTGCTTATGACCTCACATATTACATCACTCATGACATGGTCAGTGACATCACTGGTGACATCACAGATGGCATCCCAAATGACATCACTGATGACATCATCCTGTGACTGTGAGTGTTTTTTAAAAGTTTAAGAGTGCTAAATATATATACCAAGGTGTATTGTGAATCAGTGGGTGTATGAGTGCTTGTATAGATGATTCAGTGGGTGCCTGAATGACTGTATAAGTCAATGATTAGGTGCCTCGGTGAATGTATGGGTGAGTGACTGCTTGTGTGAATGTCTGTATCTGTCTGTCAGTTGGTGTCTAAGTGGCTGTATGGGTGTATGAGTGGGTATGTGAGATTCTGTATGGGTGAGTGATTGGTCGTCTGAATACCTCCATGGGTGTGTGTGTGTCTGTGTGGGTGGGTGAGGGGGTGTGCGACTGCCTGTATGGATTAGAGTGACCGGGTGAGTCACTGGCTGTATGGGTTAGTATGTTCATGTGTGAGGGGCTGTATGGGTAAGTGTGTGTGTGTGTGTGTATGGCTGTGTCAGTGAGTGAGTGCATGTTTCAGTGATATATGGGGAAGTAACTGGGTATGTGAAAGGCAGTATAGGTGGGGTGTGTGGGTGACTGTATGGGTGAGTGATTGACTGTATGGGTGAGTGAGTGAATGTGAGGGTGGCTGTCTGTGTGCTTGTGTCAGTGACTGTGTAAGTGAGTGAATACATGTTAGTATCTGTATGAGTAAGTGAGTGAGTGTGTGTGTAATTGCATGGGTGAGTAAGTAGCTGTGTGATTGACTGTGTGGGTGAGTGAGTGAGTAGGTGTGTGAGTAGCTCTATGGGTGTCTGACTCAGTGTGTGAGTGGCTGTATGAGTGTTTGAGTGGATATGTCAGTGGCTGTATTAGTGAGTGAGTGAGTGGGTGTATGAGGGGCTGTATGGGTGCATGTGTGTGTTGATCTATGGATCAGTGAGTGGCTGTGTAAGTACTGGTATGGGTTTTGGATGGGCTTGCGAATGGTAGTGTGGAAGGTGGAGTGGGTGTATGAAAGGTTATATGGGGGTGTGAGTAGGTGCGTCAGAGATTCTGTGGATGATGTCATCAATGATGTCTTCAGTGATGTCATTTGAGACATCATCAGTGATGTCACTGACCATGTCATGAGTGATGTACTATTTGAGTTCATAAGCAGTGCATTGAGGGGGTACAAGTTATAGTTAGCTTACTAATTGTAACAGCTGATTTTCTCTAGTTTTGTACAAGTGAAAGGTCAGCCTAACTATAACGTCCCTGTAACATTTTTTTTTCAGTGAATTTCTAAGGTTTTTTAAATGCTAATTCCAAACTATAACGTCCCTGTAACCTTTGCTTTTTTCAGTGAATTTCTATGATTTTTTTAAGTAGTACTTGCGTTTACAGAGTGGTGGAGAAAGGGGGCGGGCATCTGACTAGCTCTGAGGAATCCCTCTGTGTAGGACTTACAGGATGTACCAGGAGGGATTCTTGGCCCACAAGGTCACTCAGGAGTAAAGTGGACTTCATCCCCCAACCAGTATTGCACCAGGAGCTATGTTTGCAGAGTTGTGGAGAAAGGGGCTGTGGCCACTGAAGACCTCCTAATAATCCCACTGTGTGGGACGTACTGCAGGTAACAGGAGTGGTAGCTGTTCCTAAGGATGTCCTTGGGAGCCAACTACCTCTTATGTTACCTCCAATAAGTCCCACACAGCAGGATTGCTGAGACCCAATTGGAGGCCAGGCCCCCTTTCTCCACTACTCTTCAAACGCACCTCCTGGTGCTCTACTAGTAGAAGAATGTAGTCCTTTTGGCTAGTGAGGGTCCTTGAGGGCCAACTACCCCTCCTGTCACCTCCAGCAAGTCCCACACAGTGGGTTTGATGAGAGGTTTTTGGTGGCCACGCCCCCTTTCTTCACCACTCTGTAGACGTGCCTCCTGGCGCACCACTAGTTGAGGGATGAAGTCCCCTTGGCCCTTGAGGGTCCTTGTGGGCTAACTAGCCCTCCTGTTACCTCCAGCAAGACTCACACAGCTGGATTCCTAAGAGGTCGTAGGAGGCCACACCCCCTTTCTCCACCACTCTGCAAAGTGCCTTCTTGCACACTGTTGCTTGGGAGAAAAAGTCAACATTAGTCCAGAGGTCCTCAGGAGGCAAGGCGACCTCATCGCCCACCAGCCATGTGCCAACAGGCCCATTTGCAGAGCGGTAGAGAAAGGGGGCGTGGCCTCCGACCACCTCTCAGCAACTCCATGTGTGGAGCTTACTGGAGGTAATAGGAGCTTTTGTTGGCCCCTAAGGACCCTTAACAGCGAAGGGGGCTTAATCCCCCAAGCAGCAGCGCGCCAGGAGGCGCGTTGGCAGAGGGGTGCAGAATGGGTGTGGGGCCTCTGACGAGTTGCAGCCTTTTAAATCTTTTTTATGTTTATCTATTTTTTAGGAAGTGGGGCAACATGGCCCACCTTTCCTGGACTTTTTTGGACCCCGGGGGACCACAATATTGAGATGTAATTAATTTAAAATTGTTAATTGATGTAACAAACAATTCAAACTATTCTTTGTTTTTTAGAACATTATTTTGCTTGGATTATAAATTGAAGATGTCAAGAAAACATGAAAAGAGAAGAGAACAAGAAAACAGAAGTACTTAAACAAAACTAAAAAGAGTGTACTAGAAAAAGACCAAAATGTTACTCAGGATAAAGTCTGTTCTGGTAAAAGTATTAAACAATTTCTTAAAACAGTTGTAGAGAGATTAAAGAAAGACAATAGTAATGAAAGGAAAAATAAAATTTTTACAACAAAGCACAAGCAAATGAAGAGTTGTAATGGAAAAAACATTCATTTTTGGAAAAACAACACGTCACAAAAAGACAAAAACAATTTAAAGAGATACGTGTACGAATGTTTCAAAGTAGAGTAATTCAAAATGTATTAAAAGATTGTAAAAAGTATAAAAGAAGATCAGCAGCGTATAAGAAGAAGCAACACATTGAAAGTGTAGTAGATACTGCTTTTGAATTGAAACGAAAATTATTTATATTAGTATTGAAGAGAATGAAAACATTGAATAAAACAATGCTGTTTTTGACGGAGAAAAGCAAAAGAAAAAGACTGGTTAATAGAAGTAACGTTTGTAAAACCTTTACTGGTGAATGGAAGCACATTTCTAGTACTGAGCCTTTCTTTAATGAAGAAAGCTATTTTCAACAGAACACATTAGTTCATGCAGTTGATACTAGTGGTCGATGCTATGAGATGAAAAATGGTCGTCCCATTCCAAAAGAAAAGATGGTTGTTAGGAGTGTTGAAGAAGTAAAAGCTGAAGAAGTTCAAGGGAAGCGTACACAAGCTCCGGAATATAAGTGGGATTGTAGTAGTGTTTGCAGTATTCGACAGGAATCTATTGACATATTACGATTTGTTTTACGAGGATATGCTAAAAAAAAGTCTTAAACAGAAGATTAAGATGTTACAAGGACTAGATCCATGTAAAGTAAGAAAATATACTAACTTGCAGGGTCATTATCTGGCTTGTTGTTAAGAAGACTCCACTGGTAAGTTTCAAAGTCTTTTATTTCTTAAATCGTAGAGCCACCAACTCCAGCTGCCAGCCTGTCAGTTCTCCTGGTGGTAACTGTCCCCACACGAGACGCTACCAAGGAGATAGAATTATCATGCTCAGCAGTTCTAAGAATGACCATAACACATCCCCCTTACTATAAATACAAAGTTAAGACAGAAAAGAAAACAAGAAGAAGAGAACAAGAAAAGTAAAAGAATAAGAAAATGCACAAAAGAAGACATAGCAAAGAAGAGCACAAAAACATCACAGCGAAATCAATACATTTCATAGTCTTCAAAACATCACAGAGAAATCAATACATTTCATAGTCATCATAACGTTTAGGAGGACAACGAGACCTTGGAGAAAGACCTCGCGAATGGAAGCTCGGAGGAGGGACACTCTTGGGGGGAGCCTTCCTATCAATAGCTCTCTGCACATGCGCCTTCACCACCCTGTTCATGCGCTCCGCAAGTCCATTGGCTTGCGGCGCATAGAGCGCGGTTTTCTGATGAGTGATGCCATAGTCCCTCAAAAAGTCCTGCATCTCCTGTGAGATGAACTGCACCCAATTATCTGTGATGAGGAATCTAGGTATGCCCTCACACACAAATTCATCTTTAAGGAATTCAATAACAACCCTGGTGCTGATAGAGCTCACACATCTGGTGGATACCCACTTAGAAGAGTAATCCACCAAGAGAATTACAAACCGCTCTGAAGGACTTAAAAGCTCAAAGGGACCCATAAGGTCCAAACCAAGCTTAATCCAGGGCTCACGTGGAACTTCAACAGGTGACAAGGGGGCAGTACTAGTGACTTGGGATTTATCACTGGAGGCAACCTGACAACACTCCTTAACCACTTCCTCAACATTGCTATCCATCCTAGGCCACCAATACCTCTCACAGAGACGAGACTTTGTGAGATTTCTCCCTAAGTGCCCCTCATGAGCGAGATTCACCAGTTTAGGTCTCAAGGCATCAGGGGGTATCACTCTCTCACCACGCATGAGTTGTCCTTGGCATAGAGTGAGTTCATTTCTGATGGACCAGAAAGGTAATAAGTCAGAATCAAATTTCTTGCTGTCAGGCCACCCCTTAACAACAAAATCCATCACAACAGGAAGCAACACATCTTCCAATAAGGCTTGATCCCATTCTAGTTCTTGAATGGCAGGCTCCTTGACCCAGCAAACACTAACAGAATCACAGTCCAAAGTATCATTAGAACAGTCAATGGGGAGTCTCGATAGACAATCCGCTGCCTTATTGGCAGAACCCGGAAGGTACTGTACTTGAAAATTGTACTCTTCCAGTCCCTCACTCCAACGCTTAAGTCTAGGGGTGAGTCTTTCACTCTCCGCACACGAGAAAACCTGAACTAAAGGGCGATGATCAGACCTAACAGAAAAGGGAATGCCCCAAAGGTAAAACTTAAAATGTTTAATTGCCCAGACAATAGCCAAAGCCTCCCTCTCGATGCACGAATATTGTTGCTCCGGTTTCTTCAACGCTCTTGAGGCGAATACAACCACCTTTTCCTCACCACCATCAATGTGGGTAAGCACCGCCCCAAGGCCACACAAGCTGGCATCAGTAGTTAGAAAGGTTTTCCTTTTTTAATCAAAGTGACCAAGTGTAGGCATCTTACCAATTGCCTGCTTGATATAATCAAAAGCTAAAACACATCCTGGTGACCAAACAAAGTGTGTACCTTTCCTTAGAAGAGCCCTGATGGGTTCAACAGTGGAGGCAAAACCTTGAACAAACTTAGAGTAAAACTCGGCGAGGCCAAAGAAGGACCTGACCTGCTCTTTATCAGTTGGGGCAGGGGCATCCACAATACTCTTAGCCAAATCCAGTTTTGGACGGATACCCTCCCCAGAGATAACATGTCCCAAATAAGTGACAGAAGACACATCAATATTACATTTCAGCCTATTCACAGTCAAACCTTTCTCAGCTAGTCTTTGTAAGGTAGTTCTCAAAATTGTGTCATGCTCCAAATCATCTTTCCCGTAGACCAAAATGTCATCCTGGAAGAACATGACGTTGGAAATATCGCCCAGGATCATCTTCATGATGCGTTAAAAACAGGCAGCCGCAGAGGCTAGCCCGAATGGCATCCTGATAAAACGGAAGGCCCCCAGTGGTGTCACAAAAGATGATAAATGTTTGGACTCTGGATGGAGGAGTACTTGGTGGTAAGCTGAGGATAAGTCTAATACGCTAAAAACCTTAGCACCATCAAGCATGTTAATCGACTCAGAGATATTTGGAAGGGGTTGGCGATCAACCCAAATCCACTTGTTTAGACTCCTCAAGTCCACACACTTCCTAATACTTTTCCCTCCATCCTTGGGGGCCAAAACCACTGGGGCCAACCATTCAGAGGATTCGATTTCCTCAATCACGCCCAGAAATACAAGTCTCTTGAGTTCATCTCTGAGAGGTTCAAGCATCATGTTGGGAACCTTCCTAACCTTGTGTACCACAGGTGTTGCATTCTGCTTGAGCACAATACGGTGTTCAAAGTTTTTGAGAAGGCCAAGGTTGTCAGAAAAAACTTGGGGGAACTCCTCAAAAAACTTACTAGAGGTTGCTGATTGGTCAATCAACATGACTTGCTCAGATGGATAACGAGCATTCGGGTTGAGAATTATCCCCAAGGCTCTCTGATGTCTCCACCCAAGGAGATTGTCACCTCGTTTGGCGACATAAATCTTACCAATGGTCTCTCTTCCCTTGAAATGAATCTTCATGATGGCAAACCCAATTACATCGATATGTGAGCCACCATAACTGACTTGGCTGATGTCAGGGGCAGAAAGTTGTGACTCAGGAAAAGTTTTGTCCCACAGTTCATTGCCAAGCATAGTGAAAGGAGAACCAGAGTCTGCTAAAACCACAACTAACTTCTCTCCAATCATCACCTCACATTCCGGCATGCTGATGAGATCAGCACCAACCATGCCATCACCTCGCGCGCTCAGCATAACAGTTCTCGATGTGTCACAGGTCTCAACATTCTCTACAGTGCGCACTCTGCCACCAGATCTGCATACTCTGGTGTAGTGACCCTTGATCCCACACTTGTGGCAGGTTGTGTTTTTCACATAACAGTTAGGGTAGTTGGAGGAGTGATTGGTGCTACCCCATCTGTAGCATTTCATTCTTGAAAAATCTGTGGAAGGTTTGGCCTTAGTTCCACGCATACTTTTGGAGACACTGTCAACAGAGTCTTGAGGTGTATCCTTTTGGGTCAACTCATGAATGCTACTGGGAGTTGGAGCATTGTCTGTTATAGCCTTATGGGTTTTCATCTCTTTAACCCAGCCAGAGGTATTTTCCATCCCCTCTACGATGGCTACGGCTTCCTTGAGAGATGGGTTTCTAGACAAAAGTTTTTCTTGTACTCTAGGACTGTTGGTGCACCTGACCAGTTGATCACATATCAACGAGTCCGTAAGGTCACCAAATTCACAGGTGCGTGCCAGTGTCTTTAGAGAAGCTATGTAGTTCCCAACCTTTTCGTTGGGTTCTTGGACTCTCATAAAAAATGTGTGCCTCTCTAAGACAACATTAATGCGTGGCCCAAAGTACATTTCCAACATCTTTATGGACATCTCGAATACATCAGAAGGTTCTCCATCACCTTCACCAACAGGAATTACATCAATACTCTCATATATGTTGCGCCCTTCTATTCCGAGATTGTGAAGGAGGATTGCTTGTCTCCTGTGAGCCGAGAACTTCTCACCTCCTATAGCTACTAAGTATGAATCAAATAACAGTTTCCATCTCTTCCATGGTAACAGCGGTTCACCCTTTTCGCAAAGGAATGGAAGAGGTTGGTTCATTGAGGTAGCTGACATAGTGGCAGCGCTATAATCAATATTGCTTAAAACCAAACAAAAATGCAATAAAAGAGGTAATTCTTATTAAAAAAAAAAAATGTTTTTTTTTAATTATAATATAGTCAAGGTGTTCACAAATGCAGATAAGGCAATGTTGAAACCGATGTAGTTGCAAGTTAGTGGTTGAGCGCTGAAGAAAAATGTGAGGCAACATAAGCAGCAAGCAACCAAAGGCAGTACTTGCAAGGCTCCATAGTTGTGCGCGATGCAACAAACAGCAAGGAAACAAAAGTAGTACCTGCAGGATTTCTTTGAAGTATTCTCTACTTTAGTGCTGCGTAGTTGTGCGCGATGCCGTGCGGTGCCCGATTCCAATTAAAATTGTTTGAATCGGGGCTCCGTAGTGGTGCGCAAAGCCGTTGTCATAGGAACCTGACAACAAATCCAAAATGGTGGCACGCACGTAACGTGCGTGTCACGTGATGACGTCGCTCAATGCTGGTGAAGCTGTGCACGTCAGCAAGTGCACGAGAGGATCGTCGCGAGCAGCAAGAGCCGTTAGAAATGGACAAAAGTGTAGAAAATTGCCCAAATTCGGCTCCGAGCCCGCAGAAAGTCAGGAAAAACAGGAGCAGACGTTGAAAATCTTAAGCAGGAAGGGCGCCTCTTCACTCGTCACTCGATTCCAATCGCCGTGGAGAAGAAGACAAATCCATGGGTTCACAAGAAAAGGGGAGAGTTGGTGGCAGGCTTGTCCCCCGCAAGCGTCGCTCGTCGCCAGTGTTAAGAAGACTCCACTGGTAAGTTTCAAAGTCTTTTATTTCTTAAATCGTAGCGCCACCAACTCCAGCTGCCAGCCTGTCAGTTCTCCTGGTGGTAACTGTCCCCACACGAGACGCTACCAAGGAGATAGAATTATCATGCTCAGCAGTTCTAAGAATGACCATAACACTTGTCTTTCAAAAAAAGTGTGTCAAAGTACTTTTCATCATTTAAGAATGTTAGCAGTACACCACTCCGAAAAGCGGAAGTTAGTAAGGAGACTCTACTATGTAAAAAGTCATCCATTATGTTTAAGTGAAATGAACACAGCTCTATTGCACGGTTCAGTATCAAATGTACAAAAAGTTTGTGATGATATACAGTTTTGTTTTTTGGTTCACAAGAGGAGTGTAGAGAAAGTGAGAGCTTGATAAGTGTAGGTGTTGAATAACAGGTGGAAGATATTAGCATTGATGAGTTTGCAGAAGAAATTACAAAGTTTAAGACAGTTTCATCTGAAAAACCAAACTATGTTTGTATTTGTTGTCGACATACTCATTATAGAAATCAAACTAGGAATGTTGATTTATATTTAAAAAGTGAAAAGAAAAACAATGATAAGTGGCAGCAATTTGTGCTTATTTGTTGGTAGAAGGTCAGTTTGAGTTGGCTACTGATCAACGTATTTGTAAATATTGTTACAACAAATTAGAAGAGAACAAAATGCCAACAAGAGCAGTACATAACAACATAGAGTTGGTAGCAAGTCCTCAGGAACTGGCAGATTTGAATGCATAGGAGTCCATTCTTATTCAATCTGTGCACCTATTTCAGGCTATAGTTCGTATTGAGCCTAAAACAGGTAAGCTGCCTCCAACAGATTTACAAAGAGGTCTGAAAGGAAGAGTTGTGTACTTACCTTTAGATTTAAAATAAAATATTGAAACTGTTGGTGTAGACAGGGAGGAAAATGGGCCAGTAGTTATTCTAGTTAATGGTGTACCAACAAAGAGTCGAAAAATATGGCAAGAGTTTGTAGATGTTAATAAACTTCAAAAGGCTACATTATATCTGGTACAGAATAATATTTAATATAAGAATGTAAATGTTGATAAACAAGTAATATGCTTAGAAGATGAAACAGAAATTTGAAGTGGCCAAATAGAAAAAGTGGACAAGTCTAGGAGTCAGGAGATTTATGAACATTATACTATACATCCTCTACATTCAAAAGAAGTAATAGGAAACAGTATTGAATTATTTCAAATGAAGGAAGCAAAGGGAACTCCCATGAGTGTATGGGGAAAAAGTTTAGAAGCTCATTGTTTTCCACAGCTGTTCCCCACTGGAAAAGGTGGACGATTTGATGAGCAAGCTGTACAGATTCCAGCTTCAGAATACCGCTCGACAAGATTGTACTCTGAAGATCCGATATTTCGACAGTGCATTCCATGTATATTTCATCTTTTGTTTGAAAGTGATTTGTCTGCACTTTCATATGCAGTGAACCACATATTAAAAACAGGAGTTCATCTTCCACATGTTTCTGCAAAAGAATTCATGGACAAAGTTCAACAAAGAGATGAAAATTTCGAATCTCTGTTAATTAATTGTATGGAGTGTCAACGTGGTACCAATAAATACTGGTTTCGTCGTCACGGTGAACTTAAATG
This sequence comes from Calotriton arnoldi, assembly GCA_963921515.1. Lineage (NCBI taxonomy): Eukaryota > Metazoa > Chordata > Amphibia > Caudata > Salamandridae > Calotriton > Calotriton arnoldi. Next base: position 339,055 of record CAWUFW010007888.1, read on the forward strand.
TATGTTAAGAAACTTAGGTACCCCTACATAGTTTGTAACACTTAGCTGTGCTGAATATGCATGGGATGATTTACTTGAATTTCTACGAGAAGCAAATTCAAATGTTAAAAATATTGAATTGAAGAGACCTGGAGAACTCTGTTCAGGTATTTTAACCATAGGTTTCAAATTATGATGTATTTTATCTGCAAATAAATATTCCTCCTCTTGGAGAACTTACTGATTTCCTTTGGCAAAAAAGTACCAAGCCAGAGGTGCTCCTCATTTACACATGCTATTATGGATAAAGAATGCTCCAAAATTTGGAACTGATACTGATGAAACTGTTTTGTCTTTCATCAAACAGTATGTTACCTGTGCCATTCCAAAAGAAGGAGGAAAAAAGAGCTTGAGACAACAAATTTTACGGTTTCAAAGTCATCGATGTGGAAAATACAGTCGACGAAAATACAAGTGTAAAGGGAAATTTTATACAAAATGTCGTTTTGGATTCCCACGTCCAATAATTTCTAAAGGAAAAATAAATCGTTTTTTGTCAGCAGTAAGGCATACAATAACTCGGAAATCTCCGAAGAATACATACAACGTCAAAAGAGCTGAAAATTTGAAGTATATTAATGACTACAATCCAGTTATTTTGAAAATGTGGAATGCAAACATGGATATTCAATATGTTGCAGATAATTCAATTGCTGTTGCTCGCTATGTTACATCATATATAACCAAATCTGAAAAGACAGAGATGAACGAAATATGGGAAGAAATTTCACAAGAGTCTTAGCAAGAAATTGTACAGCTTCAGTTCAAAAATGCTTTCCCATCGAGAGATTGGATCCTATGAATGTTCGGATCCCTTGAGCTCTGCCAGTTTATATTCAAAGTCAAGAGAAATCATTTGGACAAGTTTAGGTCCTCCACACGAAATAGAGTATTGAAAACATTAGAAGAAATCGAATACTTAGCACTGAATGAACCAGAAAGTACAGATATTGTTAAAACTAATATGTTGGATACATACTATCCCAAAAGGAGTTCACATCTGGAAAACATATGTCTGTTTGAAATACTTCAACATTACAGTTTTTAAAAAAAAGTTACAGAAAATATAAAAGAAGAAAAATATGCAGTAATTGGATGTGACAGATGTTTAGTAAAACTTGCCAAAGGAAATCTTATTAACCACAGAAAAACCAGTTGCGAAAGTCCAGATAAGAGGGAATTTTTCTATTTAGCACTTCTGCAACTGTTCAAGCCATGGCGTAGTGAAACGGAATTACTTGGAGATTTCGACTGCTATGAAGATTCTTTTATTGCATGTAAAGATAGCATTCAATGCACAATTTTCCCTACATATCTACAAATGTTAAATGATGAGATTGAACAAGAAAGTACTATTGCAGCTGAAATAGCTGGAGACAGTTCTCAAGATAGTCAAAGTTCTGGTCCACTGAGTCAAGATCCACTGGGACAACCAATTATCGAAAATGAAGTATCACTACTAGCCAAGAATGAGGTAGAAACTGCAATGCAACAAGCACAACAGGATATTATTCCATTGGAAAAGTTAGAAGAACAACTCAATATTGAACAAAAAGAAATATATCTACAAGTGACACAACAGATACAACATGGTTTGCTACATGAAAAAAAGAATGCCAATGTTCATCATTTAAACCTATTCTAATATACATCAGTGGTTAAGCTGGAGAAGGAAAAATGTTCTTACTTAAAGTTTTGACCAGTTTTCTACACAAAACTACAGAATCACGTTTATCTTGTGTTGTAACAGCTCCAACTTGATTAGCAGCACACAATATTAAAGGGATTACTTTACATAGATTACTTATGCTACCAGTTTAACTTGATAATAAATTGGAACATCAGAAGCTGTCTGGAGAAGCTTGTAAGAAGTGTCAAGAGTACTGAAGAAAATGAAACTTTTAATCATTGATAAGGTGAGCATGGTCTCAAACTTAATGCTTGCCTTTGTACACTTGAGAATGCAACAGATTTTAAAAACAGATTACGATTGTAGGAAATTAGGAACTGCTTCTTATGGTTACCCCCACTTTTTGCTTGATATAACACTGTTTTTGACTAGTCTGACTGGGATCCTGCTAATCAGGACCCCAGTCATGAAAAATCTGGGGGTCAAATTAGATGCTGCCCTTTCTATGAAGGCTCAAGTCCAAACTGTGGCAGGGGTCTGTTTTGGGGTGATGAGAATGCTGAGGAACTTTCTTCCCCTGCTCCCAGTCTCTTACAGGAAAACAGTGGTCCAGGCCCTGGTGGTATCGAGACTGGACTATGTTAACTCCCTGTATTTGGGCCTCCCGGAGTACTTGGCCGGCTGCAGGTGATCCAGAATGTGGCGGCCAGGGCCATCTTTTTGACAGGACCTAGGACTCACACGACTCACCTTCTGTCTTCCCTACATTGACTTCCGGTGTGGAAAATAATCCATTTTAAAGCGCTAGTCTTGGTTTTCAAAGCTTTTCATAAGATTGGAGCCCCCTACCTTAGGGAAAGATTTCAACCCTATATACCGCAGCGTACCTTGAGGTCCTCTGCTCAGCTTCTGATCTCGACTCCGAAGGTCCTGCTCTCCCGGGTAGGGGGAAGATGCTTTCAAGCTGTGGCCTCTCGGCTATGGAATGGCCTACCTCTCTCGCTTAGACAGGTACCGGACCTCCTTACTTTTAGGAGGAATCTGAAAACATGGCTTTTCCAACATTAGGATCTGTCCGATTTCTGCTGTAGGGTGATGTTCTGTATGCTGTTATGTGGTCTTTTTCTCCTAGCGCCGGGACACTCTTGGGAGTAGCCGTGCGCTTTATAAATACCAGATAACATAACATAACAACAGTCTATATGCTTTCTCCCTGTTATGTTATGTACTTAGGTACATTCCAGATTGGATACTGGGGTACCCTTGTCAGTCCCTAGTATATGGTACACATGTACCCTGGGCATAGGTACCCCAGAGGCCTCCCATGGGCTGAAGCATGTATTATGCCACCCATGAAAGGCCATGCAAAATGGAACTACAGACCTGCCATTGCAGCCTGTGTAAGTCGGTGCATGCACCACTTACTTAAGATGTAGGTTTACTATATCTATGGGGCACTGCACTTAAAACCTATAGGTCACCCCTAAAGCAGGCCTTTACAATCCTGTAGGCAGGGTGCTTGGTTCTAAGTGAGAGGGTGCCCCTATATGAGCAGGACACCCCTGCAGCCTACGGAGTCCATTCTCCTGGGTTGTCAGTGAAGCAGCCATATAAAATATATAGAGGGGCATTATGCGACCGTGTGATAACCAACTCTAAAATGGCTGAAACAAACCCTATCGTGTTTGGTGTCACAAATGTTGGAATCATACCCCCACACCTGTAACTGGTGTGGGAGGTATGATTCCACCCCTCAGAAACGAGCTTTGTGGGGTCCCTGGTGTTCCCGGTACCATCCTTCTAACTCTGGCCAGCACAAAATGGTTGCTGCAGATCAGAAACACATTTCCGCCCTCCTGCTGCTGAGCCAATCTCGAGCAGGGGAAGGCAGAACAATAGGCATCCTGTCACAGGGAAGTGTGACCACCTTCCAGACAGGATTTAGTGTATTAGGGCTGGGTGGATGCGCTTGTCAGCGACTGAAAGTGTGCATGAGGGGCACATTTGGTGTCCCTGTGCACAGTCCAGTTCAAATTAGTCCTGGGAGCCATTGGCTCCTGCTCTGGCATGAAACTGGACAAAGTACATGGGAATAACCTCCCCCCTGTCCAGACCCTCCTCTGGGAGGGTACTCTGAATCTTTCCAACCCTCTCCTGTGGGTACTTAAGGGCTTACCTGGCTGTAGGACCTTAGATTCATTGGGGACAAGATTCTGACCTGAAACCACTGCACTTCGACCATCTGGGCACTCTGGACTTCGCTGGACTTCGTTTGGGGCTGACTCCGTCTCCCACTCAGTCTGCTGCAGCATCTGTGCCTGTGCACCATACAGGATCCATACAGGACCTGTGGAGCATCAAAGACAACTGAAGATAATCTCCCTTGGAGTGAAGGAGTCACACCCCTGCATTCGCAGTTACTGCAACACTGCTGACCGGTCTGCTGATCCCGAGTTCCTACGGTCTTCAAAGTGTCCAGCAACACAGGAGGTAGGTTTCTACGTCCCTTGAGTTCCTGTTGCAGGGATTCTGCACATACACAGAACTATGTGCAGGATTATGGGACCTCGGTGTATAGGGGCTAAGCCTTCCTACCACCTTAGTGCCCACGAGCCCAGGACTGACCAGCTATAGTGTCTCACTCGCTCTCCTACACACTCATGAAGAAGCAACTGATTAGACACCCCAGAACACAACACTCTCAGAAATCGTGGTAACAAGACACACCTTTTCGCTCACATTCTCGTACTTGTCCACAATAAGAACTGACTGAAACACGAATATAGTTTAAAATGTTTATTTTAACTATTGTGCTCTAAAATGCAGTATACGAGCCACAACCAGCAGAAAAATACATAAAACTAATACAGTTAGCATTGCAGCTAGGCCATATATCATAAAGGGAGGTGTCATCATATAAAGACAGTGGAGAAAGGACTGTAAGGCCTAACCACCCTCCCCTTGGTAAGAAGAAGTATTATTATATAACAGAAGATCTCTGGGCTTTGTCAGCAGACCCCATACCTTAGTGCCTAGATGGTATGTCTACATCATAGGAACTGCATTGCTCTTCTCCCTAGAAAGGTCCCTCTCCAAGTGTGTTTTACCTAAACATGCATCCCCATAATATCAAAGTACGAGTTTCCAGCAGCAGCTGCATTAGCATGTTTTGTTTTGGTGCTAGGGACTGACCAGAACAGAATAACAAGGGACATTGTTTATCGACCTTGCTCACAGTGTTCAAATTAAACTCCAGGAACAGGCAGGGAACAAACACAGCAGAGGGTTCTCATGTGAAACGCATAAACAGAGTCTTGCAAAAATAATGCCATGTAGTAATGTGCGCAAGAGCTGAGTTTTTGGCCAGTATCCCTCGTGGGGGCTGCAATACCCGAACCCCTGTGCACCGCGTGTATTTGCAAGTGCATGTGCTTATTGGCAATTCCTTGACAAGTCCATTGGGCTCCGAGTAGCCCCAACCTCTGGCAACTTTCTCCACAAAGATCTTCATCCACCTCACACCGAGTGCTCCGTAGCTTGCTGTTTTGTGAAGCTGCTCAAGGTCCTCTCGCGAATCCTGTGCCTCCATCATGTGGGTCCATTTGAGGGTCAACTTTGCTTTTCTTGGGATCCCCTGGTTGCTCCAGGCTTGACCTGACTCCCCTGTGTGTGGTGAGTCTCCTGGACCTTGCTGGTCTGAACCGTACACTTTCTTGACTTCCTACATGGGTTGCTGTTGCCAAGGCTTGTTGGTGCTCCCGCCAGACACCGACCCCTCAGCACTCTACATCCTTCGTGGGACAGCACGCATCCGGCTCCTGGTTGTCCTCAACGTCACCTGGTCCCCGCAGCTGCAGAGTCAAGAGCACCGTCAACCATGCTGAAGCACCCGACATTGTTGGGCATTCGTCTACCGAGCCCCTGGTCACTCTCAAGTGACCAAGACTCTGTCTCCTATGCTTTCAGGTACTTCTAAACAACAATTCACGTTTGGATTCCAACTGACATTCTTCTTCCTCCCAGCAGCGGCTCTTCTTCGAAGTTCTCCGTTGGGTTCGAAGGCAGTTTCCAACACCACTTCACACCTATGTACCCGGCTTCCCTGGGTTAGGTAACTTGGGTACTTCGGTATCCACGTGTGGGTGGCTCTCCAACCTTCTGTCTTCCATGGGGTTTCTTCGTAATCCACTGGGAAGGGTCCTTAATCTCTAAAACTCCAACCGTGACTTTCACATAGAGTTGTCCGGAGCACGCTGGTCGTGTTCTCACACTGCACCCGTCCTCGGTGGGGTCCATATCTACTCACCTTGGGTGGTTCCTTGGGGTCCCAGCGATTCTACATCCTCTCGACATCATCCTGACTCGAGTTGTGGTTCTTATGCCACTTTCTTTGTGTATGGTTTGGTCCCACCCTGGGGCCCACTGTGTATTAGTGCTATTTACTGTCATTTCCTTGCTTTAGTAGTGTGTGCTTTGTGTCTATTTCCATGTAGGAGATACTGTAACGTACTAGATAGTGTTATATAATAAATATATATTTTTTATTACTATTGTGTGATTCTCTTTTCATTTAATCTATACTATAAGATTGCATTCTGGTAAAACAAGCTGCTTTACACTCCTTCAAGACTTAACCTGAAGGCTGCTCTCCACAGCTACCACTTGGATTGCTTTCTAAGGTTGTCTGCGACCTCTTAAATCACCATAAGGGTTGTCTGGAATGTTGCAAGGTGCCCACTTACATTAGTGGACAGCATATACCAGGCCGGCCTCTCACAAAGATGTTCTGTTTGGAGGAAAACATTTAATTGTATTCGGAGATCTACTACAACTAACTCCTGTAAAAGGACAACCTGTTTTAAAAACACTTGTCCATGAAGACAGTAGGAAATCTTTGGTAAGTATTGGAAATGTGAACATTTGGTTGCATTTTGAATATAAAGAACTTATTAAGAATATGTGACAAGCAAGTTATGAAGATTATGGAAATATGGCAAACAAGCTTTAGAAAGTCGGCTACTAAGGAACTTGTTTACAACTGGAAACACAGCAGCTGAAGTAATGTACAATAAGCTTGGAGAAAAGAAGTCTATAGTTTCTCTAATGCCTACACTGCAAGAGTGTTCTACATTTAATCAAGAACTTTTGAAACTGGAAAAACAACAAATAGTGGAAATGTAAGCTATTGATAAAATTGAACACCAGGGAGTGACTATTCTTCTCACAGAGAAACTACATGCTAAATTGCATTCGTTTGGAAAAGTCTGTATCTAAAACTGCAGGCTTAGAAAAGACTTTACATGTATGTAGAAACTGTTGGGTAATTTTACGGCATAATTTGAATGTAGAAGAAGGTTTAGTAAATGGAGCAATGGGAAAAGTTGTTGATTTTGTAAAATTTCAAAACAGAGATGGAATAGAATTTGTGATTATAAAATTTGATCAGATTAAAGAGGTAAGACGGATTGGGCATTGTGCTGTACGTTTTTTGCATGTAAAAGATTTGTATGTTCGCAGAAAACAGTTTCCTCTGTCTTTAGCATATGCAGTAGCTATTCATAAATCTCAAGGTTTAAGTATAGACAGTGCTTTTGTAAATATTGGAAGTACAGTGTTCAAAGAGGGAATGGCATACGTTGCATTATCTCGAGTAAGAACATTGTCTGGTTTGTATTTGATAGATTTCGATGAGAAAAAGGTTAGTGCTAATGCAAATTGTGTAAGAGAGTATAATTGTTTAAGAAGACTTTATACACCTGATTTAGGTGAATATCCCATATATGAGAAATGTGTAGTGTGTCCAAAATGGAAATATGTCAAACATTCACCTGAGGTTAAAAAAAAGAAAACAATTGAAGAGAAACTGGAAGGTGTAAAGAAAAAGAAAATAGAAACTGTTGATGACATTGTAGGATACCAGTTGGAAAATAGTTCTGGTATCAACTGTTATGCTAATGTGATTTTGAATGTTGTGTTTTATCTTCAAGATCGTCATCATGAAATCATAGGAAATCATGAAAAAAGATTCTGTTCTTCACTACATCATGTATTTCAATAGTTGGTAACTGACAGAAGTAAAATCCATACTGCTTCTGGCATTCGGCATCTTTTGGATATTTGTACTTGTTCTTTGACATTTACTCTTAATATACAACAAGATGCACAAGAATTTATAATCCTTATGCTTGGAGTATTAGAACATGAAGGAATACCGATTGAAAACGTATTTGGACTAAGTTACAGATGGGATCATAAATGTGAAGAGTGTTCATTTACTTCCACCACTTAAATACAAACAGAACCATTCATATACTTGACGATACCAGACTGCAAATCAGTACCTTTTAACAAATTGATAAAAACAGCCAATCAGGACATGAGATGTTCGCATTGTAGATCAGAGATGTTGTCTACATTACATATAGAAAGATTTTAAAAATATCTAATTTTAATGCTACAACATTGTAGAGCAAATGGAAGAAAATTGGAAACCAAAATTAAAATTTCTAATGCAAGTCAAATATCTATTTCAGGAAGAACTTTTATAGCAGTGGCTATTATTTTCCATGATGGACCTACTACAACATCTGGACACTATACTGTGTATTTAAAGTGTAATAAAGGATGGACACATTGCAATGATGCCCACTTGGAATTCAAACTTAGATTGCCTTATGAATTACCAAATTCATATTTGCTATTTCTGCAGCCAAAGTTTTGAGTACATCGTTCGGCCTATTGGGAAGATGTGAACAGAAAGTAGACAGGAGGGCAAACTATTAGTATTTATATTGGAAAATTGTGTTTAAAAGGAAATAGTTTATATATTTGTTGTCTTTATTGTACCAGATGTAAATGAGAGTCTACATTTTGGCAAAAGTATTTGAGATACATAATAGAGTTAATGTAGATGAAGGAAGTAATTAACAAAGTGTAGATAGGAAAACGCATAGCTACTGTTAGAACTGGGGGTCTCTAGTTGGCAGAGGTAGGTACCTTTGTCCAAATAGGGACCCTTGCTTCTAGTCAGGGTAAGGGGCTACACTCCTAAAATAACCCCTGCTCACCCCCTTGGTAGCTTGGCACGAGCAGGCAGGCTTATCTCAGAGGCAGTGTGTAAAGCATTTGTGAACACATACAGTAATACAGTGACAACACTACAGATGGACACCACACAAGTTGTATATAAAAATAAGTACTCTTTAAATAGACTTAACACAAGACCAGAACGACAAAAATCCACAATACAACAGAAATATGACTGTCAAAATGGTAGAAAATTGCTCAGTTCAATGCAGGTGGTAAATGCGACTCTCTACGTTCACTGTACCTTTGGATGCGTAATGCGATACAAACAAAAGAGTTTCAGGGAAGGTGATGCGTCGGTTCCTTACACGCAAGAACAGTGATGCGTTGGTTCCTTGCTTCGGGAGAGGTGATGCGTCGGTTCCCTACTGCTGCGTAGGGGACGGTGATGCGTCGGTTCCTTACCGGAGAGGAGGTGGTGCGTCGGTTCTTCACACCGTGGGGAGGTGATGCGTCGGTTTCTTACTGCGCTTTAGTGGCGATGCGACCAGCAGCACCTCGATGCGATGACGACCCGGTGCAATGAAACAAAGTGGCGTCTTCCTCTTGATGCGACAACGAAGGGGGCGATACGTGCACACCCGACGTCCGTGCGGCGACTCAGTGAATCTTCTGAGCCGCGACAGGCCCTGTGACACGCTTCTCCAATGATGCGACGGTGTCTGCTACGACGGCGACACTCTCCTCCGGTGATGCGAGGCGCTTCAGTGATGCGATGGCGACAGCGGCGGCACGCTTTCTCGGCAATGCGATGACGACTGCTGCGGTGGCGACACGCTTGTTCTTCGTGAATCGCGCTTCCAGCTCCCAGCGAAACGCAGTCTCTCAGAAGGCCCAACACAACAGTAGGCACTTCAAATTCCCAGCAAGGGAATTCAGGGGAGCTGGTTGGTGAAGTCTTGTATCCCTGAGACTTCAGCAGGAGGCAAGCTCAATCTTCAAGCCCTTGGAGATTTTCTGCAAGATGATGAAAGTAGGCACAAAGTTCCTTTCTCCTTTCTTTGGCAATCAGGCAACCACTGCAGGCCAATCCCTCAAACAGCACACAGCATTGGGATAGTCTCCTCCTTCAGTTTCTCTGGTTCCTCTCCTCAGCAAAGGTTCTTCTTGTTTCCCAGAAGTGATCTAAAATCTTGGGGTCTGTGCCCCAGTATTTATACCCATAAATCCTTTGTCCTCTGAAGGCAGAGGGTCCTGTACCTAGTCCAAACCAGTTCTGGGTGCATTCTGCCAGTGCACAACTTCTTCCTTTGTCAGTGTGGGCCAGGGTCATCAGACACACCACAGGAGGTGGAGCCAGCATTGTGGAAGGCAGGCACAGCCCCATTTAGGCCCAGGTGCTACTCCTCCCACCACTCCTCATGCAGATAGGTCTATTCAGCCTAGTGCTGACTCACCCTGCCTCCTGGAGTCCCCCAGCCCCTGTCACTCACAAACCCAGACACACAATACACAAGCTAGCAGAGGCAGGCTGGATGGTTAGGCAAGAAAATACCTACTTTCTAAAAGTGGTATTTTCAAACGCAGAATGTTAAAATCAACTTCACTAAAAGAGGTATTTTATCATTCTGAGTTCAGGCATACTAAATTCGTTTTTCTACCATGTTCCCTGGATCAGTTAGGATTATAAGATGTTATAATCAAACTGCCCATTCTGGCCTATGGGAACAGGTAGCCTTGCAATAGTGAAAAACGAAATTGGCTGTAATTCACTATCAGGACATGCCACACACACCAGGGCATGTCCTACCTTACACCTACAATGCACCCTGCCCTAGGGCCTACCTTAGGGGTAACTAATATGCAGGAAAGGGAAGGTTTGGGGACTGGTAAGTGGGTGCACTTATCAAGTCGACATGGCAGTACCAGACTGCACACAGGCTCTGCAATGGCAGGCCTGAGACACACTTTACAAGCTGCTCCTGTGGGTGGCACAACCAGTGCTGCAAGCCCACCAGCAGCATTTGATTCACAGGCCCTGGGCACAACCAGTGCACTGTACTAGGGTCTGACAGTGAATCAAATAAGCCAAACATGGAGTCACTAAGCCATACATCAATTTACCATAGGGAGCACTTGCACTTTGGCACTGAATAGCAGTGGCAAAGTGCCCAAAGCATCTAGACCAGCAAAAACATATCAACAACAGTGGAGGCATAGTGGACAAATGGAAGGGAGACCCACGCCAAGGATGCCAGGTCTAACATGTGTCCCCTCAAGCTGAAATGTGGGGAGAACTATCCTACCTCTAGGGAGTTCTCATCACTAAGGCACAAGAATCTGGACAGACCATCAGCATTGGCGTGTTCTGTACCAGGGCGGGTTCCACCGTAAAGTCCATCCCCTGTAGGGAAATGGACCACCTCAACAGCTTTGGATTCTCACCCCTCATCTGCATCAACCATCTGAGGGGCCTGTGGTCTGTCTGAACCCGGAAGTGAGTCCCAAACAGGTATGGTCTCAGCTTCAGCGCCCAGACCACAGCAAATGCCTCACGCTCAATAGCACTCCACCTCTGTTCCCGTGGAAGTAACCTCCTACTGATGAAGGCTACAGGTTGATCTAGGCCCTCCTCATTTAACTGTGCCAGAATATCCCCTACCCCATGCTCTGAAGCGTCTGTTTGGATCACGAACTCTTTTGAGAAGTTGGGCGCCTGAAGCACGGGGGCCATGCACATGGCAGCCTTCAAGGCGTCAAAAGCTCTCTGACAGGTGTCAGTCCAAATCACTCTCTTGTGCTGCTTCCTGGAAGTCAGCTCTGTCAAGGGTGCAACAATGCCGCCATACCCCTTGACAAATCTCCTGTAATACCCGGTGAGTCCTAAAAAGGCTCTCACCTCTGTCTGGGTCTTGGGGGGCTCCCAAGACAGAATGGTATTGATCTTGGGCTGTAGGATGCCACCTGGCCGCTCCCAACCTGGTGTCCCAAGTACACCACGCAACCCTGCCCGATCTGGCACTTACTCACCTTGATCGTGAGGCCTGCCCTCTGCAGCGCCATCAACACTTCCCAGAGGTGGCGCAGATGTTCTTCCCAACTGGCGCTGAACACTGCGATGTCATCCAGGTAGGCGGCACTGAAATCTTCCAGTCCAACCAACACCTGGTTGACCAACCTCTGAAAGGTGGCAGGGGCATTCTTCATCCCAAAGGGCATAACCCGGAATTGGTAGTGCCCATCTGGTGTGGAGAATGCTGACCTCTCTTTGGCCCCATCAGTCAATGCGATCTGCCAGTACCCAGACGTTAAGTCAAACAATGCTGAGGTACCGGGCAGCCCCTAACCGATCGATGAGCTCATCAGCTCTGGGGATGGGGTGCGCGTCAGTCCTGGTGACTGAATTGAGTCCTCGGTAGTCCACACAGAACCGAAGTTCAGGTGTGGCACCAGGCACGGCAGCCTTTTGGGACCAAGACCACTGGGCTGGCCCAAGGGCTGTGAGAGGACTCAATCACCCCCAATGCAAACATCTTGGAGACCTCCTCCTTGATGCAAGCTCTCACCCTGTCAGTCACTCTGTAAGCCTTGTGCTTGTCAGGAGGACTGTCCCCAGTGTCCACATCATGGACGCACCAATAAGTGACACTAGTAACCAGGGAGAACAGGTCAGAAAACTGTCCCAACAGTTGGTGACAGTCTTCCTGCTGCTCAGGTGTCAGGGAGTTAGAGAGGTTCACACCCTCCACTGACCCATCTTGCTCTGTTGCAGACAGGAGGTCAGTAAGAGGTTCTGTCTCCTCTTCCATTCCATCATCCGTTGCTAGGAGCATGCCCACTTCAGACCTCTCAAAATGGGGCTTCAGGCGGTTGACATGTAGGACCCGCAAAGGGTTCCTGGGAGATCGCAAGTCCACCAGGTAGGTGACGTTACTCTTGCGCTCCACCACCTCAAATGGTCCGGTCCACTTATCCTGGAGTGTGCAAGGCTCCACGGGGGCCACGACCCACACTTTCTGTCCAGGCTGAAACTCGATCATAGTGGCATTCTGATCATACCATCGTTTCATCTCCTCCTGGCTGGCTTCCAGATTCACCTCAGCGAGTTGTCTGAATCGCCTAGTTTGGTTTCTAAAGGCCAGCATGTAGCTAAATACATCCTGGGGAGGTTTACTGGGAGCTTTCTCCCAGCCTTCTTTCACCTCTAACCGGGTGACCATAGAGCAGTTCAAAGGGACTGAACACTAAGAACTTCTTTGGCACCTCACGGTAAGCAAAGAGAAGGCATGGCAAGAGGACGTCCCACTTACGCCTCATGGGTTCTTGCAGACCCATAATCATGCCCTTCAGGGTCCGGTTGAATCTCTCAACCAGCCAATTTCCTTGGGGGTGGTAAGGAGTGGTAAACTTATAGGTGACACCGCACTCCTGCCACAGGGACTTCATATACTTGGATATGAAGTTTGTACCACGGTCACTCACCACCTCCTTGGGGAACCCCACACGGGAGAAAATCCCCATCAGTGCACGTCCCACCATGGGGGCCATCACTGTCCGAAGAGGGATGGCTTCCATGTACTGGGTGGCATGGTCCACCAAGACTAGGATGAACCTGTTGCCCATGGCTGTCTTGGGGTCCAGTGGCCCCACAATGTCAATACCCACCCGTTCAAAGAGGGTGCTGACCACAGGGAATGGTTGGAGGGGAGCCTTGTGCTTCCTCCCACTTTTTCCACTTGCCTGGCAAGTCTGACATGTCCTGCAATGAGTGTCTGAACTCTTGCACATCTGGGGCCAATAAAAGTGGGTGACAAGCCTTTCAAAGGTCTTGCTCTGCCCCAGATGTCCTGCTGAAGGCACATCATGAGCCAAACCCAGTAGGAAGGCTCTGAAGCTCTGGGGTACCACCAGCACATGGGCTGACCCAGGCTCAGCAACGTTAGGCTCGCTATACAGTAGACCATTCTCCCAGTAGGTCCAATGTGATCCAGACTGATCACCTGCTGCCTGGTTTGTGGCCTGTTGCCGCAAACCCACAAGAGAAGGGCACTTGTTCTGCTCCTCACAGAACTCCTCCCTGGAGGGGCCTCCCTCCTGCTGCCAATGGGTCAACTCAGGTAGGTCCCCCAGTTCGGCCACTTGCTCCCCTGTAGGTTCCAGAGCATCCCCCTCAGGTTCTGCTTCCTCCTGGACCATGGGAACTGCGGGGGCTGGTTTCCCACGACCCCTGCCTCTTCTCTTCAAGGCAGGCACCTGGGCCACCCTCTCAGGCTCCTGGTCCTCTTGAATACCTCTACTGGCTGCCATAGACCGAGTGGTCACGCACGCCGACTCAGGTAGACCCAACATCTCTAAATGAGACCTTCTCTCCACCTCTGCCCAATGTGAACTCTCCAAATCGTTGCCCAACAGAGAGTCTACAGGCATGGCTGGCCTCACAGCTACTTGAAAGGTACCTGAGACCCCCCCCCACTCAAAGGGAACCTGAGCCACTCTGCAGTGGCTCTCTGAATTGTCCGTGGCAACTACTGGGCAGAATGCATTGGGGATAACCTGCTCCTCAGACACCAGCCGTCAACTAACAGCTGTCACACTGGCTCCGGTGTCTCTCAGAGCCTCCACCCTTTGACCATTGATGGTCACCCACTGCCTGTATTTCTTAGTGTTATCAGGCAGTTGGGTCCTGGGGACAATCTCACTGTCTCCTAAAGAGACCAAGGACATTGCTACAGGACCCCACCCACCTTGGGCACACATCTCCTCCCCCAGGGCTACACTAGCTACCTGCCGGGGTGGTGCACCAGTGGGTGCTGATTTTCCATACAAGGGACATCTAGTTTCCCAGGAGCAGTGGCCCACTTGACCACACTTAAAGCAAGTCTTGGGCCCCCTGTGAACAGGCTTATCTGTCCGGGCCCCTGGCTTCTTTTCCGGGGGAGGCTGGGAACCCTTCCCTTGGTTCCCTTGGGGATTAATTTGGGGCCCTTTTTGGAACTCCTGCTGTTTACCCTTGTCTCCCCCACTCCTCTGCTGGAGACCCTGACCACCCTTGGTGGAGTCTCCCACATGACCCTTGTGGACCCGGGTGCTCACCCAGTGGTCCGCCTCCTCAGCAAGCTTCCTAGGTTAGTCAGCCTACTATCAATAAGGTGCTGGCATAGCTCTGGAAAACAATTTCCTGACAAGTGCTCCCATGCAATCAAATCGAAGAGCGCTTCAAAATCATTCACTTTGCTACCCTTCACCTAACCATCCAATGCTCTGCAAAAAAAAGTCACATATTCTACCCAGGTACTGCCCTCCAACTTTTTGCAATTCCTGAACCTCTGCCTATACAGTTCAGGAGTCAACCCATACCTGGACATCAATGCTTCTTTCATATGACCATAAGAATTGTGGACTTCAGAGGGCAAGTCTAATAAGGTATCCCGCCCCTCACTAAGGAACCGCCCCCACAACCCCGCTCCCCAATCCTTCTCAGGGACCCGGTGGGAGGTCATAGCTACCTCATAGGCCTTAAACCATTGCCCAATGTCATCATTTTTATAAAACTCTTTCACTACATCTTTAGGTATATACACCCTTGCTTCAACAGGCATGGACGGTGTGCTGCCACCAGAGGGAGTAATCTCTAAGCTCCTAGCTTTCAACTCCAACTCCCTCAAATTTCTCTCATGCTCCATTTGCATCCTCTTTTCCTCTAGGGCCAATTTCTTATTTCCAATTCTAACTGCCCACCCATCTTAAGCTTGGTCAGCTCCATTTCATGCACCCTACTTCTCTCCCTGTCCTCCAGCTCTCCTGGGGACAGGCCCTTGGATGAAACACTGCTGCCTGTTGGGGAAGGTGCTCTCCTCCCCACTGGACCCAGTGGCCCATCTAGCTTCCCTCCTGCATCCTCAGCCCCCTCCACATGCTCTTCCACATGCTCAGGGTACTCCTTGCTTCCACCCAGGCCCTCAGCGCCTTTTGGAACTCATCCTTCTTGGAGAGACCAGTCATAGCAACTTTAAATTTCCTGCAGAAGTGCTTCAGCTGTTTCACAGTGTAACTTTCTAGTTTCTCTCCCTCAAAATCTAAATCAACAGATGCGATGGACGCTGTTTTGCTCATGGTGAAACTTGGCAGTTCTTGGCAAAAATAGAAATCCCAGGAAAAACAATCTACCAAAATGTAAGTGGTTGCGTTTGGTCTGCACTCACTAGTAGTGTACACCAATCACTGTACATGAGTCACAAATGCAAGTCCAGAATCCTCACTGCTGACCACCAATGTTAGAACTGGGGGTCTCTAGTTGGCAGAGGTAGGTACCTTTGTCCAAATAGGGACCCTTGCTTCTAGTCAGGGCAAGGGGCTACACTCCTAAAATAACTCCTGCTCACCCCCTTGGTGGCTTGGCACGAGCAGGCAGGCTTATCTCAGAGGCAGTGTGTAAAGCATTTGTGAACACATACAGTAATACAGTGACAACACTACAGATGGACACCACACAAGTTGTATATAAAAATAAGTATTCTTTATATAGACTTAACACAAGACCAGAACGACAAAAATCCACAATACAATAGAAATATGACTGTCAAAATGGTAGAAAATAGCTCAGTTCAGTGCAGGTGGTAAATGCGACACTCTACGTTCAATGTACCTTTGGATGCGTAACGCGATACAAACAAAAGAGTTGCAGGGAAGGTGATGCGTCGGTTCCTTACACGCAAGAACGGTGATGCGTGGGTTCCTTGCTTCGGGAGAGGTGATGCGTTGGTTCCCTACTGCTGCATAGGGGTCGGTGATGCGTCGGTTCCTTACCGGAGAGGAGGTGGTGCGTCGGTTCTTCACGGTGTGGGGAGGTGATGCGTCGGTTTCTTACTGCGCTTCTGTGGCGATGCGACCAGCAGCACCTCGATGCGATGACGACCCAGTGCAATGAAAAAAAGTGGCGTCTTCCGCTTGATGCGACAACGAAGGGGGCGATGCGTGCACGCCCGATGGCCGTGCGGCGACTCGGTGAATCTTCTGAGCCGCGACAGGCCCTGCGACACGCTTCTCCGCTGATGCGACGGCGTTTGCTGCGACACTCTTCTCCGGTGTTGCGAGGCACTTCGGTGATGCGATGGCGACACCGGCAGCGGCGGCACGCTTTCTCGGCGATGCGACGACAACTGCTGCGGCGGCGACACGCTTCTTCTTCGTGAGTCGCGCTTCCAGCTCCCAGCGACACGCAGTCTCTCAGAAGGCCCAACACAACAGTAGGCACTTCAAATTCCCAGCAAGGGAATTCAGGGGAGCTGGTTGGTGAAGTCTTGTATCCCTGAGACTTCAGCAGGAGGCAAGCTCAATCTTCAAGCCTGTGGAGATTTTCTGCAAGATGATGAAAGTAGGCACAAAGTTCCTTTCTCCTTTCTTTGGCAATCAGGCAACCACTGCAGGCCAATCCCTCAAACAGCACACAGCATAGGGATAGTCTCCTCCTTCAGTTTCTCTGGTTCCTCTCCTCAGCAAAGGTTCTTCTTGTTTCCCAGAAGTGATCTAAAATCTTGGGGTCTGGGCCCCAGTATTTATACCCATTATCCTTTGTCGTCTGAAGGCAGAGGGTCCTGTACCTTAGTCCAAACCAGTTATGGGTGCATTCTGCCAGTGCACAACTTCTTCCTTTGTCAGTGTGGGCCAGGGTCATCAGACACACCACAAGAAGTGGAGCCAGCATTGTGGAAGGCAGGCACAGCCCTATTCAGGCCCAGGTGCTACTCCTCCCACCACTCCTCATGCAGATAGGTCTATTCAGCCTAGTGCTGACTCACCCTGCCTCCTGGAGTCCCCCAGCCCCTGTCACTCACAAACCCAGACACACAATACACAAGCTAGCAGAGGCAGGCTGGATTGTTAGGGAAGAAAATACCTACTTTCTAAAAGTGGTATTTTCAAACACAGAATGTTAAAATCAACTTCACTAAAAGAGGTATTTTATCATTCTGAGTTCAGGCATACTAAATTCGTTTTTCTATCATGTTCCCTGGGTCAGTTAGGATTATAGGATGTTATAATCAAACTGCCCATTCTGGCCTATGGGAACAGATAGCCTTGCAATAGTGAAAAACGAAATTGGCTGTAATTCACTATCAGGACATGCCACACACACCAGGGCATGTCCTACCTTACACCTACAATGCACCCTGCCCTAGGGCCTACCTTAGGGGTGACTAATATGTAGGAAAGGGAAGGTTTGGGGACTGGTAAGTGGGTGCACTTACCAAGTCGACATGGCAGTACCAGACTGCACACAGGCTCTGCAATGGCAGGCCTGAGACACACTTTACAAGCTGCTCCTGTGGGTGGCACAACCAGTGCTGCAAGCCCACCAGCAGCATTTGATTCACAGGCCCTGGGCACAACCAGTGCACTGTACTAGGGTCTGACAGTTAATCAAATAGGCCAAACATGGAGTCACTAAGCCATACATCAATTTACCATAGGGAGCACTTGCACTTTGGCACTGAATAGCAGTGGCAAAGTGCCCAAAGCATCTAGACCAGCAAAAACATATCAACAACAGTGGAGGCATAGCGGAAAAATGGAAGGGAGACCCACGCCAAGGATACCAGGTCTAACAGCTACACATACTGATGATAATCTATGCTTATTTGGGGGTTTTCAATTTGATAGTTTTTTTCCCCGCTGTTCAATGATGATACTACATTAAAATCACTGTGTATGGTAAAGATAAGTGGAATCTGAGAACAGCAAAAAAGGGAAACTGAAAATGTTATGTAATTCTAAATTTATGTTGTTTTCTTAAAAATATAATATTATAATTTCTGCAATATATTATCATTAAATAACAGTTTTCCTTTTTCTTCTTTATAGTAGCTACTATTGAAGTTTGAAAAGTGTTTTAATGGTGTTTATGAGAATACCACTCTAAAATACTTTTACTGAATAATGTATCTAAATTACTAGAAAGGTAAGAATACATAATATAATATGCATGATAACGTAAAAAAATGTTTACAGTTTAATTAAATGTTATTTGTTTCTAATATAAATAATGTTGATCCTTTACACTAATTGAAGACTATAATCATGTTGCTCATGCAATCAGCCAGACAGTTATCCTATCACAAAGACACTATCCATGCATTCATCCATTCTTTCAAGCACAACTCTTGCACTAATAGGATAATCCAGGCACTACCCTTGCATTCTTCCTTTCACACAGACACTACTCATGCACCCATCCAATCACGCAGACACTACTCCTGCACTCATGCAATCACCCACACACTACCATGTACTCATACAATCACTCAGGCACTACTCTTGCACTCAACCATTCACTCAAGTACTACCCATGCACTCATCCATTCTCTCAGGTACTACACATGCACTCATCCAATGACCCAGGCATTGCTCTTGCAGTCATCCTTTTACTCAGGCACTACCCATGCACTGATCTAAGCACACAGACATTACTCTTGCAATCATGAAGTCACTCAGGCACTACCCATGCATTTATCCAATCACCCAGGCAGTACCTCTGCATTTATGCAGCCACCCAGGCACTGCCCATGTACTTATGCAATCACTCAGGCATTATTCTTCCACTGAACCATTCACTGAGGCACTAACCATGCACTCATCCAATGATCCGGCATTACCCTTGCACCCATTCTTCCAGTCAGGCACTACCCATACACTCATCCAATCACTGAGGCACTACGCATGTACTCATGGAATCACACAGGCCCCACTCTTGCACTCTATCAATTCACTCAGGCACTACCCATGCGCTCATCTATTCTCTCAGGCACAATCTATGCACTCATCCAATGACCCAGGCACTACAGTTGCACTAATCCATTCACTCAGGCACTAATCATGCACTAATCCATTCACTTAGGCACTACCTATGCACTCATCCAATAACCCAGGCATTACCCTTGCACTCATACATTCACTCAGGTACTTCCTATACAGTCATCCAATCACACAGGCACTACTCCTGAAGTCATGCAATCAGCCAGGCACTACCGATGTAGTCATGCAATCACTCAGGCATTATTCTTCCACTCAACCATTCACTGAGGCACTACGCATGTACTGTTCCATTCTCTCAGGCACTACCCATGCACTCATCCAATGACCCAGGCGTTACTCTTGCAGTCATCCTTTTACTCAGGCACTACCCATGCACTGATCTAAGCACCCAGACATTATCCTTGCACTCATGAAGTCACTCAGGCACTACCCATGCACTCATCCAATCACCCAGACAGTACACCTGCACTTATGCATTCACCCAGTCATTACCCATGCATACATGCAATCACTCAGGCCCTACCCTTGCACTCAACCATTCACTCAGGCAGTACCCATGCACTCTTCAAATGACCCAGGCATTACCCTTGCACCCAACCTTCCACTCACGCACTACTTATGCACTCATCCATTCACTCAGGCACTACCCATGCACTCATCCAATCATCCAGGCACTATCCCTGCACTCATGCAATCACTCACACACTTCCCATGTATTTATGTAATCACTCAGGCACTACTCTTGCACTCAAACATTCACTCAGGCACTACCCATGCACTGATCTAAGCACCCAGACATTACACTTGCACTCATGCATTCATCCAGGAACTACCCATACTCTAATGCAATCACTCAGGCAGTACTCTTGCACTCAACCGTTTAGTCAGGCACTACCCATGCACTCATCCACTAATCCATCCACTATCCATACATTCATCCACACACACATTTATCCAAGCAATCAGTTTTACTACATACAATTTTTCTATTTTTAAGCAGTATAGGTGGTTCCGTAAAACCTTTTTTTTTCAACTATTTTGAGATTTTTTTTATATTTTCAAACAATTTTTTTGTGTGGTGTTTTTGACTTTAAAAAAAAAAAAACTTGTATACTCCAGCATGACTGGTTCAAGAAACAAAGAAAGGCACTTGTGTGTTTTTATCAAGTTAATTATGGCATGAATGCATTGCTCTCCAACACACAGGTTTGCTTGACATTTCATGCAGTGTATGCTAGCATCTGCTAGCTCAGGAAAGATATGCAGCTGAGGTGTAGGTAGAACTGCTGCACCCGATATAGATGATTGATTAGGATCAGCCTGGGCAGCTTGCTCACTCTTTTCACGCATCATCACTTCTTTGGCCAATCGATTAGGATGCATTGTTTCTAGGTGCTTTTTCATCGATGATGTCCCACAAGAATATTTTTTGTCCGATCCACGTGAAGGCACTCTTAGACCCAGAGTGCACGTTACTTTTCTGGCATTAACTTTTTTCTCCCCCTCAGGCACTGTGAAAAAAGCCCACACTATGCTCTCTTTCCTTTTTTCACAGGCTCCTCAACTTCCTCTGGAGCTTCCAGCAGTTCTTCTCCTGGATGACTGGATGCCATAGCAATGAAAGAGGTTAAAACACCCCAAACAAATAACAAATTGGAACAGCCTACAAAAAAGATGTCCTGACAGGAAGACACACCCAAAATAAGAGGAATAAAACAGGTGTTAGATCCTCCCTCTAATAGAATGAAAAGCTTTTAAACCAATCAAAAACCATTGCTTTTACGTCGCGCACCCGTAAAATCTGCTAAACTTAATTCTAAAGTATAAATTGCTGTTTATAAATTGTTTTTTAAAGTATGTTAGTGAAAGTCTTTAAGCACAACTAATATTTAAAGATTCCACTGTGATATTTCATACTTTTGAAAATTACGCCGAATTCGCGACCCCTGTGCGATCCCAGAAATACGTGCCGTCAGGGTTCGCGACCCCTACGCGAACGTGTTGCGTAAATAAAAATGTACCCTAAATGAGTAAAAGATATTTTACAACTATACTAATACTATTTTTTTACACTCAGTATTAAACCTCTTCCTCTAAAATATATATTATTTTGTTGTAAATATATATTTTACACTTAGATTCATATAACGGATTCGCGCACCAAATGTGTAGGTTCGCAAACGGTGCGCAACCCTTTTTCTTTTAAAAAAAAAAGGACATATTTATTATAATCATACATATTATATACTATTAAAAGTAATCATACAAAACTTAACTTACTAAAAAAAGTAAATAAAATTGCTCCAAAATATAAAAAACTATTTTTATCTTTCTATTCGTAATACTGTCATATAATAACATAGTGTACAAAATTATGTATGATGGAGCAATATTTCAAGTTACAAAAAATTGTAATCTTTCAAATTAATAACACTATAAATCTTTAATAGTCTATAATATATATATTTTTAAAAAGTGATTATAATTATTAAAGAAGATTTTAAAAATCAATGCAAAATTTCAAAAGTTCAAAAAAACACTACAAACATTTTTATATAAAAGAAACTCTTTACAAAAACTTAGAAATTCTCTAAAAAAGCATAGATTTCAGGGACGTTGTAGTTAGGAATTAGCATAAAAAAAACCTGAAAAAACCATAGGTTTCAGGTACGTTATAGTTAGGCTGACATTTTACTCATGATGTAATATGTGACGTCATCAGCAGTGCATTGCGGGGGCGCGAGTTATAGTTAGCTCAGCTAACTATAACGGCTGAATTTCTCTGGTTTTGTATGAGTAAAATGTCAGCCTAACTATAAAGTACCTGAAACCTATGGTTTTTTCAGTGAATATCTAAGGTTTTTTAAATGCAAATTCCTAACAATAACATCCCTGAAACTTGTGGTTTTAACAGTGAATATATATATATATCAAGGGTCTACGGACCCGAAACGCGTCATGGCTGAGGTCTGATCGAGCTGCATTAAACAACTTACAGCTTTGCACAAAACTGTGGTCCGGGCTCCTGTTTTTCATCCGTTTCATCGCAGTACGAAGAGGAGTTGCTGCCATATATATATATATATATATATTATCTACTGGCGGTCGCCAGTAGATAGTTATAGTTACAACCTATTATCCATAGGAAATCCGCGACATTCTATTTGAAATAACTCTCTTGCCGGTTGACGTATCTTCGCAAAATTTTCAAACTTTGTGGCCCGCTCCGGTCCGCTCCTACCCTGAAAGTCTCGGGGGGATTCGTGGAGCGGGGGCCGAGAAAAAAGGGGGGTCCCAAAACGCGTTTTCCCCATGCATTTTTCCATAGGAAACTTTAGACACGGCTACAGCCCGAACTGCTGAACGGAATTACACCAAATTTGGCAAAGAGGTAGTTCTTGGTTCAGAAAGGACCCTTTTTGTTAAATGGTGTAAATCCGTTCAGTAGTTGCTGAGAAAATGAAAAGTAAAAAAGATAGTGATATCTAGGGCCGCGGATCCTCCCGAGCACGAGCTTTATGTTAATTGGCTGTCAACACTCCAAACCAGGAAGTGTTGGCAGCCATTTTATCCCTCGGTAGAACCGAGGGACAGAAACAAGTGCGCAAAGCGCACAAAGGGGGCAGGGTAGAAACACCCTGACCCCCTAGGTCTGCTCAGGGGGTCCCACAAGGACCCCCTGGGCAAAAAAAAAAATTAAAAAAAAAAAAAAAAATCGGCAGGATGCGCTCAGGGAGCGCGAACCCTGCCGAAAAAAAAAAATCGAAGCGCGGTCTCCCGCGCTTCGATGTTAGTGGCCCCGGGTGGGCCAAGTCCCGGGGCATGCTGGGGGGGGTTAATTTTATGTGTGGGGGGCCTCTAAGGGCCCCCAAGCCCGGGGACCACCACCCCCGGGGCCTTATGTATAATGGTGCGGGAGGGCTCTGAGCCCTCCCGCAGCCCCGAGGACCACCACCTCCCCGGGGCTTCTTTTTTTAAATTAAAAACCTGTGTGGGGGGCTCCAGCCCCCACACGCCCGGAGACCACCACCTCCCCGGGGCACTAAGAAAATTAAAATGGGGGTCCGTTTTGGACCCCAAGCCCCGAGGACCACCACCTCCCCGGGGCTTTCAAAATGTAGGGAGGGGGGCCGCGCGGCCCCCTCCTGGAGCCTGTGGTGGCCCTGGGGACCGCCACCCCCAGGGCCGGCTCCTGCAGTGTCCCGGGGTGCCTACCCCGGGACACTGCTGTTTGCAATGACAGGACGGGAGCCTCGCGGCTCCCGTCCTGTCATTGCAAACTTGCTTTGGATATTGGAAGAGAGAGCAGGAAACCTGCTCTCTCTTCCAATATCCAAAGCACATTGCTTTTCCACATGGGGAGCAGCATGTTAGCTGCTCCCCATGTGTAAAGCAATGCCGGCTCCCGTAGGACACGGGGAGCCGGCGGGACTGTGGGGGGTTTGGGGACCCCCCCACAGTCCCCAACGAGAGGCCAGGCCCCGGGGGATGGGGTCCCCGGGGCCATAAGAGGCCACGGAGGGGGGCCACGCAGCCCCCCTCCCCAAAGTAACAAAAAAAAAAAAAAAAAAAAAAGTGCAAGGCCGGCCCCGGGGGATGGGGTCCCCGGGGCCTTAAATGGCCTGAGGAGGGGGGCCACGCAGCCCCCTCCAAATAAAAAAAAAAGAGGCCATGCCCCGGGGGATGGGGTCCCCGGGGCCAATACAGGCCCAGGGAAGGGGGGCCACGCGGCCCCTTCCCGTTTTTTAAAATTTATTTTAAGTAAAAAAAAGGGGTAAGGCCCTGGGGGATGGGGTCCCCAGGGCCTAAAAATAGGAAAAAGGAAGGGGGGCCACACAGCCCCCCTTCAGGGGGGAAAAAAAAAAAAACGATCGGGCCCGTAGGCCCCGCCCCCTTCCTTCACCACTCTGCAAACGCGCCCCCTGGCGCGTTTGCAGAGGGGGAACGAATTCCCCTTGAATACTGGGGGTCCCTGGGGGCCAACTAGCCCACCAGGAACCTCCAGTATGCGCCAGGGGGCTGCCTTGCAGAGAGGTGTACAGAGGCCACGCCCCTTTTTACACCTCTCTGCAACGCAGCTCTTTGGCGCTTTTTGGAGGTATATGGTGGGCTAGATGCACCCCAGGGACCCTCAGGATTCAAGGGGAGTTAATCCCCCGACTTAAAACGCGCCACGGGGCGCGTTTGCACCGTGGTGAAGGGAGGGGGCGGGGCTTCAGGTGACATGTGTGCAAACAGGCCCCGTGGCGCGTTTTAAGATGGGGAATTAAATCCTCTTCAATCCTGAGGGTCCCTGGGGGCCAACTAGCCCAACAGGTACGTCCAGAAAGCGCCACAGAGCTGCGTTGCAGAGAGGTGTAAAGAGGGTGTGGCCTCTGTACATGTCTCTGCAACGCAGCCCCTGGCGCATACTGGAGGTTCCTGGTGGGCTAGTTGGCCCGTAGGGACCCTCATGATTCAAGGGGACTTAATCCCCCAACTTAAAACGCGCCACGGGCGCGTTTGCACAGATGTCACCTCAGGCCCCGCCCCCTCCCTTCACCATTGTGCAAATATTCCTCTAAAATCAGCCGAAATACGAATTCTGATTTACTCACCTGTTATCAGGAGAGACCTCAGTGCTGCATCTTTCAGCCCAGTACTGGTCCTGAAAAGTAATTTTAACCGTACTTACCGGTAACTTGAATTTCCTTCATAGGCTAACATTGACTGGTTTCACTTGGAAATTCTTCTAAGTGTGGAGTTTTGGAACTTTAAAATATTCCTCTAAAATCAGCCAAAATCCGAATTCTGATTTACTCACCTGTTATCAGGAGAGACCTCAGTGCTGCATCTTTCAGCCCAGTACTGATCCTCAAAAGTAATTTTAACCGTACTTACCAGTAACTTGAATTTCCTTCCATAGGATATCATTGCCTGCTTTTTGCTGAAAAGTTTCTAAGTGTTGATTTTTGAAACATACAAATATTCCTCTAAAATCAGCCGAAATCCGAATTCTGATTTACTCACCTGTTATCAGGAGAGACCTCAGTGCTGCATCTTTCAGCCCAGTACTGGTCCTGAAAAGTAATTTTAACCGTACTTACCAGTAACTTGAATTTCCTCCATAGGCTAACATTGACTGGTTTCACTTGGAAATTCTTCTAAGTGTGGAGTTTTGGAACTTTAAAATATTCCTCTAAAATCAGCCGAAATACGAATTCCGATTTACTCACCTGTTATCAGGAGAGACCTCAGTGCTGCATCTTTCAGCCCAGTACTGATCCTCAAAAGTAATTTTAACCGTACTTACCGGTAACTTGAATTTCCTTCACAGGCTAACATTGACTGGTTTCACTTGGAAATTCTTCTAAGTGTGGAGTTTTGGAACTTTAAAATATTCCTCTAAAATCAGCCGAAATACGAATTCCGATTTACTCACCTGTTATCAGGAGAGACCTCAGTGCTGCATCTTTCAGCCCAGTACTGATCCTCAAGAGTAATTTTAACCGTACTTACCAGTAACTTGAATTTCCTTCCGTAGGATATCATTGCCTACTTTTTGCTGAAAAAGTTTCTAAGTGTTGATTTTTGAAACATACAAATATTCCTCTAAAATCAGCCGAAATCCGAATTCTGATTTACTCACCTGTTATCAGGAGAGACCTCAGTGATGCATCTTTCAGCCCAGTACTGGTCCTGAAAAGTAATTTTAACCGTACTTACCAGTAACTTGAATTTCCTTCCATAGGCTAACATTGACTGGTTTCACTTGGAAATTCTTCTAAGTGTGGAGTTTTGGAACTTTAAAATATTCCTCTAAAATCAGCCGAAATCCGAATTCCGATTTACTCACCTGTTATCAGGAGAGACCTCAGTGCTGCATCTTTCAGCCCAGTACTGGTCCTGAAAAGTAATTTTAACCGTACTTACCAGTAACTTGAATTTCCTTCATAGGCTAACATTGACTGGTTTCACTTGGAAATTCTTCTAAGTGTGGAGTTTTGGAACTTTAAAATATTCCTCTAAAATCAGCCGAAATACGAATTCCGATTTACTCACCTGTTATCAGGAGAGACCTCAGTGCTGCATCTTTCAGCCCAGTACTGATCCTCAAAAGTAATTTTAACCGTACTTACCAGTAACTTGAATTTCCTTCCATAGGATATCATTGCCTGCTTTTTGCTGAAAAAGTTTCTAAGTGTTGATTTTTGAAACATACAAATATTCCTCTAAAATCAGCCGAAATCCGAATTCTGATTTACTCACCTGTTATCAGGAGAGACCTCAGTGATGCATCTTTCAGCCCAGTACTGGTCCTGAAAAGTAATTTTAACCGTACTTACCAGTAACTTGAATTTCCTTCCATAGGCTAACATTGACTGGTTTCACTTGGAAATTCTTCTAAGTGTGGAGTTTTGGAACTTTAAAATATTCCTCTAAAATCAGCCGAAATCCGAATTCCGATTTACTCACCTGTTATCAGGAGAGACCTCAGTGCTGCATCTTTCAGCCCAGTACTGGTCCTGAAAAGTAATTTTAACCGTACTTACCAGTAACTTGAATTTCCTTCCATAGGAGTCTGGTTTTCAGCAGAAAAGTTTCAAAGTGTTGATTTTCACAAACTACAAATATAACGTAATATACAAATATTCCTAAAAAATCGCCTGTATGACTTAAACGCATTCTTTCAACTGTTTACAGGAGATGCACCAGTGCTGGATCCAGGATCCAACACTGAGTAAGAAAAAGTAACGATAACAGTTTTTAACTTCTAAGTGAATTTCCTTCCATAGGATAACATTGGTGATTCTATGAGAAAAAGTTTCTAAGTGTGAACTTTTAAAGTACAATAATATTCCTTAAAAATCACGACTGTAACCAAAACGCTTTTACTCAACTGTTTACAGGAGATGTCCCAGGACTGAATCTAGGATCCAGTAATGTGGTTAGAAAAGTAATCCATAAAGTAACTAATTGCATTTAACTAGAAATTCACATTGAGCTGAATGTTGCATTGTGTTTGAAAATGTGTTGCCCATTGCAACAACTGTAACTACTGTACTTAAAAGTCTATTGCCTATGTGCAAAGTAATTAAACTAAAGTAATTCATTCTGAGAAAGTATTTTTTGTAATGTAATGTATAATGTAATTACAATGTAATTTAAAAAATAAAATATGTAAAAAAAAATTGTTTCTAAAAAATTTGGAAATCAGTATGAAAAAAATTTTATATAACAATTAATACATTTAAAAATTGTCATTTACAAAACCTTTGAAATTCACTGAAAAAACTGTAGGTTTCAGACATGTTATAGTTACAAATTAGCATTTAAAAAACCTTTGAAATTCACTGAAAAAACCATAGGTTTCAGGGACGTTATAGTTACAAATTAGCATTTAAAAAACCTTTGAAATTCACTGAAAAAACCATAGGTTTTAGGGACAGTTATAGTTAGTTGGACATTGCACTCGTACAAAACCCGTGAAATTCCCCGTTATAGTTAGTCCAGCTAACTATAACTCGCGGCCCCACAATGCACTGCTGATGACGTCACATATTACATCACTCATGACATGGTCAGTGACATCACTGATGACATCACTGATGACATCTCAAATGACATCACTGATGACATCATCCACGTGATAATCTGATGCACCTCCTCACACCCTAATATAACCTTTGATACACCCACTCTAAATTACAGACTGCCATTCGCAAAACCATAGACACTCCAACACCAATAACTACATACCCACTCACTGATTCTTAGGTCTACGCACACATCCACTCACTCACCCGTACAGTCACTCATACTTACGGTCACTCAGTACAGGACTATCATATGCACTCATACTCCTATATAGACACTCAAACTCCGCCACTCATCCATAGAGGTACTCACACACCTAGTCAGTCATGCAAATAATTAAACACACTACCATTTACTCACCTATACAGTTATACACACACCAGCTCACTTACTCATACAAATAGTAGCACAATCTTACGCTCTTATACAATCACTGATACAAGCACACACTCATCCATACAGCCACTATCACAATCACTCACTCTCGCTTATAGCTATTTATATACTCCAACACACATATATACTGCCTTTCACATATGTAGTTACTCACACATGTACCACTGGGACATACATTCACTCACTAACACACTCTTACACACACTTACCCACCCATACAGTCTATCACAGTTGCACTCTTGAAACCATCCACCCAGTGAATCACCCACTCACACATCTATGCACAGAGTTGCACACACCCCTCCCACACAAACACTCAGGCACCCATACAGATACTCAGACAAGCATTCAATAACTCATATAGACACTCATGTAGCTCTTCACAAACACATGCAGCCACTTACACAGCAACAGACAGACGGATACAGACATTCACCCAGTTTAGTCACTAACCCATGCATTCAGTAAGATACGTTAAATCACTTACTTATAGAGTCAGTCACGCACCTACTAAATCATCCATACAGACACTTACACACCCACTCATTCTTCAATACGTCTTTTCCTATATATATTAAAAAATATTTAAACTTTACAGAAACCCACAGTCACTGGATGATGTCATCAGTGATGTCATCAGTGATGTCATTTGAGATGTCATCAGTGATGTCATCAGTGATGTCACTGACCATGTCATGAGTGATGTAATATGTGACGTCATCAGCAGTGCATTGCGGGGGCGCGAGTTATAGTTAGCTGGACTAACTATAACGGGGGAATTTCACGGGTTTTGTACGAGTGCAATGTCCAACTAACTATAACTGTCCCTAAAACCTATGGTTTTTTCAGTGAATATATATATATATAGCAATGTCCGAATAGATATGCACTTGGGCAATTGCGAGACATCTGAAACATCTGAAACAATGTGATTGAGAAATGAAATTTTATAGGGTTTTTCTACGATATTAATATGTGTTAGGACTGACTATAGTAACAGTGTCTACAATGACAGACATGCTGTTCTTAACTGAATATGTATTTGTATATCATTTTTTTATATTTCATACATATTTTAGTCGGTGTAATTTTTAGCATATTTATACTTATATACATTTTAGATATATGTTTATTTATATGTCTCACAATGATAAGTTTTAATATGTGTCGTTTTTTAACCCGATTTATTTATTTATTTTTCTGGGTAAATATCAATTCTACTATACTGTTAAGTTTCATCTAACTAGAATGGCTGCAATCTTTAGTTTACACGTTGTAATGAAAGCTTTTTATCCGGCAAAGAGAAAATGTCAATGGCACTAATGAAGGTTTCTTCTATATCTAGGGTCATGTGACACGGGAAGGTGCACACCCAGCAGTTTAAAAATGTTATGGCAGAATGGTTCTTTGTGTGTGAACAAGGGCACGGCTGTGCTCGAAACGCGTCACGAAGTAAGGAAATACATTTCTACCTGCCATCGCTATTGGGGTCTGTTTCCCTCTGTTCGCCGCTGCTGTTGCTGTTTGCGCTGCTGTGGAGATTCGGAGAGTTCTTGGCTGCATATATATATCTGCATATATATATATATATATATATATATATATATATATCCGTATTACTTGTCTCATACACACTCCCATAGGCCAGGATAAAGACGAAGCGGACCCAAAATTGCTGGTGCTGTTATTTTATTCTGTTATGTGCCCTGCACCAACCGCCATTACGCGTTTCGGCCTTCCAGAGGCCTTGATCACATGACGCGCTTGTTCCATGTTTTCACCTATTTAAAGTGACAGTGTTTATTATTGGTGACTAAACTTACTATAGACATAGAAGAGTCTATTGCATCATCGGCACTAATAGATGCATTAACAATAAATTAATTGATGTTACATTATTGTTTAACAGTTTGACTAAATATCAATAAATATGCAGCTATAAAAAATAAATATTTTAAATAGGTGCAAAACTGTTAAAAAACATGTTAAATGCAAAACGAGATGTCAATGTAAAATACAGGGTAAAATACACATTAAAAAGTTCATCTAATAAAAGCTTTATATGTATAAAAACTCCCAGCAATACCTAGAAATCCCAACTTGTCAATCATGCCAGATGATTAATTAATGAAGCCCAAGTGGGCCTTTTGGACCCTCAATGTCCAATCAACAAGAAAGTGCAAGTGCTAATTACATAAAGTGCCACCAAAAGGTATAAATGTGCAAAAAATACAAATAGAAAATAGTAAAAGATAAAAACAATTGCAGAGGCAGCAGATAAAAGTATGTACATGTATGAAGGGAGCTATAAACCTAACGACAAGTATAAAAATCTTCGCTAGAGTTAAGACCATATGGAGTGTTGCAATCTAACTCTAGTATATACCTTGTCTCAAGCTGTCTTAGGAGAGCCTCCCGGTCACCTCCCCGTCTCAAAGGGGGGACCGTGTCCACAGCAAAGTATTTGAGGACACTGGCATCTTTCTCGTGGTACTCTCCAAAATGCCTTGCAACGGGATAAGACTGATCACCATTATTGATGGCCCTTATGTGCTGGAGTATCCTCTTGTTCACCTGCAGCTTCGTACTTCCTATGTACTGCAAGCCACACGGACACTCCAGCACATAAATTGCAAACTCAGTTCTGCATGTTAGTTTTTTATTTATGTGTGTGGGCTCATTCTTAAATGGTGTGACATATTCTGTTTTGTTTATCCCGTGTTTACAGGCCTTACAGGTGGCACAGTTGTGGAAACCCTTACTAGAATCTAGCCAAGAGCTGCTTGTTCTTATCTCTGGGCTGCTCCTAACCAAAGAATTGCTCATAGACCTCGCCTTCCTGTATGTTATGTTGGGCGATTTGGTGAGATTGGCACCCAATACCGGATCATTTTTTACTAAGATCCAATTTTTATTGACAATCCTGCGTATAGCCTTATGTTGATTACTATATGTAAGGACCTTGTGATGGTGGATGTTCTGGTGGTATGGGTTGTTCTGTTGGGATTTCAGCTTTACGGATCAGGGCCTGTGATCTTTCCATTTTTCTAGTCTTCTCTATGGCTTTGTTGATCTCACCACTGGAGTAACCCCTAGCCAAGAATCTCCTACGGCTATCATTTTGTGCAATTTCACATTCAGTATCAGTGCTGCAAATTCTACGAATTCGCAGCATCTCACCATAAGGGATGCTGCGGACCAGATGAGCCGGAAGGTGACTCGACGCATGCAGCAACGTATTACCAGCTGTTGGTTTTCTAAACAATCTGGTTTCTAGCTTATTGCAAACAACCATAATTTTAACATCCAAAAAGAAAATGGAAGCCCTGCTCAGATGACCAGTGAAATGTAAGTTCAGATTGTTATCGTTGATTTGTTCAATAAAGTGGAGGGCACTCTCTTCGGTGCCCTTCCATATTATGAGCAAATCATCGATATATCTATACCAGCGCATGACAT
This sequence comes from Calotriton arnoldi, assembly GCA_963921515.1. Classification (NCBI taxonomy): domain Eukaryota; kingdom Metazoa; phylum Chordata; class Amphibia; order Caudata; family Salamandridae; genus Calotriton; species Calotriton arnoldi. Next base: position 370,994 of record CAWUFW010007888.1, read on the forward strand.
GGTTAGACATTGTTTCTGCATGTAACACCCCGAGGACCTGTTCTTCCCAAAGTCCCATATGTAAGCAGGCGTAGCTAGGGGAAAAACAAGCCCCATGGCCACGCCTCTCACCTGTTGGAACACCTGGTTCTGAAAGAGAAAATAATTATGTTCTAAACATGCTGCAATCATTGCCAGTAACATCTTATTGTGTTGGTAAAAATACATGGGTCGAGTGTCAAGATAATGCTCAATCGCCTTCATTCCATCTCTATGATTGATGCTCGTATATAGAGACGAAACATCGAGCGAAATCAAAAGATATTCAGGGTGCCACTTAATGTTAGTCAATTTTCTTAACAAATCGCTGGTGTCTTGCACAAAGGAAGGAAGTTTCTTCACGTGTTCTTGCAAATGATAGTCTACATATTATATATATATAACCCTGGGCGTAGTTCGCGTAGTCGCGCTACGTGTAGCTACGCGAAGTGTACTTTGCACTACGCACGCTACGCGTAGCTACGCGAACTGCATAGTGCGGTAGGGAAATGCTGTTCGCAATGATTGCACAGTGCTGGATGCTTGTCCGCACTGTGCAATCATTGCGAACGGCATCATGCACAGTGCAAGCGGTCGTTTTCTGCCGCTCGAGTAGATTTGTACTTGAGCAGCAGCTTTCTCAACGCGGACTGGTAGTTTCTCATCGCGAGCGGTCGCGGGCATACGTGACCACTCGCAATGAGAAACCTGACCTCCCCGCGTTGAGAATCTCGCCGGGAGGTTTATTTTCCACGCTCGCGATCGGCAACTTGATGTTGCCGATCGCGAACGAGGAAAAAGTCTCGCCGGGATGTTGATTTTGCTCGCTCGCGGTCAACAACTTGACGGTGAGGACCGCGAGTGAGCAAAAAATGCCCGCTACGCTACTCGTTTTTGCACTGTGCTACGTGCGATTCGCTTAGTGCATAGTTGCGCAAACCACGCACACTCCGCGAGCGTAGTGTAGTTTTCCGCCCAGGCCTATATATATATATATATATATATATATTTATCCTGCTCCAGTACACCGTTCTAGCGTGTCACTCTGTAGGCGGGTGCTTTAGCACGGCGGTGCTCCGTGATAAAATTACAGCTCCAAGGTTCCTCCTCTTCTCAGAAAGGTTACCAGCACTCATGGGGTCAGGTTTCCGCAATCTTAATTTATTTTCCTTAGCGCAGCAAACAAACAAACGCGTTTCGGAAAGGTTCCTTCGTCAGTGTTTACATTTTACACTGAGAGGCGCCGTTTTTAAACATCAAGCGATGGGTCATTGAAACAGAAGAGGGATTACGGTCACCGTTATATAGGCACCATATTGTCGTGGTATACATTATTATTAAAGAAGCCCATTCACATACTTATATAAGCATTTACAGAAATCAAAACATGCCCAATTGCAATTTGATATTCAAATAATCTCATAATAAGATATTGTGTGATTAAAACTTAAAATTAAACTTTCTCAGTATCCAACAATTTCATTTACCACTACTTGAAAATAATCTCGCCGTGGATCGGCATTTGGCAATCCCCTTTTCTGGGGATTGCCATTTATCCCTCTGTTCTCACTACATACTGCCGTGTATCGGCACCCACCAATAAAATATTAATCAGATAAGAAGAAGTCACATTCACCACTGAGATGCGATTACTCATCATTTTTACTTTCTCCTGAAAGACACATCGTTACACAATCTAGATTCCCAGATGTACTATCAGCTCCTCCCCACTGTTTCACCCATTCGGGGTCTTGGTTTGGAGGTCGATTATGTATCGCGACTCCAATCTCCTTAATTTCAACACTCTGGGGCAGATTTACAAGCCCCTTGCGCCACTTTTGCGTCACTTTTCCCATGTTAAAAGGGACGCAAAAGTGGCGCAAGGGGCTTGTAAATATGCCCCTCTGTCTCCCCCTCTGATGTTTGCTGGGACACAATCAATACTAAAAAACTGTAATAGATCCCTGTTACTTTTGTGTTTAATAGCAAAGTATTCATATATAGGCACAAAAAAATGAAAACTGAGACCAGAACTGGAAATAATAATCAACTCAAGGACAAGTATAGTGTCTGAGACAAGAAAAGTGACTGGAATACATGAAGCTAAAGACAGTAGCTTATCTGAAGACATCAATAAGGCTCTTCAACAAGAAGTCAAATAATTCTTAATTAACAGCACAGAATGATTGTTTGGAAAGTCCTTCCATTACAGTGTACTATTGTTTTTAATATATATTTAGAGAGAAGCTACCCCTCATTGTCATACAGGTAATAAAGGGTAATCAGTACAGACTTTTCTGTGAGATATTATGCATGAAGGTTCTTGGTGTTAAGTAATAATTATCTTCGGCTTACTCATAGTTGCAAGTGAGAAGAGTCGCAAATAGGACCAGCCATTTCTTAGCAGAGTTGAGGCACCAGGCAGCTGAGGTAGTCTTTCTTTCTTTCCCATTCCCCTTTCCCCCCTGCTGGTGTTCGTTGCAGATTTAAATTGTCCGTGGCGTGCCGTAGCGGAGGGGATTGAGGGCTTTCCGTCTGCTCCTGAGCAGATCATTATGCAGGTATCTTGACACCCTGTGTCAATTAGGAAGCTATAGGGTGTGTTATTTACTAGCACTCTTATGGTGGGTTCTTCCTTGGACTGATGAGTTACTGACACCATGGGACACGAGAGGGAGGGGATGTGTGTGTTATCCACTGGACACAGGACTGACCCAAGTTGACCCTGTGGCGTATCTATTCCTGGGAGCGGGAGTGATTGTAGTCAGGTCCTACTTTTGGGAGTTTTCCGTACTACTTCTTTGACTGCTGCTACTATGTGCTTTTTCTTTTCTGAACTTCTGCGACTGCTCCCTATTGCAGCCACCACCATCTGTGACAGGGTGGCTACAGCTGTTCTAACCAGGGATGCCTTTTCCCAGCTAAGAGATTTTGTAGCAATGTCCTGGTTCTGTCTCAACTTCTTTCTGTACGCTCTCTCACTCTTTCTTTCTTTGGCTTGCCTTTTCTCCCTCCAAGTGAGGCATTGCTGCATGTAGGGAGAGTTCCATTTGGGATTTTACCTTTCCACACCTGATGCAATCCTCCCCTATAGCCATGTTTTTCAACTCAAACGACCCTCCCCTAGGCCAGGACCGGTCAAATTGGTTACCCTCCTCAGTCCAGTCTGCTAGTAGGTGGCAGAACAGATGTGCAAAGTTCTCCCCTTCCTCTCTCGCTACTATCTCCCTCTGGCTCAACCTATATGTTTCACATGCTTGGGTGCGACAGTGCCCACCCTCTTCATGGGTTCCAGGGAAACTGGGTCCCTCTTCCTCACTCCTGTTAGTGGTACGACTGTCTAGCACTGCCACAAATCTCGCTGTCACTCGTATGTGTTTGCCTAGGTCAGTGAGGGTGTCTATTCTCTGTGCTGCTGGGGTTCTATGTGCCGGGCGCAACACACGGGGGTCAGACTTCTGGGTGCCCTTGCACTGGACTGGGGTTGCGCTGTGACTGCCCGGTCTTGCTTGCCAGTTGGTATCTCATGCTTGGGCCTACCTGCTCATTGTTTGGTGGGAGGCTCGCTGGCTTCTACTATCGGTAAATTGGAATACCCTAATGCTGAAAGAGCGGGCGAGAGCAACTCTATACCTCCATATGGTGGGGGAGGTACTGACGCCTTGTTTGTTGTTCTAATAATGCCTTCCTTATATCTTTCTTTTGACCTGTGTATTTGGCTTGTATGTGTGTTCTCATGTGTTCAAGTATGTTAGTGTCAAAAGTTCCCTCCTTTGGCCAGGGAAATGTATGTGCCTTCGTGTGTGCCTGCCATTCTAGGCAAACCTTATACAATTTGTTTTGCCTGTGTGGTGAATTTGGTTTGCATGTGTTTTATTGGTGTCACGATCATCAGTTTGGTGATTTAGAGGATAAGATACCTTAGCTTCTTTTTTATAGGGACTCTCTGGTTTCGATCTGATGTGTTGCTGTTAATATTGCAAAACTGTGGCTTGTTTAAGTGTTGTGTTTTTGTCGATAATTTAATGTTCCATATGAAGGTGCTGCTATTTCTCACAGCGTGTATTTGATATTAAACCAATATTGTTCAGATACTGTTTTTCACTAACAACTGCATTTCTTCTAGGTTGTAACCTTCCATATGCAGTGTTGTTTGTGTTTATGAAACGTTCATGTTGAATCTTTCAATGTATCTGTAGATAGCGCTGAGCTCATAGTAACTGAATTAGAAGCAGTAACCTTGTGTATATTTTCTCCACGCTTAACATTGCACATCAAAAATCGCACATCAACAATTCGCACATCAACAATTTACACATCAACAATTGCACATCAACATTGCACATCAACAATTTGCACTCTATATCACACCCAGGGGCCAAGCGTACCCTCTGTATCATCCCCAGCAGTTCAAGCAGCTAGCACAATCAATAATTGCACTCTGTATCATACCCAGGGGCCAAGCGTACCATCTGTATCAAGTCCAGTGGTCCAAGCAAACAACACCAAAAAAGAAACTGACATAGAAAATATTATGACTTTGTCAAAAAAAAATCATCAGCCCGCTCCTAGCGCATGCTATGCTGTGACCAGGGGAAGCTCTGCGCGGTGCACAGGACTAAGTGAGCCTGATAGTCTGTCACTATCAGCTCCGGGACAAAGATAATAACAATAATTTGCAGATAAAAGGAAATAACTCGGGAATCACATGCCCCTCTTGGCCAAACACAAGTTAAACACAATCTCCCAGGTCCAAATCTTTTTCTCTAAATGTCAATCCTTTGAGATACCAATGGTGCTGGTAAATTGGTGGCACTGAGAAACGCTTTTAACAAAAAAATATTCGAGTTGTCGACTCAGACAATAAATACAATAAATATTCACCTTTCCTAGCATGCTCACTATCGAAAAAAGATTGCTTCTGTGGGATCGCCTCTGAGGCTGCCTTGCAACTACTCAGCTAGAACATATAAAATAGGTAATATGCCAGATTTTTGTCAGTGGCAGGGCGCTCAGGTTAATTTTTTGCACTTCTCCCTAGTTTGCCATACACCACATGCTGTACTAAGGATCTGATGTAGATCTTACCCTCTGAGACGGCTGCTTCAGTATGGACCTCGCCCGCAGATTCAGCAGAACTTTCTATCAAGTGCAGCGTCTGCTCACAATCCTTGCTGCCAACAGTGAATCCATCTGGGTGGGGTCCCCTTCCTTTGGCTGCAGTCGGTTTCAAGGTACCAATCATCTCCTTGCTGGCTCGCCAAAATGTTGCTTGTGAGAAGTTGGCCTGGTATATGCTGTCCACTAATTAAAGTGGGCACCTTGCACCAGTCCAAACGACCCTTATTGATGATTAGGTCAAAGATAACCTTTATGAAAGCTATCCTAGTGGTAGCTATGGAGAGCAGCCTTCAATCTCTCACATTGCAGCCAAGACCTGGAACGAGCTACCGGCAGACATCAGACGCGCCCCCTCCCTGAACACCTTCCGGAAGACCCTCAAGACCTGGCTCTTCGGCTAAACAGATCTGCGGACTCCCCCCCTCAGCGCCTTGAGACCCTCATGGGTGAATAGCGCGCTTACAATTCCCTGATTGATTGATTGATTGAGAATGTACAGTACACAATGTTAAATCAATAGAACGACAGTAAATAGCACAATACACAACGGGCTCCAGGGGGAGACCGAACCATATACGAAGAAAGTGGTATAACAACCACGACTTCAATAGACACAGTGCCTAGAGCACGTAGAATCGCTGGGACCCCAAGGAACCACCCACAGGAGTGACACAGGGAGCCCACGGAGGACGGGTGCAGTGTGGGAACACAGACGCACGCTCCGGACAACTCTATGGGAAAGTCGCGGTTGGAAAATTACAGTTTAAGGACACTTCGGAGAGGACTTCAAGCAAACCCTTTGGAACATAGAAGGTTCTAAGGCCAGCACCCTTGTGAGTACCGAGGTACCCATGTTACCTATCCCAGAGGAGCCGGGTGCATAGGGGTCAAGTGGTGTCGGAAACCCTCGTTGTTTTCAATGGCGTGATGCGAAGACGTACTGCTGTCGGGAAGATGAAAAGTGTACGGTGGAATCCAAGCCTGGATTCGGAGTAAGAAGAACCTGAAAGCAGAGGGGACAGAGTCTGGGTCACTTCACATGACCAGGGGCTCGATAGACGAATGCCCACCGATGTCGGGTGCTTCAGGTGCGAAGATCAGATGCTTGACTCTGCAGTCACGGGGACCAGGAGATGTCGACAATGACCAAAGTCCGGAGGTGAGCTCTCCCACAAAGGATGTCGAGTGCTGAGGGCTCAGTGTCCAGATTGAACACCAACAAGCCTTGGCAAAGGCAACCCACATGGGCAGAGGAAACAAGTGATAGTATGGACCAGCAAGGTCCAGGAGACTCTCCAAGCTATGGGGAGTCAGGGCAGGTCTGCAGCAACAAGGGAAGCCCCAGGAAAGTCAAAGTGACCCTCGCTAGGACCCACAGGCCAACGGACCAGGGAACGCGAAGGGACCTTGAGCGGAATCACAAACTACCAGCCCACGGAGCACTCGTGGGGTGGAGGCCAGAGATCTTTGGTGAAAATGCTGCTCGGGGTGGGGACTACATGGAGTCTAAAGCACAGCCTCAGGGATCGCCACAAAGCATATGCTGCTGCAAAAGTACACGGTGCACAGGGGTTCAGGTTGCACGGTCCCCACGAGGGATACTGGTCTCAGGATTGCCGAGAGAGCAGATCGACCTCAGGGATGCTCGGGAACCTACCTCCTGTGTTGCAGAAATCTTTGGAGTCCTCAGGAGCTCAGGAGATGCAAACCAGTCAGATGCGTTTAGGTGCCTGCTGCTGCAGGGGAGTAACTCCTTTACTCCAAGGGAGATTCTTCTGTCGTCCAGCGAAGTGTAGACTGTCAAAGTACTTGGTTTCTGCTTGCAGAGTTTAGTCCAGGTAAAATCTAAAGTCCTGTAGTCAGGTTTCCTACTTAATACCCAAGGAAGGGGTTGGACTAACTCTGGGGACCCACCTAGGGGAGGGTCAGGACAGAGGGGTGGCTACACCCATGTCCTTTGTCCAGTTTCGCGCCAGAGCAGGAGCAAATGGCTCCTGCAACCGGTTTGAGCTGGACTCTGCACAGGGACACCAAATGTGCCCCCAGTGCAGACTTTCTGCCACTCTCAGAGTGCACCCACCCAGCCCCAATACACTAAAGCCTGTCTGGGAGGTGGTCACAACTCCCTGTGACAGGAAATCTATTGTCAGGCCTTCCTCTGCTCGAGCTTGGCTCAGCAGCAGGAGGGCAGACTCGTGTCTGTGGCTGGCAGCATCCATTTTGTGCTGCCCAGGTCGAGAAAGCTGGTACTGGGTAGACCGGTGCCCCATAGTAGTGGTACTACATGGGAGGAATCATACCTCCCACACCAGTTACTGGTGTGGAGGTATGATTCCAAGGTGTTTGACACCAAACACAACATGTTTCTAAGCAGCCGTTTTAAAGTTAGCATTTACCGCGAGGTTATAATGCTCTTAAGTATATATGGTTGGCTGCATCACAGACAACCCCGGGGAATAGATTCCGAAGGCTGCAGAGGGGCTCTGCTCATGCAAGGGCACCCTCTCACGTAAAGCCCAGCACCCTGCCTTCAGGATTGATAAGGCCTGCCATAGGGGTGACTGATAGGTTTATATGTGCAGTGATTTAGAGTAGATATAGGTAACCTATATCTAAGTAAGGGGTGCATGCACCTCCTTACACAGGTTGCAGTAGCAGACCTGTGGTGTCAATTTGAATGGCCTCTCAGGGGTGGCACAATACATGCTTCAGCCCCTGGGAGGCCTCTGGGGTACCTATGCCCTGGGTACATGGTGTACCATATATTAGGGTCTGATAAGGGTACCCCAGGATCCAATCTGGAGTGTACCTAAAGTACATGCAATCAATTTATAGGAGAAAGCAGCTAGACTGGGGTCCTGAATAGCAGGATCCCAGTCTGACTAGGCCAAAAACAGTGAGACATCAGCAAAAAGTGGGGGTAACTATAAGAAGCAGATCCTACTCTCCTACACAACCCCCCCAAACGTAGGGACATTAAACTAACCGTGACCAGTTGAGTCTTCATGTTCTAAGTGGAAATATCTTGAGAGTCCATCTGCGTTGGCATGGTTACTCCCAGGTCTATGTTCCACTGTATAGTCCCTCCCCTGTAGAGAAATGGACCACCTCAAAAGTTTGGGGTTTTCACCCTTCATTTGTTTTAGCCATAAGAGGGGCTTATGGTCCGTCTGAACAATGACGTGAGTGCCAAACAAGTATGGCCTCAGCTTCTTCAGAGCCCAAACCACAGCAAAGGTTTCCCTCTCAATGGCTGACCAACGTTTCTCTCTGGGGGTCAACCTTCTGCTAATAAAAGCTACTGTCTGATCCTGACCCTCTTCATTCAATTGTGATAACACAGCCCCTACCCCAAATTCAGATGCATCAGTTTGAACAATGAATTGTTTGGAATAGTCAGGACTTTGCAGAATGGGAGCAGTGCACATGGCCTGCTTCAGGTCATCAAATGCCTTTTGACAGCTAACTGTCCACTGAACTTTCTTAGGCATTCTTTTGGAAGTTAAGTCATTCAAAGGGGTCACTATGGATCCATATCCTTTGACAAATCTCCTGTAGTACCCAGTCAGGCCCAAGAAAGCTCTGACCTGAGTCTGGGTAGTGAGAGCAACCCAGTCCATGACGGTCTGGATTTTGCTCTCCAGTGGTTGAACCTGACCTCCACCCACAAGGTGGCCTAGGTATACAACCTTACTCTGCCCTATCTGGCACTTGGTGGCCTTGATAGTGAGGCCTGCTTTTTGCAGGGCCTCTAAAACATTTCTCAGGTGGACCAGGTGATCCTCCCAGGTGGAGCTAAAGACAGCAATATCATCTAGATAGGCTGCACTGTAGGCTTCCAGACCTGTAAGGACTTTGTTCACCAACCTTTGAAAAGTGGCAGGTGCATTCTTCAAGCCAAAGGGCATCACCACAAATTGGTAGTGCCCACTAGGGGTTGAGAATACTGTTTTGGGTTTTGCATCCTCAGCTAATCTGATTTGCCAGTAACCAGCTGTCAGGTCAAATGTACTCAGAAACTTGGCAGAGGCCAAAGTATCTATAAGTTCATCTGCCCTGGGTATTGGATGGGCATCAGTCCTAGTGACTGCATTGAGACTAACCCTGGGCGTAGTTCGCGTAGTAGCGCTACGCGTAGCTACGCGAAGTGCACTTCGCACTACGCGAGCTACGCATAGCTACGCGAACTGCGTAGTGCACTGTGCAAAATGCTGTTCGCAATGATTGCACAGTGCCGGATGCTTGTCTGCACTGTGCAATCATTGCAAATGGCATCTTGCACAGTGCAAGCGGTCTTTTTCTGCCGCTCAAGTAGATTTTTACTCGAGCGGCAGTTTTCTCAACGCAAACTGGTAGTTTCTCATCGCGAGCGGTCGCGAGCATACGCGACCACTCGCAATGAGAAACCTGACCTCCCCGCGTTGAGAATCTCGCCGGGAGGTTTATTTTCCACGCTCGCGATCGCGAACAAGGAAAAAGTCTCGCCGGGATGTAATTTTGCTTGCTCGCGGTCGCCAACTTGACGTTGAGGACCGCGAGCAAGCAAAAAATGCCCGCTACGCGTTTTTGCACTGTGCTACGTGCAATTCGTGTAGCGCGTAGTAGCGGAAACTACGCAAACTCCGCGAACGGAGCATAGTACTACGCCCAGTGTTAATTGAGACCCCTGTAGTCCACACAGAACCTCATCTCTCTCTTACCACCCTGGGTGTGAGGTTTTGGTACAAGGACTACTGGACTAGCCCAAGGGCTATCTGAGGGCTCAATTACTCCCAGATCCAACATTTTCTGGACTTCTGTCCTGAAACAGTACCTGACATGGTCAGGTTGCCTGTAAATCTTATTGTTAACAGGCATACTGTCACCTGTGTCCACTTCATGAGTGCACCAGGTATTCTGACTTGGAGTCAGTGAAAACATATGTCTGAACTGATTCAGGACTTGCCTACAATCAGTTTGTTGCTGGTCAGTGAGGCTGCCTGCCAAGGCTACACCATCAACTGACCCATCATCAGGGTTCTGTGAGAGCAGGTCAGGGAGTGGATCACTCTCTTCCTCCTGTCCCTCATCAGTAGCCATGAGCAAGCCCATGTCTGCCCTGTCAACATATGGTTTGAGCCTGTTCAGGAGTTCCAAGGTCCACCAGGTAGGTAACCTCTCCCTTTTGCTCAATGATAGTATGAGGTCCACTCCACTTGTCTTGGAGGGCTGCTGGGGCCACAGGCGCCAACACCCATACTTTCTGTCCTGGCTGATAAACAGTCACAACAGCCTTTTGGTCATGCCAGGCCTTTTGCAATTCCTGGCTAGCCTCAAGGTTTTTGGATGCCTTCTTCATGTACTCAGCCATCCTGGAGCGGAGACAAAGTACATAGTCCATAATATCCTGTTTAGGGGGTTTGAGAAGTAACTCCCATCCCTCCTTCACTAGACATAAAGGACCCCTCACTGGATATCCAAACAGAAGTTCAAAAGGGCTGTAACCAACCCCCTTCTGAGGAACCTCTCTGTAGGCAAAGAGAAGGCAGGGCAAAAGGATGCCCCATCTACGCCTGAGCTTTTCAGGGAGACCTTTAATCATGCCCTTGAGGGTTTTGTTGAATCTCTCAAATAACCCATTGCATTGTGGGTGATAGGGGGTGGTAAATTTGTAATTTACTCCACACTCCTTCCACATAGCAGTTAAGTAACCAGACATAACGTTTGCATCTCTGACTGATACTACCTCCTTAGGAAAACCCACTCTGGAAAAGACTTCCAGGAGGGCCCTAGCCACAACAGGAGCTGTGGTAGACCTAAGTGGAATTGCTTCTGGATACCTAGTGGCATGGTCCACCACCACTAGTATGAATCTGTGCCCAGATGCAGTTTGAGGATCCATGGGACCAACTATGTTAATCCCAACCCTCTCAAAGGCAACCCCCACCACAGGTAGTGGTATCAGGGGGGCCTTTGTAGTACCACCTGCCTTACCACTGGCTTGGCAAGTGATACAGGAGCGACAAAACTCCTTTGTGTCCTCTGACATATGAGGCCAATGAAAGTGAGGAACAAGTCTGTCCCAGGTCTTGTTTTGGCCTAAGTGTCCTGCTAATGGGATATCATGTGCCAGTGTCAATCGGAAGCCCCTAAACGTCAGAGGTATAACCAACCTCCTGGTGGCACCAGGTTTGGGGTCTCTACCCTCTGAGTATAAGAGTCCATCATCCCAGTAAATTTTATGGGACCCACTGGCACTCCCAGCAGCCTCAGCAGCAGCTTGCTGTCTGAGGGGTTCAAGAGAGGGGCTGTTCAGCTACTCCTGGCTCAGGTCTGCCCTGGAAGGGCCCCCTGTCCCCAAGAACTCAACCTGATCAGGTTCAAGTTCCTCTGAGACAGTTCCTTCTTCAGGACTAAGATCATCTCCCTCAAGAGACTGATCCTCACTCTGAGGCAGGGGGGAAGACACTGCCTTACCCCTACTGCTCCTTCTCTTGGAAGGCACCTGGTCCATTATTCCACGATCCAGGGCCTGTTCAGTGGAAGACATTTTTGCCTGTGACCTAGTCATGGCAAACACATCTGCAGGGATGCCCAGCATTTCTGCATGTGTCCTGAGTTCCACTTCAGCCCATGCTGAAGTCTCCAAATCATTGCCCAATAAGCATTCTACAGTGAGGTCTGCACTTACCACAACCTTCTTAGGGCCAGTTACCCCTCCCCAGGTGAAATTCACAGCTGCCAAGGAATGGTCTGTCCTGACATTGCTTGCATTGGTCACTTGGTACATCTCACCAAGTATGATCTGGTCAGGGCCCACAAGTTCTTTTGTCACCATGGTGACACTTGCACCTGTGTCCCTATATGCCATGGCCTCCTTACCATTGATCAAAGGCTGTTGTCTGTATTTGCCCAGATTACTGGGACTGACAAATAAGGAGGCAATATCCATGCCTCCATCACAGACTAACACAGCCTGAGTTGGAATTCTGACTAGGCCAGAATCCATCTCAGATCCCAGGGTCAACCCTTCTACACCCTTATTCTGTGTACCACCACTTGGAACTGAGCTAGGGGGAACAGTTGCCTTAGGGGCAGTGGTGGCTGGAGTAGATTCCTTGGCCCTTGGACAATTGGCATCTTTTGTCCAATGGGTTTTCTCTTTACAGATATAACACCAAGGTTTCTTTTTGCCTTTAGCCTTGTTGGATTGTGACTCCCTCCCAGATGCAGGTTTTTGGGGCCCTTGTGAATACTTCTGGTCTTTACCCTTATCTGAGGTTTTAGAATCTGGCTTCTTAGACTCACCACCTTGGTTCTGAGTTTTCTTCTTCACCCTGGTTCTGACCCATTTGTCTGCCTTCTTTCCCAATTCTTGGGGAGAGGTCAGATCAGAGTCCACCAGGTACTGAAGCAACAACTGATTTTGGGAATTATTAAGGATCTGCTCCCTCATAATTAAATTGTACAATCCTTTAAAATCACACACTTTACTGCCAAGTAACCAGCCTTCCAGAGCCTTAGTAGCACAATCTACAAAGTCAACCCAGTCCTGAGTCTGTGCTTTCTGGGTGTCTCTGAACTTAATCCTATACTGTTCAGTGGTTAAGCCAAACCCATCAATGAGAGCACTCTTCAAGACTGAGTAATTGTCAGCATCCTCTTCTCTAACAGTGAGGAGCTTATCTCTATCTTTGTCAGCAAAGGAGTGCCACAAGATAGCTGCCCACTGCTCCTGAGGGACCCTCTGTACTTTACAGGCCCTCTCTAGTGCAGTTATCCATTTGTGGATGTCATCCCCACTCTGATAGGGAGGGACTATCTTGTCAGGTTTCTATGATCATGAGAATACTCTCTAGTTCTAGGGACACTGTGGCTGCCACCATGGGACTCTAGTCCCAATCTTCTCGTTGCTCTCTGGAGCTCTAGCGATTCCCTGTCTATGGTCAATTGCTCTTTGTTGAGCCTGATCCTGAGTCTCTCAAGTTCCAGTAATTGGCACTTCTTATCATAAGAGGATTCTCTCTTATGAGATACAGAGGTCCCTAAAGAAGTACCTGAATGATTAGACTCCACAGAGGGAGTCCTGGATCTTCTAGGTAGACCCTGTACTCTTCCTGGTGGAGTAAAAAGGGGGCCACTGGAGCCTTCTCCCCCACCTGAAGGAAGAGTTGGATTTTCCAGGTTGGACTCATCTTGATCCTCCTGGCCAGGGTGTGAGTCCAGATCAAAGAAGTGTTCACTTCCTGCTCTTTCCTCATCTCCTGTCCCACCCACTCTTTCTACTTCATCAGACCCTGGGGTCTTTCTGAGGTCACCTAGGAGTAACATCTCTATAAGACGTTGGGTGTTTGCATTTCTCCGTCTTCAGCTTCCTAGAGGCACACATGGCTTTCAGATCCTGAAAGGTGAGCCCATTGTATCTAGTAGGCAGAGAGCCACTGGCTTCTCCTACAAAAGACATACTAGTGTGGTGTGGTGTGTGCACCTACCTACCCTAGTGGAGACTAAACTCTCTTGAGTTGGAGAAAGGGTGTGCTAGACCCTTGACTTACACAACTCCAAGTTCAGTAGAACTTACTTATTCTAATCTTGATTATATGTACCTAGTACTTTTAGTGGTTTTCAGTTAATCACTCAATGAGATTTATCTGGAAAATCAATAGCAAGCTTGAATCCCAACCGCTGCACACCAATGTGAGAAGTTGGCCTGGTATATGCTGTCCACTAATTAAAGTGGGCACCTTGCACCAGTCCAAACAACCCTTATTGATGATTAGGTCAAAGATAACCTTTATGAAAGCTATCCTAGTGGTAGCTATGGAGAGCAGCCTTCAGGCTTAATCTTGAAGGAATGTAAAGCAGCTTGTTTTACCAGAATATCACCTCCTGAATGACTAAATGAAAGGAGAACCACACAAGTGTTATATAAAAATATGTATTTATTACTAAAACACTCTCTACTAATCTCTACCCGAGATTAGAATGTACAGTACACAATGTTAAATCAATAGAACGACAGTAAATAGCACAATACACAGCGGGCTCCAGGGGGAGACCGAACCATATACTAAGAAAGTGGTATAACAACCACGACTTCAATAGACACAGTGCCTAGAGCACGTAGAATCGCTGGGACCCCAAGGAACCACCCACAGGAGTGACACAGGGAGCCAACGGAGGACGGGTGCAGTGTGGGAACACAGACGCGAGCTCCGTACAACTCTATGGGAAAGTCGCGGTTGGAAAATTACAGTTTAAGGACACTTCGGAGAGGACTTCAAGCAAACCCTTTGCAACATAGAAGGTTCTAAGGCCACCACCCTTGTGAGTACTGAGGTACCCGTGTTACCTATCCTAGAGGAGCCCGGTGCATAGGGGTCAAGTGGTGTCGAAAACCCTCGTCGTTTTCAATGGCGTGATGCGAAGATGTACTGCTGCCGGGAAGATGAAAAGTGTCCGGTGGAATCCAAGCCTGGATTCGGAGTAAGAAGAACCTGAAAGCAGAGGGGACAGAGTCTGGGTCACTTCACGTGACCAGGGGCTCGATAGACGAATGCCCACCGATGTCAGGTGCTTCAGGTGCGAAGATCAGATGCTTGACTCTGCAGCCACGGGGACCAGGAGATGTCGACGATGACCAAAGTCTGGAGGTGAGCTGTCCCATGAAGGATTTCGAGTGCTGAGGGGTCAGTGTCCGGATTGAACACCAACAAGCCTTGGCAAAGGCAACCCACGCTGGCAGAGGAAACAAGTGATAGTATGGACCAGCAAGGTCCAGGAGACTCTCCAAGCTATGGGGAGTCAGGGCACGTCTGGAGCAACCAGGGAAGCCCCAGGAAAGTCAAAGTGACCCTCGCTAGGACCCAAAGGCCAACGGACCAGGGATCGCGAAGGGACCTCGAGCGGAATCACAAAGTACCAGCCCACGGAGCACTCGTGGAGTGGAGGCAGGAGATCTTTGGTGGAAATGCTGCTCGGAGTCCAAAGCACAGCCTCAGGGATTGCCGCAAAGCATATGCTGCTGCAAAAGTACACGGTGCACAGGGGTTCGGGTTGCACGGTCCCCACGAGGGATACTGGTCTCAGGATTGCCGAGAGAGCAGATCAACCTCAGAGACGCTCGGGAACCCAACTCCTGTGTTGCAGAAATCTTCGGAGTCCTCAGGAGCTGCCAATCGGTCAGATGCGTTTAGGTGCCTGCTGCTGCAGGGGAGTAACTCCTTTACTCCAAGGGAGATTCTTCTGTCGTCCAGCGAAGTGTAGACCGTCGAAGTACTTGGTTTCTGCTTGCAGAGTTTATTCCAGGTAAAATCTAAAGTCCTGTAGTCAGGTTTCCTACTTTATACCCAAGGAAGGGGTTGGACTAACTCTGGGGACCCACCTAGGGGAGGGTCAGGACAGAGGTGTGGCTACACCCATGTCCTTTGTCCAGTTTCGCGCCAGAGCAGGAGCCAATGGCTCCTGCAACCGGTTTGAGCTGGACTATGCACGGTGACACCAAATGTGCCCCCAGTGCAGACTTTCTGGCACTCTAAGAGTGCACCCACCCAGCCCCAATACACTAAAGCCTGTGTGGGAGGTGGTCACACCTCCCTGTGACAGGAAACCTATTGTCAGGCCTTCCTCTGCTCAAGCTTGGCTTAGCAGCAGGAGGGCAGACTCGTGTCTGTGGCTGGCAGCATCCATTTTGTGCTGCCCAGGTTGAGAAAGCTGGTACCGGGTAGACCGGTGCCCCATAGTAGTGGTACTACAAGGGAGGAATCATACCTCCCACACCAGTTACTGGTGTGGAGGTATGATTCCAAGGTGTTTGACACCAAACACAACATGTTTCTAAGCAGCCGTTTTAAAGTTAGCATTTACCGCGAGGTTATGATGCACTTAAGTATATATGGTTGGCTGCATCACAGACAGCCCCGGGGAATAGATTCCGAAGGCTGCAGAGGGGCTCTGCTCATGCAGGGGCACCCTCTCACGTAAAACCCAGCACCCTGCCTTCAGGATTGATAAGGCCTGCCATAGGGTTGACTGATAGGTTTATATGTGCAGTGATTTAGAGTAGATATAGGTAACCTATATCTAAGTAAGGGGTGCATGCACCTCCTTACACGGGTTGCAGTAGCAGACCTGTGGTGTCATTTTGAATGGCCTCTCAGGGGTGGCACAATACATGCTTCAGCCCCTGGGAGGCCTCTGGGGTACCTATGCCCTGGGTACATGGTGTACCATATACTAGGGACTGATAAGGGTACCCCAGGATCCAATCTGGAGTGTACCTAAAGTACATGCAATCAATTTATAGGAGAAAGCAGATAGACTGGGGTCCTGAATAGCAGGATCCCAGTCAAACTAGGCCAAAAACAGTGAGACATCAGCAAAAAGTGGGGGTAACTATAAGAAGCAGATCCTACGCTCCTACATTGCTTGAACATGAAAACCTTGAAAAAACAAGAGACAGGAGGCGTTTGGCAAAATAGGAACAGTTTGTTTAATTAAACAGTGCTATCGGGAGAACAAGTATAGACATACGGTCTGAGAACTGTCTCAATTTACAATCGGTCTAACAGAGACTTTTATACAGTTCATTGAGTGTAATAAAATGGTTATGCCAAGCCTTGTTTGGAAAGGAATGCAGACTGCTGTCTTTGGGGCCATAAATTAACATTTGGATGAAGACTCTAGGTGGGCCTCGACCTTGCGTGGACACAATGCAGCCAGTAGATAATGTGTCCAGATGTCTGGCATGGGGAGAACGTGATCACTGCGTGTACTGTGTGTGCTGTGTCCTGATTGGCTGAGTGTTCCTAACTTTATGTGACATCTGACTTTATGGTGTTTTTTGGGAATGTGCGCACCCCTCCAGCCATGTGTGCTTTATTGGGACCAATCTCCCTGGACTGTTGTGGTGTCGCTGTGCCTTTTTGTGGGTTTGATCTGGGATTTCCTGTTCTCATGTTTGTCTGCTGGCTACGTGCTACCTCACCTGTGATCTGTCAGTCAGTGACCTTGGGCCTGGGTCTCAGAGCCTGCCTAACTTTGTATTTCTGAGTCAGGGATGACGTGGAGTTCACAATGGGTGAATTAATTAATAAAGATGCCATTTCGTTTCTGTACATAAATGTATCGTTATTCACATTGGTCCACTCAGCTACATAATAATAGTAGTCCAGACAAGGGTAAAGCTTTGCAGAGTGTTTTGGTGGCTATGATTATGATGATGAAATCCATAATTCATACTGAACCATAAATTAATTTCAATATTTCACAATTCTCAGTAAAAATACATATTTGAAACACCCTCTTCCTCTTCCAAGAGAAAGCTAATTCCCACCAAATAGGCCTGTTGTCCGAGGGAGGCTTTCTTCTACATGCTGGCCAGCAGAGTAATTATCTTGGACCAGCAGAGTAGTGCAAAGTTTTAACCATTTAAGTTTGGCTAAGGGAAATATTGCAAAGCCCAAAGTATTGGAAGTAGGGCAAACATGGCCTAAATAATATCATATTTGTGCCAACACCTTTTTATACAAGCAACAGTTTATTTAAAAATGTCTCTATACTGACCCAATCCAAAATGCATATTTTGGTGCATGTTAGAAATGGGATCTCTAGTTGGCAAGGGCTTGCACCTTTGTCCAAGTAGGGACCCTTCTTCCTAGTCAGGGTAAGGGTGTTACACTCGTGAAGTAACCCCTGCTCACCCTCGTGGTAGCTTGGCACGAGCAGTCAGGCTTAATTCAGAGGTAGTGTGTAAAGCATTTGCACATAACCAACAGTAATACAGTGTAAGCACTACAAACGGACACCACACCAGTTTAGAAAAATAACCAATATTTTATATACTCAAGACAAGACCAATTACGACAAAAATCCACAATACTATACTTTACGAATGAATGCTTGATACGGTAACTTCTTCTTTGCAGGAATAGCACAAAAGCAAAGTTCGTACGAGTCGGTAGCTCCGTCCGAGCCTACCGTGATGCTGAAAACCACAGAGTCTAACAGTTCCAGCCGACCGCGTCGATACGGGCCAGCAGAGTCGTGAACAGACTCGGTTACAGTACCTTTCTCGTTGTGGCTGGTACGGAGTGTATGAGCCGGTCGGCGTTCGTCGCGGTTGTGGTGCAAGACGGAGCGATGCAAGGTGCGGTGTCCCTCGATGCGGTGGAGGCAGCGGCTCGATGAGCGTCGTGCAGACGGAGTCGGTGAGTCCAAGGCGTGCGATGCAGGGCGAGACGATGCTCGATGCGGTGCTGACAGGTTGCGATGCAGGCGACCAAGCCGGAGTGCGGGAGCTGGCGTCGGACAGCGGTGCGAGTCGGAGCGGTGCGTCGCAGACGTGCGAGCGGTGCCCCAACTGCGGTGCGGTCACGACTCTTGAGCCAGTTGCAGCGACCGCGTCGGTCGGGTCCGGTTGGTTCAGTGAAGCGATGCGATGCGAACTGCGGTGCCCACAGGTCACGGTGCAAGCAGCGGCTCGATGTTGGCGGCGTCGGACGTCGCCCACGGTGAGACCAGGGTTGCGATGCGAAGCGGGGCGATGCGGTCTGCGGTGCAAACAGGTCACCGGCCAGGGATGGATTCGGTTGACGGAGTCGGTTGCAGTTCCCTTCCTCTGTGGCAACTGAAACAGCGTTCCAGAAGCGGTACCCAGAGGCTTGTGAAGTCTTTGCAGTCCCTGAGACTTCTTAACAGGAGGCCAGCTCGGTTCCAGGCCCTTGGAGATACTCAGCACAAGTTTGTAGAAAGTTCAGTCCAGTCCTTTCACTGCCCAAGGCAGAAGCAGCAGCTGCAGGCCAACCCAACAAAGCAACAACACAGCAAAGGGGCAGTACTCCTCCTGGCAGCTCTTCCAGCTCTTCGTCTTGGCAGGTTCCTTGATTCCAGCGAGATCTAAATTCATGGGGTCAGGGCCCCAATATTTATATCCCAAATTCCTTTGTTCTCTGAAGGCAGAGAGGTCTTTGCCTAGTCCAAACCAGTTCTGGAGCACTTTGTTGACAAGTCTCCGTCCCTTCTTTCAGTGAGTAGGCCAGGGACATCAGACGCACCACAGGAGGTGGAGCCAGCATTGTGGAGGGAAGGCACTGTCCTATTCAGGGCCCAGGTGCGACCCCTCCCACCCATCTACATGTAGATCTTGCTATTCAGCCCTGCGCTGACTCACCCTGTCTCCTGGCATCCCCCAGCCCCTGTCACTCACACTCCACACAAGGAATACACAACCTCGCAGAGGCAGGCTTGGATGGTTAGACAAGAAAATACCCACTTTCTAAAAGTGGTATTTTCAAACACAGAATGTTAAAACCAACTTCACTAAAAGATGCATTTTATCATTCTGAGTCCAGGCATACTAAACTCGAATTTCTACCATGTTCCCGGGGTCAGTTAGGATTATAAGCTGTAATAATCAAAACGGCCCGTTCTGGCCTAGGGGGAACAGGTAGCCTTGCAATAGTGAAAAACGAACTAGGCTGTAATTCACTATCAGGACATGCCGCACACACCCGGGCATGTCCTACCTTTCGCATACACCGCACCCTGCCCACAGGGGTACCTTGGGCCTACCTTAGGCGTGACTAACATGTAGCAAAGTGAAGGTTTAGGGACTTGCAAGTGTGGGCACTTGCCAAGTCGACATGGCAGCCCCAGGCTGCGCACAGGCTCTGCGTTGGCAGGCCTGAGTTACACTTTACGGGCTGTTTGCGTGGGTGGCACAATCCAGTGCTGCAGCCCACCAACAGCATTTGGTCTATAGGCCCTGGCACTAGCAGTGCACTTTACAAGGGACTGACACATAAACCAAATAGGCCAATCATGGAAACACTAATCCATAACACAATTTATACAGGAGCACTTGCACTTTCCCACTGGACCGCAGTGAGGAAAGTGCGCAGAATCATTACACCAGCAAAAACAGAGTCAAAACCGGGAGGTCAGAAAGCAAAAAGTCAGGGGAAACACGCCAAAAGATGCCAAGTCTAACACATGTCCCCTCCAGCTGAAAGTAGGGAGAACTACCCAACCCCATTGGAGTTCTCTTCACTAAGGCGGAAGAACCTGGACAGACCATCTGCGTTGGCGTGTTCTGTACCAGGACGGTGTTCCACCGTAAAGTCCATTCCCTGTAGGGAGATGGACCACCTCAGCAGTTTTGGATTCTCACCCCTCATTTGCATCAACCATCTGAGGGGCCTGTGGTCTGTCTGAACCCGGAAGTGAGTCCCAAACAGGTATGGTCTCAACTTCTTCAGTGCCCAGACTACAGCAAAAGCTTCCCTTTCTATGGCACTCCACCTCTGTTCCCTGGGAAGTAGTCTCCTGCTAAGGAAGACTACAGGCTGATCCAGGCCCTCTTCGTTCAGTTGTGAGAGCACCCCTCCCACACCATGCTCTGAAGCGTCAGTCTGCACGACGAATTCCTTGGAGAAGTCAGGTGCCTTGAGCACGGGCGCCGTGCACATGGCTGCCTTCAGGGCATCAAAAGCTTTCTGGCAGGACTCAGTCCAGATTACTTTCCTGGGCTGCCTCTTAGAGGTCAGCTCTGTTAAGGGGGCAACGATGGTGCCATAGCCCTTAACAAATCTCCTATAGTAGCCGGTGAGACCTAAGAAGGCTCTCACCTCTGTCTGGGTCTTGGGGGCTCCCAAGCCAGAATGGTGTCAATCTTGGGTTGTAGGGGCGCCACCTGGCCGCTTCCTACCTGGTGCCCCAAGTACACCACAGAACCCTGCCCGATCTGGCACTTACTGGCCTTGATCGTGAGGCCTGCACCTTGCAGAGCCCTCAACACTTTCTCAAGGTGCTGTAAATGTTCTTCCCAGCTGGAACTGAACACAGCAATGTCATCCAGGTAGGCGGCACTGAAATCCTCCAGCCCAGCCAACACCTGATTGACCAACCTCTGAAAGGTGGCAGGGGCATTCTTCAACCCAAAGGGCATCACCCGGAATTGGTAATGACCTTCTGGGGTTGAGAATGCTGATCTCTCCTTGGCCCCATCGGTTAAGGCAATCTGCCAGTACCCAGACGTTAAATCAAACGTGCTGAGGAACCGGGCAGCTCCCAACCGATCAATGAGCTCATCAGCTCTGGGGATGGGGTGCGCGTCAGTTCTGGTGACGGCATTGAGCCCACGGTAGTCCACACAAAACCGGAGTTCTGGAGTGGCACCGGGCGCCGCAGCCTTTGGGACCAAGACCACTGGGCTGGCCCAAGGACTGTGGGAGGGCTCAATCACCCCTAACGCCAACATCTTAGAGACCTCCTCCTTGATGCTGGCTCTGACCCGGTCAGTCAACCTGTAAATTTTGTGCTTCACAGGATGGCTGTCACCGGTGTCCACGTCATGGGTACACCAGTGAGTAACACCGGGGGTCAGAGAGAACAGTGGGGCGAACTGTCCCAACAACTGGTGACAGTCCCCCTGCTGCTCCTGAGTCAGAGTAGGGGAGAGGATCACACCCTCTACTGACCCATCATGCTCCTTGGTAGACAGGAGGTCAGGGAGAGGCTCGCTCTCCTCTTCCACCCCATCATCTGTCTCCAAGAGCATACTCACTTCGGACCTCTCGAAGTGGGGCTTGAGGCGGTTCACGTGAAGGACCCTCAAAGGGTTCCTTGGAGCCTGCAAATCCACCAGGTAGGTGACGTCACTTTTGCGCTCCTTTACCTCATATGGCCCAGTCCACTTGTCCTGCAAGGCACAAGGTGCCACTGGGGCCATTACCCACACTTTTTGCCCAGGTTGAAATTCGACCAGAGTGGCGTTCTGGTCATACCATCTCTTCATTTCTTCCTGGCTGGCTTCTAGGTTTGCCTGAGCGAGTTTCCTGAAGCGGGCAGTTTGGTTTCTAAAGGCCAGCATGTAGCTAAATACATCCTGGGGAGTTTTCCTGGGAGCCGCCTCCCAGCCTTCCTTTACCAAACTCAGAGGTCCTCTGACAGGGTGGCCATACAGGAGCTCAAAGGGGCTGTACCCAAGAGACTTCTGAGGCACCTCCCTGTATGCAAAGAGTAGGCATGGCAAGAGGACGTCCCACTTACGCCTCATGGGTTCTGTTAGACCCTTGATCATGCCTTTCAAGGTCTGGTTGAATCTCTCCACCAGACCGTTTCCTTGTGGGTGGTAAGGAGTGGTGAACTTGTAGGTTACACCACACTCCTTCCACAGGGATGTCATATACTTCGATATGAAATTGGTCCCCCTATCAGAAACCACCTCTCTGGGGAATCCCACACGGTAAAAGATCCCCATTAACGCCCGGCCCACCACTGGCGCCGTCGTTGTCCTGAGAGGGATTGCCTCCGGGTACCGGGTGGCATGGTCCACCAAGACCAGGATGTACCTGTTGCCCATGGCTGTCTTGGGATCCAGTGGCCCCACAATATCCATCCCTACCCTTTCAAAGGGTGTTCCAACAACAGGAAAAGGTTGGAGAGGAGCTTTGACCTTCCTCCCACTCTTACCACTTGCCTGGCAAGTTTGGCAAGACCTACAGTGTGCATCTGACTGCCTTCGCATTTGGGGCCAAAAGAAGTGGGTGACAAGCCTGTCAAAGGTCTTGTCCTGCCCCAAATGTCCTGCCAAAGGCACGTCATGAGCCAGACCCAGTAGGAAGGTCCTGAAGCGCTGGGGTACCACCAGCACACGGGCTGACCCAGGCTCAGCAACCTTAGGCTCACTGTATAGGAGACCACTCTCCCAGTAGATCAGATGTGATCCGGACTGATTACCAGCTGCCTGGTCTGCAGCCTGCCGCCGCAGACCCTCCAGAGTAGGGCACTCGTTCTGCTCCCTGCAGAACTCCTCCCTGGTGGGACCCCCTTCTTGCTGCCAATGGGTCAGCTCAGAGATGTCACCCAGTTCGGCTACTTGCTCCCCTGTAGGCACCGGGGCGTCCCCCTCGAGGTCCGCCTCCTCCCGGTCCGTGGGAACTTCGGGGGCCGGTTTCCCGCGCCCCTGCCCTTTCTCTTGGCAGGGACTTGGGCCACTGTTTCAGGCTCCAAGTCCTCTTGATCACCCTTTCTGGCTGCCATTGACCGAGTAGACACGCATGCCCACTCTGGCAACCCAAGCATCTCCAAGTGAGACCTGAGCTCAACCTCCTTCCATGAGGACTGCTCCAGGTCGTTTCCTAGCAGACAATCTACAGGCATGGTAGGGCTCACAACCACCCTCAAGGGACCTGAGACCCCCCCATTCAAAGGGAACCTGCGCCACCATACACTGGCGCTCAGAGTTGTCGACAGCAACTACTTGGTGGAATGCTCCTGGGACTACTTGCTTCTCAGACACCAGGTGACACCGGACTGAGGTCACACTGGCTCCAGTATCTCTGAGAGCCTCTACCCTGTTCCCATTAATGGTCACCCAGGTGCTATATTTCTTTGTGTTAGGGGGCACCTGGTTTCCTGGGACCATCTCACTGTCCCCTAGTGAGACAAGGGTCATTTCTGCGGGATCCCCACCCTCCTGTGGGCACCCCTCCTCCCCAAGCGCTACACTAGCCAACACTTTGGACTGTCCACCAGTGGGTGGCTGTGTCCCCTTCGGGCACTTGGGGTCCCCCTTAAAGTGACCTACCTGGTCACATGCATAACACTTGCGGGGGCCGGTCTCAACAGGCTTCCCTGTGGAGACCCCTTTCTTCTTATCACCGGGGGCTGGGAACCTTTACCCTGGGTACTAGTTTGGGGCCCTTTAGAGAACTCCTGTGCTTTACCCTTGTCCCCCCACCTTTCTGCTGGGGACCCTGCCCACCTTTGGCTGAGTCTCCCCCAAACGCTTTCTTGTGGACCCTGGTACTCACCCAGCGGTCCGCTTCCATAGCAAGCTTCCTGGGGTCAGTTAGCTTACTATCAACTAGGTGCTGGCGCAGATCTGCAAAACATAGACTAGACAAGTGCTCCCATGCAATCAAGTTGTAGAGCCCCTGAAAATCTGTTACACTACTGCCCTTCACCCAACCATCCAGAGACCTGCAGAACACATCCACACATTCCAACCAAGTGTTGACATCAGACTTCTTACTGGACCTGAACTGATCCCTGTACTTTTCAGGAGTAAGACCATACTTTGTGAGAAGGGCATCCTTCATGTCAGCATAGGTGAGGTGATACCCCTTACCCAAAGCTATCAGAGCATCCCTTGCTTCTTCAGGGAAAAGTGGCCACAATCCTGCTCCCCAATTCTCCTCAGGGACCCCATTCATGTGTATGGCTGCCTCATAACCCTGAAACCACCTTTGTATGTCATCCCCCTTCTTGAACTCCTTGCCTACGTTCTTGGGAATGTGCACAATCCTGTCTGCCTTTCTGGACGAATTGCTGCCACCATCTGAGCCTGACTTACTCCTAAGTTCTAGCTCCTTCAGTTCTCTCTCATGCTCTAAGAGCATCTTCCTCTCCTCTATGGCCAATCTCTTCTCCTTCCGCTCACTCTCCAGCCTGAGCTTCTGCAGCTCAAACTGCCTTGCCTCCCGCCTGTCCTCCAGCTCCTCTGGGGACAGACTGCTGCTGCCTGACCTGGCGGGTTCCCCCTACCCAAAAGCACATCCACCCTGGAAATAGGCTCCTCCACCTCCTCACTGAGATCACCAGGCTGCCCATTGGCATGTCTGGCTGCTACCCAAGCCCTCAGCGCCTTCTGTAGCTCCTCCTTCCTTGTGAGGCCTTTAATTTGGACTTTCAGGTTTTTACAAATCGCTCGTAACTCCTTTACGGCGTAGGATTCCAACCTGTCCTCCTCAAAGATAACTTCCAGAGATGCAACGGATGATGCAATTGATTCAGGCATGACAAAAGTCGTGAGTTGAAAACTGGCGAGATCAAAAATAGGCCAAAGAAAAAGAACCAGTATGTGGTACGTAATGGTCTGCGATATGGTAGTAGTGCACACCAATCACTGTAAGTCAAGTGCAAACACAAGTCCTATCCTCACCGCTGACAACCAATGTTAGAAATGGGATCTCTAGTTGGCAAGGGCTTGCACCTTTGTCAAAGTAGGGACCCTTCTTCCTAGTCAGGGTAAGGGTGTTACACTCGTGAAGTAACCCCTGCTCACCCTCGTGTTAGCTTGGCACGAGCAGTCAGGCTTAATTCAGAGGTAGTGTGTAAAGCATTTGCACATAACCAACAGTAATACAGTGTAAGCACTACAAACGGACACCACACCAGTTTAGAAAAATAACCAATATTTTATATACTCAAGACAAGACCAATTACGACAAAAATCCACAATACTATACTTTACGAATGAATGCTTGATACGGTAACTTCTTCTTTGCAGGAATAGCACAAAAGCAAAGTTTGTACGAGTCGGTAGCTCCGTCCGAGCCTACCGTGATGCTGAAAACCACAGAGTCTAACAGTTCCAGCCGACCGCGTCGATACGGGCCAGCAGAGTCGTGAACAGACTCGGTTACAGTACCTTTCTCGTTGTGGCTGGTACGGAGTGTACGAGCCGGTCGGCGTTCGTCGCGGTTGCGGTGCAAGACGGAGCGATGCAAGGTGCGGTGTCCCTCGATGCGGTGCAGGCAGCGGCTCGATGAGCGTCGTGCAGACGGAGTCGGTGAGTCCAAGGCGTGCGATGCAGGGCGAGACGATGCTCGATGCGGTGCTGACAGGTTGCGATGCAGGCGACCAAGCCGGAGTGCGGGAGCTGGCGTCGGACAGCGGTGCGAGTCGGAGTGGTGCGTCGCAGACGTGCGAGCGGTGCCCCAACTGCGGTGCGGTCACGACTCTTGAGCCAGTTGCAGCGACCGCGTCGGTCGGGTCCGGTTGGTTCAGTGAAGCGATGCGATGCGAACTGCGGTGCCCACAGGTCACGGTGCAAGCAGCGGCTCGATGTTGGCGGCGTCGGACGTCGCCCACGGTGAGACCAGGGTTGCGATGCGAAGCGGGGCGATGCGGTCTGCGGTGCAAACAGGTCACCGGCCAGGGATGGATTCGGTTGACGGAGTCGGTTGCAGTTCCCTTCCTCTGTGGCAACTGAAACAGCGTTCCAGAAGCGGTACCCAGAGGCTTGTGAAGTCTTTGCAGTCCCTGAGACTTCTTAACATGAGGCCAGCTCGGTTCCAGGCCCTTGGAGATACTCAGCACAAGTTTGTAGAAAGTTCAGTCCAGTCCTTTCACTGCCCAAGGCAGAAGCAGCAGCTGCAGGCCAACCCAACAAAGCAGCAACACAGCAAAGGGGCAGTACTCCTCCTGGCAGCTCTTCCAGCTCTTCGTCTTGGCAGGTTCCTTGATTCCAGCGAGATCTAAATTCATGGGGTCAGGGCCCCAATATTTATATCCCAAATTCCTTTGTTCTCTGAAGGCAGAGAGGCCTTTGCCTAGTCCAAACCAGTTCTGGAGCACTTTGTTGACAAGTCTCCGTCCCTTCTTTCAGTGAGTAGGCCAGGGACATCAGACGCACCACAGGAGGTGGAGCCAGCATTGTGGAGGGAAGGCACTGTCCTATTCAGGGCCCAGGTGCGACCCCTCCCACCCATCTACATGTAGATCTTGCTATTCAGCCCTGCGCTGACTCACCCTGTCTCCTGGCATCCCCCAGCCCCTGTCACTCACACTCCAGACAAGGAATACACAACCTCGCAGAGGCAGGCTTGGATGGTTAGACAAGAAAATACCCACTTTCTAAAAGTGGTATTTTCAAACACAGAATGTTAAAACCAACTTCACTAAAAGATGCATTTTATCATTCTGAGTCCAGGCATACTAAACTCGAATTTCTACCATGTTCCCGGGGTCAGTTAGGATTATAAGCTGTAATAATCAAAACGGCCCGTTCTGGCCTAGGGGGAACAGGTAGCCTTGCAATAGTGAAAAACGAACTAGGCTGTAATTCACTATCAGGACATGCCGCACACACCCGGGCATGTCCTACCTTTCGCATACACCGCACCCTGCCCACAGGGGTACCTTGGGCCTACCTTAGGGGTGACTAACATGTAGCAAAGGGAAGGTTTAGGGACTTGCAAGTGTGGGCACTTGCCAAGTCGACATGGCAGCCCCAGGCTGCGCACAGGCTCTGCGTTGGCAGGCCCGAGTTACACTTTACGGGCTGTTTGGTGGGTGGCACAATCCAGTGCTGCAGCACACCAACAGCATTTGGTCTATAGGCCCTGGCACTCGCAGTGCACTTTACAAGGGACTGACACATAAACCAAATAGGCCAATCATGGAAACACTAATCCATAACACATTTTATACAGGAGCACTTGCACTTTCCCACTGGACCGCAGTGAGGAAAGTGCGCAGAATCATTACACCAGCAAAAACAGAGTCAAAACCGGGAGGTCAGAAAGCAAAAAGTCAGGGGAAACACGCCAAAAGATGCCAAGTCTAACAGTGCAGCTTTCAGCTAGAGAGATCTACTGTATCCTAATACACGAAACATAACTGATGTATAGTTTCTCTGTCTTTGTTTAGGGATATTTCTTTATTATGCCACAATATTCCCATGTAAAGACATCATACAAAAACACACAAAATGGTTTGTTTGCATTAAAAAATCCTAATCCATAGTCCTGAAAGACCCGAAAAATAAAAGGTGCATAGAGTTTAAGGGAACATACTATAAACTCACCATTTGCAAACATAAAAAATAAACGTTGTGTCTCCTCCATTGAAATTCTTTGAAAGAACCATTCAAAACTTTAAAAATCCCCAAAAAAGGAATAAAACGCAGTCATGGGAAACACAAGCAATGAAGAATCAACACACTCCTTTGCATGTAAAAATGTACGAAAATATAAAGATAAACCTCAGTGGGATCCAAAACACAAATAAAACCCCACAAAATAAGAGTGAGGCGCTTGCCATTTTTTCTAAGGTGACCATCCCCAAAGAAATCTTTAAAATAAAAAACTCTTCTTGGTCATATTCCAAAGCTGGTGCCATCTTCTTTACTCACTCCTGAAATCCGCAAACTGCTTTAAAAATTAACAGAAAATTAACGTAAAACAAAACTTTAGCTAAAATTGTGAAAAAACTATTTCTTAACTGCTTCACTGGGCCAGCAACTATTCGAATTACTCTACACCCCCTACGAAGACTGAAGAACTTTTTAAACAGCATCACAAGTCAGATTCATTATTATTAAAACATACTTTTATTGCATTGCCGATTTCGTTGCATTCAATTTCTTTTTGTTGTAAAGATTGAATAAAATAGATATATACAGTGCATATATACTATATATGTTTATATTAATTGTTGTTTTAAATGTGGGAATATAATAAATATTTTAGTGCTGCTTAAAATGAAAAGCATTTTAAAACTTTATGGAAATTTATTAGAGAATATTTATTTTAATACGTTGTGTCATTTAATGTTTTATTCTATGTTTGTGCTTAATACGTTTTTCATACTCTATACTGTTTTGTCATGCTATATGTTACTTATAGCGCGTACTCTCACCAAAGTTTCATGGCGCTGTAATAACCTGGCCTGCACACATGGAGATGTTTTTAATTATTTCAAGTGAATCAGAGCATATTCTGAGTGAAGTAATACAAATAGAAAGTTACACTTCCTGTGCCGGCAGCTGAGAATGCACAGTTACCAAAATATATTGTTCTTGGTACACACGCAGTTAAAAGAAACTGGTCATTCAACCTATGGTTTTGGCTAGACCTGTGCAAACTAAGGGGCCTATTAGGATATTGGGCGGATCGCCACCGCCGGCCCGGCGGTTGCGATCCGCTCGCCAAATGTCCTGTTTCACCCCCGCCATATTAGTATGGCGAGGGGTACCGCGGCGGACGGAAAGTCCATCTGCCGCTTTTCTGCCGGTCAAATTGCCGGCCGGGCGGAAAAGGCAGACAATATGGTGGCGGTGCCTTGCAGGCACCGCCATCCATATGAGCATGCCTGCGGTGTGTATGCCTTTCCATGGCGGAGACTCCGCCATGGAAAGGCATACGGTAAATGGCTTTGGGGGCCCGTTGCGGGCCCCCAACAGGGTGGGGGGGGTGGATGGCTGCACTTGGGGGGTACCCATGGTACCCCCCTTCATTGACATGCACAAGGTGGCAGGCACCGCGCAGTGCCTGTCACGTTGTGCATGCCAATGCACAACATGCATATTCTACATTGCGGCGGGTGCTGCTCACAGCACCGCCCGCCACAATGTAAAAGGTGCGGTCTGTCCCATTTACCGTTACGGTGGCGGGCGGACATCGTAATGGGGCCCTAAATGTGGAAGCACTAAATTGTGAAACGATTTGAAAAAACATCTCTGTGAACAATATCAATATACTTAAGCCGAGTTTTATGAGTGATAGCAATCCAATGCAGTCAAAAGAGGAGAAATATGATGCTTGGGAACATCACAAATCAACGGAGTAGACGTTTTTTCCCCATATTTTTAATACTAATAATAAACTACATATTAAAAATATATTTGTTTAATAAAAGCAGTTCATAAAAATACATCAATTTTTTTAAAATGTAAATAAATTAACTTATGTTATGATGTAATGACTTTCGAAGTTGTGATTCACAATGTAGTTTCCCTCATTGAAGAGGTCCGGCCAAAGGTATGCCTACAAACTACGGGGGATATTCTCAAGAACGGGCGATAATTATCGCCAACCTAGGTTAACGCAATTTTACATAACGCCGTCTATCGCGGGAAACTAACGCCGTGTTAATGGCGTATTCTCAACACGCCGGCAACAGGCGATAGTTTCCCGATAACGCGTCATATGTCCGCGTTAAAATTACCGGGACGCCGATAAAAAAGGAAACCCGAACAGGAAAAAAGTGGCGATGGGCCCTTCTGCGATAAAAATATCAGTGATAAGCAGCACCAGGCTTGCTATTCCCACGTCAGGCGGAAAAAATCACCATAAAAGCTGCAAAAAAAAATAAAATAAAAACAAAACCCAAACAACTGAGAAGCACCATGGAGGAAGCTGGAGCAACTACAGAGGCCAACCAGAACCCCACAAACCCCCCGGAGGACCAGCCAGGGACCTCGGGGAAGGAGAAGGGCAAGGAGAAGAAGAAGAGGAACCCGCGATTCAGTCCGCAGGAAAACAAGATCCTGATTACAGAGGTGATAGAACACCACCAACATCTGTTCATCACCTCCACTGTGTCATTGGCAACTAAAAATGCAATATGGCAGTCCATCTTGGCCAAGGTGAATGCAGTCGGAGTGAAGAGAAGGGAAGTGGACGACTGCAAGAAGCGCTGGAATGATGTGAAACGCAAAACCAAGCTGAAACTCGCTAACAACCGGAAAGCAGCAATGTAGACTGGAGGTGGGAGTTCAGCGCCACAGCAGGAGCTGGATGAGATGCAGGAAATGGTGTCCACAGTCATCAGTGGGGAGACGGTGGCAGGAGTTGGGGGACCGGACACTGCTCAACATGACCTGACCCAACAGCAACAGGGTGAGTAACGACCAGGGACTGGGGGACGGGGGGTGGTCCTGGGGGTGGTGGCGGTGGGTGTTGTGGCCCTCTTGTGTCTCCAAGCTGCATGATTAGTAGCTCCATGGCATCTGTTGGTCTTCAGATGTGGCTCTGGGCTGGGCTCCCTTTATACTGCAGGTTTTCATCCTACTTAAGACCAGAAAAAAGCAGGTCTTAAGTCCCTGCTGCTGACGTGCCTTATCGCCTGTTTTTGGACCACATTGCCGATCTGGCTGGTCTTTGAGAATATCGCAAAGTGGTGTTATCGTGAGTTTTTGCACGGGAACACCTACTCTGCATATGATTAGCGTTAGTTGTCGCTGTCAGCCTTGGCGATGTTTTAGCGGCAGCTATCGCAGGTAAACTGACGATGTCGGCTGTTAGCGCAGGCTTGTGAATAGGGCGATAAATCTATCGGCACTTTCGTGGCGGAAAAGTGACGCTAAATCGGCGATGAGTCCTTGAGAATATGCCCCTATTTGTCTACCATGTACTTAATTGTGTATAAAGTGGTTCTGCTCCGACAGGGTTCTATGACATTGGTTGCTAGCTCATCACTATATGATTCCTTATTACTTCTACTAATTTGTTCACCACTACATCACATTTTTTATATCAACAAGTTACCAATACTTAAAAAGGGTTACTATGCATTTTTTGCATCAGATTGTTCAGCCATTTACTGTTTTATGGGTCTTAAATCACACAATTATTCAAATGGAGGCGTATTATTTTCTGATGGGGTATATGCAATCAAATTTTACACTGGCATAGAAGCAAAAATTGAACAAATGTTAAATTAGGTTTTACAATAATGTTTTAACTATTTCGATCAGAGTGGTAATCACTGTCAAATTCTTGACAAATATTGAACATCTCTGTCTTTCCCAAAGGCAGTATGCATTTTTGCCTCTGCTTACCTTGTCAAAGGGCATGGTGGTCGACCACACCACAGTGCTCCCTACCTTGCCCTAGGCCCGGGCAATAATTTTCTCCTCTCACCCACAATACCAGAGGGCAAAACTGAGATGAACATGAGGCCCCTAGGGGTGCTAAGAGCTGCCCCAGTGCTTTCTTTGCATATGTGAAGAGAGCTTCTGGACAGATGTGAGCTAGTGCAGCCCTCCTACATTCTCAGAAAAATCAGGGTGAAGTATGTCCAGCAAAGATCACAGTTGTTCTGCTGTCATGTTCTCGTATTAGATATGTCTTTTGTTCATAAATCTGGCAGCATGGCTGGACAAACAATGACGAAAGACTGATATCATTGCGGAAACCCTGATGAAATTATTTTTAGATGTCACTGCTGCAAACTTGAAAGTAAGTGGAATAATGTAGAACACCGTCCTTTCTGCTCAAATTTCAATGGGTCTCAACTGTGTTAGATTTCCATCCTCACAAAGCCCCTGGGCCTGACAGACCGTTTATTACACTTGGCATTTCCACAGTGGACTGGAGCCCTTGGAGGGCAATTTCTAAAGTCAAGGGGCACTCTAGGGGCCTCTTTTGCTTTTCCCAGCTCCCCTGGTTTATTGCAGCAAGCCTGCTGAGCCTTCAAGAGAAAGTACGTGAGGGACAGAAGTAGAGAGGGTGAAGGTAGGGAGAAAGAAATAATCAGAGAGGGAGAAGAGAGAGAGGAGCAAAGGAGAGTGAGAGAGAGAATGGATGGATGGAAATGGAGAGATTGCGTGAGAAGACAAATCGAGCGGGCCTGTTTAGTATTTTTACCTGGGCTGGTTTTGGCAACCCCCTGCAATGCCCTGCATAAACTACTGAACATTGTAAAACTTCAAGGATGTCTCTCTGTACAAACTACAGACATGATCCAGAGTAGAGAGAAGATTAGTTAGGAGAGACTGAAGGATGGCATTGACAAAAACCAGTCGACCATGAGAAGTCAGGCCAATCACTTGCCTGCCATTAAATAGTAGTTGGGGCTTGGAGAGACATCAAGCTGTTTCTTTGAACACACAGATACCAATCTGGACTGATGTGGACAGTGAGAAGTGCAGAGGAGCAACAGTCAGCATGACAGCAGGAGAGATGCGAGGCAAAGGGATGTTGCACTCAACAATTACATGGACCACCAGCCTCCTACCACGGGCTGTCACTCATCTTGAAACATGGCAATATGTCAAATAGCCAATTACCTTACTCAAATGTACTATTTCATTAACATCTGAACAATGAGTGCTCAGAGATGATGTATATGTTGGCAACTAGAACAGCCCTTCAGGTATTCTGATAACCATGAATGTATGCATATGGAAAAATAAGGGCTTTTTGGTTTATAAATCATCAACTACAGGAGACAGTATGATACAGTGACTTTGACAGCACATTTTTCTGGGTTGTTCTGGAAAGCACAATTTGTATTTTGTTAAATCAGTCTAGGAGGTCATCTTTGATGATAAAGCACCACTTACTTCACCCTCATCTTATGCTGTTTTGTGTATGCTGTGATCCTGACCTCCTGTGAGCCTTACTGTTGGGATTTTTTTTTTTTTTTTTTTTATTGTTTTGTGTATTTATTTTTTTATTTATTAAGTGTTTCTCTAAAACATCTAAACATCTGTCTCACAATGCTAAATTGGGGAAGAAACATTGGAATAGCACAGCCGTGGGGCAACTTAACGGTGAGGCAAGAGAAGATCAGAGCAAACATTAAGTCCTGCAATGGAAGAATAATAGTGTCTCCAATGACGAAAATGACTTGATGGTGGAGGCTGAGGGATCGTAGACCCATCTTACGTTTGTGACTGCTTGCAGATGTGTAAGATCTGTGGGGGATCAATAAGGATGTTGGTCCACATTAGCAAAGGCTAGGCTGTAAAAGGAAGGACAAGTATGCATTTAGGCTTATTCCAAACTGTAAATAGTTTTCCAATCTCATTGGCTGAGGACTAACACAATCTTTCAGCTGAATTGGAGAAAAGCAAAGATGCACTGAAGTATACATACGACACGTGGCCACGAAGATGTTTCTCTCAATGATAACACTATGGTTCCAATCTTCCTTGACTGTCAATGAAGGAGGATTCATTGAATCAGACCAGAAAAAAGTAGAGTAGAAGAGTCAACTGTCTGGAACAATGCCAGATGTAACTTGTCCAACTTTGCACTTCCTATAAGCAACATGTGATCTGATAGTGAATTAGTGAACATTCCGCCAATTTCAAGAGGCTGTGTGTAGCATCATTTTGCAAGTGGTAAAAGACATTGTGGGCTTTAAAATGTGAGTTAGTGTAGCCATGGTTTTATTAAAGAGAAAAGACAAAAGAGCAGGGCCTTGGGGTATCCCAAATGTGGTGATATGAATCTCAAATAGAAATGAGCCTAGCTTGACTTGGTGTATGCTCTTTTAGAAACCCAGATAAACCTATGCCAACTAACACCAGCATATGCTCCTATTCAGTCAAGGAGATTATTATGATCAATGGTGTTGCATTATTGATTGTATCCCTTGCCATATGTAGTTTATTTATTTAAATTATATCTTCACATGGTACTTTCACATTTGTATTTACTAACAACATAATATTTTGAAACTGTAATGTTCCTTTAACAGTATTTTCTAGCCACAAATTTCATTATACTAGATTTATTTCCCATGAATGTTTTACATGGTAAAACTATTGTGTTAATGTTCTTCTTACTATATGGGTTCTCAGCAATATCACAAATCCTACACTGGCTAACAAGTTACACGATTTCATCCTGGATATGTGGGGTGATCACTGCACAGTGTTGTGCCACACCAGTGAGCACGTCTTGCTCTGTATGAGTCCTATACAGTGTGCAGATTCACAATACCAACTCAACCAATTTATTCTGCTTGTCTAATGGTCAATGACCTAAAATGCTCAAAATATCAGAACTGCAGGAATATTTCTGCAGCATAATGAGCAGATTTATATACAAGTCTCCCAGAGCACCTGACCTCTGACATGCATTATCTACTGTAGGTAACATGACGTTCTCTTCAGCATATAGCCTATTACAGTAATTTGCACATCGGTTTCTGATGTAAATGCCTTTTTATTGGGAAAATTGATGTAGATGAAATGATTAGTGCCAATGTATACACTCTGAGTGCTATTTAAGGCATAAACCTCCCTACTAAATTCGTAAAATGTGCATATAATCTCCCAGTTGTGCAATATATGCAATTGATAAATTAGATACTCATGCTACGTACAGAACAAAATGTTACCAGGGAAATTTGGCAATGGCTAATTTTAGGAATCGGAGTCCAAAGGCAATGAGCGTACAAACATAATTCTAACTGCCACACTTTAATCCTAACAATAATATTAATGGCAAAAAAAGTAAGCATGCATATATACAAACATAGAATATTTATGTCCTATAAGCATGCAAGTGAGCTTGGCTTAAATAATTTTCTTCCTCATTATCCAAAATGGTGGAGTGAATGTGGTCTAGTGACACGCGTGTCAATCGTGGATACAGGAGGACTGAGGTCCAGCTTCCCACATGATTATATTTTATGATCATGGTCAAATTCCTTAACTCTGTGTTCCTCAATTCTCTAATTTGACAGCACTTGGAATGGTAAGTGGCAGGTCCAATGCTAAATATTACATTTTGTAAATTAGGAATAGCAATTAATCTCTTTAGTCCTTGCAAGAAAAAGCGCCATTGAAATGCCAATACAATAGTTCCATGTCTCTTGAAATTACTTCAATATGTTCTCACATAAGTGTTACTCAATGAAAGCTGTGTATTCTAGTATGTGTAAGGAAGTTTCTAGTTAAGTTCAAATGAATCTGCCAGGAAGGATTCTTGTTCGTGATAATGCTCCTCTTCTAAAGCTTCATTTTGTAACTCAACCCTATGGGAGAATATCACGAAAAGGGAGCAGCACTGCAAATAGCAGTTTTCTGAAAAACAGACAGCAAACATTTCTTCCAGTGGTAATGAAATACCAATAACTTCTGTACTATCCAATCAGTGGGGATAAAGTAGCATCAATGGTAAAGAAATATCACTGCTGTAAAATGGAACACTTTCTGATGTATAAATCCACTGTGAAGAAGACCAAAAAATCTTTATTGATACTGGACTGCACAATATTTTATCAGGCAAAAACGCTATTCCTGTCCTATTTGCTGTGAACGAGTGAACATTTTTACAAAGTGTAAAAAATTATCTTTTTTTTGGGCGATACTAATGAAATTTGCAGGAATCTAGTAATGTTTTTGATGAAAGTAGACACGCATTTTAAAGAATATTATTCCGTTTTTAGTTCTGCTTGAACGTTAACCTGTTGATAGAAATACGATTATACTTAGTTAAATATAGACTTTGCAACTCATGAAAATGGTGTAAATATTCTGTACTAAAAACACAGCAGAATTAAAATCTACATCACAGCTGAGACAAAATGTGTATCTACAAAGGTAATTGACTTTGTCTTAGCTAACCTGGTCGTGTTAACAAACTATTGCCCAGATGTAAGTCAGAGACTCCCCTGTGAATCACACAGGCGACACATCAAAAAATAAGGAAAAGAGTAAAAAGAAAGTGTGTGAGGTGAATATATTGATGTAGAAATACATGCTTTGTGATGAGTTGTGACTTTGGGTACTTTTGTTAACTTCTTGTAAGCTGTGTGAGGTCTCCACTGGGCCTGTGATTGCTGCTACCACCTTGTTTAACTTTTCTCAGTTTTCCACAAGGACTGTGGTTGTTGTAGCACTACTATGGAGCCATATGGTAAGCACATCATCACTCCCCATGTGCGCTGGCCACTATTTATTTTTCATCTCAAACATGTCAGTGTTGCCATTAAGTAAGAAACGTGTTTTGAACACAACATGTATGCTTTTTCACTTTGTGAGCATTATGGGCAAGTTCATGACTACTTTTTGTATTTTGTCCTACACAAGGAACTGGATTACAGGGTGAGGAAGGCTATGAGCTCGAAGTGTTCGTAAAAGCCATGCTGCCATTTAAAGCAAGCATTTTTGGATCCAAGAGCCACATATACGACCGTCAGGTTTTGCAACTCGCAAATTGTGTTTTTTGTGACTCACAAATTGCGAGTCGCAAAACCTAATGTACAACAGTGTCTTGGACACTGTTTGTGATTCTCAAATAGGTCCCTAGGGGCCTGCCTCATCAATATTTATGAAGCAGGTCTCAATTTGTGACCTATTGGGAATGGCCGGCACTCACAGGGATGGTGGCCTGCTTGAGGTCAGCAGACCACCATGTCTGTGGTTGCTTTTTTAATAAAGCAGTGGTTATTTTTTTAATGCAGCCTGTTTTCCTTGAAGGAAAATGGGATGCATTTCAAAAATAAAAATGAAACGTTTTCTTTTAATTTTTTTACAGTGGGCAGTGGTCTATGGGCCCGCTGCCTGCTCTGAAAAAATGTTGGAGCCCCCTTTCACAAAGGGGAAGTGGTCCCTTAGGGACCCCTTCTCATTTGCGAATGGCTTACCACAAATTTAAAATTGGTGGTAATCTACAAATGCTTTG
Organism: Calotriton arnoldi; assembly: GCA_963921515.1. NCBI lineage: Eukaryota > Metazoa > Chordata > Amphibia > Caudata > Salamandridae > Calotriton > Calotriton arnoldi. Next base: position 408,046 of record CAWUFW010007888.1, read on the forward strand.
CAACCGCATTCCTGGTTGCAAAGCATTCATACGTACCAGAGCGACTCACTATTAGGAAGGGACGGCCTTTACCTGCCCCTTCCAAATAGCGACAAACCATATTATGAGAGCTGGTAATAGGTTACCGACTCGCAAAATAGGTTTGGTATGTAGGAAACTGCATTTTACCAGTTGCAAATGGCCCGATGGGCTCTTAGAAGATTATTCTACCGAAGGGCCATTTGCGACCAGTAAAATGCGTCATACATCTGGCCCCAAATGGCTTACATAATAGAAAGCTATGCTGGACAACATGCTGAATACGGAGAATGTAGTAAGAGATTGAGAGGATTGTAAGAAAAGATGGTTTAATTTGCAACATAAGATAAAGGACAAAATATTGCAAGCTAAAGAAGATGCTCGGTTGACAGTTTGCAGCTCCTTTTTGGATCTTGACCTCATATACACACCAGTGTGAGTACTGACTACCACCTACATCGGAGGTATAGAGGACATGACAGATATGGACACAGAGAGGACTATACTGACTCTATGTATTACTGTAATAATAACACTTTTGTCCTTGATATACATGGACAGTAATCTTACCTTTAGTAGCTCATGCACTGTTATTTACTTCTAAATACCAGATTGGCAAGGTGTCAAATCAATCACCATTCATATGTCAGTTGTGATAAGCAGTGATCAGGGGCAGACGAAAAGGAAGGGCCTTCTTAGAAAGTCCTACCCTTTGATAACAGAAACTGCTGACCCACTCATCACCCATGCCATCTAACAAATTGTTGTGCTCAAAGAGAATTAATTAACAGGTCTCTGCTCATTGAATTTCTAAGGGAAACTCACTCCCCTTCCTCCCTTACTTCAGCGATTCGGTGTCCACTCTCCTGCAATAGGAATGTGGTCAATACACATCTACTGTCTGGGCAAGCGCCAGGCTTTAAAACAGAAAACTGCTTGTGGTCTGTAGAGAAGGACAGCCTGATTCATTGAGGGGGCTTCTAAGTGGCCTCTCTGTCATAAAAGCAACAAAACCCGTTTATTATGGACACAAAACCTCACCTATCCTAAAAAGGCATGCTTATTCATAAGACCTCTTTTTTCTCCCAATGGTCCTGATGGTACACATTGAGTAGTCAAGTAAAAGCACATTGTATCATAGTGACAGTATATTGTGTGGGCAGTCTTAATGTTTTGTGTACATTCTTGTTTGATCCTTTGTTCATTTTCCCAGTTCTACCTGTATCATAGCAACAATGGTTTTGTGAACTAAGAAAAACAAATCCTCTGAATGTTGTGGATCATGCCACCTGTTAGTGCAAGTGTTCAAACAGCAAAGACCCAGCTGGAATATGCTGGAGACCCAGTAGCACCCACTGTGGGATAAGGTATTTTCTATCTCACTATCTCCCCACTATCATCAGCAAAATCCATGTAACTGGGATTCCCAAACATATTATTGAAAATAGTGCCAGCCCTGTTGTGATCTGAAAAGTGGTGTACGCATGGTTCCATTTCATAAAAGAAATCAATATATTTGTCTTTCTTTTTCAAATTAGACCCCGCATACCCCCTCCATGCTTAGCTATTTTCAATGCTTATCACTCAAAGCACGTGAAAGGGACTACTGTTCCTCCATTGATGCTGAGTGGATGAGGTCACATGCCATGTGTGCTTGATAAACTGACTGGGTTATAGACTGCGCTTCTCCTTGACTTAGCAGGCACTGCATGCAGAAGGAAGATAGCTAAGGTAAGTGACCACCTGGGCTGCCCTTCTTCTTTGTCCTCACCCCCTTTTGAATCAGACCGTTTTGAAGATTATTCTACCAGTCTCGTCACTCAGAGCCCCTTTTCTGGCCTTCTAAACCCTTCTGCCATATACAAACTTCCACCACCTCTTCAACTTGCCCTTGGAGCCTCACAGACTGACTCTCTACACCCTGGTCCGGCTTGTCTTCTGGTTTCTGGACCTTCTGGCCCTCCTTATCCTGATCCTCCTGTGTCTGGTACTCCTAGACCTCCTGCTTTGTTCCATCTTGATCCTCTGGCTCTGGTCCCTGTCCTCTTGGTCCACCTCTTACTGTGTCCATTGGTCCTGGTCCTCATTATTGGGTCTCCTAGGCCTAGTCATCTTGGTTCTGGTCCAGTTCCTTTAGCCCCCACTCTGTTTTTTCTATTCCTCTTGATCCTCAACAGCCTGGTCCTGCTACACCAGGTCCTTCTACTCCACTTGGTACTCCAGGCCATGTTCTCCATGGTTTGGACACTCTGGTTCTCCTATCCCTGTACCTGGTTTTGTATATCCTGATTCTTCTAGTCCCGTTAATCCTCCTCACTCAGACCCTGGTCCTAATGGCCCTGGTTTACGTGCTCCTGACCTCCATTGTCCTCCTGCTACACTTCCATTGGTCCTCCAAGTTATTCTGCTCTTTGTCATCCTGACTTTATGCTAATTTATATTCTTAGTCCTGAACCCCCTTGTTCTGGTCATCCTGTTCCTCTTCTTGGCCATCCTGACCTAGTCAGTCAACTTGATCATCCTGGTTCCTGTCATCCTGGTACCCCTTGTTCTGGCCTTCTGTTTCCTCCTCACACGGATCCTTTGCATCCTGGTAGGCAAGATATTAATCTTCCTGGGCCTCCGAGGCTTGATTTTCCTGGTCCCCTTGGCTGTGGTTTTACTGGTTGTTCTTGCCCTGATCCTCTTAACTCTTGTCCTTTTGGCTCTGGTCCTCCAGGGTTTATTCCACTAGTCTTCCTCACCTGTTTTTGTTCTGCCTATCCCTGGTCTTCCAATTCCTGGTACTCACAGTAGGTGTTCTTCTCCACATTTTTTGCACATTGGACTTGATCCTGTTGTGCTTGATCCTCCTTGTTCGGGTCTTTATTTGTCTAGTCCTCCTCATCCTGGTCTTCCTGGCCATTTTAGTCCTCCCAAGCCCTCCTTCTCTTAGTCATCTGCTTCTGTTGAATCTAGTCTGCTTGTCGTTGTCCGGCTGATCTTCCTCCTCCTGTCCATCTGATATTTGGTAACCCAGCTCCTTCTGGTCCCATTGGCCACCTGTCCTCTCATATCCCTGTTCCCATTATCATGGCCCTCTTAATCTTTGTCCTCCTGGTTGGATAATCCTGGTCCTCACATCCCTGTTCCTTGTCCTCTTGGACTTCTGTTACTGTGAGCACTGGTCCTGACCCTCTTGATCCTGGTTCTCTTTGCTTGTTTCCTTCTATGCCTTATCATTTTCATTCTGGTCATCTGGGTCATCGCAGTCCAGTCCCCTTGGTCTTCCTGGCTCTAGCTGTTTCGGTATTCCTGATCTTCCTCACCCTGATTCCTTCTTCACAAGGACCTGGTCGTTCTGCTTCACTCTGAGCCCTGGTGTTGAGGTCCTGGTCCCCCTGGCACTTGTAGCCCTTTTCTTGGTCCTCTTGATTTTGATCCATCTAGTCCTCCTTTCTGTGTTGTTACTAGTCCTCCTGGCTCTGTTCCCTCCTATTATCCACGGTCCTTTCAACTCTCATTTGCCTTGTTAATTGTGATCCTATTCTCCTGCTGTCCATTATCTTATTTTTATTTTATTTTCATAGTGCTCCTTGATCTAGCCCTGATCCTCCTGGCCCTGGTTCTCCTGCTCCTTGTTCTCACAGTTCCACACCAATTGGTCATGATCGTCATTATTCTCTCTTGGGCCTGGTTATCAATCAATCAATCAATCAATCAGTAATCGTATAAAGTGGGACTACTCACCAGTGAGGGTCTGAAGGCACTGAGTGGGGGTGTGGGTCTGTGGTTCAGTCTGAGAGCCAGGTCTTGAGGTCCTTCCTGAACTGCGGCAGAAATGATGATTGCCAGAGGTGCAGAGGCAGGGAGTTCTAGGTCTTCGCAGCGCGGTTAGAGAAGGATCTTCCTCCAGCAATGTTTTTTCTGATTCGTGGGATGGTGACCAGGGCCAGTTGGGCGGATCAGAGATGAGGGAATGTAGAAGGAGAGGCGGTGATTGAGGTATGCAGGTCCGGCATTGTGGAGGGCTTTGTAGTCATGTATAGGAATGAAGCTGATTCTTTTGTTGACAGGTAGCCAGTGAAGGTCTCTCAGGAGGCTGGCAATGTGGTTGCAGGTGGGACGTTCAGGATGAGTCTGGCAGAGGTGTTCTGGACGGTCTGCAGTTTTTTGGGAGTTTCTGGGTGGTGCCGTCATGGAGTGCGTTGCTGTAGTCGAGTCTGCTGCTGACAAGCACATGGGTGACGGTTGGCCTGGACTAGGTGGAGATCCACATGAAGATCTTATGAAGGAGTTGGAGCGTATGGAAGAATAAGGATGAAACAGCATTCATTTGGTGTTTCATTGAGAGCGAGGAGTCCAGTATGATGCCGAGGTTTTGTGCGTGGTCCGTGGGTGTGGGGGGGATTCAGAGCGCTTTGAGCCACCAAGAGTCATCCTAGATGGAGGGGGAGGAGCCCAGGATGAGGACTTCAGTCTTGTCTGAGTTAAGCTTGAGGCGGCTGTCCTTCATCCAGGTGGTGACTGCCTTCATCCCATTGTAGAAGTTGCTCTTGGCAGCTGTGAGTTCGTCTGTGAGGGAAAGAATCAACTGGGTGCAGTTGGCGTAGGAGATGATGTTATGTCCGTGGCTTCTGACAATGGCTGCAAGCGGGGCCATGTAGATGCTGAAGAGGGTAAAGCTCATGGAGGATCCCTGAGGCACTCCGCAGCTGATCTATGTGGGTTCAGATTTGAACGGTGGAAGTCTGACTCTCTGTGTTCAGCTGGTGAGGAAGGAGCGGATCCATTCTAGGGCTCTGTCACGGACGCTGATGTCGTGGAGTCTTGCACAGAGGGTGTGGTGAGAGAGGGTGTCGAAGGAGACTGAGAGGTCCAGGAGGATGAGGGCAGCAGTCTTACCTTGGTTGAGGAGAGTGTGGATGTCGTCTGTAGTGTGAGGAGAGCGGTCTCTGTGCTGTGGTTGCTTCTGAAGCTCAATGGTTATCCTGTTCCTCATCCTCCTTACTATTTTGTTCATTGCCCTCTATCTCAGGTTCTCATAGCTGCGGTCATCCTAGTCATAAACCTTCTGTGCTGATCCTCCTTTTCCTCCTTATCTTAGTTCTCCTGGCCCTAATATGAAAGGCCCTGGTCCTCATTGCCCTGCTTCTCTTGGCCCTCTCAGACCTGGTCCCCTTGGTCCTCTGTTTCCTGGTCTTCTTAGAGCATATCCTTCAGGCTTTGCTCCCGCGGGTCCCTGGTCTGATCCTCCTATGCCTCCATGATCTGTACCTCCTGGTTCGGGTCCTCCTATTCTTGGATTTCATAGCCCTTGTCTGTATCATGATTTTGTGCCCGCTGGGCCTGATCTTGTTAGTCCGGGTCCTTATAGTTTGGTTTTTCCTAGACCTAAGTCTCTTAGGCCTTGTCTTCCAAGATATCCTAGCCCTGGGCCTCCTGGTACTTCTTGTTCTTTCATGCTGCCTTTCATAAACCTTGTCTCCTTGCCTCCTGGCATCTCCTGTTTTTCCCAGTCCTGATCACAGTTGGTCCTGTTCCGTTCTGGTCTACTTGGTCCTGGTGACCTGGGGGTCCTCCTCACCCTGCACCTTCAAATCCTGCTACTTAAGGTCCTGGTCCTGTTAGTCCCTAGGCCCTTCTGACCTCTTGGATGCAGATTTTCTGAGGCCCGGCTTTCATAGTCCTTGTCCCCCTGGTTTAGGTTGCTCTGGTCCTCCTAGCATAGTTTATTAACCTATTGGTCCTCCTGATACTGCACCCACTGGTGCTAGCTCTCCTGATCCTTTTTTTCTCGTCCAAGTGCCCTGAGCCTGGTCATTTATTCTTGGTTCTTCTGTCCTCCATTGTTCAGCTCCCTTGGTATTAACCACTCTGCTTGGCCTTGAAAAATCTGATCTCTCTCACCATGGTGATGGGATTTGGTCGATTTGCTCTACTTGGTACTTCGGGCCTTGGTTCACTCTGCTCTGATATCCATGGCCCTTCTACCCCTGTTTCCTTTCATCTTATCCTGATCCTGTCCTTTGTCATGTTCTTCCTGGTGTTACTAGTCCTTGTCCTGATTTTCCCAATCTCCTCTTCCTAAAGGCCATTGTCCTCCTAGTCCTTAAATTATTAATCCTCATTCATCTGACCCTGATACTCCTGGGCCCTAGTTCTCCTTGTACTCCTGCTCCATTTCCTTATGGTTCTAAAATTTCTTGTACTGAGCCAACACTGATTATCCTAACCTTTCCTACTTCTGATGGTCCAGCACCTCCTGTTCATGCCTGCCTTGATCATTCCTATCCCTGGTCTTCACAGCCCGAGTCCCTCTTGTCATCATTACCAGGTAATTCCGCCCCTTTTCCTCTGGATCCTAGTCCTCATGTTTCATAGACGTCTGGCTCTGCCCCTTTTCATTCTCTGCATTCTAATTCTGGTCTGCTGGTGCCTGCTGGTACTCTTTGTCCTGCTCCCCTGGTTTACATAGTCACCTTGGTTTGGCTGTACTGAATCCTTTTGCACCTGCTCCCCATGGTCCACGTAGTCCTGTTCATCTTAGTTCTGGTACTGTTTTGTCTGGTCCTCTTGGATCTAGTTTTATGGTCCTGGCCTCACTGGTCATGTGTTCCTTAGCCCTCCTATTCCTCGTGGTCCTCCTGCCCCTTTCTAGTACTAGTAGTCCACTTGCTACCTGATTTCCTTGTTTAATCAATCAGAATCTTATGAAGTGTGACTACTCACCCATAAGGGTCTCAAGGCGCTGAGTGAGGGGGTCTGGGTACGCAGTTCAGTCGAAGAGCCTGGTCTTGAGGTCCTTCCTGAATTGCGGCAGTGATGGTGGTTGCCTGAGATGCAGAGGCAGGGAGGCCCAGGGCTTCGCAGTGAGGTAGGAGAAGGATCTTCCTCCAGGCATGGTCTTGCATATCCATGGGATGGTGGCCAGGGCCAGTTGGGTGGAGCAGGGATGCCAGATGGGAGTGTAGAAGGAGACTCAGTGGTTGAGGTACGCAGGTCCGGTGTTTTGGGAGGGCTTTTTTAGGCGTGCGTGAGAAGCTTGTTCTAATAGGTATTGGCTCTGTGACCCTGGTCACCCCAGGTCTGGTCCTCCTAATAGTGGCCCTCCTGGGTCTTGCCTTTCTTGTCCTTGTTCCACTTGCCCTGTTCCTCTTAGTTACCATGGAGTGGGTCAGCTTGGGCTATGTAGTCCTTGTTATCCTGATTTAGGGTTCTCCTGAGTCTTACCCTCATGGGTCTTCAAATCCTTATGCCACTGTGCATGGACTTCCTGGGTCTTCTTGTTCCTCTTGGCCTGCTGATCTGTGGCCTTTTAGTTCTACTTACCATATTTTTTCCTAATTGTGGTCTTCCTGACGCTAGTGCTTCTGCTTTTGGTCCTCTAGTCCTCAATGATCTAATCTCTGTGTCCTGGTCATCTTGCCATGCTTTCCTGCATTCTCCTGGACATGGTCCACTTGGTTCTATCCACCAGGGTCTGCTACTTCAGGCTTCCATCCTCCTCATCTTCCTGGTCCTAGTTGGTGCTCTTGAACCCTTCTATCACTCCTTATCTTGCTGATCCAGGGCATCCTCTTCCTCCTACCCCTGCTCCTTCTGGTACTCATCCTCCTGGTCCTGATTCATCTGTTCCAAACCCGCTTGGTCCTCCTCATCGCTGCCACCCTGGTCACAGCACCACTAATGCTGTTTCTCCTCAGCTTACTCGTCTGTTTGTTCCTGGTCCCCTATGGCCTTGGTCGTTCTGGTACAAAATTGCCTCATATAGATGCCTCTCCCTCTGTGGCCCAGGTGCCATTTGTCTCTCTGCATTCTCTTTTAGCTGCTGCTCTGTTGCCAGGTATGAAATGCTAAACAAATATAACCTTGTATAAAAGAAGCCCAAAGGAAGTGCAAGGCCTTCCACAACAAGCCCAAAATGAGCCTATCCTCAAAAAGAATCCAAAGAATGGTCATGAAAAATTAAAACACAATGTATTCTCATGAGTGAATAAAACACTAATGGAAAGTGAATTAAAAACATACTCATTATTCTTTACAAACATAACTTTAAAGAGTAATGTGCAGACAGCCAAATGCTCCAAGTCTTCAGAGCAAACTACCTGTGAACTATCACAGAAAGCTCCTGAAGCAGAAGTTGGATTTCTACATTTATTTTAATTTTATACCACACTTATCTTAATTCACACACCTACATAGGAACATAATGTTTTACATCTGTCAATGAATCTACTTTCAAATGCTTAACATACTCTACTGTCCTGACCCAAAAAGTGGGTGGGAGCACCCTTAGCCACTCAATTACAAGATGGCTACGATGATGCCATTGCTTGAAGTTCCTTTTTTTGTCCATGTCAGCCTAACAAAAAATATGTTTCAAGGTTATATAGTACATATTGTCTGCTATTTAACCTGCAGACAAATAAACAGTGAGGTTTAGATATTCAGCTGGCTACTGGTTAAATTGCAGAAATTCTGAACTATTTTGTCAGCTGTGGGGTAAATAGCACAAATTATGTTCTAGTTGGTGTGCAGCCAGAAATATAGCAACTTCCTTTTTCTTTACATTTTGTTGCCATTTAATAAACTGCAGCAGAAGAGGACGAGGTTTTTTTTATCCCACCAAGCAGCAGTTTTCACCATTTCCCCTTTATTAATTTTATTTTAAACGAAAGTGGCCACTAGGCTATTAATGTGCAATTTTACCATTAAATTGGTTTGGCAAACAAAAGTGTTATATTTTAACTGACTATTTGTCTTGAGGCATTGGTGCACTTCGGAGACCTTCATCAGAATTTATCTATCAATCTCAGGAGCTAAAGGCTTTTTGAGAGAACTATGAGAGAGGATGTGGCCTAACAGCCAGAGGTGCCGACTTTAGAATTGGGGAAACGGCTTTGAGTCTCAGCTTTGACTCAACTTCCTGTGATTCTGGGCAAGTCACTTAGGGGCATATTAACAAGGCCCGGCAATAAATATCGCAAAGCGCGCTTAGCGCTTGCATATCTATCGCCGGCTATCTCTGCAATTTATCGCCCGGTTAGCGCGTTATCAACAACGCGCATCGCCGAGGCGATAAAATTCCAGAGATAGCGAGGTTATCGCCGTTTTGCAGGGAACATCGCTGGTTTTCCACCGATATTCCCTGCAAAACGGCGATAACCTTGCTGATACGACCCTGTGGTCGTATCAGCAGAATCCACCTCCTATGTCTAACATAGGTAAGTCAGGATTATAGCAGACGTTAGATTTTGGCGAAAACGGCCGTTTTCACCAAAATTTAACGTCTGCTGTAATCCTGTGGGCTGCCTTGTAAATATTGCGATGTGCACATCGGCGATATTTGCAACGTAGCCCATCCGGGGTACGCCCAGTAACGCCCACTTTGCATCTCATTAGAGATGCAAAGATGGGCGTTGGGGGAAAGGGCGATAATGCAAGGTTTCACGCGATAGCGTGACCTTGCTGATTAGGCGATAAGATTATCGCCGCTTTTCGTCCGAAAACGGACGCTAAAGCGGCGATAATTGCTTATCGCCTCGTTGATAATATGCCCCTAAATCTCCTTGTGCCTACAAAAAGGGAATGTGTAATGTTACTGGTGCTCATGTAAAGTGCTCCAATACCTTCAGATCGAGTTTGCACTACATAAAAATGCAAAAATAAATTGAAATTTACTGATTGTATTGGTATAGTTTTAGGAGTCTTTGGTCACTCTCTGGGCTTGTCCGGCCAGGACAGGGATGATCAGTGTACCCTGAGATATTTTGTGCACACATATGCGCTCAATTTGGAGGGCCATAAACAGGTCATATTTCTTGGGGTTATCCAGGTTTGACCAAAAGCATGCATCTGTCATCACGCACAAATGGCCCAGTTTTGATCAGGTTCAATGACGACAGCTACAAGTAAGTGTAAGGTGATTTTTAGTGTGCCTGCACTTGATTATAGTTTACATACATTACAGTGAAATCAGAGAGGTACTCTGCTTGAAATGCAACAAGAAGCGTGGTATCTAACATTCCCAAAAGTGTGATGTACTCACATATGTGCTTTTGTATGAGAAAATATGCACCTCAGCTATATATTAGATAAAAAAGTATAGTAATTACCAAACATATAGCATAGACCTTTTTTTATCAAATTTATTTATTGATTTGGAATGATAACACGCATCATCTGCCTTCATCCAGTGGCCAGCAAGAATAACAAAGTGTAATTAAATTTGAAACTAAAAAATAAATCTCGCTGCAAAAACAAAACAAAAACAAAATCCACCCTCTTTCTCTCAATTAGATAACCCAGCCCTTCCAACTCCTACCCTGTTATGCCTTAAACTGGTATTAGGCTAAACCTCTCCAATCGCTCAAGGCATGTATGGCAGACTAAATTGTTCAATTGTAAATGTTTTGACAAATCCAGAGCATGTTTACTCCCTAAAGTCTGTCACTAGACATTTCAGAAGAGGAGCGCTGTCAGTTCTTTACTTTTCCACTCTCCTTTCCACAGACACAGCCCGGAGGCTCCCAGATGTGATATAACCTGTCCAGTACTTCCCCAGCTCTCTCTTTATCCAATGTGCCTTGATTATTTGTCTCAATGCGCAAAGTGTCATTGATATTTGTTTTCTCCTTGTGGAGTTTAAACTAAATGTTTGGGAGTTGGTGAAACCTAGAACATGTATTCCGTGACTTTAGGAATAAAAGACTAGAACATAGCGTCCAAATCAAAATCAAATCAACGGCATTTGTAAATTGCAACCCTATCACCCTCAGGGGTACCTGGGCGCTGTGTCTCTGTCATAGAGCTAGGTCTTAAGTCTCTTTCTGAAGTCTGCCAGCGATGTAAGAGAAGGAGTGATCACTGCTGCGGCTGCCACCATTGTGGGGGGTATGTGCGCGGGCGAGTGAAGAGAAGCGCAGGTGTCTGGAGGGTTGGTGGAAGTTCAGTCATTGGTTGTTGTAGGCAAGTCCGTGGTCATGGAGGGCTTTGTAGGCGTGCATGAGAATCTTGAGCTGGCATCTCTTCTGGATGGGGAGCCAGTGGAGGTCTCTCAGGTGGGGGGCGATGAGGGTACATTTGGGGACGTCCAGGATGAGTCTGGCTACAGCATTCTGTATGGTTTGGAGTCTTCTGAGGAGCCGGGTGGAGATGCCGGCATGGAGGGCATTGCTGTAGTCAAGGTGGCTGGTGACGAGGCCCTGCATGTTGGTCTTTCTGGTGTTTTTGTGATCCATCTGACGAATCTGTGGAGCATGCAGAGTGTGTGGAAGCAGGAGGAGGTGACTGCATTGACTTGTCATTTCATGGTCAGTTGGCTGTCGAGGATGATGCAGAGGCTACGTGCATGGTCAGTCGGTGTGGGTGTAGGTCCACGTTCTGCAGGCCACCAGCTGTGGTCACAAGCAGAGGTGTTTTTCCTGAAGATCAGAACTTCAATTTTGTCGGAGTTGAGTTTGAGGGCAGCTGTCTCTCATTCATTTGACTACGCTGGTCATGGCGTTGCAGAAATTGTTTTTCAAGTGGGAGTGGTCCTTGGTGAATGAGAGGATCAGTTGAGTATTGTCTCCTTAGGAGATTATGTTGAGTCTGTGGGATCTGACGACGTCTGCGAGGGGGTCATGTAGATGTTGAACCGGGTGGGGCTGAGGAATGATCCTTGTGGTACACTGCATATGATGTTTTTGGGTGTGGAGGTGAAGGTAGGCAGTCAGATGCTCTGTGTGTGTCATGTAAGGAAGGAGGCGATACACTTGAGGGTGCATTGCTGTATGCCTATGTTGTAGAGTCTGTTGATGAGGGTGTAGTGGGAGACAGTGTCGAACACCACAGAGAGGTCAAGGAGGATCACAGGCACAGTTGCTCCATGGTCGAGGAGTGTTCTGATGTCATCTGTGTCAGCAATCAGCGCGGTGTCAGTGCTGTGGTTGGCACGTAATCCTGATTGTGGCTCGTCCAGTAGGTGGGTTTGTTCCAGGAATCTGGTGAGTTGCTGGTTGATGGCTTTCTCAAGTACTTTGGCCAGGTAGGGGAGCAGGGAGATCGGCCGGTAATTTTTGAGATCACTGGGGTCGGCGGAGGTGTTCTTTAGGCGGGGTCTGATGTCTGCATGTTTCCATCTGTCCAGGAAGGTTGCTGTGGAGATGGAGGTGCTGGTGAGTTGCGTGCTGATTGGGTCCATTGTGAGGTTGTAGAGGTAGTGGGGGCAGTAGAACCTAGCCCACCTGGCCATAAAACTGGCCCAAAAACTGCTAGAAAAACGGCCCATACACTGATCTGTCAGACCAACCCATCCAGCACTGACTGTTTGTCCTATAGGCTAGTCTGACCCTGCCTTTCACATGAAGTCAGTACATCCAGAAACACTGTCATAAATGCCGTAATGATACTCTTTTCTGACTAGAATAGTCTGTTTTCACATGGGATTTATTTTATGTTTCATAACAGCAGAATTTGAATTGTTTCTGCAGTGACATAGACCACTGAGTTGGGATAATGTTTCTATAGCAGGCTACGAGGTGACTTTTACAATTTAAACTCACAATGTTGTACAAATCTTCATTCAACCCTTAAAGTCGCTGTTCCTTCATAGCTGTGTCAGTGTGGCACCACTATGGCTCCACTGAAGTGGAAGACCAATAGCTTTGGTTGTGTTCTTAAGGGACCTGAAATATTTTACAAAACGCTGTGGCGGGCTTGCCTGACCACGCCTCCTGATGTTATGTAGGGTTTTAAAGCACGTTCAGAACTCTATGTGGAAGGATTTTACAACCAATGGCATTGTGGTGTAAAGGGGCAAACAACAGGCGGCAGTGATAAATAAATGCTGGTATGTTATGTTGCAGGACAGTGACTTCTCCTTAAAATAAGCAGTGCCAGACAATGTATTCGAATATGAGGCCAGTGAGAAAATGGTATTGAAATAACCAAGTGGTCAAGAATCACTTCTTAAAAAACAAATAAGCAGAGCATTGTATGATAGCTTAAAACCTTAAAAGGACCTGTGACTTTACTGGGAGTCAAGGATGCTGTTATAAAACTCGGGGTATTTGCATGTGTCTTGGGGTGTCAGTTACAGCCCTGTCAGCTTGATCCTAAATTATTTCTAAACTATGGAAAAGGTCCTTATCAATGTCTGTACGTGGCACATCGTAATAATCAGACTCCTCGCACTTTCACGAGTCACACACAGTAGCCAGTTAATCATGACAGAGAAACAGAAAGACATGCAAGAATAACTTAGAAACTGTCCCCACCACATTCACCTGAGAGGAAACTCGGTACACAGCCAGCGTTTTGAGCTTCAAGGTCATAGAAATTTTGGGATGTTTAACAAGATTACCAAGATTTACTTCTATGATAGATGGCAATTAATGTGCCATGTACCATTTAGCAATAAAAAGGTTCATTTAAAAATATTTTTCAGAAAGAACTGTATCAAACCCATTCACGTGGGCTAAACCGGCTATAATTTTTAACGCCGTTCTTGATAATATGCCCCAAAGTTTTCTAGAAGCAGACAGGGAATAGTCTTCGTCTTCCATGTTCCAAGCAAGCTCAAACGTGTCAAAGGGCACAATATGGGCTATTAAAACCAGAGCTGGTATACCATTGGTGGATGACTTTAAACCAACTGTAAGAAATTTAAATTAACCCTCACTCTCACCTGAACTTAGTGTATTAAAATTATAAACTACATTCAACTTTAATAATGTATCAATCTGCAGAAGAATGTGCTTCGCTGGAGTGATAGTTATGACATTCAAGGAATGAGTTACTCATATTCATACACTTTTCTGGGACAATGTAGAGCCCTAAAGCATCAGGATCCATCCACAGAAAGGGAGGACTGCACTTAAAATGGAGAGTAAACTCTTTGATTGAGAGCAGGGTGCTGGGAGCTGAATGTCTGCCCCTGCGCACTGCAAAATTCCAAAACACAGCGGCATATTTATCTATGTGCTGCAATGCCCTGGAGCCACACAAGGGTGGCGCAAAACTAAACTGCACTGTATTACTCTGCCTCAAGGAAGTGTTCCATGGGTGGAGGGTGGGTGTCTTCATGCATCCACCCATGGATTTCGGTGCATTCCCAGACACTGGTAAACATGGGAAGGCGTCAAAATGCTACACTTCCCCAGGGCAGGTGAAAAGAGGAGAAACATCTCTATTTATCCTTGTTGCTTCCTCTTTCTAAGAGGAAAATGCCTCTCAGGATTGTTTTTGTGCATGAAGGTGATCCAGCGGGTTACTAGCAACAAGCATTCATACACCGAATACTCACCTGGGCCCATTCATTCATACTACGCTAGCAATTACCGCTGGTGGGTCAGTTGTACTCTTTATCAATATCCCTACTACCAATTACTGTTCTGATTGAAGAGTAATGACTTACTAATGGACCCTTTGATAATTGGAAGTTTAAAATGAGTGACATTCATTACAATTCATAATTTCTAAATAATGACTGAGTCAGGAAGTTTTAAAATGTTTATCTAAAATGTTAGCAGAGTAAATTACAAACCACGTAATACTTAATCGTATATCAAGGATGAAGCATACTAATAATCACTTATTAATCAATGACTGTCCCCCAGAAAGAAGAAGATAGAAACAGCAGCACAGATACAGGTTGCATTTATATTTACCTAAAGGTGCGAGAACCAAACCCCTTGGCCAAGGAGTTGGAAAAAGGGTCCCAGAAAGGATGAAGATCAAGACCTCCGGACCAGGTTCAAACGGGACAGGTGACCTCTCTATCAACGATGCCTGCGTCGTTCCCCTCTCTGTCACTTTGCTCCTCCTCGATATCTTCTGTGTCTTCTTTTCTATGGAATCTGCCACCCCCACCTCAGGACCTATCTGGACAGCGGTTCAGTCTGCAATCGATCAGCTCGTTCTGTGGTCCTCCAAGCTGACAGCCTCAACGCCAAAAGCTAACGCTAAATAATTAGCTAATTCTATATCTATTATACTCTTCTATACCCAGGACCTCCCCTTAATGTTTCAAAATTATGAGCCCACTACTTCTGATTGGACGGAGACAGGGGGTTGATCCTCACACCATGTCAATTTAGTTCAATTGCTTTATGCCCATTGTTTTAAAATACCGCCCCTCACAACTAATACATTTGCTTTATTTCCCACCCGTTTCCCATTGATTCTTTAATACATTTTGTATACATTTGTTGCGACTTCAGGTACATTTCAGATGAACTTGTGAACCAGGCTTTGCGACCTTGGAGGGCTTCCAAGTTGACTTCATCGCTTCCTCTGGTCAGCCTTGCAGGGCGCATGCGCAGAACCAATGTCTCTCAAGCTGCAGTTCAACCAACCCAGGCCCATTTACGAACTAATAAAAAGTCAAAGAAGAAAGTATTAAAATCACAAAATAAATGTTTTCACTGTATTCCCACTCTGTCTACTCTATTCCCATTTATTTATAAATCTATCCCGCATTAATAGCATTAGAATACCGCAGTTTAATTGCAGCGTATGCGCAAACTTTAGCACGTGAAAACATTAAGCAGCCATTTTAACACACACTGCGCAGAAGCAAAAGATTTCCCTCCAAGCAAAGAAAGACGTCATACCACGTGATATGGTTGACACATGCGCAATGAGATTCCTGCGCATTAGCGGCCATTTTGGATTTAGACAAGCGTTACTTATTAGTTTAAACACATAGGCAAGCTTCACTAGTATAGTGTTTATGTGTGCATTTATTAGTAGAGACATTACAAAGTTTTAATAAATTAATACTGTGAGAGGATTGCTTACGAGCAAGTCTCATTGCGAGTTCTTGCTCCATCAATTCCCTCTCTGATGGCGTTTCTGAGCCATCAAAATACTACCCACAACCAGATGCCAACTTTAGCATAAAATTGTCTCAGTTTCATTTTTACACTTTCTATTTTTATCATCTCCTTTCAGTTTCTTGTATAATTCACTTTTCAGATCCAGCAGTGTCCGTTGATAAACGATCAACCACTGTAGATAATTTACATATTTTCCTTGAGTTCAGAATTATTCCCACTGAAGGTATCAATGCACCAAATATATCACCTACAATTTCCGAAAAACTAGCTCTTTTACTACGGGTTAATTCACTATTATTTTCATTGCTCCCAGTGTTCCTCTTTACGTGGTATATTTTTGGAAATACTATTCCAAAATAACAACTTCCATACCACCGTGCAGGAAGCCTAAAGTAAGCCTTATTCCCACACACATAATAGATTCCAGAAAAAACTAAATCTGTTCCTCCTTTTAATCCCCAACCTTCAAGAATTAAGAAATTATGTTCACATTCACTGGTACCAATGAAAATATTGTTATACTTCGTCTTTAACCTATGTAGACAAATTTACCCTCCCTTTACAAAATCGTACGTAAAACTTTATTTTCTTTGTACTTCTTATTAAAATTCAGTAACAACATAAAACATTCGCTATCGTGCCAGTTTCGCTAAATTGAAAAGGATAGTTTCTCTCACACTTTAGTAAAACCTTTCCGTTTACTAAACATACACTACGAGTAAAACCCTTCCGTTTACTCTTCACGTAAGCTTCAGAAATACCTGCTACTTCTTCAATGTTACCCTTTCTAGGTGATATAACATCAAATTTTCACCAGCGTATTCCTTTGCTGTCACTCACATGCACAGAGTCCCTAACAAGTACTGATAGCCCTGCTTAACTTTTCAGTACTATTTCTGCCTGACAGATAACCTCACTGCAGTATGGTTTCCACTTACCATCCGCTATTCAATTTTCCCCGGGGAATTCTGGACAATATAAAGCAAAACTTTTGAACAAACGGATGTTAGTTTATAAAAATAAAATTCTCATTACCCAATTAACAAAGTATAACCATCCTCTGCTACCAGAAAACTGATCCAGCGGGTTACTAGCAACAAGCATTCATACACCGAATACTCACCTGGGCCCATTCATTCATACTACGCTAGCAATTTCCGCTGGTGGGTCAGTTGTACTCTTTATCAATATCCCTGCTACCAATTACTGTTCTGATTGAAGAGTAATGACTTACTAATGGACCCTTTGATAATTGGAAGTTTAAAATGAGTGACATTCATTACAATTCATAATTTCTAAATAATGACTAAGTCAGGAAGTTTTAAAATGTTTATCTAAAATGTTAGCAGAGTAAATTACAAACCACGTAATACTTAATCGAATATCAAGGATGAAGCATACTAATAATCACTTATTAATCAATGACTGTCCCCCAGAAAGAAGAAGATAGAAACAGCAGCACAGCTACAGGTTGCATTTATATTTACCTAAAGGTGCGAGAACCAAACCCCTTGGCCAAGGAGTTGGAAAAAGGGTCCCAGAAAGGATGAAGATCAAGACCTCCGGACCAGGTTCAAACGGGACAGGTGACCTCTCTATCAACGACGCCTGCGTCGTTCCCCTCTCTGTCACTTTGCTCCTCCTCGATATCTTCTGCGTCTTCTTTTCTATGGAATCTGCCACCCCCATCTAAGGACCTCTCTGGACAGTGGTTCAGTCTGCAATCGATCAGCTCGTTCTGTGGTCCTCCAAGCTGACAGCCTCAACGCCAAAAGCTAACGCTAACTAATTAGCTAATTCTATATCTATTATACTCTTCTATATCCAGGACCTCCCCTTAATGTTTCAAAATTATGAGCCCACTACTTCTGATTGGACGGAGACAGGGGGTTGATCCTCACACCATGTCAATTTAGTTCAATTTCTTTATGCCCATTGTTTTAAAATACCGCCCCTCACAATTAATACATTTGCTTTATTTCCCACCCGTTTCCCATTGATTCTTTAATACATTTTGTATACATTTGTTGCGACTTCAGGTACATTTCAGATGAACTTGTGAACCAGGCTTTGCGACCTTGGAGTGCTTCCAAGTTGACTTCATCGCTTCCTCTGGTCAGCCTTGCAGGGCGCATGCGCAGAACCAATGTCTCTCGAGCTGCAGTTCAACCAACCCAGGTCCATTTACGAACTAATAAAAAGTCAAAGAAGAAAGTATTAAAATCACAAAATAAATGTTTTCACTGTATACCCACTCTGTCTACTCTATTCCCATTTATTTATAAATCTATCCCGCATTAATAGCATTAGAATACCGCAGTTTAATTGCAGCGTATGCGCAAGCTTTAGCACGTGAAAACATTAAGCAGCCATTTTAACACACACTGCGCAGAAGCAAAAGATTTCCCTCCAAGCAAAGAAAGACGTCATACCACGTGATATGGTTGACACATGTGCAATGAGATTCCTGCGCATTAGCGGCCATTTTGGATTTAGACAAGCGTTACTTATTAGTTTAAACACATAGGCAAGCTTCACTAGTATAGTGTTTATGTGTGCATTTATTAGTAGAGACATTACAAAGTTTTAATACCTTAATACTGTGAGAGGAATGCTTACGAGCAAGTCTCATTGCGAGTTCTTGCTCCATCAAAGGTGCCCCTCCCTGCACAAAAAACAATCCTGCCTACAATGCAGGCAAACTTGCACCAGGCGCAAGGGTGCTTGTGATGGCACTAGGCAGCCAAAAGGGCACCAGATAAGGAAAGGACAGGAATGAGCCATAAAATATGAAATACTGTGCATTACGCACAAGTGCAATAAGAACAAAGCAAGGTAACAGAAGCGATACTTAAAGGTAAGGTCATGCTTGACGCCTGGGAAAAATAAAAATAGGCAAACTTTGGAAACAAATTATTGCGACACAAATGGACTTGTTTGAAAGTTTGATGCAAATTGGTCCCCAGGGCCGGAAGTTATAAACTCACAAAAGGTACTTATTTTCCAAAGAAGTTATGTTCTAACTTCAAGTATTGAGTGTTTTCACAGTAGTGGGTCTGAGGTATTTCCCCTATGGACCAAAACTATTTTGATATTTCAGCATATCTGTGTTTGGGATTCAATACTATCAAATGATGAGATCCAACGAGACTGCAAAGCATCCTCCGGGAATGTCTTGCAATTCCCCTACCAGAAAAATATCTGGTAATTCAAATACCTCTCTTGCTTTTAAGGTTAGGCTGGTAAGAAAATGGCATTTCCATGCTTTGTTACTGACTGACACAGTTAAACAGATGTAGTTCACACGAATTCCCATGAACCTAAGCCATTTTGTGTATTAGATTTGTCATTGATTTAGGAACAAAATTGCTAAACGTAGTATGTTCATTTATTCCGTAGGGGCTCACTGTTTCTCTTTACTCCAAGCACCCTTGTAATTTGACTTCCTTATTGCACCTTTTTGCTGTTAATACACTGTATGTAGAAAACATTATTATAATGAGTATGGCTGATCTAGCGATATGATTTGTTAAAATAATAACTATATCTTTCTCCAGAAACATACAAGGAGAATATAGATGGCCTTTCTATGTGTCAGAGAAAAATGTATGTGGACATTTATATTTACCATATTCCAATTAAATATAAATAGACACATGGCCCAATAATTTTAAACACAATTCGTAGAACGGAAGATCAATTCCACTGCTCAAGATGGAACTTAATACTATGAGGTGACAACACCTCGCCTGCTATCAGAAATCTAAATATGTAAAAGGGAAAGAGAAAAATATTCAGAAAAATATGTTTTAGAGAATACATTTTTGTGCACCCTGTGGTTGCACCCTCTTCAGAAATCGTTTTGTCATTGTCTATGCAGCCTGAGTGGTCCACTCGTATGTTGTATGCACGGTCAGTTAATAGGTCAATCATGCACTTTCAGGTGTTTTCGCTTTACTGCAGCAAACTCTTATCCAATAGGTAAAGAACTCTAATCTTGGACTGCAATAACAGTCAAGACTGACCATTACATTACTTGGAGAGTGCCCTCTTTAAGAAATGCAGTTTGGCCTGTTACTCCACAGATTGTTAAGCAGTGAAGCTGTGAAAAATAGGGGTTGAAGCACTTGCAATGTTATAAACCTCGGACTCCTTGGGGCATTATCTGTCTATTGCATGGGTACTCACAAACTTTCTCTCGGGGGCCAAATTTACAGTGTGGTTTGTGGCCGAGGGCCGCACCGGTGGGGGAGGGGGCTGTCTCCCTCCCTCTGTCTCCCTCCCTCTGTCTCCCTCTGTCTGTCTCCCTCTGTCTCCCTCTCCCTCCTCTCCCTCCCCTGACTCCCTCCCCTGCCTCCCTCTGTTTCCCTCCCTCTGTCTGTCTCCCTCTGTCTCCCTCTGTCTGTCACCCTCTGTCTCCCTCTCTCTGTCTCCCCCTGTCTCCCTCCCTCTGTCTCCCTCTGTCTGTCACCCTCCTCCCTCTGTCTGTCTCCCTCCCTCTGTCTGTCTCCCTCCCTCTGTCTGTCTCCCTCTGTCTGTCGCCCCCTGTCTCCCTCTCTCTGTCTCCCTCTCTCTGTCTCCCTCTCTCTGTCTCCCTCTCTCTGTCTCCCTCCCTCTGTCTCCCTGCCTCTGTCTCCCTCTCTCTCTGTCTCCCTCTGTCTGTCTCCCTCTGTCTCCCTCTGTCTGTCTCCCTCTGTCTGTCTCCCTCTGTCTGTCTCCCTCTCTCTGTCTCCCTCTGTCTCCCTCCCTCTCTGTCTCCCTCTCTCTCTGTCTCCCTCTCTGTCTCCCTCCCTCTGTCTCCCTCCATCTCTCTGTCTCCCTCTCTCTGTCTCCTCTCTCTCTGTCTCCCTCTCTCTCTGTCTCCCTCCCTCTGTCTCCCTCCCTCTCTCTGTCTCCTCTCTCTCTGTCTCCCTCCCTCTGTCTCCCTCCCTCTGTCTGTCTCCCTGTGTCTGTCTCCCTCTGTCGTCTCCCTCTCTCTGTCTCCCTCTGTCTCCCTCCCTCTCTGTCTCCCTCGCTCTCTGTCTCCCTCTCTGTCTCCCTCCCTCTGTCTCCCTCCCTCTCTCTGTCTCCCTCTCTCTCTGTCTCCCTCCCTCTGTCTCCCTCCCTCTGTCTCCCTCCCTCTGTCTGTCTCCCTCTGTCTGTCTCCCTCTCCCTCCCTCTGTCTCCCCCTGACTCCCTCCCTCTGCCTCCCTCTGTCTCCCTCCCCCTGCCTCCCTCCCTCTGCCTCCCTCTGTCTCCCTCCCTCTCTCTCCCTCTCTCTCTGTCTCCCTCTGTCTCCCTCTCTCTGTCTCCCTCTGTCTCCCTCTCTCTCTGTCTCCCTTCCTCCACCTCCCTCTGTCACCCTCTGTCTCCCTCCCTCTGTCTCCCTCCCTCTGTCTCCCTCCCTCTCTCTCCCTCTCTCTCCCTCTCTCTCCCTCTGTCTCCCCCCGTCTCCCTCTCCGTCCCCCTCGCCGTCTCCCTCTCCATCTCTCTGTCTCTCTGCCTCTCTGTCTCTGTCTGTCTCTGCCTCTATCTGTCTGTCCCTGTCCCTGCCTCTATCTGTCTCTGTCTGTCCCTGTCTCTGTATGTCCCTGTCTCTGTCTCCCTCCCTCTGGCTCCCTCTCTGTCTCTCTGTCTCTGTCTGTCTCTGCCTCTATCTGTCTGCCCCTGTCCCTGTCTCTGCCTCTATCTGTCTGTCTGTCCCTGTCTCTGTCTGTCTCTGTCTCTATCTCCGTCTGTCTCTGTCTCTGTCTGTCTCTGCCTCTGTCTGTCTCTGCCTCTATCTGTCTCTGCCTCCTTCTGTCCCTGCCTCTATCTCTGTCTCTATCTCTGTCTCTCTCTCTGTCTCTCTCTCTCTCTCTCTCTCTGTCTCTCTCTCTGTCTCTGTCTCTCTCTCTCTCTGTCTCTATCGCTGTCTGTCTCTGTCTGTCTCTACCTCTATCTGTCTCTGCCTCTATCTGTCTCTGCCAGTCTGTCCCTGTCTCTGCCTCTATCTAGCTCTGTCTGCCCCTGTCTCTATCTGTCTCTGTCTCTATCTGGCTCTGTCTCTATATGTCTCTATCTGTCTCTGCCTCTATCTGTCTCTGCCTCTATCTGTCTCTGTCTCTATCTGTCAGTCTGTCTCTGTCTCTGTCTGTCTCTGTCTCTATCTCTCTCTGTCTGTTTCTGTCTCTATCTGTCTCTGTGCCTCGGGCAGTGCACACGTACTGTGTCTACACGTCCCCGTCACCAGCCCAGAGACAGCCCCCCCCCCACTCCCCCCTCTCCCTGTGTAATGTAAAAGCCAGCTCGTTTTCTCTCTGAATTTGCTGCTTCGCGGGGTTTGTGTCCCACCACTGGGCCTGGGGTCACATCTGTCGCTGGCTTTAATTCTGACTCTCACCCCCGAGCTGTCAGATCAAAGCCCCCCTTTGGCGCCAGTCACCTGTCCGTGTAGGTATGCATGCATCAATTATATATAGCGCCAACCTGGTGGTGAGCATTTGTGCGCTGTGCTGCGAGAGCGGAGACCAGGCCTGAGCTCCCTGGCCTTGGCTCAACCCTCTGACTACAGGCTGGTGGGAAACATCACATCACAGGCTCTTAACGCACACCTCACCAGGCTCTCACTCCCTGCTGCCCTCCGTCACCTCACCCGGCTCTCACACCCTGCTGTCCTCTGTCACCCTCTGTCACCTCACCCTGCGTGTGTGGCAGCCCGGGCTGAGACAGCTTCCTGGGCACACACAGAGCCGCACCCGAGTACTTCACAGGTCTTTAAAAGACCATTTACTTGTTAATGAGGCTTTGTTGTATTTCACCTCTTCTTAGCGCCCCTGCATCTCCACTCTGACTATCGCTGGAATCGCCCGGCCCCCATAGAGCAGAATCTCTCGGAGTCCGCGCTGCTGCAACCGGCGGTTTTGCTGACACTCTTTAAAAAAAAAAAAAATAACACAGGTACGATGTCTGCAAGGTCCGCGGGCCGCCAAGGAAGGCTTGCCGGGCCGCTGGCGGCCCGCGGGCCGTACTATGATTACCCGTGGTCTATTGGAAGAAGTGTTCGAAAGATTTTTTAAATGTGTGGTAAGTGGATTTTTGTGCATTTGACAAATTTTGCTATTGAGAGAAAAGCAGTATCACAGTATCAAAAAAGATGGTAATTTCTCTTCAGTGGATAAGAGATTACATCCGTAAGAACCAGCAAGAAACTAGGGGTGGTCAAATAATTCTGATTCACCGGCGGAGTTCGCAGATTTTTGCCCACTCCGTATTCCGCTTGGTACGCAGAGTTCCGGCAAAACTCCACAATCTGTTGTGTGGCTGAGTTTTTTCTCACATGGAGCTTGCCAACGTTAAGTTGGCGAGCGAGAATTTGCATCCCCTAGTTTGATTTTCGGGCACTAGAGTGCCTCCTGGTGATATTCCACAATGCAAGCATTCATAGCAGGTCACGACCGTTCACGTTGAGAAAGCTGCCACTTGAGTAGAAAACCTATTCGAGCAGCAGAAAGAAGCAGCACCCTCTGGTGTGCCACGTGGTGCCATTCGTGCTCACTTTGCAGTGTGAAACAAGCTGCTGGCGCTAAAAATCAGTGCGAGCAGCACAACATATCAAGTTCTGCCCACTCGTGGAACTCCACGGAATCTCGTGGAGTTTTTATGTGACTCCATGGAATTCCGCTGAGTGAAATTTCGTGAGTTCCACCCAGTACTACAAAAAACCTGAAGCTAATACCCCACACTGAGAAGTGGTAAAACATGAAGAAACACTGTAAAATATATGTGGTAATATCATGATTATTAGTTATATCTATTACTGCAATTGTGGTATTATTATCTTAACAATGGTTTGTGCGGAAAAGCTCTGTAGTTATTGTCTTTGACTGTCACTACGGTACTCAAATAGCTTTATGACTTGGGCCCTATATCAACATTTTACAAATCTGTACCATACTTTCATCTATACATGTATTTCACATTTGTTCCATCCCTTCATGGAAACATTTTGCTTATTGGCCAAGGTAGTCTAAATCTACGTGGAAGGGGAGCAGGATCCCAAAAAGGTTAGGCATAGACAATATTCCCATATTCATTATTTGAGAGAGGCTAATACAAAAGCTGCTGAATGTAGTGGCCCAAAGTGCACATGGAAAAGAGACCAATTTCAACTGTCTACTACTTAAAGCAGTTTGCAGTATTTTTAAAACAAAATGTGTTTCCATCTGGTATGAGCAAAGGAGTTCAGTTGGAAACAGTTTGCAGACATTTTCAGGCATCAAAATCTCATGTATGTATGTAGAATTGGATTGACTGCCTTGATCACTTTTCTCTGTGTACCATGTTTAAGGGGCTCACAATGCTCACACGTATTTATTTATTTATTCATTAGCAGTTTTTTATAGCACCAAAAAAGACACAAGGGGTGGCAGAGCATATTCGTGCAAATAGTACCCAATATAAAACAAATATAACAAAATATGAAGTATAATGAATAGTCATAAAATACTGCAAAAGGTAGTATAAAACAGTGACAATGGAGAATTGGTTATTCCCAGTGTACAGTCAAATGCTTGAATGTCACAATACCGACCACAGAAAAATCGAACTGGGCGCATATCGACTCTAAAATATATCCTTGAATTACATCCAGTGAGTAATTCGAGCCAGTGGTTGCAGGTAAGACTCACCGGTGCTCATTTTTGGCGACCATCACTTATTTTTCCTTAACAGACTTTGATTCCAGCAAGAAAGAGAAAAACCCACAGAAGAAAGAAGGAGGAAGAGATATATAGAACAATTGTGACACAGGGAGAATATAAGGAAAAAAAACATGAAAGAGTGAGATAAAGGGGCAAAGAGGGTCTGGTCGTGGGTGAAAGAGGCATGAGGTGGAATAAAAAATTAGGCTGCCTTGGTATTCGGCATCCCCGATATTTGTAGCACCAGCTGAAGGCATCTGAAAAATCTTCGGCAAACGGCACTTCCTATTTTACAAATTAAACCGTGACTATATCATCTAATTAAGCATATAGAAGGAAGTATAGATTTACGATTTTAATACCACACCTTGATGATTTATTGCAGGTTAACATTTTGGAGTCAACATATGTGACGATTGCTATTATAACCCGATATTTTGATACCACACATTGGAATAGAGTACTGTTAGAATTTGGGTTGTAGGTTGACTTAGATATGAGCCCTAGTCAAGCAGCAGCCACAATCCTAGTCAGGGTAAGAAGCAGGCAAACCCTAAATTAACCTGTGCTCCCCCTCCGGTGGCTTGGCACAAAGCAGTTAGGCAACGTGTAAAGTAGTTTTGCAACACTTCAAACAGTAAAACATAAAAAACACCACACTAAAAGATTCCACACCAGTTTAGAAAAATAGAATTTTATTTATAAAATAAAACAAGACCAAAACAACAAAAATCCAATAAGTAGAACTTGAGGTATGAATTTTCAAAGAATAGTCTGTAAAATAGCACTTCGAAGCAATAAGCTCTTACTTGGGATATCTGGTTGCACCGGACTGGGACAAAGTCCAAAGTTCAGGCCGACTGTGATGGAGCATGGGCCAGATACAGGGACCCAGTGAGGCGCACTGAACAAAAGTACCCTGATCCTGGCTGCGTCGATGCCAGAGATGCGGGCCGAAGCCATGCATCGGTGTCAGACAACACAGTGGAGGTGATGTGCTGGTCCTGAGCTGTGCAGCAGCAACCATGTGTCGGCTCCGATGAGCGAAGAGCTGCGATGTGGAGATTCAGCATTGCTGTCGCGGATGCCAGCGACGGAGATACAGAGACCTTGTGCAGTAGTGGTTCCGAAGGTGACGCAGCAGGGACGATGTGCTGGTTCTGGTCAAGTAACAGGAGCAATGCACTGGTTCTGATCTATGCAATGGCACCGATGCGCTGGTTCAACAGAGAAGCATGGGTTTTTGCTGAAGCAAGCACCGTTGGCCTCACTTCCAAGGGTACAGGATTGTGGTGGCACCATTTGACATGACAAATTCACAAATGGCAGAGTCCAGGTGCAGAAGCAGGTAAGTTGGAAGTCTTTTATGTTCCCGAGATCTCAGATCAGGAGGCCGGCCAACTAGCCCTTGGAGTCACTCTGGATTCAAGTAATGCTGGTCCAATCCTTCTCACCCAGGCAGGAGAACAGTAGGTAGCAGGGCAGCACAGCACATCAGAAGTCCAGCAAAGCAGCAGTCCAGCAGAGTGGGAGTCCTTCAGCAGCACAGCAGTCCTTCTTCCTGGCAGAGTCTTCACAGATCCAGAAGTGTGCTGAAGCCATAGTGTCAGAAGTACAGTATTTATACCCACTTGGGCCTTTGAAGTGGGGGAGACTTCAAAGACAGGTCTTTGAAGTGCACAAAGATCCTCCCTTCCTGCCCTGGCTCCAGACTCACTACAAGGGGGCTATGCAGCCCTTTGTGTTGGGGCAGGACACGGCCTATTGAGGTGTAAGTGATGCTGGGTTCAGCACCTCCCACCCATCCTACCAGGATGGCCCATCAAGTCACACCTAAGCTCCCAATGTGTGTGGCTGTCTAGGGCGGAGAAACAAAGCCCAGCGGTCACCCACCCCAGTCTGATCACAGACAGGCAGCAGGCACCAAATGACTAAAGTAAGAAAATGGCAACTTTATAAAAGAGGCATTCCCCAAATTGTAATGTAAAATCAGTCTTCACCATAAGTTAGGATATTAAATTAGAATTCCAGAGTCACCAGACTCAGGAAGCTTATCTCTTCTCAATTGCAAATTACACTTATAAAATGCAATAAGGTAATCTAAAAGTTATTCTATGGGAGAGATAAGCTTTGCAGAAGTGTAAAACGACTCTGGGAGCGTTTCACTACCGAGACATGTAAGACCTAAAAATACATGTTCTGCCTTTTAAATACATTGCATCCTGCCCTTTGGGTTATCCAGGACCTACCTTAGGGGGGATTTATATGTATATAAAGGGAATGTTTGGGCTTGGCAAGAGATTTATCGTGCCAGGTCGAAATGGCTGGGTAAACTGCACACACAGGCTCTGCAATGGAGGTCTGAGCAATGGTTAGAGGGCTACTTAAGTGGGTGGCACAATAAGTGCTGCAGGCCCACTGATAGCAATTTACAGGCCCTGGGCACATGTAGTACAATTTACTAGGGACGTATAAGTGAATTAAATATGCCAGTTGGGGATGAGACAATATTGCCCTGTTTAGGAGAGAGAGCACAAGGACATTAGCTCCTGGTAGCAGTGGTAAAGTTCACAGAGTTCTAAAGCCAGCAAAAACGAGGTCAGAAAAGTGGAGGAGTTAGGTAAACATTTGGGAGAAGGACCACCCCAAGGCTGTGGGGTCTAACAAGTACCCATTCCAAAAGCAACTTCCGAGACTAAGCTAACATGGGTGTAGAAATACCATACATTGTATTAAAGTATTGTAGTTGCATTTATGTAGCACTTCACATCTCTGATAATGTTCTGATGTGCTTTAGAGGATGGGTAGCACTCAACAATGTGTTACATGCTTGCCTGTTGAAATTTCAGGGTGAGCAAGGTGGGAAGCATTTTGTGGTCATGTGTAACTCACTAGGGTGGTGCTTTTATCATTCTTGTCTCTTGCACATCAATGTATCTAAATTGGTTGTCTTCTACATTAATGGTGGTCTTTTAAAGTCTGAAGGTGAACCTGCACAGCAGCCTGTGGCCTTCTCAGCCCTCGGTCAGCATTTCATTTGTGGAATAAATTGAAATAAAACGTTGATGTTATTCATAGTGGGGTTGAACAAGATGATAGCATTTTTATTGAGATCATTGAGTCTCCTTTGATGTGGTTTGGCATATTAATTATTTTAATTAAATGTAACTAAATGTATGTTGAAGCGTAATTGTTAAATGATCTCAATTTTAATACTGTGACTTGTATTGCATGAAAATATTTATTTCCTCAAGATCACATCGAAGAAGAAGAATAAAAGTTTCACATTTTTTACTCAGTAGGCCACAGTTTGACACCATGGGTTCCTTGATGAAATAAATGTATTTCCATATTGTTCAAGAGTTCAGCAAAACTTGCAAGTTTTGTTGTACTGTGATGTAGCTTCTGATGAAGATGAAATCAACACCAGTTATTCGTCTTTAATTATTTAAGTTTCATTTATTATGTTTTCATTGTGTATCAATATTTAATCTCTTTAAGATACATGGTAGGAACATATTCTAGCTAATTGGGTTGTAGTTTTAAAGGATCATGGTGTTTCCACAGCTATACCAATTTCCACTAGATTGCATAAAATTAAATATCGATTTTCAACTTTATCATGTTTATTTCTATTCAACTCCTGTGGTCCCATTCACTATTTTATCACTAGATTTGTAGAGTTGGTCCAGTCCGGGACATTTGCCAAAAAGTGGTACGCGTCCTCTTCAAGGTATTATGAGTTTA
Source organism: Calotriton arnoldi (assembly GCA_963921515.1). Classification (NCBI taxonomy): domain Eukaryota; kingdom Metazoa; phylum Chordata; class Amphibia; order Caudata; family Salamandridae; genus Calotriton; species Calotriton arnoldi. Next base: position 436,274 of record CAWUFW010007888.1, read on the forward strand.
TTGATGTCAATGGCACTCTAAATGTGATGGACAGGACATCTGCCACATTTTTGGAGATGCTCTGCTCCATCAAACTCTAATTCTAAAAACTTCTTCACATGGGAGTTGTACATTCTGTCCAGCCTGGTTAGAAAATCATAACACTGCAACTATTACACATAACATAATGCAATAAAATCCAAATAAGGAAAAATGTCCTTATGCATCTTAGACCATCTCTCTCCCCAAAAATCACCCATATAAAATGGCAGCTGATCTTCTCACTGCATGTTTGAAAATGTTGCCTATGCTTGATTAATTATTTCTATGGAATTAAAAAAAGTGAGAACCATCTAAAACATGACAAGATTCAGAGTGAACAAGCATTGGCAAAACTAATAGTTATGGATTTAATGTATATACAAATATAAACACAGACATTCACATGTGCTGTTCTTATGCATTGTATGCACAAATGTTATCTATCACATTAAGGCTTTGCCAATTCTTGCAAAAAATAGCAAAATGTATTGTGGTCTGTGAAGAATGCATATGGGAGAAAAAGAACTGAATATGACAAACAGCATAGTTGAGTTTCTTTATTAGCTGTAGAATAATCCTTCTTATGTTCTAATGCAAGCACTTCCTGGAAGACCAATTGATACCTTGCCAGCTGACAGCATTAGGTAAGAAAGTAATACTCCTCTTGGTGGAGCCAAGCCAAAGCCCACTTTGTGCACATGTTAAAGAATTGCTAAATGTTTGTGCTCCAGATACCTGTGATGTCAAGCTAGACCTAAAATGTTTACACTACCTAAATAGGCCCATTATTATTATAAGTAGTTTTCAGTACATTTCACATTATTTTTGCATTAGATAAAAGTACTGCATTCCTTGCACATTAGTACCACAACACAAGCGAAAAGCTGGTGCTACTTTTACACCAATAATTGCAGAAAAAGAGATGGAAACAATGCTTCCATGTTATACTCTCAATTTGTGGTAAAGTCTTGTTAACTGGTTGTAGGAGCACTATTACCAAATTGTGGTATAACAGCAAAACATCTGGGGGCAGATTTACAAGCCCCTTACGCCACTTTTGCGCCGCCGTTGCGTCACTTATGTGACGCAGCGGCGACGCAAAACATGCGCCACGTTGCGCAATATTTACAACGTGACGCATCTAGGGAGATGCGTCACGTTGTAAACCCTGCGCCACATGAAACCTGCGTCAGGTTTCATGTGGGCGTTCCGGTGCAGGGTGGGCGTTCCCTCGCAGGTACGCCTCGTAAAGTGACGCAGTGAAATCTACAAGATTTCACTGAGTCACTTATGCGCCATGCTGCGTCAAAACCCTGCGCCTGCTTGAAGCAGGCATGAGGATTGACGCAGCATGTTGGGCATAGGGCACCCCCGAGCCTTGCTGGAGCTGCGTCGCGCTTGCGACGCGACTCCAGCAATACGCCGCCTTTCCGTCGGGGGATGCGACACGCATCTGCCCATCCGTGCGCCACGGCGAGCCGCATTGTAAATGTGGCGCATCGGCGGTGGCGCAAGGGCAAACTTGCGTGACGCATCCCTGCTGATTTGCAGGGATGCGCCAGGGAACGTAAATATGCCCCCTGGTGTTCTGTAAATGACTCAATTAGTGGTGCAATGCTCATTTGTCTCAAACTGCAATGCAGCACAGTTCCACTGAACATAAACAGCAGAATACAGTCCTAAAAGTTCTTCCATTGACGCCTTAAAGGCATCCTTCTAACCTTTTAAAAAGACAAGCTTTTTCATGCTGCTCCACACCCCTAAAGGCCTTATAATGACATCCCCACTATCCCCCAGTAACTTCTCCCCAGAGATACCCTCGGTTTTGATAACCGCAGGGAGGTGACAGTAGAAATAGCAGGGATCACAAGTGGGACCCTGAGGGTTGTCCTAGAAATGAGGAACTACCGGGGGAATTGGTAATTTGATTGCTAATTCTCCCCAGTATTTCACCGGCTGAATACCCGTTTTCAGCAGACAGTGTCCTAGAGTGAGCATTAAGGGGTAGTAATAAGTTTGGTAGTTTCATGAAAGGGTTATATTAAGGGGCACTAAGGGGCTTTTAGAATTCAGGGGAGGGCAGTGTTAAGGGATAGTAAGGAGTTTTTAGGATTGAGGAAGGTAGCATTAAAGGGTAGTAAGCACTTTTAGGATTCAGGAAAGGCATGCATTAAGGGTTAGTAAGACATTTTAGGGTGCAGGTATGAGTGCCATTAAGGGGTATGGATTGTTTTTTAGTGTCCAGGTAGGGGAGCTTCAAGGGATAGTGGGAAGTCTTAAGGTTCAGGGCTGGGTAGCATTAAGGCATAGAAAAAGGTTTGCTGCATGCATGGAAAGGTATCTTTAGGGGTAGTAAAGGGTTTTCAGGGTTTAGGGAAGGGTAGCATAAAGTGATAGTAAGGGTTTTGTTGGGTACAGGGAAGGGGTAGTGCTAAGAATTAGTAAGGTATTTTTTAGGATTCAGGGAAGGGTAGTGTTAAGGGGTAGTAATGTTTTTTAAGGTTTCAAGGAAGGGTACCATTAAGGTGTAGTAAGAGTATTTACAGTTTAAGGATGAGTAGCATTAAGAGCTATTGGTTTGTAGGGTTCAGGGAAGGCTTGCACTAAGGAGTAATACAGGGTTTTATGGTTCAGTGATGGGTAGTGTTAAAGGGAAATAAGTGTTTGCTGCTCACGGAACGGTAGAACTAAGGGGTAGTATGAGGTAGTTAGTGTTTAGGGAAGAGCACTATTAAAAGGTAATACTTTTTGGGGGAAGGGTATCATTTAGGGGTAGCAAGGAGTTTGTAGGGTTCAGTAAAGCATAGCATTTATGGATTTTTAGGGTGCAGGGAAGAGCATTAAGGGACTGCAATGGTTTTTAGAGTTTCGGGAATAGTAGCATTAAGGGGAAGTGATGAGGTTTTAAGGGTTCAGCAAAGTTAATGTTGAGGGGTAGTAAGTGGTTCCTAGTGTGCATGGAAGGGTCGTTTTTATGGGTAGCAAATGATTTTTAGATTCATGGAAGGGAAGCATTAATGAGTAGTAGGGCTTTTATGGGTCAGGTTGGGTACTATTAAGGGATAGTACAATGTTTTCAGGGTTCATCGAAGGGTAGAGTTAAGGGATTTTTTGGGGTCAGGGATCTGTAGCTGTAAGGGGTGATAAGGGTTTTTAAGGGTTCCCTGACAGGTAGTGTAAAGGGGTATAAGGATTTCTAGGTTTCACAGAAGGGTGATGTTGAAGGTAGGAAGATGTTTTTAGACATCACAGAAGTGTAGCTGTATGGGCTAGTAAGAATTTGTTAGAGCTCAGGGATGGATAGCTATAAAAGATGGGAAGGGTTTTAGGGTTCATGGATTGTTAGTGTTAAGGGTTAGTAAGGGGCTTTTTTGGTTCACAGAAGGGTAATGTTAAGTGATAGCAAGGGATTTTTACTTTTCAGGGAAAGGTAGCATTAAGGGTAATAAGTAGCTTTTAGTGCTCAATGAAAGACAGCTGTAAGGGGTTTGTAGTGTTCAGGTAAGGGTGACATTAAGGTATATTAAGGGGTTTCTAGCGCTCAGGAAAGCATAGATTTAATGAATAATAGGTGTTTTTAGGTTCTGAAATGGGGGACATTAAGTGGTTGCGAGTGTTTTTGAGGGCTCAGGGAAGAGTAGCATCAAGTGATAGTAAGGGTTTTTATGGTTCATAGTAGACTAGCGTTAAGTTGTATCAAGTAGTTTTTACAGTTCAGGGAAAGGAAGCATCAAGCAGTAGTAAAGTTTTTTTACGGTTTACTGAACGGTAGTGTTAATGAGTTGTAATGATTTTTAGGGCTAAAAAAAAGGGTAGTATCAAGGGGAAGTAAGGGTTTTTTAGGGTTCACAGATAGGTATATTTAAAGTTTAGTAAGGTTTTTTTATGGTGTCGGGAAGGTAATGTTATAGAATTGCAAGGGTTTATAGGGTTTGGGGAAGAGTAGCAGTAAGGGGTTTTTAGGATTCAGAGAAGGGTGATTTAGAACTACAGAATATTAAGTAAGTAAATGAATTTAATAATTAAAAATATTACATTGGAAGTAAATTAAAGCTAATATTTGTAACATAACTATCACAATGTAAACAATAAATTAAAAGTCATGATTAAATTAGATTTTGGAAGCAGATGAGCTTAAAAAAGTCTCCCTAGCCCATAAATCGGAGAACCCTGAATTATAAAGAATTCCATTCTCTCAAAGAGTGCCATACTATGGAATCTCTGAAGTAGATGAAGGAAAGGAAAGGGGGAAGGTGGCTGTGACTTCACTAAAACAGCAAATTCTTCCTTATTGCCATCTCCCTTATGCACTGCTTGCAGGGAGGAACACACAACTTAATTATCTAATTTTCTAGGAGACATATTGGACGTTTGACCTAAATATTCAAGCTGTACTGTTACATAATAGCTTGACTTGACAAAGAGTTGTGGCTCCTATAAACTTATAAACAAATGATTGCTGCTATTTGAGGAGAAGCGCTTTTTTATGGAAGCACGCAACTTCTGATCAATCAAAACATATACTCCAGTCTTCCAACATGTGAGTAGAGCCAACACTTTGCTCTGTAGTTCTCCTGAAAGCTCTTTTAAGGTTGAAAGTTCTCATGACAGAAGCAAATTGTCTACATTTTGTAGTGTCTTTACATCATTAATTGAATTATATGCATGTAAAATGTAAAAATGTATAATGTAAGTTTGTCCATACAGTGAAAATTGCTTGTGAGATTTCGTCATCTAGTGTTGCTATGTTTTCTCAATCTTGCTCCATGCAACAAGTTTCTGTAATACATCCCCAGGTGTCTACCTATTTCTTGTCTCGGAAGCTTGCACTGTATGGTTTAAAGGAAAAATAGAAATTATGTGATAGATTTTCAGTCTGAAACATAGAGAAGATATGAACACATGAATATGCTTTGGGTTTTCCTAAGGATTGCATGGTCTTACAATGTTAGCGATTTGATAGTGGTATTACTCAGAAACAACCTTGAAGTGAGCATGTCCTTCAGATAGTGTGTGTATGTGTGTGTGTGTTTGTGTGTGTTTGTGTGTGTGTGCTTGTGTGTGTGTATGCATGTGTGTGATAGAGACACAAGAGCAGAGTAGTGATATGCACAGTCCACGCCAGTAAACCCAGGATTACAAGGGCCATAGGGGCACATGCATCAAAGGTTTTGCGATCGCAAACGGTGCGAATCGCAAAAATCGGCCGTTTGCGATCGCAAATTGGCCTTTGGAGATGCATGAAAGTAGTTTCTATGCGCAATTTAAGAATTCGCAATTAATTGCGAATTCCTAAGTTACGATTGCATTTAAGGAATCGCAATTTGCGATTCCTTAAATGCAATGCTAGAAGCACTTTCAAATAGCGATTTCGCTATTTGGGACCGCAAATTACAGACAAATCAAACTTGTCTGTAATTTGCAATACCTTCGAAAAATGCTCTAAAATGCATTTTTTAAGTTTTAGGTTACACACACACATGCCCTTGGGGCATGTGTGTCGCTAACATGGGTGCACATCACAATTTCAGGGGTGCAACAGGGTGTCATTTTGACACCCTGGCACCTTGAAATTGCATTCTCAATTTGCGATTCTCTAATTGCGAATCGCTAATTGAGAATGTCTTCCCATTCATTCCTATGGGCCTCTAGGCCCATAGGAATTAATGGGAGGTATTCTTAATTGCGACTCGCAATTAGCGAGTCGCAATTAAGGAATGTTTAGGAATCGCTATTTTTATAGCGATTCCTACATGCATAGGCTTTGCGATTCCTTAATTGCGATTCCTTAATAATCGCAATTAAGGAATCGCAAAAGCCTACCTTGATGCATGTGCCCCATAGTCCTGTGGGGAAATGGCCCGTATGACATGCAATCTATTACCAGAATATTTGCAACATGCTATGAGATATATGATATCGGAAGATGGAATTATATAGGATCCTAGTGTCTTATGAGGTTATGATGACGCTGTTTCCCAGTAATTACATTCACAGAGAATGAAGCATGCAAATTTTGTGCTCATGCAAAAAAGATTTGAAAATGTGCAGTTGGGCTTTTCCCTAGATTCATGAAACTGTAGGGACCTCGTTGTAGTTTCAGAGCTCAGACCAAATGCATTCTGTGCTAACCAGAGTATCTAATCTGAAATTAAAAGCGGAAACTCTAAAGCCTTTTACTCTCTCTGGGCGTGGCTTGGTGGAGCAGGTGAGGCCTAAAGCTGGAGAGGGCGTGTAATTTGAGAATAGAAGGCATATACAATCATTACATCAAAAAAAGGTGTAGTAACAATTGTCAGTGTTAATTCATTGAAATAGAACGATACTTAACAAATATTTAACGCTTTATCATATAAATGATTAAAAAACAAAAAACTATTGGAGTTATAATTCCCAAATACATAATTAATGATCTCTGTGCTAATCATGATCACTGTACTGTTCACACTGTTCACAAAATACAAGGATTGTGAATCAATCCATTAGTAAATAATTGGCCAATGCTACCTACTGAATACCACGAATAGCTCTGTGGTTTCTAGAATTTTGAATCAATATGGAATTCATTGAAGGAGCACCTTGTTTACCTTCCAGAGATACTACTGAGCCTCTCAGTAAAAGTGATCACTCTATTCTAGAATTGTGATCAAACCCAGGACAAAATACAGATATTGCAAACTTTGTATTATCCCAGATAAAACTTTAGTAAAATGTCTATTATTTCTTTTCAAATTCTTTCCTTAAAGTGACAACTGGATACCTGAGATAATGGGGCTAATATATCAGGATCTAACCACTGTTGCCAAGTGGTTTATTATGGTGTTTGCAAAGGGCACCTACAGTTTTGATGGTGCTGAGGACATGCTCAGGAGCTAAATTACTGCTCCTCCTGCTCCCGTCCTGTACTGGATAGGGTCAGGGAAGTCCTTATCCGATCTCTAGTGAGGGGAAGGGATGATGTCTTAGGTCTTCTAGTCTGGTTCGTGGCACTCTGCAGTCAGTCTGAAGACATTCTCAGAGGCACGTCAACAGCAGGGCAGTACTGCTGAATGTCACATGACCCTTAGGCTCAGTTCTAGCCTTGAAAATTCTGACAACTTTACTACCGGAATATGAGTTTCTTGAATTAAAATCACAGACGGATTCTCAGCTTTGATCCAAGTTTCAATTGCCTGTAATTGCTTTTTATTATTGAGGCCGTTCACATTGAAAGAAATTACCTTCAAAATATTATTCATTGTCAATTTTACTTTCCTAAATAACCCACAAATAAAGCAGCTATACTTTTACTAAGCACCATCCAACACATTCAAATCTAGCTTACTAAAACTATATAACTGCACTATACCTCTAGCATACCTTTGGACCCTGGCCTGCTGTAGAATAGTGGAAAGATCAACTCAGCGTCTGGGCCTCCATTCATATAGGATTAACATTCTATATCGCTACTCCTGGTGCATGAAATAATCAGGTGAAAATGTGCATCTTTTTTAACAAACCTTTTACCCCCACGTCTACCATCCTCTCCCACCTCTTTCCCCCTCCCTAATCAGCAATGAGTGGACCCCCCACCAAATCTCCACCCAGTCCAGAGCAGCGGTGAGTGGATCACCTTCCCACTCACTCCTGACATGCTCATCTCACCCAAACCAAGCTGGCACCATGTACTGTGCCTATGACCAATGGGCCTTACCCCCCAACCCTCCTCACGTCAGGAGAACCGAAAGAGAAAAGAAGAGAAGGAGACAAAGAAAAAAACAAGATGCCATAGAAAGAGTGGCTAAGCCTGCCCCAAACTACAATATCTGAGAACTTTACTATTACTGCACATCAAATTCGCACAAAACATAGGTCCTTTGGACTAAAGATAACTGTTGTATATTACATAATTGACCTCACAACAGGTGCTAACTATTTATAAGGACTTCGTAGAGATCTGCTGAAGCAACTCCTTTGCCTCCAAAACATCACAAAATAAAGGGAATTTCCCTTTGACCAGCGCCTTCAATTTAGATTACAGCAAGATCATTGCCTGAGCGCCCTGAGCCTTAAACAAGTGAAGCATTTCTACAAATTCTTTCCATCACCTGGCTGCAGAGGCTGACATGTCCAGGAATATGCGGCACAGGGGAACATCTGGCATGGTAAACTGTCTCTGTTTCATTGCCTAAGTTAAGACTTTCTGCTTAATGCGATAATCCCCGAAGTTTACAAGTATTGTGCATGGAAATTTTGAATTGGGAGGCTGATACAACAGTGCTCGATGGGCTCTCGTTAATGTCAAATCCGCAGAATGTTCAGGAAGGACATGTGTTTTTATGAAGGAGTCAACCCATTGGAGTGTGTGTTGGCCCTCGCGTCCTTCTGGAACCTCCACGATGTGGAGTTTGGCACGTTGAGAATGATTTTCCAACTCCTCGAGTTTGTTTTCTACCATATATTTATGTTTTATGAACATGTCCACTTTCTGCTGCATCAGACTGACCTGGTCCTCTAGCTGCGAAATCCTGAACTCTGCTTCTTTCAACCTTTCAGAGATCTGGACCATAACGACCACGATTTTGGAAAGCCGTGCATGTAAACAGGCTATTTCTGTAGTTTGGGAAATTTTGAGATTTCTTATCTCTTCTTGAATGAGATTGAGCATACTTTTTGCATCCCACTGCATGGTTAAAGGTGTGCCCCCTTGGACTGTGACTTCGCTTGAGAATTCTGGGAGCGACTCGGAGTGTCCCTTTACACATCCTGAGTCAACCTGTTTGGGCACTTGGGACAAAGACAAAAGCTTCTGTGAGGCAGTCACAGGTGACTGCGATATATTGGGATCCCCACCCAAAGGAGCGATCAACACTGGAGGAGGAGAATATAAAGTGACAAACTGAAAGCTCTCTGAAACTTCTACCTCTCAGCCTGGGGGTCGCTTAAATTTAACAAACAAAGGGTATTCCTTAATTGTTACAGAGCTAGCCTCTGGTCCCAGAGTAGAGTCCACAAGATTTCCCCCAGCGGTCAAGGACTTTCCTCCTGGCAACTGCATGACTAGATCTACTTCAGTTATTTCGCTATTAATAATGCCAGCATGACTGATGGTTAAGTCCTATGGCTCTCCATCTTGGGAGCATCCTGGAGAGTTTACCCCCCATCATGATCCTCTGGATTGAGAAACATTGTCAGATATTTGCAGAGGGAGGCTGTGCGGGTTGCCCGAGCTGTGGCGTGCCTTACACACTTTTTTACCCTTTGAGCCAGGACTGTTGTATCAAGACTGGATGCAGTGACTGAAGCTTTAGAGCGATTTCGCATATTTTCCACAGTCTTCTTCTCTGAAGCCAGTATCTGAGACTGAGAAGATTTTGATGCTCAATTATGTTGAAGTGGACCCAGGAATCAAACAAGACTCCCCCCAGCGACCCTCTACTGGGTAGTGACTACCTGCCCTGCGTTGCACTTCCTGCAGAACTGAACACTGACCCCGATGAGAAACCTGGTGGCCTTGCTGACAACTTATCACGTGGCTCAATTACTTTATAAAGAACACAATGGAAATGAGTCCTACCTGTACATGCTGACCCCCTGTTGAAAAAGCAAGATCAAGTAGAAGTCCTTAGACATCCTTGGGTGAAAAAGGAGGGACCTGGCCTGCCCTTATACCATGCACAGTGAAGACAAGTCACTCTTTGCCAGATTTTGCTCTAGCTATGAGGTGCCAGGATTTAATTTAAATGTCAGGCACTGCATCTCGTAATAGGGGTAACTTTTCTGCTGCCGGCGTATGAGCTCCTGCCCTTAAATCCCCAAGGTCCGTAGTCCTCCCTATGTTGCCGATGCCATCAATACCAAGATCTGCCCTTTTAATGCAGGTCTCTGCGCTTACTTCATGTGCCATATGCGCGTCGGCGACTACCGACCTTGTTACACTGCGTCTTCGTTCTCCTCCTTACAGCCGCCTTGCTCCTCGCTCAGCTGAAGGCCACCATCCAGCACTGCAGGCCATGTAGCGTCCTGGCGCCTTGACGTGTGAAGGACGAGGAGCTCTGGTGATCAGCTGTTCACCATCTCCCACCCGGAATGAACCAGATTTGTATGCTATTTGAAAGTCTTCTATTGATTTTATGAATATATGATTTATTTGATGTTTTAAACATTTTATAGGTGAACCGAAATAAATATATTTGACAATAATATATCATAAGGTAATACACAATTGAATACCAACCAGAAAATCTAGTACGAATTGCAAGGAATAGCACAACAACTATTTAGCCCAGGAACAGGTGATACTGCTGTGCCTGCTGCCAGCAAAATCTTTTAAAATATGATTTTAAATAAACCGTATTGACTGACAGAACAAAGTAGAGTGTCAATCAGTGCATTTTGAAACCAGATGTCATTGTGCGTTCAAAATAGCTCTAATTAAAATATAATAATAATAATAATAATGATAATAAATAAATAAATAAATGCAAGCCCTCATTCAGATTTAAACGCTGTTTGTGGAACAACATAGCAAACTGCTTTTATTTGAAATGGTGCCAGGCAAGTTATTTTACATTAATAACTTTAACTGATTCATATGCTCCCACTGAGCTACATAATACATGAATCAGCATGGGGAGCAAAGTCTATATTTTCCAATTTAAGTTAGCATTTAGTCGCAGGTATACCTATATTAGCAAACAGGCTTCCGAAGCTGTTTTCAAAATCCTTCCCACCACGGAGAAATAATCTCTCCAAAGCCCAGTTCGGTGATTATACTTTTCACGCGGTCTGTGATTAATTCACACAATGTTCAAAGGAACCGAGGCGCAGGGTTTGTGAAGATTAAATGTTTGCAATCACATTTACATGTCTTCGTATAATGCAGTTCCTCGTATCATATACAGGTGTCAAGAAGGTTAATTATATGACGTAGCACGCCAGAGGGCCGACTGAGTCAGCTCGCAGAAGTCGCATTAGTACTGAATCTAATCGCTAGTTTGCAAAATACAGTTCTTAATTTTGTAAAAAATAATGATAATAAGTGCTGAGGCATAAAGGTATTTTTTGGCAGCCAGTCCCAACGCTATTGAATGTCGGGTTTGCAGAATATGACGGCAGTATACTCTCGATTCCTCTTCATATCTCTTGTTTGCATCACCCTGCACTTCCAGAGCCATGTCACATGAAGTGAGCACTACAAGTGCTAATTTAGCACTATGGGGCGGATCACAAAACTGACTGGGGCTATTTCATGTCCTTGGCGGTAAGTTAGGCATTGGTTCCTCGAAACACATCTTACCCCCGTATGATGGAAACAGGATAATGCAGCACAAAACAATCGCACAAAAAACAGAGGGGCATATTCACAAGGAAATGGTGAAGTGAGGCGTTAGCCGTCATGGCTTAACGCCTCACTTCGCCACTTCAGAAACGCAAGGCTGCACCATATTCACAAAGATATGGTGCAGCCTTGCGTTTCCCCCTGCGCTGGTGCTAAGTGTAACAGCTTAGCGCCAACGCAGGTACCCTTGCACTATGGTGCAAGGGGGTCTGCGTGCAAGGGAAGATTGTGTATGTACAGGAAGGTCCCCCTTCCTGCACATAAACAATCTTGAAATGCCGTTTTGTGACTTCTATGTGTGCAGCTTAATGCAGCACACGGAGAGGTTGCAAAACGGCATTTTCAAAAAATGATTGTTTATGTGCAGGAAGGAGGACCTTCCTGTACATACACAATCATTGGCCTTTTGCTGTTTTCATGTGTGCTGCACAACGCAGCACACATGAAAACAGCAAAAGCGCGGAGAAATTAAACATTTCTCCTCGCTTGCCAGGTTAAGACCAGGTTTTCCCTGGTCTTAATTCCTGGCGCTGCCTCTATTTACGCTGCTCTTGTGAATAGGAGGCAGCGTCAGAAGCAATGGGTGTTGCGGTGGAACGCCCACAGCAACACCCATTGCCCTCCCCTTTCACGCTAAGTATAGCGTGAAATGGGGCCTTATTCAGAAGGCAGCGTCTATCGCCACCGAACGTCGAAAAAAGTGATGTTCCTGTGGCAATAGGGGCTTGTGAATATGCCCCAGAGTATTTCAGAAACACAACAGCAGGCCACGCAACATATATGTACGAACATCCTTCCACACATTGGCACCTGTAGAAACCTGCTTTCCCAATACAAAAGTGAAAGTTGCTTGCACTCAGTAATGCCTTAACTTATCTCTAAAGCAGTGCTTCCCAAACTTTTTAGAACCACAACCCAATTTTTAGAATGGCAAACTTTTATGCCTCACTAGCTTTAATGGACATGAGGCAGGTGATTTTTATGGTAAGTAAAGCATTGTGTGGTACCGCACTGCCATTTACAGATGGCACATTCTTTCCATTGAAATAGCCACTAAATTTGCACAGACATACCGTTTCATTGAAAAACTATCTTGCACACAAGTAATAATGTGTGGAAATTGTGTTTCAGTTAATGTTTATAATCTGTGCATAGCCAAGTAAAATGTAATGATTTCTTCTGATCCTATTTAAACTTTGTTTTCATCCCAATTCGGAATACCAAAAGAAAATGTGCTTCATGTTTTCTTCCCTAGCTGCTGAATGTGTACAGTTCATTTACTGGTATTTATATTTTGTGCTATAGTACAAAACAAAGTCACATAATACAGCCTTTCCATTCACACTTTGTGTACTCCAGCAAGATTGTCACATAATTACCGTTACGTTTACTTTCTCTGACTGCAAAATGAATGGAGTTTCTAAACACCAATCCCCATGCTAAAAAAATAAGCAGCAATTTGCTAAACAACAGCTAAACAACATGGCTTGACATTTGTCCTCTGTCTTTGAAATGGGACAAGATAAAAACAGAATTTAAAGGCATCTTTATTTATTGCTCAGACTTTAGTGGTCCACCAAAAGTCTGCTTGTGACAGCTTACTGTTTGGAAACGCTGCTCTCAAGGAATTAACCAGTACCAGTAAGAAATTATGTATGATCTTGCCCCTATGTATATTCATCTGCATCTATGACCTAATACAATTGTCAAAAATATTGGAATACACAAATATCACAAAAATATTTTGTAACTAAATATCGAGTTTAGATACAATTAAACCACCAAGGCATTGTGAACAAAATACTGTGGTACTAAATATCCAGATTGTTTTGGTAATTATTTATATTTTAAAGTATTTAAAGTATAACAACATAAAAAATGTAATTATTATATATGCATACATGTAGGGGAAACATAAAACTAAAGGCAGTACATTACAAAAATGCCTAAAACGTAATTTAAATAAACAAATAACTATATAAAACAATACATCATTAAAAAATATTTTTAAATGAAATCTAATACTAATAATAAATAAGAAGAGTTAAAAGCACAAGATAAATACATATATATATTATTATTATATATTATATACATATAATGACACAATATAATTACTAAATTAGTAAAATTACATTTTCAAAACAGTAAAAGCCATATTCCTCAAAACAATACTAATTAATTCATATTTTAAATTAAAATAATAATATGTTTTAAAATAAAATCACAAAAACATATTGAAAAAACAAAATAACAAAGCAACAATTAAAATAAACAACATCTAACTTGAAAAACACTAATGTAAATAATTACTTTTTATCAAAGTAGATATATTTTATACAAAATCGCAAGACAAATTTTACATTATGCATCCAAAGTAAAAAACATAAAAGTTGAAATATATATCAAACAAAGAATTACATTTCAATAAAATAAAAATTGTACCAAAAACACAAGTCAAGCAAACTTAACATTCCACAATAAGCAAAAGTCAAATCAGTGTTAACATTTTGAAAAAATAAATTTACTACACCCTCTTAAACCAAAAGAAACAGTAGCAAAAGTATTGTACTTTAGAGAGCTGACATTTACTTTTTCCACTCCAACCTAAGCTACAGAAGGGAAAGTGCTGTACTTTGGAGGACTGAGATTTACTATTCCCATGTCTACCTACGAAACATCAGTGAAGCATTAAGCTTTGGAGGGGTCAGATTTACTATTTCCACTTCAATATGAGCAGCCATAGGGAAAGCATTGGGCTTTGGATGGGTCAGAATTACTATTTCCACTTCAACCTGGGCTATTCTGGTGAATGTCTGGGACTTTGAGTGAGCCAGATTTACTGTTCCCACTCAAACCTAAGCAACAGTAGAGAAAGTGCTGGACTTTGGATGGGTCAGATTTAATATTCCTACTCTAACCCCAGAAAAAGTAGGGAACACACTCAACGTTTGAGAGGTCATATTTACTCCCCTCACTCCAACCTAAGCAACTGTATGGAAAGTATTGGACTTTGAAGGGGCCACATTTACTATTCCCATTCCAAAGTAAGCAGCAATAGGGAAAGCAATGGACTTTGGAGGGACTGGATTTACCTTTCCCTCTACTATTTAAGCAACATTGGTGAATGTTTGAGATTTTGGATGAGTGAGATTGACTATTCCTACTCCAATGTAAGTAACAGTAGGGAAAGAGCTGGACTTTGGAGGAGTTAGATGTATTATTTCCTCTCCAACCTAAACAAGAGTAGGGAAAGTACTGGACTTCAGAGAGTGCTGATTACTCATTCCCACTCCAACCTTAGAAACACTTTTGAGGGGTCAGATTTACTATTCCACTACAATGTAAGTAACATGGTGAAAGTATAGGACAATGGATGAGTCACATTTACTATTCCCACACCAACCAAAAAAAACAGTAGGGAATGCCCGGGGCATTGAGGGGTTAGACTTACTATTCCCACATCGACCTAGGCAAAAGTAGAGAAAGTACTGGACTTCAGAGGGGTCATATTTACTAATCTAACTCCAACCTAAGCAACAGTAGATAAAATGTTGGACTTCTGACAGGTCGGATTTTCTATTCCCACTCAAAAGTAAGCTGTGATAGGGAAAATATTGGACTAAGAGGGGCTCAGATTTACTGTTTCTTCCGCAACCTGAGTAACATTGGTGAAAATGTTGGACTTTGAATGAGTAAGATTTACTATTCCCTATTCATACTAAGTAACAGTAGGAAAAGTGTTTGACTTTGGACTCCATTCTAAGCAACTGTACGAAAAATGTTTAACCTTGGAGGGGTCAGATTGACTATTTCCACTCCAAACTAAGCAACAGTAGAGAAAGCGTTGGACTTTGGAAGGTTAAGATTCAATATCTCTACTCACCCTAAGGAACAGTAGGGAAAGAGTCAGACTTTAGACTGCACAATAAAGATTTCCACTCCAATCTAAGCAACAGTAAGGAAGGTACTGGACTTTGGACAGTGTAGATTCATTATTTCCACAACAATCTCCGCAACAGTAGCGAAATCCTTGCCCTTTGGAGGGGTCAGATTTACTATTAACACTTCAATCAAAACAAATTTGCTGAATGTATTAAACTTTGCTGGGTCACATTTACTATTTTTACTCAAACCAAAAGCAACAGACGGTATAATGCTGAACTTTGGGTGGTGTCCAATTTACTATTCCCACTCCACCCTAAGCAACAGTAGGGGCATTTTGGATTCTGAATGGGTGAGGTTTGCTATTGCCACTCCACCCTAAACCACAGTGGGGAAAACATTGGACTTAGGTGGGTGAGATTTAATATTCCCACTCCAAAGTAAGCAACAATAGAGAAAGCACTGGAATTTGGAAAGCTCAGATTTACTATTTTCTCACCAAGCTTATCAAAAGTAGGGAAAGTGTTTGACTTTGGACGGGTATAATTTACTGTTTTCACTCTGATCTAAGTAACAGTAGGGAAAGTGCTGGACGTTGGAGGGGTCAGATTTACTATTCCCTCTCATCCTAAACACTTTACTACTTCCACTCCAATATAGGGAACAGTAGGGTAAGTGTTGGAAAACTATAAAATAACTATAATATCAATTTAAATTATTATAAAAAATACAAAAGAAAATAATTATAAAGAGTAACATTTAAAATGAAAAACAATATCTATAAAGAACCAAAATCTCTAAATGTGATTTAAACAAATAGTTAAAAAAAAATCATTAAAACAATTCCCAATTTAAACACTTACCAACGTAAAGCACTAAATGGTTTTACTGGAAAAAACAGATCACAACAAAAAAAACATAAGTAGTAAATTGCAAAAAAAAAAATCTTAACTCATTAGAAAATAAAATAAATTCATTTAGTCAACAAAATAATCTGCATAACTAAAAACGTAATTATCCAATTGAAATTAAAATAGATTCAAAATCATGTTATTGATTAATTTTTTAACTAATAATCTACTTAACAAATTGAAAAAATGAAATAACATTTAAATGATATTATTTAAATAAGATAACAATAACATGATTTACATTACTACAAATCAAATTAATCAATTACATTTAACAAACTGAAAATGTTGACGAAAATTGTAATATATATTTGAATATCTGCCCCACTAACATTAACACATCAATAACTTAAAGCACACAAAATCATAAAACATTATCATATATTTGGTTTTATTTGTCCTCATTTAGCAATATTTTGGAGTTGGAGCTGTCGGGGGCCCGCTGTCCCTTCTGTTCCGACTTTAGGGATTTCTCCTAGGTAAACGCATAGTATGCGTGGAGAATTTCCTTGTCCCCTTTTTCCTTCGGGCCCCTTTTTGTCCGTTTCCAGCGCAAATCGAATCTGGGTTGAGCTAGTCACTCTGACTACTCCTTCAAGTTCCCACTTGAAAGCTTTATTGCATTGCATAATCATTGGACAATACAACATATGCCCCTCTCCTTAGCTTATCTGATTGCATTTTTCCCAAATGTTCCAAAATTTGTGCCTTTTACCCATATTCCCATTTCTATCCAGTTTATTTATTCTTTGTATGGAGGCCAGCCATTCTCTATGTGTTGGAGGTATATTTTTCACCCATTTAATGCATACTTCCCTTCTTGCTAGCAGTATCAATATGAAAAGAATATTCTCTTGATCTTTACTCAACTTGGGGTTATTTGGCTTTTGTTGACTTATCCCAAAAATAACAAGGTCAATACTCACCTCCATCTGTTGTCCCACCAGCTTGGATAAGGTCTTACCCGTCTCTCTCCAAAATTCCTCGAGTTGGGGGCACTGCCGAAACATGTGGAGGTCATCTGCACCAGCTTCTCCGCACTTAGGGCAGCTTCTTCCCTTTTGGCTGCTAATCTTAGATAGCCTCTTTTGCGTCCAATACGCCCTGTGAGTAGTGAATAAATGATTTGTTCTCAGAGGAGCAGATTTCACAATTCTCCAACAAGTAGCCATTGATACTTGCCATTCATGATGGCTATCCAGCTCCGGCAGTTCTCTCCCCCAGATCTCGCTTGAAATTTTGTAGTCTTCCTCCCCTTCTAGGATAAGGGCCCAGTAGCAGTAAGATATTTCTTTTTTGATAGTCTTATTTCCCTGCATCATTTCCTCTGCATTCCCAATTCCGGCTTGGCTGTCTTTCTGACTTTTAACCCAGCTGGTAAGTTGGTAATACTTAAACCTTGAAAGTTAGGACTTCAATAAAGATTTGTTCAATTAGCTGCCCCCATTTTGTGATGTTATTTTCCCTCAGGGGACTTGCTAGCTTATCTCTAAGACATTCTGGGGTTTCAGGGGAGTCCCAGATTGGTGCAAACTTGCTGTCATACGAAATTGTTAGAGATCTTCTCATTTGGTACCAGAGTTTTGCAGCCGACCTAAGGGTCTTCAGTTTTATCTTCTTAAAATACTTGGGGTGACCAAATTTGTAGAGGTAGTGGCTTCCTTCCTTAATGACTAACGCCTGCAAGTGAACGGGGTATGAGTCGAAGCTTTCCAACAGTTTCCTGATGTTTTTAAATTGGAAAGCCCTACAGTATTCCAAGATATCCGGGCTTGCAATACCTCCTTGCACCTTATTCCTTCTTATCTTCTTCCAAGCAATTCTTGCCCCTTTAGCGGCCCAGATGAAACTACTTAGTTATCCCTGCAGTTTTTTTATCCGATCTATTATGAATTCCAGCGGAATGGTGCTGAACAAGTATGTGAATTTTGGGAGTATCACCATTTTGATTATGTTTGATCTCCCCATAAAGGGCAGAGGTAGACCCCCCATACTTTTAGTAACTTCCTCACTTCTTTATGTATCCTATCGAAATTCAAACTCGCTATTTCCTATATATCTGTTGTGAGATCTAGCCCAAGGTACTTTATTTTTCCCTTCACCATTGAGTTCTGAGAATTGCCGTTCCATTCCAAGATTTCGGACTTTGATTGATTTACTGAATACCCAGAGATATTTCCATATTCTTCCAAGATATCTTCGATTTTGGGGAGTGAGGCCATTAGGTTACTGGTGAACACCATCAGGTCATCTGCAAATAGTGCTAACTTGTTCTCCCAGCCCTGATATTTAATGGTATTATATCCTTCTCCTTCCGTAGCAGGCATGCTAAGGGCTCGATATAAAGATTAAAAAGTAGCTGGGATAAAGGGCATCCCTGTCTTGTGCCCCTCCTTATCGTTATCTTTTCCGTTAGACTGTCGTTCACTAGAAACTTAGCTCAGGGCCCTTTCTAGATCTGATTTATGGCACTCTGAAAAGTATCCCCAAGATTAAATTTGGCAAGGGTTGCATTTAAAAAAGGCCAGCTAACCCTGTCGAATGCTTTTGCGGCATCAAGGGTTATGATTGATAGGGGGACATAATGCTGAGTTGCTACATCTATTGCGCTTATAAGTTCATGCGTGAGTTCCTGTATTTGCCCTCCTTTTATAAAACCTTTTTGGTTTGGGTGTACTACAGAACCTGCTACTTTTCCTAGTCTTTTTGCTAATATTTGTGTATAGACCTTATAGTCCACGTTTAAAAGTGAAATCCGTCTATAGGACTCACATTTAGCAGGGTCCTTCCCTGGTTTTAGTAAGACACTAATAATTGCATCGTTCCAGGAGGGTGGGAGATCTCCTTTCCTTATATAAACCTCATTTAGGAGTTCTGTCAGGGGAGTAGCCAGTACTTCCCGTAGATTTATGTACAGCTCGTTTGGGAGTGCATCAGGGCCAGCCGCCTTACCTTTTTTTAGTCTTTTCATGGCTTCCAAAACTTCCTCCCTAGTGATTTCTTGGTTGAGCTCTATTCTTTGTTCTTGGGATGCAGAGAGTATTTTTATCTCATCCAGTACTGAGTTTATCTGCTCTGTAGTAGCTACAGTTCCTTCGGTATAGAGGTTGTCAAAGAATTTTTCAAACTCTTTTCTAATCTCGATGTCTTCTGTGCTATATTGTTGATCTTCTTTTTGTATTTTAACAACCCTGTTTCGTGTTAAGTCCGTTTTTAACTTCCATGCTAATAATTTGCCGCATTCTTCACCATATTCATGATGCGAGAGCTTACGAGCCTCCCATCTATCCCTGACGATCGTTTCGAGAATATCTGCCAAGTCCTCCTTTTTCAATTTTCTCCTCTCTTCAATATTGGATTTCTCCTGTGCGGTTATATTTTTTCCTAGCTCCTCTTCCAGAGTAGCTATTTCTTTTTCCAGCTCCTTGATACAATTCCTTTTATTTTTGTTCTTATGCGCCGCTAGACTGATTATTCTTCCCCTGATAAAGGCCTTGTATGCTTCCCAAGCAATTTGCTTCGTGGTCCCCTCTTTGTTTAACTGGAAAAACTCCTCTGTGTCTTTTGTTAGTGATCCTATATGAGTTGTATCTAGAAAGATAAGTCTGTCTACTGTCCATATTGGGCAGGGCGATGTGGTTTTTATAGTGAGGTATAAAAAACTACCGAATGGTCCGATAGATGAGCTGGTATATGCTCTACCCTTTGAGTGCAATTTAATAGGCTTCTGTCTATTAGAAAATAATCATTCCTGGACGAGTGCCCCAGTCTTTTGTTTTGTAGCGTAAATTTATGGGTCTTGTCCCCTTTTTCTCTCCATATATCCATTATCCCTAGGTCTTTGATGCACAGGCCCACCCACTCCCTCATTTTTGGTAAATTGGGGCAGTTTTTAGCCGGAAATCTATCCTCTTTAGGGTCTAGTATTATGTTAAAGTCGCCCCCCATTATTATAGGTGATTGTGAAGACAGGAGTTGGGAGTATACTTTTTGAAGAGGCTCTGGGTCGTCCATATTGGGGCCATAGTACCCCACTATTGTGTAGGGATTGTTGTATATCTTAACTTTCACTATTGCCCATCTTCCTTTCCTGTCTACATCTGTAGATTCAATCCTTGCTTTCAGTGATTTTTTAAACAGGATTGCCACACCTTTTACACAGCACTCCTGGTTTGTGCAGACATATGCGTCCACCCATTTCTGATTTTTGAGGATTCTTGCCCATTCTTCTTTCAATAGATGTGTCTCTTGTAGTATCATTATTTCGCAGTCTATTATTTTTAGATATTCCAGGATTTTTGCCCTTCGTTTTCTTATCCTTAGGCCATTCACGTTCCATGACAAGAATGTTACCTGCCATTTAGTTGTTTTCTTTGATTCCTTTGGTTGGAGTTTGGTTGGAGATTAGTATATCCTTTATGTCTCTTACGGGACTTTCCTGGGCCCCTTCATCCCTTATATTGCTTGTTCTGGACTTTTTTCTTTTTTTCCCCCATTATGCTCCCCACTCAGTGCAATTTGTTTGTCTTTTGAACTTTTTCTAAGTGAACTTCTTTCCTTCCCCTCCCTCCCTTGATAAGCCTCCTCTTTCCTTCTTTTGGGCATTTCTCTGCCCTTTTTCAGCTCCTTACCCTCTTGATGTTCTATACTCTTGCAATTAATTCCATTTAAGAGTGTTCCTTTTGTTGTGCTTTGATACGTTCTATGAAGCACTCAACCTCCTTGGGGTCCCTTATATTATGCATCCTATCCTCCCACATTATTCTTAATGAGGCAGGAAAACGCATCTGTACTGTTGGCCCTAGCGTTTTTAGTTGTTGCATGAACTGGCCCAGTTCCCATTGCCTATCTTGCGTTGTTCTCGAAATGTTGGATCTAATTCTGCAAGACCAGCCATTTTTTGAGAATGATCCTGCTTTAAGACCCTCACTTAGAATCCTCTCTTTGAGCGTGTACGTTTTAAAGTTCATGAGGATTTTCCTTGGGTTTTTCCTTGTTTTCCCTTTCCCAAATGGGTCTCGAGGAACTCTTTGGATGTCATCTGAGAGATCTACCGTATTTGTCCAGGGGATTATCTCTTCCAGTAATTTGATCGTGAAATTTTTAATATCCTCCCCTTCAAGGCCTTCTGGTACGTTAAGAATTCTGAGGTTATTCCTCCTGGCTTGATTTTCCAAAGACTCCATTTTGTCTCTGATCTCGTTCTCTTTAGTCTTCAGTAAATTAATCTCTTTTTTGTTTATCTCGACTTTTTCGTTTAGTGCCTCTACTTCCAGTTCCACCGATGCAACTCTGTCTATGAGCATGTTTATCTTTTGATCCAGTGCCTCGCATGCTTCCTGTATTTTTGCCTGGTTTTTCTCAGAGATTGCGAAGTTCGACCTCATCTCCTTCATCATTGTTTCCATCATTATCTCCGAACTGGTTGGTTGTAAATGACTCTGCTGATTATCGGATTGATCTTGGGGCTGCGCTATGGCCTCAGTATCTACCAGCTTTTCCTTGGCCAATTCCGTGGCTGGTTCTTGCTGGTCCGCCATCATTAGTACCCTATACCTGCTGCCTTCCATTGTCATTATATTAGCTTCCTCTTCTCCAATATTCTCTGCCTGGCCCTTTCTCTGCTCCGCGCTGTCAATCTTTTGTTTTTCTTGAACTTTAAAAAAAGACCTTAGTGAAGGCATTATCTTTTGTTTGTTACTTAAGCCAGGTGTTTTTAATTTGGCTTGACTTGCTCTGGACAGTGGGGGTTGTAATTTCCCTGCTGCCGTAGGCTTCTTCTTTTTCCTTGTACTTTTAGGGGTTATAGTGTTTATGCTCGGTCTCACCTTAGGAGGAGCTTGTGCCTCTTTGACCAGCAGATGTTTACTCCTTAGACAGTAGCCTCCTTCCTCCTCACTTATCTGCCCTACACCTAATGTTGTTGGTATGGAGGGGAGGGGACCCGCTGTGGTTTTAGGGCTCCCGCCCTCTACAACACTTGTTGCCTCAGTCAACACTCTGGCATGTACTGGGAGTTTTGGACCCTCAGAATACTCAACGTCTTCAACACCCCGGCCTCCCCTCGCCGTATTGCAGGACCCTCTCCCCCTCACACTTACCCGCTCGTGTGGATTTCAGGGCTCTTGTTTTCTTCCGCTGACTCCAGCCGCACCCACCGCAGGCACACCTTCTTCGACGTTGGGATGGCAACAGGGATCCTTTCTTCCTCCTGGCAAGACCGATGTTTTTGCCCCGGTACGGCACCCTCGCGGCGGCCCTCCTGTTGTTGCGGCACACTCCGACAGACGAGATCGCGCGTCACCTCCTCAGGCTCCACTTTCGCCCTTCCGCGTCTCCCGCATTGCTGCGTCCTTTGCCCCAAGCCTCCGTTCTCCGTTCACTGACGCGAAGGTGCTTCGCAACGGGATTCCACATCTTTACGCTCGGCACAGAGGTAGTAACTTTCTTTTTTTCCCCCCTCCTTGTTCTACCTCAGCATCTCCCTTGCCAAAGTGCTCCGTCCAGTTTCACACTCGTAATCCTCCGTTTTTGCTTATCTATCCGTACATTTTCCTGTGTTTTTTTCCGAAGGGCTCGGAGCTCGCGACCGGGCTCTTTAGCCGGCAGCCATCTTCTCTGCCAGCCCAAGGCTTTGTTTTTCAAAACATTATCATATATTATAAAATTGACATTATCTAAAAAAAACACAATACTAAGGGAGAAACCGGTCTTTGGTTGATTCAGGAGAACGCTGCCAAGTTGGCATCCTGACCGATGCATTACAATTTTACTGCCTAGCTGGCAGTGTTGTGGCAGTGGTGCCATGGCAACATCATGCTTTTGCTCATAGAGAGCCTGCAGCACATGCTACCGCCATGGCACCACCACTTGCACGTCGGTACACTGTGTACCATGCACCATGTGCTGCATGGCACAGAGTGCGCCCACAACAGAGAAAGTAGAGGGGGGCACAGCATGTGCCCCCATGAACACACCCATGGGCAAAATCGCCATGGGGCCCTGTTTGCGGTTCCTTTCCTGCCTTTCCGCTGACCTTTTCATTGCTGGATCTCCACCTTGAAAAGGTCAGCGGAGATGCAGGTCGTGATCCATTGATGAAGTCTCACAGGGGGGGTTTGAGGAGATTTAAGGACCAGCGAGGGAAAACTCCCCAATCTTATTAACCAAACACACAAAGAGCCCTCGGGCCCGGAGTAAGACGGGCAGGTATGTGGATGGAAACAACTATGCTGAGAGGAGATGGGGGGAAAAATTCCCTTTTAAGGACGGTTTCCCTCACACACTAGAGGTGTCATGCTTCATCATAGGGATACCTCCTCGCGTCACAAACCTAGTCGTGACGTGGGCTACAACACCCTCGCTGCGAGGGAGGAGCTCAGGGATGTTTTAAAGAGGGTATTCATACAACCCAAAGAGATCGTGATGTGTGGCATTGGGAGTGTAGTGCTCAAAAAATTGTGATATAAAACTAGCTACGAGGTTAGCCAGACATAGTTTATTATTGCTACCTGGTGCAGGATTAAAAACAGATAGTGTGTAGTGTAACTGCCGACATCAGAGGCAGTTGCACTAGAAAGTGATCGACATGTTTCAGCCTCTTGACCTATATGAGTGTCTCGGCTTTCATCAGGATCTCTTACTAACTACTTAAACGTGAATAACTGTAAAACTGAGTGAAAAAGAAAAGACAACAGAAAACGCCGGTGTGTAATACTAAACCAGTGATCTGGCAGTTCAGCAGATTCACCGGTAAAACCTGCAGCAGTCAGGTATTATACCACATCTGTCCTGGTCTGAGAGCCTTAGGTACATACGCCAATCCAGCCACTCTGCTGGAGCGTGGGGTCCTGTGCATATGTCCACCAGACAGGGACTAGACAGGGACTAGGTCCATGACGCGAGGAGGTATCCCTATGATGAAGCATGACACCTCTGGTGTGTGAGTGAAACATTCCTTAAAAGGGAATTCTTCCCCTCTTCTCCTCTCAGCATAGTTGGTTCCATCCACATACCCGCCCGTCTTACTCCAGACCAGAGGGCTCTTTGTGTATTTCATGATCCATTGATCACTGTTTTCCGCACCACCGCAGGATGCAAGATCCTGGCGGTGGTAGCAGTCTTACAGCGATCCGACTGCCATGGTCATGATCGAGCGACCGGACTGCCAAGGAGGCAGTGTTCGGACCGCCACAGCAGGTACGGCGGTCTTAGGACCATCGTACTCGTAAGCAAGCCTTTGGTCTGGCAGCTTGGGCTAGACTGTTTGCATGGCATTGGAGTAAGTTCAAGACTGATTTGCATACAACTGGGTCCAGAAAATATGGTGCAGAAAAATGTTGTGCAGCTGAAAGTTTGTTCCTATCTGGTTTCTCTTCAAAATCCTTTGTCTATGTTAATGTCAGGAATGAAATAGTGCTTTGTGTGCAATATATCTCCCTCTACCTACCTGAATTCCACTTTTTATGTGGTTTACCACATCTTCTGCATAAAGGACAACCCATTCAATTGATTGGACTATCAGATACTGTTGTACCTGGCGGCCCTCTCTGCAGTGTTATTTTGCCTTCTCCCTATTTTCTGTATTTTATTTTTGTTGGCCATGGAACTCAGTGCACTTTACCACTGCTAACCAGTGCTAAGGTGCCTGTGCTCCTTCCTGTAAACATGGTAAAATTAGCATACACCTAATTGGCACATTTACTTATATGTCCCCAGTACATTGGTGCAAAATATACCCAGGGCCAGTAAATTAAATGCTGCTAGTGGGCCTGAACTGGGGTGGCGATGTGAGCTAAAGAACGATGATGGATTCAACCCACATCTAATAGTAACTGGGGGTGAGTGTCTGAAAATTTTCAGCGCTCCGTCCATCATCTACTTGTGTTTGCTTTGTTTGCCCTAATTGGGCAGTGCATGCCCAGTCATGGGTCCCTTGCTCACTTTGCTACTGGATTCAAACTAGCCTGGCTGATGAGGGATGTTACCCCAAAACTGGTCCCAGGATTCTTGTTTCCGGTCCAGGGAAGACCTGGCTTGGCAGTTCGGGCTGGACTGTTCCCATGAGGAACAGGGTCAAGACTGAATTGCATATGGCTGGGTATGAACTAGGGTGGCGAAGTGGGCTAAAGAACGATGATGGATTCAACCCAGATCTAATAGTGACTGGGTGTGAGTGTCTGAAAGTTGTCAGTGCTCCGTCCATCATCTCCTTGTGTTTGCTAGTGGGCCTGCAACACACGTTGTGCCACCTACTTAAGTACCCTTGAAAACCTGTCTCAGGCATGCCATTGCAGCCTTTGTGTACAGTTTTAAACTGCCGTTTCGACCTGGCAAAATAAACCTTGTGCCATGCTCAAACCTGCCTCTATAATGCATACGTCACCCCTACAGTAGGCCCTAAACAGCACATAGGGCAGGGGGCAGTGTATTTAAAATGTTGGACATATACTCCTAATATAACATTGGATTACCTTATTACATTTAACAAGTGATCACTGTTGTCTGGGAAAAGGGGGAAAATATCATGTTTGGTCTCAAAAGAATATAAATTTAAAATCCTCTTCATTGGTCAAGTCACAATTTTGAAAATTCCACTTTTAGAAAGTTGTCATTTTCTTGTTCTAGCCATTTGACGCCTGCAGCCTGTGACCTGGGTCACATTACTGGGTTTAGAGGGGCAGTTGGTCCTCCCAGACAGTTTTGCTGCTGTGAAGAGGAATGTAACAGGAGGTACTGCAAAGTCAAGCTGACTAGCGGTGCACCTTGGTCCAATCGGTGGGCAGGTAGGTCCCAGACTCCTGTTGATTCTGAGTCATTTTTGGTAGAAAATTTCCTAAGTCCAAAGTTTGAGTTTTTGACTGTTTGAGAACCTTTACTACCACAATAGAGCCTTGTGTGTCACTGTGGCTCAGAACAAGAGGCCAGCTAACTTGCCCTTGGAGTCACTCAGTAAGTCATTGAGCCAAGCAACTAGGCAGTTCTCAAGCAGCAGGGCAGTCATCTGAGGGTTTAAGGCAGGCTTCAAGCAAAATATGTTTCTTTCCATGAAGAAGGCACTGCAGATCCAACTCCAAATATGTTGATCATCGAAAACTGAGATTAGGAGAGGTGGAGAATACTTTATAAATCTTACTGGATATACAATTAGGGCTGACCATTTTACCCTAGGGGAATGGTTGAATTGCCTTTATGAGCTCTGCTAGAGAAATAGGGATCACAACCTTAGTGAATTGTGATAAGATAAGTGAGGAATTGCCCTAGGACCCTGGGTATGCAGCAATCTGTTCACTGGGACAATTTCAGTTACCAAAATAAACATCTGATGAATTACATGTAAAATACCAATAATGACCTTGGGTTTTTAACTTCTTGCCCTTGTTTGTCACTTGTGCTACAATTATAGTTCCTGTTTGCTTGCTCCATTACTTTGAATGGCAAAATGTGTCTCATGCTTTCTCTATTCTGATAGTATTTAAGTTGTCTGGAGTGATGTGCTTTAACTGCTTCCTCCCATACTCTTTTTAAGAAGCTTCCTAAAGGCAACAGGTTCAAATGCAGCTGAGACACTGTCTCATATTAATGGGCTGTGCTCCAATTCTAAAGCAAAATGTTGCCAAAGATGTTCACCCCTGTCTGTCTCATGTGCCTTCATTAACAGAAATAATATCCGTTAAAATTGTGTGCATCTGTTCACAATATTGCGAATCTAAAATCATCAGAGTCCTATCAAACGTCCATCAAACACAGAGGACATTCCTGAGCTAAAGAAGCTTTTACCAACTCTAATATGTTGAGGGCTATGATCTGTGACTATCCACATATACAAGTGCTTGGGGGTGTATGATGCAAGGTCTTAAACAATAATTCTTTATTCCTGGAAGACCAATTTTGTGTAGGGGGTTAGAAAGTCAGTCTCTAGTTGGCAGAGGTATGCACCCTGTCCAATTAGGGACCATCACTCTATTCAGAGTAAGTCAGATACACACTAAAAGACAACCTGTGTTCACCCTCTGATAGCCTAGCACAGAGCAATCAGGCTTATCTAAAGAGTCGATGTGTAAAGTATTTGTGCAACATATCACACAGTAACACAAGGAAAACACCACAAAAAGCCTCCACACTGGTCCGGAAAAATAGTCAATAATTTTATAAATAAATCAGGAGCAAAACGACAAAAATCCAATAAGTAGAAGTTGAGTTCAGAATTTTTAAAGAATAAAAAGAATGCTAGCTCTTAGAAGCAATAAGCATCTATGTGTTTTAGCTGGTCACTCTGGACCAGGACAAAGTCAACAGTTCTAGCAAACCGTGATAGAGCGCTGGCCGGGTAGAAGAGCCATGCAGGACTGGTAAACAGAGAACCTTGAACCTGGGTTACATCGATGCATCAATGTCGAGCCCGCATTCAAGGTGATGCATCTTCACGCAGTGCCGGTGATGCATCGGGTCCATTGAGCTGTGGTTCTCGATGCGAGTGTAATGAGCCAATTCAACTACTGCAACAGGGTCGACGCGCCGGTTCTGCTTCAAGCAGACTGGAGATGTGTTGAGCCGATTCGACTACCGCAACAGGGTTGATGCACTGGTTCTGCTTCAAGCAGACTGGAGATGTGTTGATTTTTCTGGTGCAAGTATCAGGGTCCCCTTACAGTGAACCAGGCACAGGAGCAAGGGTAGACACTTTGGTAGTCCTGAGTCTCAAGAAACAAGAGGCAAGACAACAAGCCCTTGGAGATTACTTTGGTTGCAAAGCAGAGTCCAGCTCTCCTCAAAGGGTCAGAGAGCAGCCTGCATCAGGGAAGCGCCACAGAAAGCAAGCCTTCCAGGTCAGCAGTCCAACAGAGTGTCAGTTGTTGATGCAGTACAGCAGTTCTTCTGACGGAGTCCAGTTGTAGGTCCAGACGGGTCTGATTTGGTGGGATCAGAGCCTAAGTGCTTATACCCAGTTGTACCTTTGAAGTGGGGGTGACTTCACTGTACCGTCTTTGAAGTGCACATAAGCCCTTTCTTCCCATCCCTGATGCCAGACTATCAGCAGGGCTTAACGAGCCGTTTGTGTGGAAACAGGGCACTGCCTTTCAGGTATGAGTATCAGCCCCTCCCTCCCTTCTGTCCAGGAAGAGTCATCAGAATGCAGATAAGTACTCAGACACACCTAAACTGTGTTTGTGGCTGTCTAGAGGGAATGCACAAAGTGTAGCTGTCACCCACCCAGATGTGTGTTAAACTCTGTGGGGTGCAAAACTCGCGTTGGGACGATGAATTGCAATGCATGAAACAGTTAAGTATGCGAATGCACTCCTTCCCTTGAATTTCAATCATTTTACCTAACGTCCGTTAGAAGCCTGGATGGGCAGCAGGAGGCATTTGAAACTGTTGGAATAAAGTATTCTGGTGCAATCATGCTGTCTCTGGAGTGATAATATAAACTGGAAGACGGATGACATAAGGAATGATAAACATTATTGGTAAAATGACGTGAAAAATGGAGAACCTGTGAGAAAGTGATTTATCTACAAGGAAGATTTTCCTCATTACGCAGTGCGACAGTCGGGTGCGGGAGTGTAGCACCCATTTTGGTTGTATCTACGATATGAGCAGTGATTTGGGACGGTTCACTGAGCTGCTCGCACGCACATCAGAATTACGGACGTTAGGTAAAATGATTGAAATTCAAGGGAAGGAGTGCATTCGCATACTTAACTGTTTCATGCATTGCAACTTTCTAAAAGTGGCATTTCAAAAATAGTAATGTTAAATCCAACTTTGCCAGTAAAGAGTATTTATTATTACCATTCCAAAGATATACAACATGATACAGCTACTCCTTTCTAATTAGGAATTGTATTTTAAAAGTGTATTAAGGAATCACCAATGCTAACTTATTAGAGGAGTAGGCCTCACAGTAGTGAAAAATAAATGTGGGTGTTTGTCATGAGATCTCCACACCGATTGACTGCATCTTTCAGAAGCGGCATTATGCCCGAAATTTAGAGATCCACCTGAACTAGACGACCTGATTTTATCTGTACTCATATAAACCGCCCTGAAGAAGCCCCAGGCCGGATGGCCATGTAAAGGGGTGAAACACGTGTTGGCTGTTTCTTTCCTTTCTCATTTACCATCACGGATAGAACACAACTATAAATATTCTACAAAACGAACCAAAGTGTGATTGGAATTTTTCCATAAAAAATATAGGAAACTAATCTTGCCCTGACATTTCTGTTTGATCCTTTCTAATTAGGAATTGTATTTTAAAAGTGTATTAAGGAATCACCAATGCTAACTTATTAGAGGAGTAGGCCTCACAGTAGTGAAAAATAAATGTGGGTGTTTGTCACTACCAGGACATGCAAAACTTAAAAGTATGTGTCCTACCATTTATTTACTCAGCACCCTGCCCTGTGGGCTACCTAGGGCCTACCTTAGGGGTGAATTATGTGTTTTAAAAGGGGGGGTTAAGGCTTGGCAAATGGTTTTAAATGCCAAGTCGAAGTGGCAGTAAACTGCACACACAGGCCCTGCAGTGGCAGGCCTGAGACAGGTTTGAAAGGCTGCTGGTGTGGGTAGCACAATCAGTGCTGCAGGCCCACTAGTAGCATTTAATCTACAGGCCCTGGGTATATGGGATACCACTTTACAAGGGACTTATATGTAAACTAATTATGCCAATTTTGTATACACCAATGTCACCATGTTTAGGGGAGAAGCACATGCACTTTAGCACTGGTCAGCAGTAGTAAAGTGCTCAGAGTCCTAAGGCCAACAAAAAGAATCAGCAAAAAGAGGAGGTAAGCTGGCAAAACATGTGGGGGAAGACCACCCTAAGGATGACATGACTAACAGGGGGGCTGAATAGTACTTAACTCTGGTTCCAGGGGCTTGACAATTATACCAGATACCCACTAACCCATAGGATTCCATACAATGTAAATAAGCAGTGACGAGCAATACATTCTATTACCATTACTCCTGCTTGATATATCAAGAGATAGTACTAAGAGAAGATTGATGTCTAGTGGTAGGCTGTCCAGATCTCTGGTTTTATTACGGGCCAGGTCCAGGATTGCCTGTTTTACATCAGCCAGTGTGATCTCCACGTCTAGGGAAGTCTTCAAATGGGGAGGGATCTGGGGCAGGGCGAGGGTGGCCAGGAACTGGTCTATTGATTCTGATGGATCGTTCAGCGGATCCCTATACAAGTCAGCATAATAGTCATAGAAGGCCTTCAGGATGTCAGTCTGGGTATGGACCATATCACCAGAAGGGGTGACCACCTCAGGGATGGCTGGGTTTCTAAATCCTGGTGGATAAGCCATGCCAGGAGTGTGCCTGGCCTATCCCCCTCTCAGTGCACCCTGGCGGCATATGCCTTAAAATTATAACGTCTGAGGTCTGCAAGAAGAGCCGAGTAGGTGGTCTTTGCCTCCACCAACCGGGCTGCGGATGGCAGGTTGGCGTCCGCAGCCTTACTGAGGGCAGCAAGCTTGAGCTTCGCTGCTTTTAAGTCCCTTTCAAGCATTCTATGAACTCCTGCTGTCGTCGATGCAGGCCCCCCTAGTGACTATCTTGAAGGCGTCCCATTCCAGCATTCTGGTGGACGCTGTGTTAGAATTCTTAGAGAAGTAGCAGCGGATGCTGGTTTCCTGTTCATGGCGAAACACCAGGTCCTCAAGACAGTCACGTGGCAGCCACCGGGTGGGAACAAGGGGTGGGAGGGGCCGCCGTTTAAGAAGTTATAAGGTCTGCGTCGTGGTCAGACAGAGCCCGGACTAGGTAATCTGCACGCTCGACCAAAGGGACGAGCATAGGAAACGGTCAAGGTGCACATGGAGGCTATGCAGGATAGAATGAAATTAATATAGCTTAGTCGTGGGGTGCCGAGACCTCCAAACATCAGCAAGTGAGTAACGGTTCACCCAGGCACAGAAGCGCTCCATCTGTGCGTAGGGTGGGGAATGAGGACGGAGAGGGTGGAACCTGTCCAGGAAGAGGCTGAGCACACAGTTGTAATACCCCCCCTAGTATCCATGGTGTCGCTGTCAAATGTGCCAACGTGCTAGAGAGGGAATCCCAAAATTTCCCCTTTTCAGTGTTGGGTGCATAAATACTACCTAGTAGTATGGGTTGACCATCTAAGGGCCCCTTGAGAAGGGCATACCGGCCCTCTGTGTCGACTATCCTACCAGTTTCCGGGAAGGGGATGACAGGCCGAAGCCATACCATTGCCCCTGCGCGAATGCTAAGTAAGTAGTTGCACAAAAGGTACCCCGCCATCGCTTAGGCAGATGGTCTTGCTCTCTTGCAGTATGATGCGACTCTTTTAAGAAGTGGTGTGAAAAACGCATGCCACAGGACCCGCCCCCAGTGAGGAGACGCTGGCTCCCAGAGCTTACTGCCACCCGCCCACCACAATGTTGGAGATGGAAGTAGGGGAGGGACTATAAGATTGGGTAATAACTGGGGAGGATATGTTCCCAATACTGAGGACCTACCGCAAATGACAGTATGTCCAAACAAAACATGGTATGAGGGCTCTAGTGTATCGTGGGAGGTGAGCAAAGTATGTGCCCAGGGCAGATGAAGAGAGCTACCCATGAATAACCGGGGAGAAAGAGGGGCCAGGAGCATCAAAGGGAGGCAATGTCAAGGTTGCAATGTTACTTGGGCTGCGGTTCAGACAAAATAACACAGATCATTTAAATGAGAGTGTCAGCTGTCTGAGGAGTCACGACAGGCTGCTTTGGTGACTCGACCGGGAGGTGCCGGAGGCACTGGGGTCCTCCTCGGAGGGGAAAATGTGGGGGCCCCTCTCATCGTCCGAGGCCACTGAAGTAGATCCCAGGTCCGCCGCAGCCTGCAGGGCCTTTCTGCAATAAGCAATGAATTCCTCCAGGTTGAGTGAGCTGGACAGGAGCCCCGGAGAAGGGACCTTGTGCGTGACTGAGTCTCCCTCCTCCGTCTTTGCCTGTTTCGGGATCCTTGTGCTCACAGGGTATGACCAGTGTCTGATAGCCTTAGTTCATTTGGGTGCTGATCGATCCAATCCGACGCTAGGGCCGGGTCAGTGAAAAAAGAGGCGGCGACTTCAAAAATATGCTTGAGGTGCGCAGGAAACAGCAATAAATATTGTATTCCCTGCTGGCAAAGACAGTGTTTTACCTCCAAGAAGGACGATTGCTAGCGCTGCATGGTACTAGTGTAGTCGGGGAACAGCATAACTTGCTTGTTTTCCACTCTGAGAGATCTGCTCTGTCTGTCAGCACACAGTACCGTACCCCTATCTTCGAAATGAAGAAATTTCACCAGCAGTAGATGAGGAGGAGAGCCTGGAGGCGGGCGGTGTGCCGGGACACGATGCACCCTCTCAAGGGAGAAAAAGGGTGTGAGGTCTGAGGCTGGGGTGAACGATCTGAACCAGGCCTCCAGATACGTGATGGGGACTGGTCCCCCAATCCCCTACAGAAGTCCCAAAATTCGGACGTTGCTTCTCCGGGATCGGCACTCCAAGTCGTCCGCCCTGCATTCCAAGCTATGCAACATGGCTCTGGAGATCGTGCAACGCTGCCTGGTGGTTCTTTGTGAGTGGTTGTAAAGCAGAGAGGGTTTCCTTCCCGTCTGTAACCCTGTCCGCAAGCTTATGATGGTCATCTCGGAGAAGGTTAAGGTTGGTGGGCAGGGCTCCGAACCTGTCCTCCAAGGTGACCCTGGAGTGCTCTATAGCTGCTAGCACTTTATCCAGCTTGTCAGACATGATAAGGGCCGCCGTGGCATCTTCTTCCCCCTGCAGGATGCCTGTGCCAGAGAGGGTCGCCACGCAGGGGCCGGCACCTGGGGACCGGTGTACGAGTGGAGTCTCCTCATAGCTTGGGGGATGATCCCACAATGCCGGCTAGGGGCCCCTCAGAAAGACACCCACAGCTTGACAGTCAGCACTGTGACCCTGCCCCAGAGCACTCAAAGGAGTCAGTCAAGATAGGAAGTCCTGCACAATCAGGATGAGGTGCTGCCCCGGTCTCGGCCAAGCTGCAGGATGCAACCTCAGCCACTCCTCTCCTTAGGGCTGCACCTACTCCCAGCAGGCTCCCCCGGGATCCAGCAGGGGCCACCTCCCCTGCTGGAGTAGGTCAGAAACAATCCAGTTCGAGAGGGGAGGAGGTTGCGGTGCCAAGTCAAGACATTCCCTAAAGGCCCCGCGCCTCGATTGTGGCGCCGACTCAGGGATCTTAAGTGGCTGAGGGCTGCCTCCTGCAGATCCACGGGTGTCCGGCAGGGGAACAGGGCTGGCTAGGCAGGCAGGGAGGCAGTGTCAGGGCAGTGAAACACCAGCATCCAGCCCACAGCAGAGGCACTCCCCCAAGCCTTGATTATAGTGCCGATTTAGGAACCAAGTGCCACTAGGTGCCACCTTCTGAGGAGGGCCATCAGTTACCCCCCTCGCTGTGGGTGATACCAGGCAGGGAGGAGTCAGACAGATAGCGGGGTATAGCAAAGCCAGGCCCTCCAGCAGAGGAGTCTCACCGTCTGCCTCAATTTTGGCACCGATGTGGAACTCATAGGGAGGCGAGGAGTCTCACCCTGCACCTCGATTGTGGCACCGATGCGGAGCTCAGAGGAAGGACCAATCCGCTAGCCCCTCACCCAGAAGTGCCCCCACCAGAAAGTGGTTGTGTCCCAGATTTTTGCCCCTGTGCCTCAATTATGGGACCGAGCCGGGGGTCTAAGTATAGGCTCCACCTGACAATCTCCCACATGAATGGCCCGTGGCGCTTCATGCCCAGCAGGGGGCCGAGTCAAGTGCCCCACAGGAGATTGCCCAAAGAGTCAACCTCATGGGAGCCCACCACAACTGCAGGCCGCACCACCAATTGCAGCATAGGCAGCAGGTGAGGGCCCAGCTTACTGCTGCACAGCAGGGGTTCCCAGGCCGCACTCACGACTCAACTCTTCAGTTCTCCGCCTGCCAGCCTCTCAAGCAAGTAGGGCATAGGGGAGGCCAAGAGCAGTAGCACTCACCCTCCGCCTTTAGCCTGCTCAGTCTATTACTCACCACACCCCTATCCAGGTGCCGGAGCAGGAGGGTTTATAATGGAGCCCCCACGCAGCCCCTCCGCTTGATCATGTTGCTGCGCAGGTCAGCGGCTTGGCGCCGCCCACATGTGTGCCCCTCCTGCGCCAAGTCTGGCCAGTGCTCGGTGATGCATGGCCCCAGTGGCTGAGAGATCCAGCATGCAGCGGAAGCCCCCCACTGTCCCGGATGTGCCACACAGGGGGGGCAACACCAGCAGGCAGAGGTCCCTTTCTCTTCAGCCTCCACTTCCGCGTACATTAACGGAGGCCGGGTGCCACCATGTTGTGATCGTCCCGGCGGGTCCAGGCCAATATTCCCTTCAGCTGCGCCACCCCCAACCTCCAGGCATCACAAAGGGAGGGGCATGAAATGGTGGGCTCCCAGGAGGTCCGTGGTGCCCCATGATGTTCCGCCGGCCCGGATTAACGTCAATGGTCGGGCCTGCTCGCAGAGCTAAGGCAGGCACGTCCGCCATCTTGGCTGGCTCGGCCACACCTGCCAGATTATTCATGATAAGGCAATTAAATATGTTAACCATGCATATTACAAGGTGAGCGTATAGATGATATTTTAATTTTGTAAGAGTGATTTTTCAAAGTAAAAAGCAGGACAATATCTCTATGCAATTTTAATGCTCATTGTTTCCCTATGACTCCTACATTTTTTAAGTTAGGTGTGTGTCCATGTTGTTATCATAAGGAAGGAATGAGCAATCTATACAGTATTGTGTCAGCACACAAACCCCCAAAGAAGTGGTGACATAATTTAGGAGACAAAGTGTTGACCATACCTACTGCTTAAGGGCCTGGATACGAGCTTGGCAGTGCAGGAGCAGAACGCCACGACGGCGGTCCGCTCCCTCACTGCCAAACCTGTGTGTGCATCGCCAGCCAGATTACAAGTTTCCTAATGCCTGGCGGGCTTTTTTGGCGGTCCCACAGCAGTGCCTCTGAAAATGGGCACTGCAATGGGAACGCCAAAAACAGTTCCTGCACGGCATAGATTGTAAAGTCGATGCTGTGCAGGAACTGGTGTGCATGCACACAGGGGGCACATGCATCCCCATGCACATGGGCTACAGGGCCTTTGTTTCAGGACCACCAGCCTTTTCATGGAGTAAAGACCTCCATGACACCACTCGCGGTCCTGAAACTCGTAATATACATGGCGGTGCTGCAGCAGCACCACCAGCATATTGCTGGCCCCTGACCACCGCTGCACCACCAGGGAACGGTGGTTCCCTAGTGGTTGTGGCGGTGCAATGGAGGTCTGACCACCAAAGTTGTAATTGGGTGGTCAACTGCCGGTGCCTCTGTGGCTAAACCACCACCGTGGTGCCCCCATGAGTCTGGCTGTCCTCGGACCACCAGAATCGTAATTAGGTCCTATATCTTCTCCTGATTTCTGTAATAATATCGCACAAATTATGAGAACAGGGCCCAGATTTACTGACACTTTACACAAGTAAAGTGGCGCAAAGACGCACAAAGCAGTACTAACCATTGCATTGGTATTTACTTTCCACGACAAATTGTATCTTGCATTGGAAAACGTACATTTCGTCAGCACTAAATGTTTTTGAATTGCTTTGCAATGATTTGCATCGAGGGATCGTCACTGGGACGTTGCAGTGCAAATATCCATAGTTTTGATGCAAAGCATGATCTACTATTATTATGCATATTTTGTAAAGTGCATGGCTACCTAAAAAAAGGTTTCCCAGCACTGAGCTTAATACGGAAAATGGGCCGAGCCAGAAGAATCTCAGAAACATTAAGACCATTAGGAGGGATAGCTAAGATACTAAGGGGCATATTCTCAAGGACCTATCGCCGAGTTATCAGCACTTTATCGCAGACAAAGTTGCGATAAATTCATCGCCCCATTCACAAGCTGGCACTAACAGCCCATAACACCAGTTTACCTGCGAAAGCAGTCGCAAAAAACATCTCCACAGATGACCCCGGCAACTAACGCTAATGAGATGCAGAGTAGGCGTTCCCGTGCAAAAATCCACGACAACACCACTCCACAACATTCTCAACGACCAGCCAGATCGGCGGTAAGATCACAAAACATGCGATAAGGCGCGTTAGCAGCAGGAAATTAACACCTGCTCTTACCTGGTGTAAAGTCGGACGACAACCTGCACCAGACAAGGGAGCACAGCCCATAGCCACACATGAAGAACAACAGATGCCCTGGAGCAACCGATCATACAGCCCGGAGCCCCAATAGGTCAACAACACCCACCACCCCCAGGACCCCCCTCCAGGGCCCCACCCCAGGCACCCCCCACCTTCCCCTTTGGACAAAGATATTGCACATCAACTCCACGAAATCATGAACCAAACAAATCGCCTGAAGTCGCACAATCACAACACCTAACATACATGTGTTGTCAGAAAAAGGGAAATCATACATTCATATCATAATATCCAAATAATACGTTTATTACAGAATAAACCAAAAACAACAATTCTGAAGAGGCATGGCGGTTCTTCTCAGGACATTCTGTAAGTCACAGCCTGCAAAACAGAAATCTGGATAAGAAGGTGTGCCATGCGCCCATCAAAGTACAGAGAGAGAGAGCGAAAGAGAGCGAGAGAGAGGGAGAGAGAAAGAGAGAGAGAGAGAGGGAGAGAGGGAGAGAGGGAGGGAGAGAGAGAGAGAGAGAAAGAGAAAGAGAGGGAGAGAGAAAGAGAGGGTGAGAGAGTGCCGACACTGCGGACCTAGGCCTCACTGCTCACCTGCTGCCACCGGTGTGTCTCCAACCACGTGCCGGTATACACTGCAGTCCCCCAGGTCCCTTATCTGAAACAGTGTCCAGAGACATGAATGGCAGAATCCATACAGTTGCACATGCCATCATCGCTTGCCCGCCCCTGTGCACACAGGCTGCTGCACCCCAGCCCCTCCCGCCGCCCAGCGGTGATTGCCCACCCCTGCGCAACCAGGCCTCACTGCTCACCTTCCGCCACCGGCGTGTCTCCAAGACGGCCCACCACGTTCCGGTGGGATCTCCAAGCCCGGGGCCCGCGACCATGGCACCCTCCACATCATGCAGCCCGCACCGCGGGCCACCAGGTCACACACCTGATTATGGATCTTGATTTCGCAATGGCAGAGACCACATCAGTGCACACGGCATCATCGCAGGCTGCACACCCGCTCAGCCTTTGAGGTGCCACTAACTCTGTGAACCGCGAGGCAACTCCACGTGGCGGGAGGCCCGCACTGCCCGCTGGCTCAGGCCTACACTGCGGTCCAGCAGGGCTCACACTGATCCTTGCCAGTCCTGACTGCCAGGACGGCACATCATCGCAGGCTGCACACCCACTCAGCACTTTAGGTGCCCCTATCTCACTGCACCGCAAGACACCGTCCCATGGCGGTGTGCCTGCCGCTGTGTATCCGGTGCCACCAAGTCTGTGCACCGCTAGCCATGGACCCTTAATGATTGAGTTCTGTGGTGCGGATGCCATCATGTCACCCCCGGCACTGGGCAATGTGAGGTGGCAGGGCCCTAGGCCCTCATGCATACATGAGAACTACACGGAGACACCCAATTAGAGAGTGGAAATGGCGTCCAGCACGTGCGCCAGGCCCTTTTTATTGGCAGGGTCACATGTCCTGTGACGCCTGTGCTGGATGGGTGTGGTGTGGGTGCACACCAGCCGTGAGGGAGTGGCTGTGGCATGCTGACAACTAGACCTGTGAGCTGCAGATCCCTACAGTGAAGACCTGAGACATGTGGCGTTGTCGTCGTCCCCGTGTGCGTAAGCGGAGTGGGCTGTCCTGCCGTATGCCAGTCCAGCGTAAGGGTGTGAACAATGACCCCGGGGCTCTGGGCATGGTTCCGTCCTGGGCTGGACAAGGAAGTGACTAATGGATGTGTCTCTGTTGTAGTGTCGGGGCCACCCGGACCGCAATCAGCAATGTGTCACCCTGTGACAAAAGTCCCACAACATGAGCAACATGGACGTAAGGGGGAATCACTGACCCTACATTCATCCATACTTCGACACTTGAAAGATCATAGACATAACACATCTGTGTAAATATGAATGTTTATTGCACATTCAGTGGAGTGTTGCAGCTGGAGCAGTACAGGGCCATGCCAACCCCACTTTACATTGTTGGCCCGTGGATGGCCAGCCAGAGTCCTTCAGGGAATGACAGGTACATCAGGAGAGGAGGAGTTCAATCCGCAGTCTGATAGCTGTGTCATTGGTGACCAAACAGAATATGGCAGTCCATGTCGAGGTCCAAGGTGAGTGTCGCAGAGTGCATTGGGGGACAGTGGAAGGTGATGATGCAGAGGGCAGAACCAAGCAGAAACAGGCCACATGGCAGAGATGAATGCTACTGCGTCCTTCTGACCACGAAGGCAGATTCATCCGCATCTTTGTCCTCTGCTGTTGCATGTGCCTCACATGTGGGTGGTGGTGTTCTGTCTCCAGCACAGTGTGGCAGTGACACCTCAGGGGCCGGAGATGTGGATGGGGTGGTAGCAGCAGCATGCATCAGTGCCAGGCCTTGTGGCAGCAATGCCATGAGGAGGGTCTTTAGGGCATTGAGGGACCCAGCTACCTCGCGCTGGTGTGCAGCCGTGGCAGCCGCTCTTTCCGCCTGCGTCCGCTCCATGTTCTCCATGATCCTCCGCATGTGTCCCAACTCCCGGGCGAGATCGCTGGAGGCACTCTGACTAGACAGTCGTTCTTGTCGCAGAGTCAGGACTCTAGCGATGTCAGGCATGGTCCGTTGGAGAGCATGGAGCGGACTGTGGGTGTCCGTTAGGGACTGTGAGTGGTCCCTGATGGGACTTAGACACCCACGTATGGCATCTGGTTTGGCTGCCATGCGGTCGAACCCCACCTGCATCTGTTCAGCCAGCTTCTCCTGGCACCCCAACACACGGCATTGGAAGGCCATGTGTTTGTCGTGGGGGTCCTGGGAGGCAGCCGTGGTGGTGGGTGCTGCCTGCTGTGTGTTCTGTGCAGGGGGTGGGTTCTCCTCATGGCAGCTGGGCTGCCCTGCTCCTGGAAGTGGGCTGCAGAGGCTCTCCACGAGCTGTTGGAGTGCGTTGGAGTCGAAAGTGTGGTGGTCCTCTTCGTCATCAGAGAAGAGAGGTTCGGACTGCTCCGCAGGAGGTGTTGGATTTCCCCCTGCAATGTGAAGGGGAGATGCAGTTTAACATTGTGTTCACATGTATGTTGACGCATTGTACATGTTTACATTCAGACTGCATGACAGTGTACATTGTGACTGTTTGGGGGAGCTGCCTATTTGATGCGGGACAGCGGACATTCCGACTACATCACGGATGTGTGTTTGTACTTGTACGTTGTCAACTCACATTTCCCTGCAATGCCAAATGTGATTGGCCAGTTTCTACGCATATGCGGCACCAGTTGTGTCCTCTGTTCTGTTGTGGACGTGTTGCGATTTGTACCACATCGTTGTCAATGTTGATGTGCTCTGCATGTAATGTGTGTGTGCCGCATTCTGGGGGAGTCGCCCCTGCAGCTCTGATTTAGCTGCCCCTTATCCCTTACATGCGGTGTGCCTCGGGCTTCTGTGCTTATGCGGTGCTGAGATGTTGCATACCTGTGTGCATTGGTCTCTTGGTGGGAGTTGGGGGTCTGGGGCATGGTTTGTCCGCAGATGTGCTGTGCTTAATTGTGCATGTGTGCCATTGTGCCCATCTCCCCCGTCCCCCCAGTCCCTGGTCGTTACTCACCCTGTTGCTGTTGTGTCCGGTCATGTTGAGCAGTGTCCGGTCCCCCAACTTCTGCCACCGTCTCCCCACTTATGACTGTGGACACCATTTCCTCCATCTCATCCAGCTCCTCCTGTGGCGCTGGACTGCCACCTCCAATCTGCATTGCTGCCTTCCAGTTGTTTGCGAGTTTCTGCTTGGTTTGCTTCACATCATTCCAGCACCTCTTGACCTCGTCCATTGTCCTCCTCACCACTCCGACTGCATTCACCTTGTCCACGATGGTCTGCCATATTCCATTTTTAGTTGCCAGTGACACAGTGGAGGTGACGAACAGTGGTTGATGGTGTTCTATCACCTCCGTTTTCAGGATCCTGTTTTCCTGCGGACTGAACCGCTTCTTCCTACTCTTCTTGTCCTTGCCCTTCCCTGACCCCGAGGTCACAGGCTGGTCCTCCGGGGGGCTTGTGGGGTTCTGGTTGTCCTCTGTACTTGCTCCGGATGCCTCCATTGTGCTTCGCTGTTGTTTGGCTTTTGTTTGTATGTTTTTTTTCTACTTTTATAGTGCATTTTCCCGCATGACGTGTGGGAATTGCAGGCCTGTGGCTGGTTTTCGCAGATTTTTGTATCGCGATTGGCGTCATCGCTACTATTTTCGCGTTGGGGTTTCGCGTTTTGCGGCGTCGCGTTGATTTTAACGCGTTCATTTGACGTGTTGTCGTGTGACTATCGCATGGTACCGCCGTGTTGGGAATACCACGTTAACACAGCGTTATTTTCCCGCGATGGACTGCGATGTGAAGTGTTGCGTTAGGCTGATTTTGCGGTAGTTATCACACGTTCTTGAGAATATGCCCCTAAGATAGCCAGAATGAACTTTGCATCAAAAACCAATGCCTGCTTGAAGCAGGTTCTAACAAGGAGAATTATTTTCATTTCTCGAACAAACCCCACATTGCGTGTGTGCTGAAGTTCATGAGCATACAGTGCATGGGATTCTTCCATGTTTATCCAGAAATATGAATTTGTACACTAAGGGTGTGCTTTCCTTTACAAATCCTATGCTGTAAAGTACACACTCTCCTCTGCAAGGCTGTGTGTCACACAAGACACCCTTGCAGACTGCTGTTGCAGGGGAAGACCACAGTAGCAGACCAATCTTAAAAGACGTGGCTCTGAGCTGCATTTTCCCCCTTGTGCAAAACAGCTAAGTTGACTGCAGTGCTACATTGCACTAATAACTTGTGAACCTTCTGCCTGGTGTGTCTGGTCATCGTATTGTGTCTATAGGCTACGTGGTGTGTCCAAGAAGAGTCTGTGATATCCACAGACTGTGTTAACAACGATATCTATGTCATTCTGAAGCAGACTATTTTACAAGAAATACCATAAAGAGACCTGCAGAGCTGTTCAAAGCTACCAGAACACTGAAAAGCATAAAACTGCATGTCTGTCTCTCACACTTCATCATCGACCACACTGCTAGGCTCTGTGTTCCATAAAATGACAATCGCACCTTGGAGGTCATCACCCACAAAATGGAAACACTTCCACATAGGATAAAAAAAGACAAAATCCTTCTATCCAGACACGCTACATGGTGTAGCATGCTATCTATAAAGGCAAGTGCTTCAGCACCCTACAAAGGGGTAGTAAGCGGTTTAAGTCTCAGGAGCCCCACTGCAATCAGATAATGATCTAGGCACGACTTAGGAAGATTTTTTCCATCTCTGCCTCTTAATAGCTCAGTGTAAAGGCTGTGCGAGCTCGAGTTAAGTGCATGAGCCTCTGTCTCCCATAATAGCTCAAAGAAGCTGCAAAACAAAAGATTCAGGGGCAGATTTACAAGCCCCTTGCATCACTTTTGCGCTGCCGTTGCGTCACTTTTGTGACGCAGCGATGGCGCAAACAATGCAGCCAATTTACAACGTGACGAATCTAGGGAGATGCGGCAAGTTGTACAGCCCTGCATCACATTATACCTGCGTCAGGTATAATGTATGCAGGGTAGGCATTCCCACGCAGAAAAGCCTCGTAGAAGTGGTGCAGTGAAATCTACTTATGCCTGCTTGAAGCAGGCATAAGGAGTGATGCAGTATAATGAAATAGGCCTCACCAGGCATTGCTGGAGTTGCGTCATGCTTGCGACACGACTCCAGCAATACGTGACTTTTACGGCAACAGATTCGTCAAAATTTCTGATGCATCTGTCAATCCTTGCACCATGGTGCGCCGTATTGTAAATACAGCGCATCCATGGTGGCGCAAGGGTATCGCAGGCTGGCACAGGGAAACTGACGCATTTCTACAGATGCGTCAGTTTCTTGTAAATCTGCCCCTCAGTGAAGATCAGGAGAAAATGACGGAGATGCGCTCACCATCAAAAATCGGGTCGAAAAGTGATTGATCAGCAAAACATCAAATGGCAGCCACCCTCCCAAAAGAATACCTTTCTTGTTGATTTTACCCTTTCTTTGGTTCTAACGATGATCAGACGAAATCAGGGATACTTGTGCACGTGACTTGACTTCTGAAGCTTGCTGTCATCCATTTTGATATTGGAGAATATTGTAGGAAGCAACCCTGCTATATCTAAACTGTAATATTTAGAGTAATCACGTTGAGTCCTAAGGTGTGAGAGCAATTATGCTGCCTTGTCCATTGAGACCAAGTTTGGGAATCTCATAACACTATACAACATTTACAATAAATAAAACTCTAGTATAGAAGTTTTTTTTAAATGAAAAACCTTTCACTATGTCTTGAGGGGTATTGGAAAACAAACACCTATTCTTAATAATTCTTTCTGCATTACTTTGGTATTGATATCAATAATTCTGTTTTATCAATTGCTTACTAAGGAAGAGTCAGATAGGTTTATGATGAAGCCTGTGTATTTTTATATTGCATAAGCCCACTAGGGATAGGTAGGCGAGTGGGTCTGAAAAATAAATTAAAAAGGTACATGCTTTTTGCCCTAAGAATTATTTAAGTGACACCAAGGATACCCTTTATTTTCTCTTCAAAAACTCTAGCTTCAGAGCATGACCTACAAGTACATTAATATGTCATTGTTGTTAGTCATGAATTGTTATACAATCTCGCACTGCATCTGTCATCAAAATATTTTGAACAGTTGTAGACCATCATGAGGCTAAGTTGCTGTTCAGTTACGCTTGAAAACATGGGAATACCCATGCTCAGATTTGGACAACGGTGTCCACTTTAATAAAGAATAGATCTCACTGTTATACCGCTCTAGATGCAAT
The DNA here is from genome assembly GCA_963921515.1 of Calotriton arnoldi. NCBI lineage: Eukaryota > Metazoa > Chordata > Amphibia > Caudata > Salamandridae > Calotriton > Calotriton arnoldi. The sequence goes on from CAWUFW010007888.1 coordinate 479,478, forward strand.
GCCGTAGTTTGTTTTTTTACATCTTGTTCTTATGTGAAATCTTCTTTACTGGTCACGTCACCAGGATCATGGAGGACACGAGGCCCGCTACTACTTTGGCGTGCTTTCTTTAGCCCCCTAAACTAGGTATATACTATGATAGACAAGAAGAGAATTACCCTCTGCATATGTCCCTAGAAGATATTCATCAGGAAAGTGAAGTCCCCTGTCCACTGTGCCTCTTCATCTCTTTCCCCCTGTGCTGGTTAGCACATATTAGTACTGAGCAAAAAATAGCACCACTTAAGGGAGTTTTCGTAATTTGTCCCTGCTTATAGCTTTTACTGCTGCTCTTTCTCCCAAACAAAATGATTCTTTTTAGTACCATTGTGACATTTATGCGAAATCTTCAATACAATAGTGTGTACAGATATCTAAAGTAATTGTAATATTGTAATACAGTTATAGACTATATTGCGCCCTTCACCCTCAGTCAAATGTACTACCAACTCTGCTCTCACCTTTTACACATGTTTACCTTACTCGTCTTACTCTGCACCACTTAGATCCAATAGCAGTGCTCTTACAGCAACAGGTTTAGCTTCTCCAAAAATGTATTCAACTTGTTTAACTAGTTCTCTATTGTTACCCATGCAATCACAGGCAGGAAGGGAGGAAGGGGCTCACACTTACACTACAAAGGGTAGTGGCCTGACCCCACACAAAGGACTGATTACCCCTCACAGATAGCCTGGCAGACAGGACTGTGCTCAAAGGGATACTGGTGCTCTTCAAAGCCATTCTTTGAAGTCTATGCCACTTCAAAGGCATATTTGGATATAAGCACTGGGTCTCTGGCCCCAGCAAAACAGACACTTCTGGACCTACACCTGAACCTCTGTCAGGCGAACTGCTGTGCTTCTCAAAGGACTCAACTGGACTGCTGTTGGACTTGGACCTTTTTTGCAGGGTCATCCCTGAACTGTTTGCCTTCCTCTTGTACTTTTTCTGACCTGTTATTGTTGGTTTTCTGACTCTGGGCACTTTACCACTGCTGATCAGTGCTAAAGTGCATATGCTCTCTAGTGAATTACAGCCATTTTCGTTTTTCACTATTGCAAGGCTACCTGTTCCCCATAGGCCAGAATGGGCAGATTGATTATAACATCTTATAATCCTAACTGACCCAGGGAACATGGTAGAAAAACGAATTTAGTATGCCTGAACTCAGAATGATAAAATACATCTTTTAGTGAAGTTGGTTTTAACATTCTGTGTTTGAAAATACCACTTTTAGAAAGTAGGTATTTTCTTGCCTAACTATCCAAGCCTGCCTCTGCTAGGTTGTGTATTCCTTGTCTGGAGTTTGAGTGACAGGGGCTGGGGGATTCCAGGAGGCAGGGTGAGTCAGCACAGGGCTGAATAGAGAGATCTCCATGTAGAGTGGTGGGAGGAGTTGCACCTGGACCTGAATAGGGCTGTGCCTTCCCTCCACAATGCTGGCTCCACCTCCTGAGGTGTGTATGATGTCCCTGGCCTACACTGTCAAAGGAAAGAAGGAGTCCTGTAAACAAAGTGCTCCAGAACTGACCAGAACTGGTTTGGACTAGGCAAAGGCCTCCCTGCCTTCAGAGAACAAAGAGAATATGAGTATAAAAGGGGGACCCAGACCCCAGAACTTTAGATCACTTTTGGGAAACAAGAAGAACCTTTGCTGAGGAGAGGAACCAGAGAAACTGAGGAGGAGACTATCCCTAGCTGAGTGCTGTTTGGGGAATTGGCCTGCAGTGGTTGCCTGACTGCCAAAGAAAGGAGAAAGGAACTTTGTGCTTTTCAATTCAACTTGTAAAGGATCTCCAAGGGCTTGAGATAGAGCTTGCCTCCGGCTGAAGTCTCAGGGACAACAGACTTCACCAACCAGCTCCCCTGCCTTCCCTTGCTGGGAATTGAAGTGCCTGCTGTTGAGCTGGGCCTTCTGAGAGACTGCGTGTCACTGGGAGCTGGAAGCGCGACTCAAGATGAACAAGCGTGTCGCCGCTGCAGCCGTTGTCGTCGCATCGCCGGAGAAGAGTGTCGCCGTCGCAGCAGGTGCCGTCGCATCACCGGAGAAGCATGCCGCAGCTGCCGCTGTCACCATCGCATCACCCGAAGCACCTCGCATCACCGGAGAAGAGTGTCACCATTGCAGCAGACGCCGTCGCATCACCAGAGAAGAGTGTCGCTGCCGCAGCCGCTGTCGTCGCATCGCTGAGAAAGCGTGCCGCCGCTGCCGCGGTCGCATCGCATCACCGAGGCACCCCGCATCCCTGGAGAAGAGTGTCGCCATCGCAGCAGACGCCATCGCATCCCCAGAGAAGCGTGTCGCAAGGCCTGTCGCGGCTCAGAAGATTCGTTGAATCGCCGCATGCCCGTTGGGCGTGCCCGCATCGTTGTCGCATCAAGAAGAAGATGCCCTTTTGTTTCATTGCACCGGATCTTCATCGCTTCACGGTGCTGCTGGTCGCATCGCCACGGAAGCGCAGTAAGAAACCGACGCATCACCTCCCCACACCGAGATGAACCGACGCATCACCGTCCCCTGCGCAGCAGTAGGGAACCGACGCATCACCGTTCTTGCGTGTAAGGAACCGACGCATCACCTTCCCTGCAACACTTTCGTTGTATAGCGTTAGGCATCCAAAGGTACATTGAACAATAAGTGTCGCATTTTACATCTAAAGAGAACTAAGCTATTTCTACCATTTTTGAAGTACAGTATTGTGGATTTTTGTCGTTTGTGGTCTTGTGTTAAGTCTATATAAAAATACTTATTTTTATACTACAGCCTGTGTGGTGTCCATCTGTAGTGTTGTCACTATATTACTGTATGTGTTCACAAATGCTTTATACACTGCCTCTGAGATAAGCCTGCCTGCTCGTGCCAAGCTACCAAGGGGGTGAGCAGGGGTTATTTTAGGAGTGTACCCCCTTACCCTGACTAGAAGCAAGGGTCCTATTTGGTCAAAGGTACCTACCTCTGCCAACTAGAGACCCCCAGTTCTAACATTGGTGGTAAGCGGTGGGATTCTGGACTTGCATTTGTGACTCATATACAGTGATTGGTGAACACTACTAGTGAGTGCAGACCAAAACGCAACCACATACTTTTGGTAGATTGTTTTCCTGGGATTTTCTATTTTTGCCAAGAACTGCCAAGTTTAGTCACCATGAGTAAAGCAGCATCCATCGCATCTGTGGATTATGACTTTGAAGAGGAGAAACTAGAAAGCTACAATGTAAAACAGCTAAAGCACTTCTGCAGGAGATTTAAAGTTGCTATGACCGGTCTCTCCAAGAAGGATGAGTTCCAAAAGGCGCTGAGGGCCTGGATGGAAGCAAGGAGCATCCCTGAGCAAGTGGAGGGGGCTGAAAATGCAGATGAGCAGCTGGAAGGGCCATTGGGTCCAGGGGAGAGGAGAGTAGCTTCCCCAGCAGGTAGCAGTGTTTCTGCCAAGGGCCTGTCCCCAGAAGAGCTGGAGGACAGGGACAAGAGTAGGATGGATGAGTTGGAGCTGACCAAGCTCAAGTTGAGTGGGCAGTTAGAGAATAAGAAATTGGCCCTAGAGGAAAAGAGAATGAGATTGGAACATGAGTTGAAAATGAGAGAGCTTGATTTGGAGCTCAAGAAGCTTGAGGCCATGAGGGTCTCAGCCCAGCAACAAGAAAATTGTGTAGCTCAGGACGTGAGCTTTGCTGAGTTGGAGGTGGAATCCAGCTCAGATGGTGGCAGCAATATTGAATTTTCTAGTGCTGAGGGAGTAGTACACACACCCAGAGATGTGGCGCCTGACTTGAAGGAGGGGGTTAATATACACCAAGGGGTTCATAGTCCTAGTGGTGGGAGGGACACTCTACTGACTCTAGATGAGAGGTACAGGGAGAGGGGTTCCCCCATGGTTGAAGTCCTGGTGTGTGAGTGTGAAGACCGCCCAGAAGAGTGAGGGTTGAGTGACAGAGACAGTCAGATACTGTCTTGCCAGTCTCAGGAGAGTGGTGTGGGGTACGTGTGCAAGGCACTGGATGGGGAGGTGAAGGATAGTTTGGTTAACCCTTTTAAAGGGCTGTGTGATCCAATTGTGGGAGAGCATATTGTAAGTCCCTGTTTTCCAGAGCTATGCCAACACCTGTTGGAGAGTGAGTTCTCTGACCCCAGGGAGCTCACCAAGGAGGCAGACCTCTGGCTGCATGTTAGAGGATCTGAAGAGGTATCTGGGGTGATCCGAAAGAAGGTGGCTCAGGCTTCTCCCAACCAAGTGAGGTGGGGGAAGAGGTTCAGAGTAGCCCAGCTAGGTCCCAGTGTAGTGGGAGGGGTGTAGGGACTCACGTCCTGTCTCAGTGGAGAAGGAGTGAGTGTGGGGCTGCGTGTCCCAAGGTGCCCGAAACCCAGTCTCAGGGCCTGGATGGTTCTTTAAGGGAACACCAGGTAGGGAGCCTAGGCTGTCCTGATGGGCCGCCTGTTGAGGAGGATACCCTAGTGTCTGGGGAACTGGGAGTGTCTGTAAGCAGGCCTCCATCAGTTCTGGTGTCTGGCAGTGCCACTCCTAAGTGGAGGGTGCAGAAGTCCAGAGTGAGGGGTGAGAGGGGGAGAGAGTCCCCAGTGGAAGAACCAGTGGGTCAGGGGCCAGCCAGAAGGGCTGAGTCACCGGTGAATGACCATAGTGACACCACTTCTGTCCTGGGGGATCTTCACGCTCTGTCAGATGGACAGAGGTCAGGAGATCTGCGCCAGGCAGACTGTCACATGACACATGAGTTGTGTGTCACCCTCGGGGGGGCATATGTGCTCCCAATGAAGTCCTGGTGCGCCGAGCAAGTGTTCAACCGCAGGGGTTGGTCCCTGGGTTGAGAAGCCAGGTTCATGTGTTGTCTGACCTGGAGGGTGGGACAACTGTAAACAGTGTCCTGACCGGTTCGTCTTCTGGGGGTACCACTGCTGATAGGAGGGAGCAGTACTCTGGAAGGGGGTGCAGAGGGAGGGAGTCCTCGCCTCTGACCCCGGTTCAACTGGAGGGTTTAGACCCTAGGTTGGAGGGCCAGGTTCGGGGTGTCCCCCCTGACCTGAATGGCCAGTTGCAGGATAGAACCCCTGAACTGGTGGGCGAATTGTGCAGGACACCTGCCACAGGTGCCCTGGCAGTTCTGGAAGGGGTACCACTCCAGGTGGGAGGGTACAGAACCCCAACGAGGAGAAGGAGGACCGGGTGTGGGAAAGCCCACCCGTCTCCTGTCCAGCTGCCAGGTACAGGCCCGGGGCTGGTGGGTCAGTGTCAGGATGTCATACCTGACCTGACAGGAGGGAGAGTGGACAAAGGGTGCCAAGCACCTGGGGCTACTGCCACCTGCTCTCTAACGCCACAGAGGTTTGAGAGCCCTGCGAGGCATAAGGCCTGGGTCTCACCACTGACCACTGTCAGTGGCCACTGTGGCTTGCTGTCCTGGTGGACAGAGTGTCCCCTGGGGGGGACAAGAGTCGCACCCTGGGGGTGGACTGGGCCACACCTCTGTGTTGGCCATGTGGGTACTGTCTGTCTGTTGGGACTCACCTGTGAGCAAGCTAAGGCTAGGTGCTGCACAGATGGTGTCCACAGGTGAGGAGAAGGGTTCCCCATGGGTTAGCTTGGTGGGCCCTGAGAGTATGGACAGAGGGATCCAGATAGGTTCAGATTGGCATAGAACTGGAACATGCCCCTGCTGTTGTGGGCCAGGGTCCAGGTTCTATCGCCCAAAGCAGGTAAGTCCATCAAGGTAGTGATTGGTCTACCCTGCGTTTTGGCTGGAAGGGGGTTGTGTTGGACTTGGCCCTTTTTGCAGGGTCATCCCTGAACTTTTTGCCTTCCTCCTGTACTTTTTATGCCCTGTTTTTGTTGGTTTTATGACTCTGGGCACTTTACCACTGCTGATCAGTGCTAAAGTGCATATGCTCTCTATGATAAATTGATGTATGGATTAGTGACACCATGTTTGGCCTATTTGATTCACTGTCAGACCCTAGTACAGTGCACTGTGTGTGCCCAGGGCTTGTAAATCAAATGCTGCTGGTGGGCTTGCAGCACTGGTTGTGCCACCCACAGAAGCAGCCTGTAAAGTGTGTCTCAGGCCTGCCATTGCAGAGCCTGTGTGCAGTCTGGTACTGCCATGTTGACTGGGCAAGTGCACCCACTTGCCAGTCCCTAAACCTTCCCTTTTCTCCATATCAGACAACCCTATGGTAGGCCCACGTGCAGGGTGCATGGTAAGTATAAGGTAGGACATGCCCTGGTGTGTGTGGCATGTCCTAATAGTGAATTACAGCCATTTTCGTTTTTCACTATTGCAAGACTACCTGTTCCCCATAGGCCAGAATGGGCAGTTTGATTATAACATCTTATAATCCTAACTGACCCAGGGAACATGGTAGAAAAACGAATTTAGTATGCCTGAATTCAGAATGATAAAATACATCTTTTAGTGAAGTTGGTTTTAACATTCTGTGTTTGAAAATACCACTTTTAGAAAGTAGGTATTTTCTTGCCTAACAATCCAAGCCTGCCTCTGCTAGGTTGTGTATTCCTTGTCTGGAGTTTGAGTGACAGGGGCTGGGGGATTCCAGGAGGCAGGGTGAGTCAGCACAGGGCTGAATAGAGAGATCTCCATGTAGAGTGGTGGGAGGAGTTGCACCTGGGACCTGAATAGGGCTGTGCCTTCCCTCCACAATGCTGGCTCCCCCTCCTGCGGTGTGTCTGATGTCCCTGGCCTACACTGTCAAAGGAAAGAAGGAGTCCTGTAAACAAAGTGCTCCAGAACTGACCAGAACTGGTTTGGACTAGGCAAAGGCCTCTCTGCCTTCAGAGAACAAAGAGAATATGAGTATAAAAGGGGGACCCAGACCCCAGAACTTTAGATCACTTTTGGGAAACAAGAAGAACCTTTGCTGAGGAGAGGAACCAGAGAAACTGAGGAGGGGACTATCCCTAGCTGAGTGCTGTTTGGGGGATTGGCCTGCAGTGGTTGCCTGATTGCCAAAGAAAGGAGAAAGGAACTTTGTGCTTTTCAATTCAACTTGTAAAGGATCTCCAAGGGCTTGAGATAGAGCTTGCCTCCTGCTGAAGTCTCAGGGACAACAGACTTCACCAACCAGCTCCCCTGCCTTCCCTTGCTGGAAATTGAAGTGCCTGCTGTTGAGCTGGGCCTTCTGAGAGACTGCGTGTCGCTGGGAGCTGGAAGCGCGACTCAAGACAAAGAAGCGTGTCGCCGCCGCAGCCATTGTCGTTGCATCGCTGGAGAAGAGTGTCGCCGTCGCAGCAGATGCCGTCGCATCACCGGAGAAGCGTGCCGCCGCTGCCACTGTCACCATCGCATCACCCGAAGCGCCTCGCATCACCGGAGAAGAGTGTCGCCGTTGCAGCAGACGCCGTTGCATCACCGGAGAAGAGTGTCGCTGCCGCAGCCGCTGTCGTCGCATCGCTGAGAAAGCGTGCCGCTGCTGCCGCGGTCGCATCGCATCACCGAGGCGCCCCGCATCCCTGGAGAAGAGTGTCGCCGTCGCATCAGACGCCGTCGCAGCCCCAGAGAAGCGTGTCGCAGGGCCTGTCGCGGCTCAGAAGATTCGTTGAATCGCCGCACGGCCGTCGGGCATGCCCGCATCGTTGTTGCATCAAGAAGAAGACCCCTTTTGTTTCATTGCACCGGATCTTCATCGCATCACGGCGCTGCTGGTCGCATCGCCACGGAAGCGCAGTAAGAAACTGACGCATCACCTCCCCACGCCGAGAAGAACTGACGCATCACCGTCCCCTGCGCAGCAGTAGGGAACCAACGCATCACCGTTCTTGCGTGTAAGGAACCGACGCATCACCTTCCCTGCAACACTTTCGTTATATAGCGTTACGCATCCAAAGGTACATTGAACAATAAGTATCGCATTTTACATCTAAAGAGAACTAAGCTATTTCTACCATTTTTGAAGTACAGTATTGTGGATTTTTGTCGTTTGTGGTCTTGTGTTAAGTCTATATAAAAATACTTATTTTTATACTACAACCTGTGTGGTGTCCATCTGTAGTGTTGTCACTATATTACTGTATGTGTTCACAAATGCTTTACACACTGCCTCTGAGATAAGCCTGCCTGCTCGTGCCAAGCTACCAAGGGGGTGAGCAGGGGTTATTTTAGGAGTGTACCCCCTTACCCTGACTAGAAGCAAGGGTCCTATTTGGTCAAAGGTACCTACCTCTGCCAACTAGAGACCCCCAGTTCTAACAACTGCTGATATGGAAGGCCTGCTGTTCTGCTTGTTGCCCTGCTGCCTGCTACTCTCTGACTCTGCTAATGGAGAGCTTGACTCTACATTTGCCTCCTGTTGCTTGAGACTCAGGGATATCTAAGTCTCTACCCCTGCTCTTGTGCCTGGCTCACTGGAAGTGGCCCAGTTACTTGCAACGTGGATTTCAAAGCTTCTCCTGTCTGCGTGTAGCAGAACTGGTGCAACAATCCGGTTGTGGAAGTAAATTCGGTACATCGCTTCAGAACCAGTGCTCTGCCTTCAGAGACCAACCCATCTGACCCCGAATTACTGCAGTTTAGTGAGATCGATGCATCTCCTTGAAAGTTGGCGCATTGCTTGACACCTCTCGACTCCGGCACCTATCTTGCCTTCACTGAGTGGAGAAGATCAACGCATCTTGCTGCTTGCCATGAGGAAAGGTACTTTGTTCACCGGGGTCTGCATGAGTCTTGTAGCCAGCTGGTGCTTCATTGCGGTCGGTGTGAACTTTGACTTTGCCCCGGTCCTTTGTGACCTGAAGTAACCTTTATATCGCTACTTGCTTTGAAGCGCTTTACTGCAAATTTTTCTTCAAAATTCAATATTTCAACTTCTACATTGGATTTTTGTCAATTCAGTCTTGTTTTATTTATAAAGTCATCCTTTATTTTTCTAAGCTGTTGTGGAGTCTTTTTGTGGTGTTTTCACTGTGTTACTGTAAGATGTTATTGCACAAATGCTTTATGTATTCCCTTCTAAGTTAAGCCTGCCTTCCCTGGGCCAAACTACCAGAGGGTGAGCACAGGATAATTTAATTGGTGTTGTGACTTACCCTGACTAGGATTGTGGTCCCTACTTGGACAGGGTGCATACCTCTGCCAACTAGAGATCCAATTTCTAACTGGAATTGTATAAGAAGTTTATTTTTTGACTCCCTCACACATGATTAAACAATCTAAAGCCCCTAGGATACCATTGTGTGTCACTATGGTTTATTGTGTCCACTTGTTTCTGCCTATGACATGAGTCCTATCATAGTCAAAGACATTCATTAGGACTAGGTCCATAAGCTTAGTGCTGCTAATCCTGCCCTCTACGCAAAAAACCTCTGGCTAAGTTTACACAATATCATACTTGCTTACGCAAAACTGAAGGCTGTGCTGGTGCAAGTGCAGGGGATGACCTCTAACTTCTCAGTTAAGCTTTAACCATGGACTTTAAGCCTATGTGCCTTCTAGCTGGATCCAAGCATTTAATGGGATAACATGGTATTTGTATCTTTACCGCTCCATTGCTGAAACTAGCACGCTGTGTGATCATAATGGGAACTAACAATGAGGTTCCAGCTGGGAATATTTCAAAATAGCAATGTAGTTGTCAAATTTACCATTACTTTTCATTAAATTATGTATCGAGAAGAACTCTCCAAAGCTTCTTGTAATGTGGTTGGTGAATCTTATTGAGTTTGGATCATTGTTACAGTCCCATAATTCATAAAAATGCACTATCATCAGGAGTTATAAATATATTTTTGGAGAGCACTCAAAAGTGGAATTTCAATCCTTTTACTATCTGATCAGTATTAGTGGCTAAATGTCCTTTAGAGTGCCTCACTGGACACTGAAATTTCCAAAATGTATTTGAGAATTTTCTCCAAAATTCCCTTCTACAGTGATCTTTTCATCTGATTGTCAAATAAATTGCCAATGTGCTTTAAAATATACAAGCTGGCACTATATTTCCTCATTTTCTTTATGGAATAATTCCACTATGTAATCCAACAGTTTAAAACAAAGGTGCTGATTATGATGGTGGTTGGATGAGCCTCTGACCGCCATTGTTTCGGGATCGGGACTGTCCGACAAGTAGGCAGCAGTTCCAACCTCTAAATTATGATCCGACTGCCGTGTAGGCGGTTGGAAACATGCCTTTTTGTAGTGAGGCTTGTGCTGCAGCTCGGAAAAGTACCGCAGCACAAGCCTCAATGCAAAAAGGCATGTTTAGAAACATCCGTGCATTGTGTGCCAGGCACCATGTGGTGCCTGGCACAGGGTGGATGGATGTTTCAGGGGCACCACCCATGCAAAACCAGGTCATTTGGTGATCGATAATTTTGATGCCTCCACAATAAGTTTTGGGCCGTTCCCTGTCGCAGGAACTTGGCCCACCCACACAAGTGAGGTAGCATTTTTATTGGGAAACCTAGGGGAATGCTGGGTTGAAGGAACTGTGAGCTGGCCTGGTGATCCCACAACTTTCACACATAGAAATGTGAGGAAACAAAATATTTTTGTCAATAAATCAAATTTACAAGGGCTTCTGGGTAAGTAAATATTTTGGGATCCACCCAAAACACATCACATATTACTCCCTTAGTGACCAGTTTCCAAAAAGATGTGAGGGCAGAACATGTTCACTACAGAGAGATTATGCATTGACAGTAAAAAACTAAAATCACCAAAACATTATAGCACACCCATCCACTAGTCAATCACAGGCATACTGGTTGGATTTAGCACAAGGATAGCTAAATAGTTAATAAAAAAACTTTATTCACCAATGACTTTATGAAACAAAATTCACAAAAGTAATTGTTAATAATTTCAACATTAGATCCAAGAACCACTGCCGTAAAGCCACATCAAGGCACCAACCACTTTACAGTCCATTCACACGCCTTTTATGCATCAGACACAGAAAACTATTCACACTTCAAGCTGCAGGCCCTTCACAATAGAACACTTACATTTACAAACAGTGCCATTCAAAGGCCCATCACTTTCATATGCCAACAGGACTAACACACCAAGGACCAAACATAAGACAACTGACAAACAAATCTCAAGCAAGTCAATATACATACTGGCTACCAGCCACCAACACATTGCCAGTCCACACACACTGCCAGTCTACACACATCGCCAGCGAAACGCTAGTCCACATGCACCGCCAGCCAAGCGCCAGTCCACACGCACCATCAACCTAGCGCCAGTCTACACACACCAAAACGCCAGTAAACACAGATCATCAGATTAACTCCAGTTCAAACACACACATACACTTTCCCTGGTGTCTAGTAGTTTTCTGTCCCCCTTGGGAGCAGATGGGCTTAACAATATGGCCAATTTGCACCTGAAGGGGCAGAAAATGGCCAAGATATTGCTCCAATAAAGGGGACCACCCTTGCCGCTCCCTGACATGTAAATATAAAACTCCCTGGTGTCTAGTGGCTTTCTGTTCCTCTTGGGGGCAGATGGGACTAAAGTTATGACAGATCTGCCCCCAAAAAGTGAAGAAATGGGCAAAATAGGTGGCCAAATAAAAGGGGAGCCACCCTTGCCAAAGGGTTCGCTTCCCTTATTGCACAAATAATGATCCCTAGTGTCTAGTGGGTTTCTGCCCTCCTTGGGGGCAGATCGACCTAAAAATATGGCTGATCTGCCCTCAAGGGCGGCAGAAACTGCCAAAATAATGCCCCAAAAATGGGGAGTTCCCCCACATGCCAAATAGCAATATCCCTGGTGTCTAGTGGGTTTCTGCTCCTCCTGGAGGCAGATCGGCCTAAAAATATGGCCGATCCACTTCGAAGAGGGGCAGAAACAACCAAACTTAGCAATAATACAAAAAGGGAGTGGCTCTTGGTGAACTAGTGAGTGAACTCCTGCTGCACAATCGCGGCCCCACCCACAATCACACAGCAGGAATACACTGCAAAGAGACACACAGGGGAAAGGAAAAGCTGTTTCCTTCTCCCTGTTGTCTCTGAGAACACACTGAACCTTCTCCCAGAGAAGAAGCTCACTTCTTCTCTAAATGCACTGGAAGCAAACAGCTTCCAGCGCATCTCAGCATATTTTGATGACATCAGCACATGCAGTGCACACCAAAGTAATCAGGTCATTAAGGTGGGGGGTTGGGGTGGCAGCGAAAGCACTCTCACTGCTACCGCCAGTCGGGGCTTGTAGATGGTACGCCTAAGGGGGAGCGCCAGCGCTTTCCCTATGGGTGGGTGTCAGGATGGCAAACACACTACCAAGTCTCAAATGCTCAGATCCTTATTAACCCGCTAACAAGAAATGTCCAGATAGCCACTATAAAGAGCATCTGGCAACCAACGTTTAGAATAAGGACACATGAGCAGATACTAGGGGCTCAAACTAGGAAAGCTATAGAACTTATTCCACCAGCACTCAGGATAAGTCTGAACTACTTTCTCCCAAGAAAACAAAGACATAACTGTTCAGTAATATCTATGACTGAAGACATCCAGAATCAGCAAGGACATAATGCTCCGTTATGAATTGGCCTAAAACCCTCGAAGTTCCAAAACCATATGTAGGAACTCAATTTTCGCCCTCGTTCCTCTACTTAATGCCTCTACGACTTGTAGTATCCTTATAATGTCCAATAGGAGTACTTTATCCCACATATAATGTGAAATCTCCCAACACTGGTTTGTGAATGAGAGAAGAAAGATGATAGCCATTACATTACATTATTGCTTCAGTACTGAGGCCCTCATTATGAGTGGCCCGGTAATTGTTGTGATAGGTATCACACCTCATAAAATCTGACCCCACTGAGTTGGAATTTAGCGGGTGTGCTAAATACCACCCAATTACAGGTTTCTGGGCAATATTATAGATCTTAGGGGCATATTATCAAGAACGGCGTTAAAAATTATCGCCGGTTTAGCGGCAGAAAACTGCCGCTAAAGCGGCGATAATGGGCTTGATAATATGCCCTTGAGAATTACAATAGAAGTCCATGTTCTGGTGTGAACCTGGGCTTCTATTGGAATTCTCCAGGGCATATTATCAAGCCCATTATCGCCGCTTTAGCGACAGTGCCGCTAAACCGGCGATAATTTTAACGCCGTTCTTGATAATATGCCCCTTGGCGCTTACCACATAAAAATCGACATAACAGGCAATTTTCCCCTGTAAATATCGTCAAGTTTGACCTGCCGATATATATCACAAAATGTATAATTGCGATATGCGCAGTAAAACCAGATAACACACACATCACAATTACCGGACAGTTGGGAATGGGGGCCTAAGTCGAATACAGTGAACGGAATGCTTAAATAGGCCATGGGCTAAGTTGCTATTTGTTCCCTGGTCAGGTTATACTAGAAGTTCTGGTTGTTGGGAATACATTACTGTCAGTACGAGTATTGTCTGTATAGTTTGATCTGTACAGATTGTACTTTTTGCTTTTTCTCTCTTTTGAATGTTTGGAAATATGATAATCTGTTGCCAGGATACGTTCATTGACACTGTTAATAAAGTCTGTATGCTTATCCTTGCTCAGAAAAGCCAATACAAGATTATTGCAAAAATCTTGAAATCTGAATTGTTCAGCAACATAAAGCGATAGACCGAAATGAGTGCTGAGTAAAGCCATCTATAGTGCTGTAAAAGTAGGCAGGTCTGTGTTCTCTACCCTTGGCTATAAAATTACATCTGCAGCACTTCCTTACAACCCTAGTTCATGAAATCTGCATTTGAGATTCATACTATGAAAAGCTAATTCATTGTGAATATTAAACATATGGAGTGGCCCTCTGAATATCAATCTGCACCTGATAAAAGAGCATGATACATAAAAGGTACACAGTGAATAGCGCTTTTACCTTCGAATGAATTATCCTTTAGGCTTCGGTGGAAACTCAGCCCCAAAAGCACTTAAAGAAGATTATGTTAATCCACTCCCCATACACTCTGCATAGTCATTATACAAGGGAACATGTGCCATGTCTTTTCAAGAACATTCTGTATAAATTGGACGAGTCTATCCTTGACATTTAGTTGTCACTGTGGAAAGAAAATGCAATTGCCCTGCCGGTTCTGTTATACATTTGCGAAATAAACATCACAAAAGCAACTAAATGAAAGGGGATTGGCACTGCTAAGTGTCTTTGGGCTCAAACGCCAGAGGATTTAAATTCAGTAACAAAAAATAGGTAGCACATTGGCTTTGAATATCCTTAATTGCAAGTGAATATTTTACTGACAATGAACACTAAGGCCTAGATGTACTAATATTTAGAGTGGGCGCTAACGCGACACAAGGCGGCCCTATGCAACACACAGGGGCAGATTTAATAAACTGTGTAGCAACACAGCTCAGCAACCACAGTTGCTGCTCTTCGTTTCATCAAAAATGGAGAGAAAACAATATTTACTAAAATGTGCCACTTTTGCTCCACAGGGCTGGCGCACTTCAGGCTGCCATGTGTCAACGCACACACCATAGTGCACCATAGTGCAAGGTTGTATACCCTTGCAACATAGTACAAGGGAGTGTGCATTTGGTCAAGCAAAGGTTTTGTACTGGAAGGGGACCCTTTCAGCACAAAAACTATGCTTTAATACTTTCCCACTTTGAATGTGTGAAGTTAACAGCATTACACATAAAAAGTAGGAAAATGTTCACAATTTGTGCATTTTTTTCCATGTTTACCAATTTTATTAGATAGAGATTCGTGTCAAAACCCATGGGTAGTTGCATGGAAATGCGCACTTACCATCCATGCTGCACCCCCGTGACACAAATCAGCAATTACTCAAAAAGCGCATTGGAGGGCATTGTGTCTCTTTGCCACTCTGATGCATATCAGGAATTGCTTTGGAAAGTAAATCCCACCACAACACTTTGCACTGGTCTGCGTCACTTTTGTGATGCAAACCTGGAGCAAATTGTTAGTAAATCGGAGCCAAAGGATCCCAAATAACAAAGTCAATCAACTATCATGCAGAAAAAAAAATCACTTGCATCATGTACACAAAATCAGTAATAACCTACGCAAAGTGAATGTAAAAGTGCGAGAACCGCACAAAGACCCTTTGGATTCCACACAAAGCTAGCTCAGCTAAAGTCACTCAAAGTACTGTGATCTTCACTCGCATAGAAATCAAATGAAAATAGAGCAAAATAATTATATAACAGTCAGTATGTGATTTTTTTTTGTTGCCTAATATGTCTAATTTGTGCAAAAAACAGCATATCATAGGCCGTGGACAATTGGCCCCAAAGCGTGGCTTGCATGGAATGGTGTAGCATTAGAATGGGTAATCTATCATTTCGTTGAAAAGGCATTTTTGTGTGTGACTTCGCAGTTGACATCTTCAGCACGTGACACGTTGTAAATCTGGAGCTGCACAATTCTTTTCCCTCCATACAGCGCAAAGCTGCAGATATTCACTAAGCATTGCAGCGAGTAAATATAGACCTAGCTAATAATGGAAACAAATGTTGCCTCAAAGAGCTCAGTTAAGTTACCCTTATTCAACTTATGTGCAGCCTGAATAATTGCCGCAATTTCATTTTTTTGAGGTCTGTTTTTCACAATTTATTATGTAAATTTACTTAAAGGCATTTAAAATAAGAAAATGTATGTGAATGAGTTGAGAACTGGTGATCATCAACACGTGAAATGATACACGGCACTGATTCCGTTGATCAAGGGGCCAATTTGCTTAACATTTTGTTTTCTTCTTATTGTTGTGTACACAGCTGCATCAAATGCATTGAAAATATTCAAGTACATGTCTATTTTGTACTGCAGCGTGCACGTGCACCCCAGTGGAGCCAATTCTACTTTCATTAAATATTGAGGTTGCCTTGATCAACATGTGTCATTGTTGGGGATCATAAAATACAGGTTAATGTGTACTTTACTGAGACAGATCCAATATACTTTGGTCATTTATTTATTGCTTGTGTGTACCTTATATTGCTGCTCTGTTTGTAGACCTATAGATGTTTGATGAATTTGTAAATTGGGATACCTTTTTATCTGCTCGGTATATAGCATTTTTAGAATATAATTTTTTAATGCTTTTTTAAGGTTTTATGTACCAATGTCTTTCAATGAACTGTGCTTTTATGACTCTTAGCTGTCGAATAAAGTATCTTTGACTTGACTTGACTTGACTACAGGTCACCCCCCCCCCTTTTTAAACCATATCTTAAATGGCAGCGAGCGAGGTGCGCAAGACTGGGACTGGCTCAGGGGGGTTGCTTCCGACAATGGAATTCTGAAAACAGTGTAGCAAAATGTTGAATTTTATGCTTTAATTTTCAACATTTTTTGCCAAAAGGGTTGAGGATTAGGAGGTATTTTTGCATGGGCTCTCATGAAAAATTCAGATTCATCAGGGGGATGCCTACTGTAAATGGCATTCCTCACAGATGTTGAATAGGTCACCCCTTCCACAGTATCTTTTGATAAAATGGATCCATATTGTGCACCAACAGAGTACTGTAGGTAATTCACCCACAAGATATCTAATGTATAACTAGAATAGATCAGAGGTGTTGGAAAGGCTTGAGTGAACCTGTAGGTTTTAAATGTCTGTTAGAAAGACGGGGCAAACAGAATGCAAATTAAATCAATTCCAAAGTGCAAATTTTAGTACATTCCTTTCTTGTTTAAATTGTTCCTTAAGAGGAGTAAAGTGACTCCTCACCAACCACATAAATAATTAGACTTTATGAGACTCCAAAAGGATCGCACATCTCTGAGAAGTATTAATGTCGGGAGAAGGTATTGAAATATAGGCCTTAATGCCAACTGCATTTTCCTGCTCATATAGAGAGAAAGGTGGGCAAACTTAAATCAGGTCCCTCCAATATTGATCCCTGTATGCTTGCCGTGGAAACTAAAACTCTGTAAACATGTAATAACATTGCCTAGTTGTCATGCAATTCTGTATACTCATTCTGAATACTCTCAGCATATGTTAACATTGAACCCATAGAAAACAAAATGTATGCAATGAAAGCAAGATGGAATCTTATGTTGAGGATTTGCTTGACAACATGGAAATGCATGCAATTTCCCCAGGACCACCTGCACTTCCTTCGAAGTGAATGCTATAAAAAATACCAGAATGTTTGGTACTAGTCCTGCCTCCTTTTCTGGTTGAAGGCATTCCACACAACCCACACATAATACAATTCAGTAAAAAAGAAAAAGGTCTCCGATATATTTGGGATAAGACATCTCTCTCTCCACCTTATTGACCTGAGTTTTGTCTTCCATGCAGCAGCATTCCTGTTAACCCATTATTGAATAGGCAATTCTATTACCCCTTTGCTGAATGGATGCCATTTGGGAGTAGTCAGGAGTCGCAGCTGTGACCCCTAGCTTGCTCTCTGCTACTCCTGGCACTTCCATTGCGACCCCTGGCCTCAGAGGAGGCAAAACCTCTGCGAATCCTGACTACTCCCAAATAAAGTCCATGCTTTGCTGAAGGACCTAGATGAGCTTTACCTAGAACTCATCAAAATGAAATCCCTGTGCACCATTTGCAACGCTATTAACACCCATGTTGAGCTACTTTTGTGAAGAGCCATCTCTCCTTGTTTGTATCGTTACCACATGCTACACAAACGTGCTAAAATGATGTATCCTTTTTAAAAGATTACACAAATAATCTATCCTTATCGTTCAACGTTCCTCCGTTTACGACTTTGTTGAAAATCCTTGACTTCAACTGCCACTCCTTCTCCCCTTGATACCTACCCAGTTTTATCTTCGAGTTTCACATGGCTACGCAGTCCTAGCGTTATGTTGATTCATTTATATATTTGGCCTTGATGTGTTACTTATCGGATTTTCCTTTATTAAATCAAGTGTCTTTTGGTGTGCATTTTAGGAACATTCCGCCTATGGTTATGTAACTAGCATATGACAGGCATAGGAGTGCTGCTGTCCTCCACTGCTGACACATCCATTTGTGCCCAGTTAAATTCAGATTCTCGACTGCAAGGGGACCGTCAGACCATGAGGACACTGGAGCTGGGGCACTGCGACTCTATGGCACGAAAAGATGTGGGCTGCAATTAGTGCCCATTGTGGGCCCCTCTTAATCCCTGATGGCTAGTGAGAGTTGCCAATCCTTCATTCAGTCCGAAAGGATGCATTGACCCTGCAGTTTGGCTGATAGACACTGCCCCTCGGTTTGGTAGGTGGTGAGCTGCCTCAGTGTATTGCATAATTTCGAGCCCGGGTGCCTCTAAAGCCTTCTTTTTACCACCCTCCTTCCTGCAAAATCAGGCCCCATTCTCTCCCTGCTTCCGATGCCTCTTTATGCTTTAGAGCTTGGGCTGGATACTGCCTGTCTGGGTCTCTTCTTGTCAGCCTAGTCTGCTCCCCTCAGTACGACTGGGGCCTTGGCTTTGGGGTTGGCCTCAGATGAGGAGTAGTTCATCCGTATCTCTGCAGGTTCTGTTGAATCCGTCCATTCTTCTGTTGTCTGTAGAGCACCCACTGTAATTAGATCCTGGATATATGAGGAGTTGTTCAAGTTGGGGATTTTACTTGGGGGGCGCTCTCCCACCAACCATTAGCTAACAGTTATTTGGCATCTAACTCATCTTAAGTAGTCACCGCACCTCAAGATATCTGAACATACTACTCTTTTGAACCTATCATCTACTATCATTAGCGCTTTTCTTCCACCATCATCACCCCTCATTTCCTAACTTCAAATCCCTTTTGGGCCTCAATGACAGTGACAGAGACAGGGAACTGTTTTTAGGAATAAAAGTGCGTACTCACACAATAATTGATCCACATTCAGGTATTTATTTCAGCTTGAGATCTACAACATCATTTTCATGTTCAATCCCTCCAACCACTTCCTTGACTCTCTTGCCGCATACCTGGCTAAGTAAATGCTGAATGCTTTTCTGTCTTGCTCTGTGCAAAAGGGTGTTTTGCCAGATTGCCTGAAAATCGTTCAAATATCCCCACCCTTAAAGTAACCAATTATGATCCTGAGAATCACTACCCACCCATCTCCGGTCTCCCTTTCCTAGACAAAATCATTGAAAGCTCTGTCAATATGGCACTAAACCAATTCATAAAAGAGAACTGCTTGCACCTTTCTACCTTGTTTCCATAACCACCTGTTTATTCTTCTGTTTGTTTAGATATCCACAAACACATGCCATAGTAAATACTTTCAACTATGGCTACACACTTTACTTAATCTGTTGCTGTAATCCAGGGCAGGGAGTTGTTCTGTAGCACAATAGATCTGTCTCCCCAGCTCCTACATCTAGGCACTAGAAGTAGGGGTGTTGGGGTGCTGTAGCACATCCAAAATAAACATGATGGCGTTCAGAAGGTGAATGAGTAATAGAGATGCTTTTAAATTTTGTTTTTGTCTTGTCAACATTTGCTTTGTTTTCACAGACAGATGTCAAATGCCAAGATTATTATTTTAACTTGTAGATTGGTGTTTACTATTCTTTCTCTGACTAAAAAGTTAGAACATTTTGAAAAGTGAACTCTGTGACAATCTTCCTGGGGTACAGGGAGTGTGCAATGAAAAGCTGTAGGATATCAGTTTTTTTGCCACACACAGCATTTAAATATCTATAAATGAACTGTGCAAATATTTCAAACATAGCAGTTGGGAAAGCAGAAAAGAAGCATATATTTTTGTAATTCTGGCGAGTGATGGAAGCAAAGATTTTATTAGGATGAGACCAAATCAAAACACTTCATTTGATGCTGTGCAAATGCTAAATATTTGCTAAAACACAAAGTCCACACATTGTTATATTGTGCACTATAAGGATTTACTAGTAAAACTAAATGTCAGTGCGAATTTTGTGGCCACTTCAATGGAAAATGGGCTTTCTGTAAATGACAGTGCGCTACCACACCATACTTTTGTAATATATTTGCAACAGTGTGAACTAAATAAACCAGCAGCTACATTGTACACCCTGACCACTCTCCTCATGAATGAGCGTGGCTCATTTGCTACACTTGTTTTTTGTATCCTGCTTGGATTTTTTACAATCCCTATGACTTCAGTGATGTAACAGTGATGACATCACACCCACTCTGAACATTTTTCAAGCACCACTGAGCCCCTACCCGATCCATACCAACAGCAGACCCCTATTCATAAAAATGTCAACATCATAGCAATTGCAGTTGGGAAAGGAAGCCATCTGGTGAATTAGCATCAATAAACCATGTAGTTAAGGAAGCAGTTAACGTAGCGTAACAGCCACCTTCTTCAATGAAGGGATCACTGACATAATATCTATGCATACAATATTTAAACAAAAAATATCAGAAAATAAATATCGATGACAAAAATAGCAACATCCAATACTTAACTAGCAAAATAACAAATATTGAGAACACAAATATTGCTGTTAAAAACATCGATTTTCAACTATATCGAAAAGTAAAAATATTGCATAAAAAACATTGTTAGCGTTCGATAAAAATATGTAAAAAAATATAAATTCACACAATATCGATTACATTATCACCAAAATAATTAATAAATCATTAATAAATATACAAAATATCACTTTTAAACTAAAACAATTACTTGTAATAAACTCAAAGCATTTTATATAGACTTAAATTAAATATATATATATGTATATATATATACTTAAATTAAATAAAAATATTTTACATCAACTAAATCTTTACTACTCACCTAAAAAAAATAACAAAACTTATAAGAAAACAACCTCTAAAACATATTAGCAGAAACTATAAATGTTTAACCTACAGCATATATATATATATATATATATATCCAGAAAAGAACCAGCGCGTCACCTCCTCGCACCAGAATACGACACAGCAATCCAAGGTTGGTTTCTCCAAATTATTTTATTGCAGATTTAAGGGCTATGACGCATTTCGGCAGGATCCCCTGCCTTGATCACATGTAATATGAAGGTACGACGGCACCATTATATTATGTGAACTGCAATGACCAGAATGCAAAGATGCATACTCCCATTGAACGCCCACCAGGGCGGGAGTATAAGATAATGAGCAGGTGTTTCACAAGAGGCTGCCGTTTCCTATCGCAAGTGCCAGTGAACAAGGACTACTTTATGTCTGAAACGCGTTTGGCTTTTTATTTTTGATTTGAGATTGGAGACTGAACTCACCTATTGTCCTCTGAATAAAAGCTAAAACTTGCTGTATGTGGCATCTTCATCAAAGGGAAACTTTGTAGATGGATATATATATATATATATATATATATATATATATTCCCTCAGTTCTGCTACTTCAACAGACGTACTCGGACTCCACACGTATGCTTGTGAAATAATTTATTTGCAGGAAACAATGCGTTTCGGCTTCCGCCTTGATCACGTTTCTGAAACGTGATCAAGGCGGAAGCCGAAACGCGTTGTTTCCTGCAAATAAATTATTTCACAAGCATACGTGTGGAGTCCGAGTACGTCTGTTGAAGTAGCAGAACTGAGGGAATATATATATTGGGCTTCCGGTAGCCCCAACTCGGACCGCCCGTGAATTTGCCAGGCAGATCCCGTAACCGGAGTTGGTGCTAAATATATATATATATATATATATTCATTCAAACTGCCTCCCATCTCCTACAAGGATGAGAGCACGGACACAAAGACTGAGGTAATTAAGATAATTTTATTGTGTTGGGTCTCTCCCGGCCCTGCAACTCGCAGAAAGACACGTTTAGGCTCTCCAACAGCCTTTTTCAATCCAAAAGTGCAATATTTCACCACATTTTGTGTATACAAAACATAATAAACATAAAATACATACTGAAACATTCTAGTTGGTCCTCCTTTACAACTGTGTTCGCAAGGAAAAGAAAATATATGTATTCAACATATTCACGCAGGGCTTACATAAATTAAAAATTCTGAAAATTAAAAAAGAAAAAAGAAAGTAAATATACACATTTTGAACCCTTCACAGATAACAGAGTCACTAAATAAAATGGAATGTCACGAAAGGCCTTAATAGCCTACCTCGGACCCTGCACCTGTGAGCAATCAGCAAACAAACCATGTGAGCACGTATGCTGTAAAGTTTCAACACTGACATAATTTTGTGACCATATAATAGGTATTGATTGTATTAAACATATTGTGCCACCTTTGCCCACGGACCAAAAATGCCGCTATATAGTGATTGATATTCCTCTAAGTTCACCAGCATCACACCTTTGGGCAACATATGAACTTCAAAGCATATTGCCAACAATACTGAACATGTAGATATTGCCCACCGCTGGGAACTTAAAGGTTATAATATTAATCATTGTGGAATAGGCAGCAATCAAGAAATATAACGACATACATAACGGCTAACGAGAAAATAATATTGTTTTGAAGAAATATGTTATTGCAAAAATGACAACTCTTGCATTGCGTGTCAACTACCCCTCACGGGCCTCAGGCCAATGAGGCTCGCAGCTGAAAACATGTGAGACATAAGGCATTCATAGAATCATCAATGATATGTTTAGTCAGTGTATTTAACAATTGTGCTCATGCAATTTCATATAACTGCTAGGAGTAGTGTTCTCCAAATATTTGTTAATGACATTCTTACTGAATAATGTTATTGCTGGGAAAGAAGCAACACAGCAATGGTAAGTCACAAAGTCTGAAGTGGCATTCCAATCAAAACAGTCAAGATCCTCAGTCTACACTGCAAAGCATAGCAAATGCTTGTGCGGTGCCCAGCACCAGATATCAATTGGCCTTCTGAGTGTGGCTAAAGGCTTAATGTGGAGTACTAAAAATGTCGACAGACTGAGTCCTCACTTCCACATCAGCCAACGCCTCATAATACTCATCCCAATCTCAGATCTGGGGGCTCAACGATCTGGCAGTACCATACCTCCTCCAATTTTGTAGTGGTTCACCAACGTGCCAAACCTGCTAGGGGTCCTATAAAGCACCAGCACTAAGTACTTGAATATCCAAACTGCTTCCGAACTCCTACAAGGAAGAGAGCACGGACATAAAGACTGAGGTAATTAAGATAACTTTAATGTGCTGGGCCTCTTCCAGCCCTGCAACTCACAGAGAGAACAGTTTCAGCTGTTCAACAGCTTTTTTTCATTAAAAAAGCACTATTTTTCACGTTTTTTGTATACAAAACATCATAAACAAAAAAGACATACTGTGAAATGCTCGCTAATCTTCCCTTACAACTGTGTTTGCAAGGAAAAGAAAATATATGTATTCAACGTAATCAGATAGGGCTCACATGAATCAAAATGTTGTAAATTAAAACAGAAAATATACGCATTTTGAACACTTCTCAGATAATAGAGTCAATAAATAAATTTAATGTCACAAAATCATATGTTATGAAGGCCTTCTTTGCCCATGGGCCAAAATTGCAGCTGTTATTAGTGATTATACATATATATATATATAGATCCCACATGGCCTCAACACTGAAGAGGATTTACATGCCCACTTAGAATATCATGTTGAATTTTTCATTGTGGGTGATTTACAGTAGAAGATCTCACTAAATGTTCCCATTCTTGTATCCAGTGTTAACAGAAACAAAGTCTATGAATGAAGTTGCTACTACAACTCTGTTTCCCAGAGTAATTCAGACCATGAATAATGCATTGTTTGTATGTGCTTTCACAGGGTTTTCTTTTTTGGGGTATTCAAACATGTGATTAGTTTGATTTTATTTTGTATTTTTTGCCACATTTTTAGCTTTGACACAATATGGTAGGATGCAATATCACTGTGTAAATGCGTAACAGTTGCAAAATACTGGGTGACTATGAGGGCACTGCCCGTGATGTATCTGAGACCCCTAAGGAACATAGGTGCGGTAGTAGTGGGTCGCATTGGGCACTTTCCCTTTATTAGATTTGTGAAGCATAGGCAAAAACAATGTATGAAACACCAAGAGTTACATTGAATTCTCTTGAGAACAGAAACAATTCCAACAAAGTGTAGGTTGAAGCTTCCAATGTCATTTTGTGTTGGGAAAGATGATTTCAGCAGCGGCGATATGCATATGTCACTTTAAATGGAAAAGACACTATATCACTTTATGTGTTAGATTTACACTGTCACTTTAAGGCTTGTGAAAGGCCCAGGAACATGTATTTAAAGAAACTAAGATGGCAACCACAATTGGTTTGACAAAGACAGCTGCGGCTGTTGAAACGCATTACTGTTGTTTTCTTGCCAATAAATCGCGTTTGTGAGCGAATTCGAGCGTGCTGGAGTCTGTCCATATTTAAAGGCAGGCATGTGGAGTTGATATATATATATTGAAAAAAAAACAAAGGTTACAGGGACATTAT
Source organism: Calotriton arnoldi (assembly GCA_963921515.1). NCBI lineage: Eukaryota > Metazoa > Chordata > Amphibia > Caudata > Salamandridae > Calotriton > Calotriton arnoldi. The sequence goes on from CAWUFW010007888.1 coordinate 503,865, forward strand.
AGTTAGGCTGACATTTCACTCATACAAAACCACCACGAAATAGCCACAGCCAGAGATTTCACTGTGATTTTCAGCTTAAATTTCTAAAAAACTACAGAACAGATTTACACCAAATAGGCAAAAGGCACTTCCTTGAACCAACGTCTACCTGCCTGCCAAATTTGGTGTAAGTCCGTTCAGCGGTTCGGGCTGTAGGTGTGGCTACAGGTTCCTATGGGAATTAACATTACAAACGCACCCTTATTTCACGCCCCAAATTCTCGGTCCCCACTGTACAGATCACCCCCAAACCTTCTATGACAACCAGAAACTACCCTGACACTTTGTTTGGAAAATTTCATGATGATTGGTCAAAGGACGCCAAAGTATAGGCAACTCAAAAAATGCTTTTCTGGAAACATGGTAACATGGTCCTAACTATAACTACCTACTGGCGACTGATATATATATATATATATATATATATATTCACTGAAAAAACCATAGGTTTCAGACACGTTATAGTTACAAATTAGCATTTAAAAACCTTTGAAATTCACTGAAAAAACCATAGGTTTTAGGGACAGTTATAGTTACTTGGACATTGCACTCGTACAAAACCCGTGAAATTCCCCCGTTATAGTTAGTTCAGCTAACTATAACTCGCGCCCGCAATGCACTGCTGATGACGTCACATATTACATCACTCATGACATGGTCAGTGACATCACTGATGACATCACTGATGACATCTCAAATGACATCACTGATGACATCATCCAGTGACTGTGTGTTTCTGTAAAGTTTAAATATTTTTAATATATATAGGAAAAGACGTATTGAAGAATGAGTGGGTGTGTAAGTGTCTGTATGGATGATTTAGTAGGTGCGTGACTGACTCTATAAGTGAGTGATTTAACGTATCTTACTGAATGCATGGGTTAGTGACTAATCTGGGTGAATGTCTGTATCCGTCTGTCTGTTGCTGTGTAAGTGGCTGCATGTGTTTGTGAATAGCTAAATGAGTGTCTATATGAGTTATTGAATGCTTGTCTGAGTATCTGTATGGGTGCCTGAGTGTTTGTGTGGGAGGGGTGTGTGCAACTCTGTGCATAGATGTGTGAGTGGGTAATTCACTGGGTGGATGGTTTCAAGAGTGCATCTGTGATAGACTGTATGGGTGGGTAAGTGTGTGTAAGAGTGTGTTAGTGAGTGAATGTATGTCCCATTGGTACATGTGTGAGTAACTACATATGTGAAAGGCAGTATATATGTGTGTTGGAGTATATAAATAGCTATAAGCAAGAGTGAGTGATTGTGATAGTGGCTGTATGGATGAGTGTGTGCTTGTATCAGTGATTGTATAAGAGCGTAACAATGTGCTACTATTTGTATGAGTAAGTGAGCTGGTGTGTGTATAACCGTATAGGTGAGTAAATGGCAGTGTGTTTAATTATTTGCATGACTGACTAGGTGTCTGAGTATCTCTATGGATGAGTGGCGTTGTTTGAGTGTCTATATAGGAGTAAGAGTGCATATGATAGTCCTGTACTGAGTGACCGTAAGTATGAGTTACTGTACGGGTGAGTGAGTGGATGTGTGTGTGTAGACCTAAGAATCAGTGAGTGGGTATGTAGTTATTGGTGTTGGAGTGTCTATGGTTTTGCGAATGGCAGTCTGTAATTTAGAGTGGGTGTATCAAAGATTATATTAGGGTGTGAGGAGGTGCATCAGATTATCACGTGGATGATGTCATCAGTGATGTCATTTGAGATGTCATCAGTGATGTCATCAGTGATGTCACTGACCATGTCATGAGTGATGTAATATGTGACGTCATCAGCAGTGCATTGCGGGGCGCGAGTTATAGTTAGCTGAACTAACTATAACGGGGGAATTTCACGGGTTTTGTACGAGTGCAATGTCCAAGTAACTATAACTGTCCCTAAAACCTATGGTTTTTTCAGTGAATTTCAAAGGTTTTTTAAATGCTAATTTGTAACTATAACGTGTCTGAAACCTATGGTTTTTCAGTGAATTTCAAAGGTTTTTTAAATGCTAATTTGTAACTATAACGTGTCTGAAACCTATGGTTTTTTCAGTGAATTTCAAAGGTTTTTAAATGCTAATTTCTAACTATAACGTGCCTGATACCTACGGTTTTTTCAGTGAATTTCAAAGGTTTTGTAAATGACAATTTTTAAATGTATTAATTGTTATATTAATTTTTTTCATACTGATTTACTACATTTTTAGAAACAATTTTTTTTACATATTTTATTTTTTAAATTACATTGTAATTACATTATACATTACATTACAAAAAATACTTTCTCAGAATGAATTACTTTAGTTTAAATACTTTGCACATAGGCAATAGACTTTTAAGTACAGTAGTTACAGTTGTTGCAATGGGCAACACATTTTCAAACACAATGCAACATTCAGCTCAATGTGAATTTCTAGTTAAATGCAATTAGTTACTTTATGGATTACTTTTCTAACCACAGGACTGGATCCTAGATTCAGTCCTGGTACATCTCCTGTAAACAGTTGAGTAAAAGCGTTTTGGTTACAGTCGTGATTTTTAAGGAATATTATTGTATTTTAAAAGTTGACACTTAGAAACTTTTTCTCATAGAATCACCAATGTTATCCTATGGAAGGAAATTCACTTAGCAGGTAAAAACTGTTATCGTTACTTTTTCTTACTCAGTGTTGGATCCTGGATCCAGCACTGGTGCATCTCCTGTAAACAGTTGAAAGAATGCGTTTAAGTCATACAGGTGATTTTTAAGGAATATTTGTAGTTTGTAAAAATCAACACTTTGAAACTTTTTGCTGAAAACCAGACAATGGATTCCTATGGAAGAAAATATAAGTTACTGGTAAGTACGGTTAAAATTACTTTTCAGGGTCAGTGCTGGGCTAAAAGATGCAGCACTGGGTTCTCTCCTGATAACAGGTGAGTAAATTGGTATTCGTACTTTGGTTGATTTTAGAGGAATATTATAAAGTTCAAAAACTCCACACTTAGAAGAATTTCCAAGTGAAACCAGTCAATGTTAGCCTATGAAGGTAATTCAAGTTACCGGTAAGTACGGTTAAAATTACTTTTCAGGACCAGTACTGGGCTGAAAGATGCAGCACTGAGGTCTCTCCTGATAACAGGTGAGTAAATCGGAATTCGTATTTCGGCTGATTTTAGAGGAATATTTTAAAGTTCCAAAACTCCACACTTAGAAGAATTTCCAAGTGAAACCAGTCAATGTTAGCCTATGGAAGGAAATTCAAGTTACTGGTAAGTACGGTTAAAATTACTTTTGAGGATCAGTACTGGGCTGAAAGATGCAGCACTGAGGTCTCTCCTGATAACAGGTGAGTAAATCGGAATTCGTATTTCGGCTGATTTTAGAGGAATATTTTAAAGTTCCAAAACTCCACACTTAGAAGAATTTCCAAGTGAAACCAGTCAATGTTAGCCTATGAAGGAAATTCAAGTTACCGGTAAGTACGGTTAAAATTACTTTTCAGGACCAGTACTGGGCTGAAAGATGCAGCACTGAGGTCTCTCCTGATAACAGGTGAGTAAATCGGAATTCGTATTTCGGCTGATTTTAGAGGAATATTTTAAAGTTCCAAAACTCCACACTTAGAAGAATTTCCAAGTGAAACCAGTCAATGTTAGCCTATGGAAGGAAATTCAAGTTACTGGTAAGTACGGTTAAAATTACTTTTCAGGACCAGTACTGGGCTGAAAGATACAGCACTGAGGTCTCTCCTGATAACAGGTGAGTAAATCGGAATTCGTATTTCGGATGATTTTAGAAGAATATTTGCACAATGGTGAAGGGAGGGGCGGGGCCTGAGGTGACATCTGTGCAAACGCGCCCCGTGGTGCGTTTTAAGTTGGGGGATTAAGTCCCCTTGAATCCTGAGGGTCCCTAGGGGCCAACTAGCCCACCAGGAACCTCCAATATGCGCCAGGGGGCTGCGTTGCAGAGACGTGTAGAGAGGCCACACCCCTTTTACACCTCTCTGCAACGCAGCTCTGTGGCGCTTTCTGGATGTACCTGTTGGGCTAGTTGGCCCCCAGGGACCCTCAGGATTGAAGGGGATTTAATTCCCCATCTTAAAACGCGCCACGGGGCCTGTTTGCACACATGTCACCTGAAGCCCCGCCCTCCCTTCACCACTGTGCAAACGCGCCCCGTGGCGCGTTTTAAGTTGGGGGATTAAGTCCCCTTGAATCCTGAGGGTCCCCGGAGTCCAACTAGCCCACCATATACCTCCAAAAGCGCCACAGAGCTGCGTTGCAGAGAGGTGTAAAAGGGTGTGGCCTCTCTACACGTCTCTGCAACGCAGCCCCTGGCGCATATTGGAGGTTCCTGGTGGGCTAGTTGGCCCCCAGGGACCCCCAGTATTCAAGGGGAATCGTTCCCCTCTGCAAACGCGCCAGGGGCGCGTTTGCAGAGTGGTGAAGGAAGGGGCGGGGCCTGCGGGCCCGATCGTTTAAAAAAAAAAAAAAAGTTTTTGTCCCCTGAAGGGGGCTGTGTAGCCCCCTTCCTTTTTCCTGTTTTTGGGCCCTGGGGACCCCATCCCCCAGGGCCTTACCCCTTTTTTAAATTTAATTTTATTAAAAAAACGGGAAGGGGCCGCGTGGCCCCCTTCCCTGGGCCTGTATTGGCCCCGGGGACCCCATCCCCCGGGGCATGGCCTTTTTTATTTTCTTGGGAGGGGGCTGCGTGGCCCCCCTCCTCAGGCCATTTAAGGCCCCGGGGACCCCATCCCCCGGGGCCGGCCTTTCCATTTTTTTTTTTTTCTTTTTTGGGGAGGGGGCCGCGTGGCCCCCTCCTGGGCCACTACTTGCCCCGGGGACCCCATCCCCCGGGGCTGGCCCTCTCCGTTGGGGACTGTGGGAGGGTCCCCAATCCCCCACAGTCCCGCCGGCTCCCCACGTCCCTTGGGAGCCGGCATTGCTGTTCCACATGGGGAGCAGCTGACATGCTGCTCCCCATGTGGAAAAGCAATCTGCTTTGGATATTGGAAGAGAGAGCAGGTTTCCTGCTCTCTCTTCCAATATCCAAAGCAAGTTTGCAATGACAGGACGGGAGCCGCGAGGCTCCCGTCCTGTCATTGCAAACAGCAGTGTCCCGGGGTAGGCACCCCGGGACACTGCAGGAGCCGGCCCTGGGGGTGGCGGTCCCCAGGGCCATCAAGGGCTCCAGGAGGGGGCCGCGCGGCCCCCTCCCTACATCAGCACAGCCCCGGGGAGGTGGTGGTCCCCGGGGCTTCGGGGGTCCAAAACGGACCCCCATTTTAATTTGTTAGTGCCCCGGGGAGGTGGCGGTCCCGGGGCGTGTGGGGGGCTGGAGCCCCCACACAGGTTGTTTAATTTTTTAAAAAGCCCCGGGAGGTGGTGGTCCCCGGGGCTGCGGGATGGCTCAGAGCCCTCCCGCACCATTTTTAAAAAAAGCCCCGGGGGGTGGTGGTCCCCGGGGCTTGGGGGCCCTTTGAGGCCCCCCACACATAAAATTAAACCCCCACCATGCCCCGGGACTTGGGCCACCCGGGGGCAAAATACAATCGAAGCGCGGGAGACCGCGCTTCGATTTTTTTCCGGCAGGATTCGCGCACCCTGAGCGCATCCTGCCGATTTAAAAAAAAAAAAATTATTTATTTTTTTGCCCAGAGGGTCCTTGTGGGACCCACTGAGCAAACCTAGGGGCTCAGGGTGTTTCTACCCTGCCCCCTTTGTGCGCTTTGCGCACTTGTTTCTGTCCCTCGGTTCTACCGAGGGACAAAATGGCTGCCAACATTTCCTGAATCGGAATGTTGACAGCCAGCTGACAGCCAATTAACATGCAGCTCGTGATCGGGACGGTGCGCGCAGGGTGCGCTGAGGGTACGCGGACCCTACTCGGCCATAGATATCACTAACTTTTTACTTTTCATTTTCTCAGCAACTACTGAACGGATTTACACCATTTAACAAAAGGGTTCTTTCTGAACCAAGAACTACCTCTTTGCCAAATTTGGTGTAATTCTGTTCAGCAGTTCGAGCTGTAGCCGTGTCTAAAGTTTCCTATGGAAAAGTGCATGGGGAAAACACGTTTTGGGACCCCCTTTTTTCTCGGCCCCCGCTTGACGAATCCCCCGAGACTTTCAGGGTAGGAGCGGACCGGAGCGGGCCACAAAGTTTGAAAATTTCGCGAAGATACGTCAACCGGCAAGAGAGTTATTTCAAATAGAATGTCGCGGATTTCCTATGGATAATAGGTTGTAACTATAACTATCTACTGGCGACCGCTAGTAGATATATATATATATATATATATATATATATATATATACCGATATATATGTCTCTTTCGGTGTTCTGTCTTATCAACACCTCACGCAGCGACACAATCCAGGAAGGACAACGTCGAACTGTAAGTTTTCTATTCAATTTTTATTCTTCCGTTCATTTATGTGCAAAGAGTAATACACAGTATCCTGCTACATAATTTCTCTCAGACTGGCGCGTTTCGGCTGACGCCTTCTACTGGGTCTCACCAGGTTGCGTGGTGTGAATAGCTTTATTCTGTGTCCTTTCTCCATTCCATTGACTCTTAAACCACTAGTACAACACTTTCCATGAACAATGAAGGAGTTGTCCCTCAACCATCTTGCTATTCCCCAATTCCTATGTTCATAATACATTACCATGTTTTTTAACACCGTGACAAACATCTAAAAGTTCAGATTACATTTGATTTGTATCTTTTCTTTTCGTGATCTTCCAAGGCACCTAATAAACATCCAAGGTTACTCCTCCAAAAATCAAATGAGGTACATGCTTATTATCTTTTTGTTATTATATTATCCCTAAGACCTTACTTACTGCCAAGTTTTCAAATTATTCAAATATTGTTTCCACATTTTTTCAAATTTCTGATCAAGTGGGGTACAGTATAATTTGTAAAGTGCAAGGTACAGTATAAATAATACAACCTCCACTGTCTCGTTTAACAGATTCATCTTTCTTCAATTCGTAGCATAATACTTACTTATTTTTATAAAGTGCTTGTTCATACGTTTAGTAGGAGACAGTATCTGTTCACTATGTTAAAGTGCATCATACTTTGCAGATTTTGTATAAAGTGCAAAGTGCAACATAAACAATACAGCTCCACTGTCTCACTGATCAGATTCTTTTTTCTTCAATTCATAGCATAATACTAACTCATTTACATAAAGTACTTAGTCATACTTTTTATAAAAGACAATATCTGCTCACTAAATTTAAAGTGCATGATGCTTTATGATTCCCTCTCACTGGAGTATTTCCTTTTTGCATTCAATACTTTCTGTTCAAATAAAGTGCATTCTATTCTACATAAGGTGCAAGGTGCAGTGCAATCTCCATTAAATCTTTTAAGATCCAACCCGCTCTTGAAGTGTCACCTGTGTTAAATACCATGCCCTGCAACTAATTAAAATGTCCTTTGGACCTGTTTCTCCCAAAAATATAACTTAAGTGAGAACACATCAACAGTCATTCTGACACCATAGAAGTTAGTTTGTTAAACCCAAAGGAGAAAGTAATAAGAAAGAAACTCTGTCCTCACAGTTGTTAAAAATTGTAAGAGTTCTGAAAACAGTCCATATTGGTTCCTTCTAAGTACAACTGCCATAATTCCACCATCATAAGTGAACAAATATTTCTGCATCCATATTATGGCCCCAGGGTATCTCTGTCCCAATGGAGAGTATCAGACTTGATTCTTGCCTCCTCAGTTCTTTTTCTTGATCACCTCCTCTTGGGTGAGCCCTCACATGCCTAATACCCCAATAACTGAATGTCGATGGGGACCGGTTATGAACTTGATCAAAATGACAGGCCATTGGGTAATTCTTGTCACCATTTTTTATTGCTCTCATGTGTTGCAGGATTCTTAGTTTCAGTTTTTTTTTCGTACTGCCGACATATAACTTTTCACAACCCCATTTTAGAACATGGATGACATATTCTGTATTACACGTAATCCTTTCTTTGATTAGTACCTCATGGCCTTCAAATGTACGATAACTCTTACAATTTAATCTGTGTTGTTTGCAAGCTTTGCAGGAATTGCATTTTGTGAAGCCCTCCATATTTCTAATTAGCCAGTTCCCTTGTCCTTGTTGTTCTTGCTTATGTACATAGTGACTTGAAGTTTGAATGTCTCCCAGGGATCTGACTTTCTTAGATGTTACTTGTGGTCCTTTCTCAAAAACCTCTCTGAGATGTTCATCGTTTTTTAAAACATGTCTATTTTTCATGAGAATTTTCTTGATACTGGACTGGGCCATATTATATTCTAAGAATAGTCAATTGTTCTCTCGTCTTTTCCTTGGCTCTTTTCCTGGCATTTTCAAGTACCCTGATTGGGTATCCCCGTTCTCTAAAGTTTCTGACCCTCCTGCACACCTCCTGATCATACAACTCTTCTGTAGAGCAAATCCTCCTAGTTCTCAACATCTGGCTGTAGGGGATGCTCCATTTGAGAGCATCTGGGTGGCCACTGTTCGTCTGTAGAATAGAGTTGGTTGCTGTTGGCTTTCTATGGATCCTTGTTGTTAGTGTGCTGTCCAAAACTTCCAATTCTACATCCAGGAAGTTACCAGGCCTGGGCGTAGTTCGCAGATTTTGCTACGCGGAACTCCGCAAAGTTACCAAAAAACTCTCCGCAAGTGGCAGAATGCAGTTCGAACTGCCGTTCGCTCTGGTCTTCCTGCCGCTCGGGTAGAAATTCTACCCAAGCGCAGCTTGCGCTCGCGAACTTACCATTCGCGATCGCGAGCAGAGAAAAAACTCTGCTGCACTACGCAAACCGTAATTTTCTGCACTCTGTGAGCCCCACGGAGCGCGGAGTGTAGAAAACTCCGCAAACTCCACAAACGGAGCTGAGTTCACCACCCCGGCCTAGAAGTTACATGATTGACGACTCTCTGTGTGTGTGTGTGTGAATCGTAAGTTGTAATCATTATGATTTAAATTATCCAGAAAGATTTTAATTCATTTTCACTACCTTTCCAAAGGATGAATAAGTCATCGATGAATCAGGTCCATAGTGCAACCTTCTCAGTGTATCGGTTGTTTTCATTAGCCCAGGCCACCTCCTTCTCCCATCACCCCATGAACAAGTTCGTGTAAGTGGGGGCAAAGGAGGTGCCCATGGCTGTCCCTTGCTCTTGCTGGTAGAATTTGCCATCAAACGTGAAGGCATCATGTGTGAGTAAGTAATTTAGCATTTCCAGCAACATCCATGTATGATCCAGTCACTCCACTGGTTGATCCCTTAAGAAGCGCTCACAGGCATGTATTCCTTTCTCATGCTCAATGGAGGTGTATAACGACACCACATCCGTGGTTACCATTATATATTCTTCTTTCCATGGTATGTTATCCAATTTCTTCAAACATTCAGTGCTGTCCTTTAAGTGTGTATATATATATATATGCGTGGCAAAAATTTGGCGTTCATGCAAGCAACATCGGATCCAGCTGCCATACGGATTTCATCTGGTGTATGCTGGGAGCTGTAGTTGTTCATCAGACTGCAGCTATCCCAGGCAGCAGGGTCAGCTGATCTCCCACCAATGGGAGTGCCCCTGTATCTACAAAGGAGGGAGGAGGTGACACCCGTGATCAAATCAGCATCTGAGGAAGGCGAGATAGCCGAAATGCATTATGCTGTTTGTATCTGTGAATAAAGGCTCCCATCGAGTACCCCGCTGTGTCCTTGGATTACTGGTGAGAAGGTGATCGTGTGGCATATAATTTGCGCCTGCCAGGAGCGCGATACAAGGACCCGTTCAAGCAAGCGTCCAGGGACTTTTCTGGCAACTTTTCGTTTTCTAATCAAGGTATTGATTGCTCCCAGGACCGCCTCAGGAACGGGCCAGGCAAGTGGCCGCTATCATTGGCAGCCTGTGACTTCACAGGGAGGTGGATTGATTCCCTCCCGCTTCACGGCTCGGTCTGCTCTCCAATCTTGGGGCTTTGGACGTTGGGGACTCGAGGGAGGCTTTCAACACTGCATTTACGGGGCCATCAGCCGCTACACGGGCCCCCCTTTGCGTGGCAAAAATTTGGCGCTCATGCGAGCAACATCGGATCCAGCTGCCATACAGATTTCATCTGGTGTATGCTGGGAGCTGTAGTTATTCATCAGACTGCAGCTATCCCAGGCAGCAGGGTCAGCTGATCTCCCACCAATGGGAGTGCCCATGTATCTACAAAGGAGGGAGGAGGTGACACCCGTGATCAAATCAGCATCTGAGGAAGGCGAGATAGCCGAAATGCATTATTCTGTTTGTATCTGTGAATAAAGGCTCCCATCGAGTACCCCGCTGTGTCCTTGGATTGCTGGTGAGAAAGTGATCATGTGGCATATAATTCGCGCCTGCCAGGAGCGCGATACAAGGACCCATCGAAGCAAGCGTCCAGGGACTTTTCTGGCAACTTTTCGTGTTCTAATCAAGGTATTGATTGCTCCCAGGACCGCCTCAGGAATGGGCCAGGCAAGTGGCCGCTGTCATTGGCAGCCTGTGACTTCACAGGGAGGCGGGTTGATTCCCTCCCGCTTCACGGCTCGGTCTGCTCTCCAATCTTGGGGCTTTGGATGTTGGGGACTCGAGGGAGGCTTTCAACACTGCATTTACGGGGCCATCAGCCGCTACACGGCCCCCATGCGAGCAACATCGGATCCAGCTGCCATACGGATTTCATCTGGTGTATGCTGGGAGCTGTAGTTGTTCATCAGACTGCAGCTATCTCAGGCAGCAGGGTCAGCTGATCTCCCACCAATGGGAGTGCCCATGTATCTACAAAGGAGGGAGGAGGTGACACCCGTGATCAAATCAGCATCTGAGGAAGGCGAGATAGCTGAAATGCATTATGCTGTTTGTATCTGTGAATAAAGGCTCCCATCGAGTACCCCGCTGTGTCCTTGGATTACTGGTGAGAAGGTGATCGAGTGGCATATAATTTACGCCTGCCAGGAGCGCGATACAAGGACCCATCGAAGCAAGCGTCCAGGGACTTTTCTGGCAACTTTTCGTGTTCTAATCAAGGTATTGATTGCTCCCAGGACCGCCTCAGGAACGGGCCAGGCAAGTGGCCGCTGTCATTGGCAGCCTGTGACTTCACAGGGAGGCGGGTTGATTCCCTCCCGCTTCACGGCTCGGTCTGCTCTCCAATCTTGGGGCTTTGGATGTTGGGGACTAGAGGGAGGCTTTCAACACTGCATTTACGGGGCCATCAGCCACTACACGGCCCCCCCTTTGCGTGGCAACAATTCGGCGCTCATGCGAGCAACATTGGATCCAGCTGCCACACGGATTTCATCTGGTGTATGCTGGGAGCTGTAGTTGTTCATCAGACTGCAGCTATCCCAGGCAGCAGGGTCAGCTGATCTCCCACCAATGGGAGTGCCCATGTATCTACAAAGGAGGGAGGAGGTGACACCCGTGATCAAATCAGCATCTGAGGAAGGCGAGATAGCTGAAATGCATTATGCTGTTTGTATCTGTGAATAAAGGCTCCCATCGAGTACCCCGCTGTGTCCTTGGATTACTGGTGCGAAGGTGATCGTGTGGCATATAATACGCGCCTGCCAGGAGCGCGATACAAGGACCCATCGAAGCAAGCGTCCAGGGACTTTTCTGGCAACTTTTCGTGTTCTAATCAAGGTATTGATTGCTCCCAGGACCGCCTCAGGAACGGGCCAGGCAAGTGGCCGCTGTCATTGGCAGCCTGTGACTTCACAGGGAGGTGGGTTGATTCCCTCCCGCTTCACGGCTTGGTCTGCTCTCCAATTTTGGGGCTTTGGATGTTGGGGACTCGAGGGAGGCTTTCAACACTGCATTTACGGGGCCATCAGCCGCTACACGGCCCCCATGCGAGCAACATCGGATCCAGCTGCCATATGGATTTCATCTGGTGTATGCTGGGAGCTGTAGTTGTTCATCAGACTGCAGCTATCCCAGGCAGCAGGGTCAGCTGATCTCCCACCAATGGGAGTGCCCATGTATCTACAAAGGAGGGAGGAGGTGACACCTGTGATCAAATCAGCATCTGAGGAAGGCGAGATAGCCGAAATGCATTATGCTGTTTGTATCTGTGAATAAAGGCTCCCATCGAGTACCCCGCTGTGTCCTTGGATTACTGGTGAGAAGGGGATCGTGTGACATATAATTCGCGCCTGCCAGGAGCGCGATACAAGGACCCGTCCAAGCAAGCGTCCAGGGACTTTTCTGGCAACTTTTCGTGTTCTAATCAAGGTATTGATTGCTCCCAGGACCGCCTCAGGAACGGGCCAGGCAAGTGGCCGCTGTCATTGGCAGCCTGTGACTTCACAGGGAGGCGGGTTGATTCCCTCCCACTTCACGGCTCGGTCTGCTCTCCAATCTTGGGGCTTTGGATGTTGGGGACTAGAGGGAGGCTTTCAACACTGCATTTACGGGGCCATCAGCCACTACACGGCCCCCCCTTTGCGTGGCAGCAATTCGGCGCTCATGCGAGCAACATTGGATCCAGCTGCCATATGGATTTCATCTGGTGTATGCTGGGAGCTGTAGTTGTTGATCAGACTGCAGCTAACCCAGGCAGCAGGGTCAGCTGATCTCCCACCAATGGGAGTGCCCATGTATCTACAAAGGAGGGAGGAGGTGACACCCGTGATCAAATCAGCATCTGAGGAAGGCGAGATAACTGAAATGCATTATGCTGTTTGTATCTGTGAATAAAGGCTCACATCGAGTACCCCGCTGTGTCCTTGGATTACTGGTGCGAAGGTGATCGTGTGGCATATAATACGCGCCTGCCAGGAGCGCGATACAAGGACCCGTCCAAGCAAGCGTCCAGGGACTTTTCTGGCAACTTTTCGTGTTCTAATCAAGGTATTGATTGCTCCCAGGACCGCCTCAGGAACGGGCCAGGCAAGTGGCCGCTGTCATTGGCAGCCTGTGACTTCACAGGGAGGCGGGTTGATTCCCTCCCGCTTCACGGCTTGGTCTGCTCTCCAATCTTGGGGCTTTGGACGTTGGGGACTCGAGGGAGGCTTTCAACACTGCATTTACGGGGCCATCAGCCGCTACACGGCCCCCATGCGAGCAACATCGGATCCAGCTGCCATATGGATTTCATCTGGTGTATGCTGGGAGCTGTAGTTGTTCATCAGACTGCAGCTATCCCAGGCAGCAGGGTCAGCTGATCTCCCACCAATGGGAGTGCCCATGTATCTACAAAGGAGGGAGGAGGTGACACCCGTGATCAAATCAGCATCTGAGGAAGGCGAGATAGCCGAAATGCATTATGCTGTTTGTATCTGTGAATAAAGGCTCCCATCGAGTACCCCGCTGTGTCCTTGGATTTGAATTACTGGTGAGAAGGTGATCGTGTGGTATATATATATATATATTATCTACTGGCGGTCGCCAGTAGATAGTTATAGTTACAACCTATTATCCATAGGAAATCCGCGACATTCTATTTGAAATAACTCTCTTGCCGGTTGACGTATCTTCGCAAAATTTTCAAACTTTGTGGCCCGCTCCGGTCCGCTCCTACCCTGAAAGTCTCGGGGGGATTCGTCAAGCGGGGGCCGAGAAAAAAGGGGGGTCCCAAAACGCGTTTTCCCCATGCAATTTTCCATAGGAAACTTTAGACACGGCTACAGCCCGAACTGCTGAACGGAATTACACCAAATTTGGCAAAGAGGTAGTTCTTGGTTCAGAAAGAACCCTTTTTGTTAAATGGTGTAAATCCGTTCAGTAGTTGCTGAGAAAATCAAAAGTAAAAAGATAGTGATAACTATGGCCGAGTAGGGTCCGCGTACCCTCCCGATCACGAGCTGCATGTTAAATTGGCTGTCAGCTGGCTGTCAACATTCCGATTCAGGAAATGTTGGCAGCCATTTTGTCCCTCGGTAGAACCGAGGGACAGAAACAAGTGCGCAAAGCGCACAAAGGGGGCAGGGTAGAAACACCCTGACCTCCTAGGTTTGCTCAGGGGGTCCCACAAGGACCCCCTGGGCAAAAAAAAAATAATAATAATAATTTTTAAATCGGCAGGATGCGCTCAGGGTGCGCGAATCCTGCCCCAAAAAAAAAATCAAAGCGCGGTCTCCCGCGCTTCGATGTTAATTGGCCCCCGGGTGGGCCAAGTCCCGGGGGCATGCTGGGGGGGGTTAATTTTATATGTGGGGGCCTCTAAGGGCCCCCAAGCCCCGGGGACCACCACCCCCGGGGCTTTATGTATAATGGTGCGGGAGGGCTCTGAGCCCTCCCGCAGCCCCGGGGACCACCACCTCCCCGGGGCTTCTTTTTTAAATTAAAAACCTGTGTGGGGGCTCCAGCCCCCACATGCCCGAGGACCACCACCTCCCGGGGCACTAAGAAAAATTAAAATGGGGGTCCGTTTTGGACCTCCAAGCCCCGGGGACCACCACCTCCCGGGGCTTTCAAAATGTAGGGAGGGGGCCGCGCGGCCCCCTCCTGGAGCCTGTGGTGGCCCTGGGGACCGTCACGCCCCAGGGCCGGCTCCTGCAGTGTCCCGGGGTGCCTACCCCGGGACACTGCTGTTTGTAATGACAGGACAGGAGCCTCGTGGCTCCCGTCCTGTCATTGCAAACTTGCTTTGGATATTGGAAGAGAGAGCAGGGAAACCTGCTCTCTCTTCCAATATCCAAAGCCGATTGCTTTCCACATGGGGAGCAGCATGTTAGCTGCTCCCCATGTGTAAAGCAATGCCGGCTCCCGTAGGACACGGGGAGCCGGCGGGACTGTGGGGGGCTTGGGGACCCCCCCACAGTCCCCAACGAGAGGCCAGGCCCCGGGGGATGGGGTCCCCGGGGCCATAAGTGGCCACAGAGGGGGGCCACACAGCCCCCCTCCCCAAAGTAAAAAAAGGAAAAAGAATTAAAAAAAAGTGCAAGGCCGGCCCGGGGGATGGGGTCCCCGGGGCCTTAAATGGCCTGAGGAGGGGGGCCACGCAGCCCCCCTCCAAATAAAAAAAAAGAGGCCATGCCCCGGGGATGGGGTCCCCGGGGCCAATACAGGCCCAGGGAAGGGGGCCACGCGGCCCCCTTCCCGTTTTTTTATTTATTTTAATTTAAAAAAAAGGGGTAAGGCCCTGGGGGATGGGGTCCCCAGGGCCCCAAAAAATAGTAAGAGAAGGGGGCCACACAGCCCCCCTTTTAACAAAACCAAAAAAAAGAAAAGCCAGCATTTCGCCGGAGGCCCAGCCCCCTCTGTGCACCAATCTGTAAACGCGCCTCCTGGTGCGTTCTAAGTTGGGGGATTAAGTTCCCTTCATTCCTGAGGGTCCCTGGAGGCCAACTAGCCTAATAGGTACCTCCAGTAAGCCCCACACAGTGGGATTGCTGAGAGGTGGTCCGAGGCCACACCCCTTTTTACACCACTCTGCAAATGCGCCTCTTGGTGCACTGCTGGTGGGGCAATGAGGTCCTCTTGTATCCTGAGGAACTCAGTACACAAGTGGACTTCATCCCCCAAGCAGCAGTTCACCAGGAGCCGCGTTTGCAGAGTGGTGTAAAAAGGGGGTGTGGCCTTTGAGCACTCTCAGCAAACCAGCTGTATATGGCTTACTGGAGGTAACAGGAGGGCTAATTGGCCCCCAGGGACCCTCAGGAGGAAAGGGGACTTCATCACCCAACCAAGAGCGCACCAGGAGGCATGTTTGCAGAGTGGTGGAGAAAGGGGGCATGGCCTGTGTCCACCTCTCAGTAATCCCACTGTGTGGGGTTTACTGGAGGTAAGAGATAGGCTAGTTGGCCCCTAAGGACCTCCAGCAGTGAAGGGGACTTCAATCCCCATCCAAGTGTGTGCCAGGGAGTGCATTTGCAGAGTGGTAGGCAAAGGGGGCGTGGCCTGTTATGAGAACTTAGCAATCCTGCTGAGTGGGACTTACTGGAGGTAATATGAGGGGTAGTTGGCCCCCAAGGATGTCCTTGGGGCCAACTACCCCTCTTGTTACCTCCAGTAAGTCCCACACAATGGGATTGCTAAGACATCTTCAGAGGCCACACCCCCTTTCTCCACCACTCTGCAAACGCGCCTCCTGGCAGACTACGGGATGAGGGATGAAGTCCACTTTACTCCTGAGGGACTTTGGGAGCCAAGAAGCCCTCCTGGTACCTCCTGTAAGTCCTACGCAGCGGAATTCCTGGGCTCTGGTCTGAGGCCCAGCACCCTTTCTCCACCACTCTGCAAACGCGACTACTAGTTAAAGAAGCATTTGCAATGTAATAGGTTTTGAATTTGTGAGAGTTAGAGCTATTGGCATTGTAAATGTAAACGTTTTTTACTAATTTTTTTTGGAGTGGAGTGGATGTACGTTGTGTGTAGTGGAATTATGTGGTATGTTGTGCAGTGAAATTATGTGAATAGAAAGTATGTGGTATTTAGTGTATAGGAATTATGTGGAGTGGGATTATGTGTTTTGGAGAGTAATTATGTGGTATTGTAGTCTGTGTTGTGCAGTGGTAACCTCAGGTTTAGTCTTCCTCGTTTCCATAGAAGCTAAACTATAAACTCAATGAGACACAAAAACAGAAGGAACCACTGAGGAGCACTTCTGGACCTAGTCAGAGGTATGAGCAGGGCCACTGGAATTATGTGACTGTTCAGCTGCACCAATTTTCACATAATTAAACATTTTCCGCATTTGCCAAATATTCCATCATTTGCTGCCTAATCTGCAGATTTGAACAAAAAAAGCCTTGTTTCTAGCTCAAACGGCTCAAATGTTCCCAAAAATGCAGCTTCACGTGTTACAGCGCGGTGGAAGGCCCTTTGCAAAGCAGGAATGGTCACGTGGTACTTATTGCTAAAAGTGGGTGTTAAATTGGTACTAATGGTGCGCAAACCTCTCTTCTATCTGTGCCTCTCTTGCCTCTTTCTGCATTTCTCTTGCATCTTTCTGCACCTTTCTTCCTCTTTCTGCACCTCACTGTCTTCTTTCTGCACTTCACTTGCCTCTTTCAGCAATTCTCTTGCCCCTTTCTGCACCTCACTTGCCTCTTTCAGCACCTCTGTTGCCTTTTTCTGCAGATCTCTTGCCTCTTTCTGCACCTGTCTTGCCTCTTTCTGCACCACTCTTGCCTCTTTCTGTACCTCACTTACCTGTTTCTGCACTTCTCCTGCTTCTTTCAACACCTCTCTTGCCTCTTTCTGCTCTTCTCTTGCCTCTTTCTGCACTTCCCTTGCCTCTTTCTGTACCTCTCTTGCCTCTTTCTGCTTCTCACTTGCCTCTTTCTGTACCTCACTCTCTTCCTTCTGCCCATCTCTTGCCTCTTTCTGCACTTCTCCTGTCTCTTTCTGCACTTCTCTTGCCTCTTTCTGCACATCAAGTGCCTCTTTCTGCACTTCTCTTGCGTCTTTCTACACTTATCTAGCCTCTTTCTATACCTCTCTTGCCTGTTTCTGCACCTCACTTGCCACTTTCTGCTCTTCTTTTACCTCTTTCTGAACCTCACTCTCTTCTTTCTGCACCTCTCTTGCCTGTTTCTGCACATCACTTGCCACTTTCTGCTCTTCTTTTACCTCTTTCTGAACCTCACTCTCTTCTTTCTGCACCTCTCTTGCCTCTTTCTGCACCTCACTTGTTCTTTCTGCACTTCTCTTGCCTCTTTCTGCACCCTTCTTGTCTCTTTCAGCACCTCTGTTGCTTCTTTCTGCACTTCTCTTCCTTCTTTCTGCACCCTTCTTGCCTCTTTCTGTACCCCTCTTGCCTCCTTGTGCACCTCTCCTACCTCTTTCTGCACCCCTCTTGCCTCTTTCTGCACCTCTGTTGGTTCTTTCTGCACTGCTCCTGCTTCTTTCTGCACCTCTTTTGCAAATTTCTGCATCCCTCTTGCCTCTTTCTGTACCCCTCTTCCCTCTTTCTGCACCTCTCTTGCCTCTGTCTGCACACATGTTCCCTCTTTCTGCACCCCTTTTGCCTGTTTCTGCAACTCTATTGCCTCTTTCTGCAGTTTGCTTACCTTCTTCTGCACCTCACTTGCCTCTTCCTGCACTTCTATTGCCTCTTTCTGCACCTCTCTTGCTTCTTTCTGCACCCCTGTTGTCCTTTTCTGCACTCGTCTTCCCTCTTTCTGCACCTCTCTTGCTTCTTGCTGCACTTCTCTTGCTTCTTTCTGCACCTCTCTTGCTTCTTTCTGCACCCTTCTTCCCTATTTTGCATCCCTCTTGCCTCTTTCTACTGTTCTCTTGCCATTTTCTGTACCTCTCTTGCCTCTTTCTGCGCCTCACTTGCCTCTTTCTGCACTTCTCTTGCTTCTTTCCACACCTCTGTTGCTTCTTTCAGCAATTCTCTTGCTTCTTTCTGCACTTCTCTTACTTGTTTCTGCACCTCTCTTGCGTCTTTCTGCACCTCTGTTGCCTCTTTCTGCACCTCACATGCTTCTTTCTGCACCCCTCTTGCCTCTTTTTGCACCCCTCTTTTCTCTTTCTGTACCTCTCTTGCGTCTTTCTGCACCTTTCCTGCCTCTTTCTGTAACTCTGTTGCTTCTTTCTGCACTTCTCTTGCTCTTTCTGCACCCTTCGTGCCTCTTTCAGCACCTCTGTTGCTTCTTTCTGCACTTCTCTTCCTTCTTTCCGCACCCCTCCTGCCTCTTTCTGTACTTGTCTTGCCTCTTTGTGCACCTCTCCTACCTTTTTCTGCACCCCTATTGCCTCTTTTTTTACCTCTGTTGGTTCTTTCTGAACTGTTCTTGCTTCTTTATGCAACATACTTGCCTCTTTCTGCACTTCTCTTGCTTCTTTCTATACCTCTGTTGCTTCTTTCAGCAATGCTCTTGCCTCTTTTTGCACCTCTGTTGGTTCTTTCTGCACTGCTCTTGCTTCTTTCTGCACCTCACTTGCCTCCTTCTGCACTTCTCTTGCTTCTTTCTACACATCTGTTGCTTCTTTCAGCAATTCTCTTGCCTCTTTCTGCACTTCTCTTGCTTGTTTCTGCAATTCTCTTTCCTCTTTCTGCACTTCTTTTGCTTGTTTCTGCAATTCTCTTGAGTCTTTCTGTACCTCAGTTGCATCTTTCTGCACCTCACTTGCTTCTTTCTGCACCCCTCTTGCCTCTTTCTACACCCCTCTTCCCTCTTTCTGCACCTCTCTTGCCTCTTTTTGCAACCCTGTTCCCTCTTTCTGCACCTTTCCTGCACCTTTCCTGCCTGTTTCTGCACCTCTCTTGCTTCTTTCTGCACCTCTTTTGCAAATTTCTGCATCCCTCATGCCTCTTTCTGCACCCCTCTTTCTTATTTCTCCACCTCTCTTGCTTCTTTCTGCACCTCTCTTGCCTCTTTCGGCACCTCTTTTGCTTCTTTCTGCACTTCTCTTGCCTCTTTCTGCACCCCTCTTGCCTCTTTAAGCACCTCTGTTGCTTCTTTCTATACTTCTCTTGCTTCTTTCTGCACCCCTCTTGCCTCTTTCTGTACCCCTTTTGCCTCTTTGTGCACCTCAAGTGGCCCGAGGCCACACCCTTTTTACACCACTCTACAAACCGCCTCTTGGTGCACTGCTGGTGGGGCGATAAGGTCCTCATGTGTCCTGAGGACCTCAGGACACAAGTGGACTTCATCCCCCGAGCATCAGTGTGCCAGGAGCCGCGTTTGCAGAGTGGTGTAAAAAGGGGGTGTGGCCTTTGAGCACTCTCAGCAAACCAGCTGTATAGGGCTTATTGGAGGTAACAGAAGGGCTAGTTGGCCCCCAGGGAACCTCAGGAGGAAAGGGGACTTCATCACCCAACCAAGAGCACGCCAGGAGGCCAGTTTGCAGAGAGGTGGAGAAAGGGGGTGTGGCCTGTGTCCACCTCTCAGCAATCCCACTGTGTGGGGCTTACTGGAGGTAAGAGGTAGGCTAGTTGGCCCCTAAGGACCCCCAGCAGCGAAGGGGACTTCAATTCCCATCAAAGAGCGCGCCAGGGAGCGCGTCAGAGTGGTGGGCAAAGGGGACGTGGCCTGCGATGAGAACTTAGCTATGAGACATTCACACAGTTTAGTTCAGTAAGACCCGTTTAATCACTCACTTATACAGTCAGTCACGCACCTACTAAATCATCCATTCAGACAGTCATACACCCACTCATTCTTCAATACACCTTGGCTTATATATATATATATATAAAACATATCTAAACTTTATAGAAACACTTTTCTTGCCTCTTTCTGTACCCCTCTTGCCTCTTTCTACACCTCTGTTGGTTCTTTCTGCACTGCTCTTGCTTCTTTCTGCACTTCTGACTTAAATCCCCCTGCCCTATTATGTACTAGGGGCTTACAGGGGAGGTCATGCCAATCACAGGTGTACCCCAACCCATAGTGTACCCTAGCGTATGTAGGTGTTTTCACTGTATTCTAAGTGTCTTTCAGCATAGCACTGGCTCCTGGCCTGGTTAGTCAGAGTCAGTTACCACCAGTACCAGTCAGCAAAACGTTGGGGGCACAGGATGAATTTACAACAAGGCCTCTTTCTGCACCTCAGTTGGTTATTTCTGCATATCTATTGCTTCTTTCTGCACCTTTCTTCGTCTTTCTGAACTTCTGTTGCCTCTTTCTGTATTTCTCTTGCTTCTTTCTGTGCCTTTCTTCCTCTTTCTGCACATGTCCTACCTCTGTAGGCATACTTAGAAATTAGCATTTAAATAACCTTTGAAATTCACTGACAAAACCATAGGTTTCAGGGACGTTATAGTTATAAATTAGCAT
This sequence comes from Calotriton arnoldi, assembly GCA_963921515.1. NCBI lineage: Eukaryota > Metazoa > Chordata > Amphibia > Caudata > Salamandridae > Calotriton > Calotriton arnoldi. The sequence continues at coordinate 524,597 of CAWUFW010007888.1, forward strand.
TTAAAAAACCTTTGAATTTCACTGAAAAAAACGTAGGTTTCAGGGACGTTATAGTTAGAAATTAGTATTTAAAAACCTTAGAAATTCACTGAAAAAAACACAGGTTTCAGGGATGTTATAGTTAGTTGGACATTTCACTCGTACAAAACCAGAGAAATTCGTCCGCTATAGTTAATTGTGGTAACTATAACTCGTGCCCCCGCAATGCACTGCTGATGACGTCACATATTATATCACTCATGACATGGTCAGTGACATCACTGATGACATCACTGATGACATCTCAAATGACACCACTGATGACATCATCCACGTGATAATCTGATGCACCTCCTCACACCATAGTATAACCTTTGATACACCCACTCTAAAATACAGACTGTCATTTTCGAAACCAGAGACACACCAATACCAGTTACTACATACCCACTCACTGATTCCTAGGTCTACACACACATCTACTCATTCACCCATACAGTCACTCATACATGCAGTCACTCATCAATACAGCGCTATCATATACACTCATACACCTATACAGACACTCACACGCCGCCACTCACCCATAGTGTTACTCACACATAGTCAGTCATGCAAAGAATCAATCAAGCTCCCATTTACTCACCTACACAATTATACACACAACACCTCACTTATTCATACAGATACTAACACATACTTACTCTCTTATACAATCACTGACACAAGCACACACTCATCCATACAGGCACTCTCACAATCACTCACTCTCACATATAGTCATTTATATACCCCAACACTCACATATACGGCCTTTCACATATGTAGTTACTCACACATGTACCACTGAGACAGCTAAACACTCACCAACACACCCATGCACACACTCACCCACCAATACAGCCCTTCACAGATGCACTCTTGAACCCATACACCCAGTGAATCACTCACTCACACATCTATGCACGAAGTCACACCCCACACAGACACTCAGGCACCCACACAGATAATCAGACAACCAATTAATAACCCATATAGACACTCATGTAGCTACTCACCAACCCATCAGACACTTGCACACCAACAGACAGACCGATACAGACATTCACACAGTTTAGTCACTAACCCATGCATTCAGTAAGACACGTTTAATCACTCACTTATACAGTCAGTCATGCACCTAATAAATCATCCATTCAGACAGTCATACACCCACTCATTCTTCAACACACCTTGGCCTATATACAGTAGCGGCTCGTGGAGGCAGTGCCGCGGGGCAGTGGGGCGGGGCGGGGGAGGAGCAGGGTGGGGGGTAGTAAACTACGGCATACGGCCGATCAGAGGTAAGTAAACAAAAAAATAAATACTTAGGATAGTACCTTGGAACAGGAAGCAAAATCAAACAGCGCAGTGGAAGGATGTCACAATGCCTTCCAATTCACATTAGTCAGAACACAACTTATACTTTACAAATTGTTAGAAGCATTACAAAAAGAGCAAAGCTACCAACAACTAATAATGGAACAAACTGTTACACAAATTACCCCTAAACTTAGAAAACAAATCAAAAGAATGTTTGATGTGCTACAACTTAAAGTCAAACTCTTCATAAACAACAAAGGAGTATATTACATAGGGCCTTATTATGACTACGGCGGTCGTTCAGACCGCCCTAGACACAATGGTAGTGCAGGCACTGCTGCACCGCCGGTCCAACTGCCCCATTACAACCTGGGCAGTTGGACCGCATTGGCAACACCACAACCACCAGGGATCAGAGATCCCTATCGGTGTTGCCGCAGTCTTGAGGCCGCAGTATTACGAGTTTCCTCACAGCCACACTTTTCATGGCGGTGCGACTGCCATGAAAAGTGTGGCGTGAGGAAACAAAGGGGGCCCTACATGGCACCCTTTTGCCTCTGCGGCATGGGGTGCATGCGCCCCCAGTTCCTGCAGGGCATGGATTTGGCAGTTCCTGCCCTGAAGGGACTGTCTTTGATGCTCCTATTGTGGTGCCTTTTTTAAAGACACAATCGTGAGACTGCCAAAGAACTGTCTACCAGAGACTTTAAACACCAGCGTTTTTTAATGACTGTGGCGGTCTCGGGGCTGGGTGGTGGCATGATGGCCAGCACCGAGACCACCAAAGTCATAATAAGGCCCTTAGAAATGATTACAAAAAGTGTATTATAAAATGAATACTAACCTACCAAAACCCTAAAAAACTATGACAATTTCTAAACCAGCAAACCAAACATTTTATATTTTAAATAATAAGTATAATATTTTATTACTTCAGTTAGAAAAATAATTAAAATACCAGTATTATTAAAAATTGATGCAATAAAACTATATATAAATTATTTCAAATACAATCTAATAATCAACAACTAAAAATATATAAATTAATTTAATTCATCACATAAAATATTGCAGAACATAAACCAAACAATTCCACAAAACAAACACATAATATTTGCAGAAACATTTTAAAATTACATTTCTCAAACAAAAGGAAATAAAATAAATAATGCTTACTGTTCTGTAGCTGCAGATCTTTCCATATCCAAGTACCACCAAAAAGAGGAAAATATTGTCCAACCCCCCCAAAAAATGCAAAAAAGAAATTAATTAAATTAAATTCCGTCAAAGCAATCCAATTATGTAATAACCATAAAAAAAATGAAAAATTGTATAAAAAAATAAACGCTCCAGGAAAACTGAAAAAAGGAAATCAAATATAAAAGCATCGTTTTTTTTATAAACCAAAAATGATTTCCTTTTAAAAAATAAAAAGGCAAACTACAATGGCTACAGCACACAATCATAGACAAAGACCTGAAAGTAAAATTAAAAACCCACCCGCAAAAGCACATTACGCTCCTAAAAATACATATATACATAACAGTTAATCATCAAAGTATAACTAACATAACTTAATTTAACATAACATAGCAAAACATTACCAAAATAGTGTACAAAAGCGCAACCCTACAAACTACTAAAAAACAATAACATTAATACATCTAAGGGCCCGATTTTAATGTCGGACGGACCTGAGTCCGTCCGACAACGATTCAGTACTGGGACTGACCGACCTCCTGTCGGCGGTCCCAACCCAGCAATTAGGATGTGACCGAACACTGTTCGCCTGCACTCCTATCCTTTACAATGGGAGCATGCATTCCGACTGGAATGCATGCTGTCATTGCAAAGAGAAGAGGTGCAGTTCATCCCTGCACCCCGTGGCAGGCACCTTGAGGTGCCTGCCACGGAGTGCAGGGATCAACAGGGGGGCACCATAGGAGCCCCCTCGGCATTCAATTGGAGGCCGTGCACCCATGGAGGCCCTGCTGGGGGCCCCCGAAGTTGACTTCCGACAGCCTTTCTGCGTTGGAAAGGCTGGCACAGAAAGGCTGTTGGAATCTGACATTGCAATCCCTTGGGATTACTGGAGGCTTTCCGAATGGCAGACGTGCTCTCCGAGCCCTTCAGAAGCCATTCGGAAATCCAGTTTGGATTCCTTTCCGACCGGCTCCATCCAAATGGGTCGGTTGGAAATGAATCGAGCAGATGATTACGATGCTGTAGGAACCGCTCCGACCTAGGGTTGGAGCTGTTTCCTACAGCATTGTAATCGGCCCCTAAATAAACAAAAAACTCACAAACACCACTATAACAACCTTCTAGACCTCCCTCAAACCCTCCAACCTTCAAAACCCTTAAAAAAGGACTTATCTGTTCTGACAAACAGCAGCACCATACCGCTACCTGGTTCTAGGAAAATAGACTAACAATTACACAAATAGATTGCAAAATAGACGGTAGCGGTAAAAACCAATGGCCGCAAAATGAAACTAAAAAAAAGACTATCTCCCCATAGACATGAATGGGAAAAATTTGTAAAAATGTTGATTAAATGTGTAAAAAATATTTTAAAATATCAAACATGTTAAACAATTCAAACTTTGTTATTATAGAATGCTTAAAATGTATAAAGTATAAATTAAATATTAGTATACAACATATACAACATAGGACAAAATAATATTGAAAATATGTATAGTTAAAAAAGTTAAGAGATGTTAATAAACTATTAACCAATGTAAAATACATGTTGAAAATGTGCAACATAGAATACTATGCATATATAATTTACATGTTTTTTATTAATAAAAAATAAAAATTCTATATTTTATTTACTTAAGTTTATAGAAATGCTTGTTTTTGATATGAAAGTTCTAAAATTAAAAATGTCAAAATATACAAATAATAAAGTTTGAAAAAATGAATAATGATTAACTGACTGAATAATAGAAAAAATGTGTGATTGTTTCAATACATAAAACATTGTCATTAATAATATTTTTGTATATAGACATACAACAAATGATTTTTTATTATACTTCATCAACAATAATTAAAATACATAAACAATTTTTAGTACACACAAACAAAACTAAAAAATTGTTAGGCACTAAAGAGGTGAAATTTACTGTTCCCACTCAAATGCAACCATACTGGCGTAAGGTGTTGGAATCTAAAGGGATTATATTTACTATTCTAACTCCATTCTAAACCAACTTGGATAAGGCATTGGTCAAAGGGGTGGCATTTACTATTCTCACTCCAATCTAAATCAATTTTAGGAAGGTGTTGGACACTAAAGAGGTTACATTTATTATTCCCACGCTAATCTCAACCAGTTTGGGGAAGGCATTGGACACTGAAAGAGTGACATTTAGTACTTCCACTCCAATCTATACCAATTTTAGGAAGGTGTTGGACACTTAAATTCTAATTACGATGTCAGTCTTCCCAACACCGTCTCAGTCCTCGGACTGACCAACCTTTGGTCGGCAGTCCCGACAGCCTAATTAGGATGCGACCAAACACTGTTTGGTCGTATTCCTACATTTCCCTATGGGAGCAGGCATTATGGCCATAAACTGGCCGTAATACATGCTCCCATTGGGAAATAGGAGGTGCTGTTCATCCCTACACCTTGTGGCAAGCACCTCAAGGTGCCTGCCACGGGGTGCAAGAATCAAAAGGGGGGGCACCATAGGTGCCCATTTGGCCCCCAACTGGAGGCCGCTTTCCGACATGGTTTCCATATCAGACAAGCCGCATGGAAACCATGCCAGAAACCGTGCATTGTAATCCCAAGGGTGGAAAGGCCCGCCTTTTGGGATTATGAGCAGATTCTGACTGGCTGAAGCCAGCCGGAATGACCCGATGGTTTAGTTTCCGGCTGCCAGCATTGTAATGCAGTAATCGGAAAGTAAACTGAGGGGCCGATTATGATGCAGCCCAGAAGGCTCCGACCATCGGTCGGAGCCTTTCCGGGCTGCATCGTAATCGGCCCCTAAATGGGTTAAATTTACTCTTTCCACTGCAATCAAACACAATTGAGGAAGGCGTTGGACACTGAAGGGGCTACATTTACTATTCCCACTCACATCTAAACCAATTTGGGGAAGGCATTGAACACTAAAGGTGTGACATTTACTATTCTCACTTCAATCGAAACAAATATGAGGAAAGCGTTGGACAATGAAGGGTTTCATTTACTATTCTCAATTAAATATAAACCAATTTGGGGAAGACATTGGACACTAAAAAGGGTGACAATTACTATTCCTGCTTAAATATTACCAATTTGGGGAAGGTGTTGGACACAAAAGGGGTTAAGTTTACTATTCCCACTCAAATCTAGCCCAATTTGGGAAAGGCGATGGAAGCTAAAGGGTTACATTTACTATTCTGCTTCCATCTATACCAATTTAGAGAAGGTGTTGGGCACTAAAGGGGTTACATTAATTATTCCCACTCCATTTCTAAACCATTTTAGGGAAGGCATTTGAAACTAAAGGGGTGACATCTAATAATCTCACTCCAATCTAAGGCTATATGAAAAAAGTGTTGGAGAGTAAAAACGTGAATTTCACAATTGGCATTTTTGTTACTATAAAATAAACTAAAAATGTATTGAAAAAATACCCCAAACTACAAACCTTTTTCTACAAATTTAAATATTAAAATATGAAAATATGTTTATTACTATTAACAGTTGAAATATTTTTGCTTTTGTTGTAAGATTCCTAAACTTTAAGCCATAAAATAATTAACTGTTAATGCAAAATGAACAATTCTAAAGCATAAAAGAAGTAATTACATTTTATATTTCTATAAATATAAAATATAATCTTTAAAAAAATATATATACATAAAAATGCAGAACTTTCTACAACTGTAACGTATATTTTTCAAAATTTAAATTTGACTAAATACAATGTCTAAATATTTGATTTAATTAAAAATGTTGCTATATATTTGTATTTTATTCTATTTAAAAAATACCATTAAACTATACATTATTAAAATTAAAATTGATAAACTAAATTAATATTATAAAATACATTTAAAAATCCAAATTAATTACCTTGCATAGCTTCAAAATGAATACCAAATGTTAATATAATATATACATTTTTAAGCAATCTCCCCACTCTTGTCCCCTAAAGCCCCAACATCCAGCTACTAAAAAAATGATGACACAATTATTTATATACATTAAAACAACTTATATACAAATTTAAACAATTTAATGACTAAAAAAATAATCTTACTAAACCCCAAATATAAGAAGAGATACAAGAAAACACAGTACAATAAATGATATACCAATTAACACTTAAAACAATATTGCATACAATGATATTTACTACATAAATATTTTTTACAACTATATGTCAAATAACACTCAAAACTATATTTTTACCTTTCATATTCCTGTCGACGATATTTTTTATGTTCCGATGTTCTTGAGACGATATTTGTGTATCCCAGTATTTTTTCCGATATTGTGTAAATACCCAATAAAGAAAGGTTGAACTGAAAGCAAGTGCACTACTCTTCCTTACCAAATAACGCTCTTAAATCAAGTTTAGCAAGTATGAAACACCTCTTCACCAAACACTATCAAACTCAAAATTAATGTTCCTCCTCTCATCCCACAGACAATCATTTTTACACAAAATCTAGTTTCCAACTGAGTCTTCTCTGTTGACCACTAGAAACACTAAAATTGGCAAAATGTAAAGAAAGTCACAACAACTGGCTTTGATATTGCTTGTGTTTTTATGTAATATATCAAGATGGCAGTCCGGTATCAGTTCTGCAGAAAGAAACTCACCCAGCATATTCATGAGCAAGGGTTGCGTGAGAGCTCATCACCAAAATAACTAGTTCATGTAAAGAATGATAATCCACAGCAGCACCAGGTCGATCTAAAAACACATCCAAAAACAATGCCACATAGTATTAGGTAATCTAAATTTGCAAAATATTAATGAAGTAGAAAATGTTCAAATGATTTTCCATTCCCAATATTCTTTTTCCTTTTAAGGAATGTAGATGAACCGTTTTTTTAGAAATTAGACAACTCAGTATTAGCACTAATTATGGCACATTCACTACCTTTTTAATATTGTGCTTTAGTGTAAAGGGCTAAAAGAAACAAAGAGGTCAATTTGCAATCTCCACAAAGAAGTTCCTGACAGTTTTAAGCCCTTTTAAGTTTGCAGTGATCTCCACTTTTTGGTTCAGATTGAGGGCTATCATGTGCACTCCAAGGCATGGTTATGCTTGAAAGTTTGTGGACACCCAAAACAAGTATGTTTGGTGCCATTCACAAACTACTATAGCCTAGAAAGTATTGAATATTTACTTCAACCTGGTGCTGATGTAAATATCCTTTGCGCAGTGGGAAGGGAAAATAATTACCCCCAAGTTTCTTTAGGTGCGTAGAGGAAGGGCTTTTCATGGAGAAAAATAGAAAAACAAAACAAAAAAATTGTGCATTTCCACAGGGGAATTCATTCCCCCTGTATGGCATTTTCCGCCAGGATGAATTGCATGCAAAGAGATTTTAATTAAAAAAATCTTGTGATTTCCAAAGGAAGCTTCATTGTAACTGGCAACAAGGGCAGCTTTCTATGGGTTTTCCTATAGGAGTTAGAGGATTCCAAAAAGTAGGAAATCTACACCCCAACCTGATTTTAAATGCCCAAGCGTAGTTTACCTACTTTGCTCAAATGTATCAGAGTAGGTGCAACTCCCGTGCATCTCACTTCTTCATCAGGGGAGGCGCAAGTTCTATTCACCTTACTTTTTTCAATAATATGGAGGTGTCCCACGCTTACTTTTTCTTTATGGATGCATTCATTTGAAGACTTTAGAAGAAAGTTGTCCTTCAGCCTCGATAAATGTTGTCATGTGATAGATATGCTTCAAAATTTAGAAACATTCAAGCAACACAATTTAACCTATGATAGCCTTCCACACACATGCGTTAAAAAAACATAAATAATGGAATATTCGATCAAATGGAGGATGTCAAGAAGCCTGCACATAAACTTTCCACAGTTATGGAAAGTTTATTTAAAAAATTGTGACATCATTCAACCTACAGTTTTGCAAGGGGGAAGCGACAGCATTAATACATTAATGTTATTCTTTACTCCAAGTAAAGTCTCCACGCGGCCCCCAGTCATGATGAATCAGTAGTCATCAGATGTTATTTTGGGGGATTAATTAACTTTTGTTCTACAAGATAAAAAGCTTTCATCAGACACAGATTGTGATAGTTTGTCACTGTAAGGACCCGATTGTGGAATTAGGAAACATTATGCGTGATTGTTGTGGCAGCTTTGCAGGAAAGAATTCTATTACTTGTGCATAAATGTCATGTGATAATCAAGGTTAGGCAGACCGTCAAGAGTGTAGCTGCTGTAGATAGTGAGGATCAGAAAAGGGCATCATCGAAAACTGAATGTGACTATTTTCTACAAACAAACTTGAAGTACAGCAGGGATCAAAAAGACAAGACTTCAAGTACTTTCGAAATGGGTTAGAGTGAATTAGATGTATTTTTTCATGTTTACAGCTGTGCAGTCTGCTTCGACTGAAGATGTGTCAATGTCTGATAATGTTAATAATTGTCAGCATATCTTCTGTACACAGGTAATTGTCACGCGCAAAAAAAAATGATATAAATTCGGTACATAACCGATTATGAAAGCCGTTTTGGGGATTTTATTACTGGAATTGTATTTTTGCTCTGGTATGCTTGCGACTCTTCTTTTGTTATATGAACTATTTGATGAAACCAGGCGTTGCTTCAGTGAACATGTGCATAGGTGATTATCATGTTTGTGCTCATGCAAATGTGCAATTACAAAAAATTTAGCTACGCACCAAGAGGCGTATTTATGTAGGTTTTGCGTTGCCCTTGCACCACACAAAGTGGCGGAAGGGTGACACAACACCTAAGTAGGATTAATCAAGCCAAGCAAGGCCACCTTGTGTGGCCCTGAGTGGCTTGATAAATCCAGAGCAACTCTACGCAATGCAAATCACTGCGTTGTGTTACTCTGCACCAGGAAGGCAGTCCATAGTTGGAGCGTGAGTGTTCCCATTCATCCACACATGGATTTTGCTGCATTCCCAAATTTACCATTAGTGGTAGACCTGGGAATGTGTCAAAAGGCTATGCCTCCCAAGTGAAGGTGTAACAAGGAGAAATACCTTTATTTCTCCTTGTTACTTCCTCTTTCTATGTGTGATGCATTCTGCAGCACACATAGAAAGAGGAAAATGCCTCCCAGGATTGTTTTTGTGAGTGCAGGAAGGTGTCCCTTCCTGCACAAAAACAATCCTACTTTCAACGCAGGCACCTTGCACCATGGTGCAAGGTGCCTGCATTGGCGCTAAGCAGTACGTTGTGCGCCAGCGCTAGGAAAGGGCAGGAATGCGCTGTATATTGTTAAGTATTGAGAATTCCTGCCCATTCCATATCACGCAGCACAGCACAGTGAATTGCTGTGCAGCACTGCATGATGTCTTAATAAATACCTGAACCACTAGAGTAAACTTATTTTTATAACAATTTCCTGGCTCAACCTTGGTAACTTGGCAAAATTAGCAAGATATTCTTCAAATAAAATGCCCTTGGGTGTGTGTAAAAAACACAAAATAGTTAAGAAATCAATAACTTAAAATGCACAAAGCCAAGTAGGATAATAAACAAGCGAATTTAATAAATAATAAAGCAAATTTAAGGTATTTCTGGTGCAGCTGCAATGCTTCAGAAAGGTTATCAGATCTGTAGAATCCACTTCTCAGACCCCAGTCCACAGTTGCAGGATGCTCTTCCAACTCTAGTTTTAGGTCCAAAACAAAATTGGAGCAGCATAATTTTGATCTCATCCTCAGATACTGTAGGAGTGTGTTATAATGATGTGTAGTCAGCACGCCAATATATTCTGTGTGATTAATGTTTTTAATGTTACTAAAGAAAGATGGGGTACTGCATATTTAAAGTACTCCACATGAAGAGCATGTGAGAATAAATTGTGTGCTTGGAAATGTGACTATTAGGGTTCCCTGTAAACTTACCCCTTAACATTCTGAAAAGACTTTGAGATTATAATGTGTCTGGTTGTGAACTGATAACATATAATGTTTATGTAGAATAGTATTTAGGTCTTAATTCACATAATAAGAACTTATTTCTATTGATGTATTTTGAAATGACGTCTTTCGTAATTCTTTGCATTTATTTATTCATTTATTAACTGCATTTACAATGAGTGGAAATGTGCAAGTAATGTAACCAAGTGCACTGTTAAGTTAGTATAATTTCTTGCCTCAAGCATTTGCTTTTAGTGCAAGCTCACGTCAGGAATTAATTTGTATTTGGCCTTCAATGTAGAGTGCATTTGCTTGTATTTTTGTTTCCCACTGCAGGTGTGGAAAAGACTTCATTATTTCATAAAGGAGTATTGTGTTTTAGTTAGATAGTAAGGCACGTGAAGATGGGTTTTGGCAGACAGAAATGCAGTAACAAGAAAGGAGACGAGTTCTCATGGCAGAGGAGAAGAGTGGCCAAGGACGAATGGAGAACAATTTATCGATGTGGACATGTGTCACAAGCCAATTTACACTGGAACCATGGAAAAGTACTGGAGAAAGTAGTGCGGGATTGTCTACCTTGAATGAATTAATATCTTATGTTGTAACATAGTGAGGGACAGAGAGACTATTTAGGACTTCATGAGGAGCAGATCTCTTCTATTCTGTGTAGCTTTATGCTGCCTGACCCTTGGTTAGAGTTTTCTACTGAAGACTCTGACAGCTGACACCTTTCTTACTTTCCAAATTTCCCCTTTGAACTCATGTCTTTACTTTAGGGTTGTCCCTTTTGAGGTAGTGTAGGGAAAGATAGAGGGCTCATGCTTACCTTTGAGAATCATTTAATGCAATTTAATGCTCAATTCTTTTTCCTCATTACCTGCATAGTAATAACAGAATTAGTTGTACGTTTCTTGTTATATAGGGTAAATCTCTTTAGGAGATTTGGACTTATTTTGTACGTTCTGTATTTCTATACCTTTATGTTGAGGTTGATTTATATCAATCTATTTCTGAATTCATAATAAAACCCTTGCTAATCCTAGATTTAGTTGTCATGTGGGTTACTGTGTAACTAAATTTGTTACATTGTATTTAAAACTAAGGGGCTTATTACGATGTCGGCCAGACAATGCGGATTGGTAACCGCCCGACCTTTGGTCAGTGGTTCCGGCTGCAGTATTTGGATTTGATCACCCGTAGAGAGGTCGGAGACATCTACTTTTCAATGGAAGGTTGTGCGGCGGGAGAAAAAGGCCCGCAGCACAAGCTTCCATTCAAAAAGGATGCTTTCAAAATTCCTGCCCCATGTGGCAGGAAGGAATTCCGATGCACCATCGGGCTCAGGAGCCCATCGGAAAGCGCCAGATGCCCCCCCACCTGCTTCCTCTGACCGCACGCATTGTAATGCATCAGTCAGACTGCAGCAGCAAATGGTGGTCGGACAGCAACAAACGAACTGTTGGTTGCGGTCCGACCACCATCGCAATCGGCCCCTTAATTGGAATTGTTTCTCCCTCTTACCTCTCATGCAGTCAAAAAGTCCATCAGGTTGTATGGAAAAATCTAGGCGGGCCCAAGAGTATTTAAAATGATTATTTGAAACTAGTCCATTTGATAGTTACATAACAGAGAAGAGCTTCCTCTGTCCTCAAGAACGTCTGCACCTCAGGCACAGGAGCAGAGTTTCCCATGGGCAAATAAGAAAAATATCTAGTTGTGACTGGTTCACTGGGCGCCTTTCTAGGGATGATGTGCATTTCTATGTCTCATGATGTGCTCCACACCCCAACCACAGGATGGAACTTTCACAGGGATAAGCATGCTCATTGTCAGGATCCATTTAGCTCCATGCAGGAAGCAGACACAACTAGTCAAGGAAAAAATGCAATAGCAGACATTCCAAAAAGGAGTTTTTACACATTGGTCCCACTCCTCAGACAGGCAGGAATGTAAGAATTTTTCAATGAAGGAACACAAATGAAAGTGTTCTCTGTGTTTATGTTCAAGGCAGATTCCCTCCTTGTAGTGGGTTAAGCAGAGCATTTTAAAAAGTGAACCAGTGAAATGTTGGTTCTGATGTCTTGACCTGTCCTGACAAAAATTACCTAGGCTTCCCCCTCCCAGATGTTCACCGGTATAATGATTTTGCTGCCAGGGGAAAATGATTTGTGGCAACAATCATTTTTCAGAATCTCATGCACTTGAAAATCAATATTGCAATGTCCCAGGCTTCATCCTCCAAGAGCACTGTGAAGCCAAGATCCTTGTAAAGGATGGACATACCACAACAAAAATGAACACTCCCAAGAAGAACAATGTCCCACTAAAGATTTTGCCTACTACTATCCATTCACCTGTGCATCATCACTGATTTTTAGGTTCTCCATAGTGCTTGGAGGATATGTTGATTGGTCTTATTGAACCTCAGTTTATTTTCACTGTACTTTGACTGTTCTCCTAGCAAGATGTCTGACTAGAGTTTAGCTATGAAGCAAAATAACAAACTCTTTCTTTGGTTTCAGTCTAATCACACAATGTTATCCACCTGTAGTTGACAACAACTCAGAGGGTTGTGATTACAGCTAATGTCCAGCAGCACTTTCCTTACCTCACAAGGGAGCGAGCCGTGCCGGATTCCTTCTCCATTACCGCACCGCTGAGGACTCGGTGCCCCGTGAGCCCTTGCTTCTCATCACGCGCACAAAAAGGGCCGGCAGTCCCGTGGTGCAGGTCGCGCACGGAACGTGCCCTAGCCGCGCCCGGGCGAGCCCGAAGGAGGCTGGGCTGGGCCCCCCCTCTAACAACTGGGATCTGTCTAAGGTACTTTTACTGTTAATAATAAATATTATACTCGATTGAGGGAATGGTTAAGCGGAAAGGCACAAACGATCAACCAGGAGGAGTAATAATGAATACACTTGATGCATTTTTAACAAGGGCAGCAAACGTTCTCTCACATGAGATGGAACTAACAGAGCAACGCTTATCATTGGATCATTGGATCCCTTGCCTTCCCATAGGGGGAGGCAGTTCAAACATTGATTTTATACAGACATCTTCAGATGTCCCCGCAGATCATTTGGCAAGCAGGGGTGCCGAACCTCCTGCTGTAACAATTACTAGTCCTGTAGTACCCATGATTGAGTTGGCATCCCCCCTCAGCCCGAGCAAAATATTGAACCACCGGTTAAGAGAAGAAGGGGTGGTGGGGTTCAAAAACAAAAGCCGGTAAGAACAACCCGAGTGACAAAAGCAAGGGCGACTACAGTTCTGGAAAATAGTAAGGGCCATTCTTCGCCCTTGGATCCGCGCCCCTCGATGAATGACGAAGCCAGGTGGGAAAAGTTAGAAAAAATGGTGAGCCTCTTACTGGAGCCTCTCTTCCTTAAATTAACAGAGATTGAAGGAAGACTATCTCGTCTCGATGACCAGGCTGTAACCAATTTGCAAACCTCAATAGACCCCCGTTTTGGGAATAACGATTAACTGCAAGGGAGGAACCAATTAGGGGAAGCTGATCCAGACTATATATATACCTTAACCCCGGTGGCGGTCACACCACCCATCGAACTGGGACCACAACCTCCAGCATCCTTGATTCCCTGCCAAACCACAATACAACATGAGAAACCAGCAGTAGATCCAAAGTTGACTTTAAACATTATAACCACCTCACAGAGCCCAACAGATCCATTGATGGGGGGTTCAAGGAGGGGTATGGGCCGGAGGCCAGAAGAAGCTAAAGGGGGGAAGCTCTCTTATTTACATCAGGCATTGGATCTCCCTCCAGTAGCCTCCCCTCTTGTACTAGTTTTGGTGAATGTACCGGTCCTGCGGGAGGGACAGGGGGAATCAACAACGCAATTAATGGCTAAAAGTTTAAAACTGGTGGGGGGCGTGGCCTAGCGATCCAACATGGTGGACACGTGTTAGGCGAGCTCCGCTCAGCCCATCTTCAAAATCCTTCAAATATCCTGTTTTGCCAGATGTAATCTTCCCTATCACCCCCGTGGTAGTCGGGAACCGAACAGAGAGCAGTCGGACCCAGGGACGGACCGCGACTGTAGTGAATGCTGCAGCGGAGGAGGCGTACAATATTGGAGGCCGGGTGTGTGGCTGCGAGGCGGGGCCCAGGCGGCGCCTGTGGAAGCTGAGGACAACGGGCGCGGGCTGCGCCGATATCCCCCGAGGACGCCGGTCTACGCAGGGCGGTGAATCGGCCCTCCGGCACAGACGAGGAACCTGAGTGGTGGCAGCGGAGGCATCCACGTTGCGGAGCGGTCCCCGATGCGGCTCCGGTGAGTGTCCTGGTGCTTCTCCCCCTCCCCCTGCCTCTTGTCTCGTGCTCGGTGGCTGGATCGAGCCGCAGGGAGGGGGAGTGTGGCGGGCTTGCTGGGGGCCGGCTCCAGGTGCGAGATTTACAGCAACCCAGACGAGTCGCAGCGTGGCCCCCGGGGCTACGCGGCGGCTGCCTCCGAGGCCTGGAAGTTGGGCCGCGTGGCCCTGTCTCTTGGTGGCTGCGGGACTGAGGTCTGCGACCCGGGGGTTGCTGCGGGAGCCACAGCGATGTTCTATGCCCCGAAGGGCTCTTGCGTATAGAGACTCTGTGGCTGCACCGACGTGGGAGGACGCAGCGGCCCGGATCTGGGGCTGGACTGCCTCTGTTGGATGGCAGTGGAGTATACTAGGGCCGCTGGGAGCAGAGCTAACCGAAGACCCGTAACAGCAGCGGGTGAGGCGTATTGCCTGCTGCGAGGCTGTGGGTGACTCGGGGGACACTACAATAGACACTACGGCAAGTGGGTGTCTGGCCTGGAATTATTGGGCCCTAGTTGAATCCTCGCTCTTCCTCTGACGTAGGGTTGGGTCGTGGAGCCACAGGGTATGCAGGATCCGGTGTGGTGGTAACTCGCGCTGCCCAGGCGATCGTGAACACGCGATTGGGAGGACTGGGGGGCACCCACTAGGGGGGGTGGTGACACAAAGGTCCACAGAAGCGGCCAGGCTAGTGCTTGGTGCGGTTTGTGGGCAAGAGGGCCCCATCCAAGCCTCCCGTTCCCGGAGCTCCTGGACACAAGACAGGATCAACAGAAGCATCTGTGGCAGCGAAGGGCAACATACCACGGCCTAGTGGGTGCTGCTCATGTTGGGGGCTGGTCTGGGGGGCTATCGATCCACCATCTTGGGAGCCCAGTGATCCGAGTTACACAATGACGAGGGACAAGGTGGTCGGAGGCTCTGCCAAACAGAGCACCCTGGATCGTTATGCTGGAGCAGGAGCCCTCACAGCGGAACAGGGAGGTGCGCAGGGTGGCCTTCCAGACAATACGCGCTTATGGCAGCTATTACACAATCCAGAGCCGCTCTAGAAGCAAAGATTGGAGAGGTGGGGTCCGACGTCATGCTCCTACGGCAAGACCTTCGGAATGCTGTTGAGCGAATCACCGAGGCTGAGACTAGGGTCTCGGGAGTAGAGGACTCGGTGGTTACCTTGCAAAAAAAGGTTGCATCCTTGGAAACGATCACCAGGGGCCTGGCCTCGAGGGTGGAAGACGCAGAAGGCAGGGCCAGGAGGACCAACCTCCGCTTCGTTGGATTCCCTGAAGGATGTGAAGGTGGGGACATGGAGCGGTTCCTAACTGGGTGGCTTGCAAGCTGGCTCCCCGCGGACTCGCTGTCCAGTTGCTTCGTAGTGGAAAGGGTGCATAGGGCTCTGATGCAGAAGCCGCCTCCTGGGGCCAGACCACACCCCGTCATTGCAAAGATATTAAATTACCATGACAGAGACATGATCCTAAAGCAAGCCAGGATCAAGGAGCCCTTGCTGTTTGAGAATACCCGCATTCTCATATTCCCGGACTATACTAGACTGGTTCAACAGAAGAGGCAGTCGTTTCTGGCGGCAGAGGCTCGACTGCGTGAGCTGAAGCTCCCATACGCTTTGCTGTATCCCATCAAGTTGAGAGTGGTGTACCAGTCCCGAACTCTTTTCTTTGAGTCACCGGAAGATGTATTTCAATGGACGGATGAAATCGTGAAGATTCGACAACGTACGCCGCCTGGGCTGGAATCGGACTCCTCATCAAGTGAGGCCTCTCGCAGGCCACCCAAGATCAAGCCCAAAGGGACAAGGAGGTCGAGATCCCGACACCGTTCCAAATCCTGCAGTGATCCCAGCAGATCTACCTCGGCTCCCCGGCAGGGGTCTTTGGCGTCATAGTTACCCTACTTTCTCCGCGATGGGAGACTGCTGAAGATATGAAGCTAAACTGGTGAAACGTGAGCAGGGGCTAGTACCTCTGTTTGACTTTTGGTAGCTCAGGGGCACACCTGTTGAAGATGGGCAAGTTGCTGGGGATCCATGGGGGGGCGGGCGGGGGGCTCCCATTGGGGCCTGCTAGCCACCCCCACCGCAACAGATACTTCAGTTGTTTTGAGGTATAGGGTGGGGGACAGGGGAAGTTGGGGTACAAATGTTATATGTTTGTGCTGCATCACTGCCACGCCTGGACACAACTCGTATGCTGGTCCATAGTTGCCCCACATGCTACAACCCGGAGACTGCTAGATGGCAGCCTCCATGGATAGGGCGCGACCCCGGGCCAGGGACCTTCGCATAGTGAGCTGGAATGTCCGGGGAGTGCTAGATAAAATCAAACGAGGGGCCCTACTCCAACAGGCCAAACGGTACCAAGCGGATGTTCTGCTCCTTCAGGAGACGCACTTACTGGGTAATAAGGTTCGGTGTCTTCTCCGCTATGGTTATATTCAAATGTTCCACTCAGGTTTCACCAGGGGATCCCAGGGGGTTGTGATTCTGATACAGCAGAGTCCCCTATAAACATATCAAGGCATGGACTGACACTCAGGGAAGATACGTATTCATCCAGGGTACCATATACGAGGAACAAGTGGTCTTAGGGTGTGTGTATGCTCCCCCGCCGCTGCAATGGGCATTGGTGGAGCGCCTTACGTCGCTGTGGGCTGATATCCCTGAGGGGCTAGCGATTGTAGGGGGTGACTGGAATGATGTTATGAATCTGACCATGGATAGATGGAGGGCGGGAGGACATCCCGCTGTCCCACATAGTACCAAATTGAGCACATTGGTGGCTGGTTTGGGTTGGGTGGACACATGGAGGCGACTGCATCGTGAAGAATTAGGCTATACGTACCTCTCGACAACCCATTATTCCTATTCCCGCCTTGTTTATATATTTGTGCCACTGGGAGTTGTGGGACGGGTACGGGCTGTAGAGATTCTCCCAAGGGGTTTGTCTGATCACTCCCCGGTGTCTTTGACGATGCAGCTGGGCCCCAAGAAGCAGCCCTTTCGTTGGCGCTTATCCCCCTGGCATCTGCAAGATGCACAATATCGGGAGCATATGGAGCAGGCAATGGAGCAATACCTGGATACAAACCTGGGCACAGTAACTGAGGCGGCGACCTTATGGGAGGCTATGAAGCCTACCCTGCAGGGGGTGGATATCTCATACTGCGCGCTGGCCCGTCGAGTCCGGCGGGAATCGCTTTTGCGGTCGGAGGCCCGCTCACTAGAATTGGAGCAGAACAGTAGAAAGGAGGGGGGCAGCTTGGTGCGCCGGCAACTGGCATTAGAGAGACAATCCTATGCCGACACCCTGATGGAGGAGGCACGTCTCGCGTGGTTGGCATCCCGTAGTAGAATTTACCAATGGGGTGACAAGTCTGGTAAATTGTTGCATAGATTGTGTCAAGGTGCCTTGCAACCACAGGTTCTCCCGAATATACCGAGGCCGGATGGTAGGGTCATGAGTGATCCATCTGTCATAGCAGAAAGTTTTGCGTGTTACTATGCAGAGTTGTATACACCTAGGGAACTCCTGCAGGCCAATGTGGTGCAGCGATTTCTATCTGATTTACCGCCATGCGCTCTTTCGGGTGAGGCGCGCGTAGCACTCGACGTTCCACTTACAGACGAGGAGATAAGTGCTGCGCTGGGAGATCTCAACTCCGGCAAGGCGCCAGGTCCAAATGGGTTCCCCTGTGAATTCATTAAGAAATACTCCTCCAAATTAGGGCCCCATTATCTCCGGGTCGTTGAGGAAGCTAGGGATCAGGGGTACCTACCACAAGACTGGAGACATGCAGAGGTGGTGGTGTTTCATAAGCCAGGCCAAACCCCAGACCAGCATTCATCGTATCGCCCCATATCCCTGCTAAATGTTGAGGCCAAAATTCTGGCCAAAGCGTTGGCCAATCGCCTTCAATCCCACATAACTGATCTGATACATCCCGACCAGGCAGGATTCATGCCTCAGAGGGCAACACGTCACAATATCAGATGAGCGCACACGGCGATAGCTGCGGTGCAGGGAAAGGGTGTGTGGGCTGCACTCCTGTTGGCCGATATGGATAGGGCATTTGACTCCCTTAGCTGGGTCTATTTGTTTGCACTATTGGACCGACTGAACATGGGTCCTCGCTTTCTGTCATACCTAAAACTGCTTTATACGGACCTTACAGTGTTAGTGCGTGTTGCTGGGTCCACCTCCTTTACATTTCCCATTGGTAGGGGTACCCGTCAGGGGTGTCCGTTGTTCCCATACCTCTTTGCCTTGGCCATGGAACCCCTGGCGGCGTGGGTAAGAATAGATGCGCAAGTGGCGGGCTTTGAATGGGACCAAGGGCTCTCCGACCGCATCGCTTTGTATGTGGATGATGTCCTATTCTTCCTAACGAATATCAATAGGACGGGACTGAAGTTGTTGTGCATCATGCAGATCTTTGGGGAAACGTCTGGGTTATTTATGAACCCGCGTAAATCTACACTGTGGACACTAGGAAGGACTCCAGACCTGGGGCCTTGGGCCTTGGCAATCCAGGTTACGTCGGAGGGCGTGAAATATCTGGGAGTTTTCTTGTCAGAGTCACCGAAAGTGGTGTGGGATAGCAATATAGCACCTGTGTGGGCACGCGTGCGCGAGGAAATGAAACACTGGTCACACATGCCCCTCTCCATCTTTGGCAGATCGACTATCTTTAAGATTGGATCGCTGCCGCGTCTGCTTTATCAGCTACAGAATCATCCCTATCCCGTATCTCCGATGTGGTTCCGCCAAGTCAACGCGGCATTAGGGCAATTTCTGTGGCAGGGGGGGCGTCCAGGGTGGCGCTGCGGACTTGCTTCCACTCTACGTATTGTGGGGGGCTGGCTACGTCAGATGTCCAATCGTACTACCTGGCCTCGCATCTTCTGGTGCTGAATGAGTGGTGGTATGGAGATCGGCAGGACCCCGCCTACGCAGTGGAACGACGGTGTATGGGGGACTCCACTTTACATACTATCTTATACTCCGCGACGTTGCACAATTCTCTCCCGCCGGCTACTAGGGTGGTCTTCCAGGTCTGGAAGCAATCTCTCCGCAGGATGGGGTGGTGGAATATGCTGACCAGGGAAACCCCACTGCGGTACAACAGTCGTCTTCCGCAGCTAGCTGCATTATCCATGTTCCGGGGGTGGGACAATATCGGCATTTCGACGCTGGGAGACGTAATGCGGGGCTTGACGCTGAAGTTGTTCCAAGATTTGCAACACGAGTACCAGATGCCGAAATTCCAGTTTTACAAATACCTCCAATTTCGGCACGCCATGCATCCCAGCGTCTCGGGACTAGAAGCGCTCCCTGAATTTAGCCCGCTAGAAGCCAAGGTGTTCATGGGTGATCTGCAGGACCACAAGATATCAAAGATATATCAGTCCTTGGTGACACATAGCGCCAGTTCATTAGATAAACTTAGAGATGCATGGGCTGAAGATGTCGGCCTACTTGATGGGGATGACTGGACAGAGGCACTGGCGTCTCCTAGAGAGGCAGCAATAGCGATGCGACTGCGTCTCATTCAATTCAAATACCTTCACTGGGTATACTATACCAGGCTCAGGTTATGGAGGGAGGGTCTTGTTCAATCCCCGATATGTCTACGCTGTGGCCGAGAGGAGGGGTCCCTGATGCATACCATCTGGCACTGTGTAGCACTCACGAAATTTTGGAGGGGGGTCATGGCCTGTCTGGCAGAGGTGTTGGGGTGGGAACTTCCTTTCTCCCCCAGACTGGTAATCCTGCACATTATGGAGGGTATAGGAGGTAACCTCTACAAACGACACTTGTTGTTGCTGGGACTGACTTTAGCGAAACGAGACATAGCAAGGGGGTGGAAGGCGACAACTCCGCCCTCTCTCTCGGCCTGGAAGAATGGACTGGATTTCTGCATGGGGTTGGAGATCCCAATATTTAAGGCCAGGGGCTGCCCACAAAAGCTTCCAAAATTTGGAAGAGGTGGGCGGATTATCGAGGCCTAGACCTGGAGCTGGTACCTCTGATCGACTTCTCGGCACCTATGGAGTTGCGTGGGCCCATTGGGTAGGTGATTTGGGGGGCAGCAAGGATCTCTGTGTGTGGGACCGGGGAGTGCAGTGGCGAATAAGACGCAGTGGTGAGTTCAGGCAACGGGGGCGTTTAATGTGTTTCTGTTCTCTTGTTTTACAATTGAGCTTATAAAGAAAATGTGTATATCAAATGTCCCTGGAAATGATTCGGAATGCTTACTGTGGCAGATGTATCCTGGGTTAAGGAGCTCTGCAATGTATGTGACGTTTGACACAATAAAATTTGTTTAAAAAAAAAAAAGGTTTACACTGGTTGTCGAGGCACTTGAACAATTTCGAAGGGGGGTTGGGCCACTGTCTAATCAGATCATTATGGCCAGGAAAGTAGGGTGGGTTGGCACTACTAAAAAATCTTTATCCGGTGACTGTGTGGTAATACATTTTAATAACAAATATGTAGTTAGGTTCCTTCTAGGTCAGCTACACAAAGCAGCCCTCCTCGGCACCCAGATCTTCGCTTTACCGGTAGAATATTTCTATCGCCACATTTCACATCTCACTAACAAGCATAGAAGGCCTCTGATGGAAGGGATATTAGGATTCAGAATAGATAGAAATATGGGTGTCTCTGGGCTAAGACTGGAAAATAGATTTGCCCCCTTGCCAGACCTAGAAGCCTATGACTGACTACTCCCAAATGGTAATGACTTCGCAGGGAGGCTGGAGCAGTTGAATGTTGATACTCAAGGGAGCGTGAAAACCCTTGATAATCAGATAAGGGGTCATAATGAATGCATTAGATTAGCCTCGTAGAATGTGGCTGGCATCGGCCCAAAGTTAGGCAACCCACATTGGCGAGCACAGTGGCAAACCCAAGACATCATATGCCTACAGAAAACATGGGCTACTGATCACGTATTTTTAAATGGTTACCGCTCATTTTAGCCAGAGGCAATATCATCGCCATCAGTCAGAGCAAAAGGGGGCCTATTAACTCTAATCTCAAACACTTTACCAATAAAAATAAAGAAGTTTGAATGTCCAAGCCCCCAATTTCATTTGCTCCTGGTAGAGGGTGATAGTGATTGAGCATGGCGCCTAATAAATTATTACAATAATGATTTTAAGGGGGATATGCATCTAGTGGTAGCTGAACTGGACAGGGAGATAGATAAAATTGCTAGGTATGCCGGCAATGGAGCACGCGCAGGGCACACTAAGTTTGGTCAGAGGACTGGTGGCCCTTCAATCTAGGTCCCTGTTCATTTCCAAAATCAGTGGTGCGAAATCTGGGTGTGTTGATTGATAACCAACTATCAATGAAAAGTCATGTAGACCACATAATCGGTACTTGCTATGGAATTATGCGTAGGCTAAGAATTTCTTTTCAATGGATTCCAATTGAATCAAGGAAGCCATTGATTCAAGGTTTGATCATAGGTCGTATTGACTATGGTAATGCCTTGCTGGCCTCAATTAATGAAGAACTCTATTCCAGGCTCCAGGTCCTGCAGAACACAGCGGCCAGATTGGTATTGAACCTCCCTTCTAGGTCTCCATCAGCCCCAAGTCTGAAACGCCTCCACTGGCTTCCTATTAGGAAACGAACCCGTTTCAAGATCCTCTGTCTAGTGCATAAAACTATGCACGGAAGTGGACCCAGCTATCTGGCAAAAACACTTAGCTGGTACCGGCCAACGAGGATGCTTAGTTCAAGCACTAAATGTCTTCTTACTTCATTTAGAGTGCGTACTGCTAAGAATGGTGGGAGATCTTTTTCCTTTCTTGCCCCCACTTTTTGGAACAAACTCCCACTCCATCTGCTCTCTATTACAGAGCATAATCGATTTTGCAGAGAATTAAAAACATGGGTGTTTGATCATTAGTAGCATCCCCTTTTTCTTCAGCAGGAATGGAGTCATACGCTAGCACCATGAGACCCCAGGGTGATATGTGCGCTCAATAAATATACTTGACTTGACTTGACTTGACTATATTTGTGGGTGATTTCAATGCACACCCTTGTAAATATACACAAAACCGTGTTTGTGGTCAAGAAGATATTTTGGGAGATCCTATCTACCATTTTGCCCACAATGAATACGGAAACATTCTGAATAGGACGTTATATACCAGGAATATGGTAATAGTTAACAAGGCAAATATATCAACAGGCAACCTAGAAAAAACTTTTAGAAGGAATGACCACAAAACCACTATTGATTTTATATTAGTGTCTAATTCTTCTAGTAACAAGGTTACCCATGTAGATAGATTATTTACAAGTTTTAGCGACTGATAGAGCGCCATGTTCATCGTAAAAATTGTAGGGGTGCATCATAATCACCGTTAGTTTGCACCCGCACATATCCAGACATATATCAATGAATGCCCAGTAAGATGTAGCTCTAAACCGCAGTTATTAGAGCAAATAGAAGCATAACCGTGCTATTTTAATCATGCAAATGTAATGCTTAATTGAAACGTGTTTGAAATGATGCATAATTGAATTAGCCCATGTGTAATTGGGAGGTAGCAGTTTAAATGTGTACCATTTTAAGCTGCACGTGTAGCTTATTTTCGCATATGAAATGTAATGAATCAATGCTTATAGAAATGATTAAGAATTATGTGTTTAACTTGTAAAGGCCTGACTTACATATAGACCAAAAGAAGGGCCTGTTCGTTCTTATGTTAGCTTATTTTGTTGGCAGAAAAGGTTCTCTTGGAAAGGCTCTTTGGGCGCAGTTGGGAGATTTGTACAGAAGGAAAGTTGTTGAAACGTATCTTCTGTTGCAGGTGCAAGGACACATGCCTCGTTAGCGAAAGACTGGCTCTTTGTTTCACAAGTTAGGGTGGTGGGAGGCATGGAGATGGGAGTGATACTTTCAGCGGAGAAGGTGCCTGAGACTCAAGGTCATCGTAATCGTCCTGGATGAAGTCAGAGCTTCGATGGAAAAGTACGAAAAGGAAGACCTGGCCGAAGAGGCGTGACAAGGGTGTGTTCAATTGTATTTGGGTTTTGTATTAGGGACTGGGCCCCGAGGGAGGAGAAGGAGAGGAGGTAGAGGAAACTAGAGAGAGAGGACAGAGGGGGATTCTAGGAAGGAGCATCTTAGAATGAGCTCAAAAATGCTATGTGAGTGTACTTCTTAGGAAGTCTTCCCGGCTGACACCTTTTCTTTACTCTTGCCTGGGTAGTTCGTTAAGTAGGTATGTCACCTGAGTGATAGAATAGGGACAGCTAATGGTTTTATGCTTATCTAGGTAAATGAAGAATAACATAGAGATTGGAGCAGTTATCGCTTGTCTAATACTTCTGGAGCTAACGATTCTTCTCATCCTGAGTCGGATGAGACTCCTACGTAGGATGCTATTTGTATTAGTGCCCATCTATCTCTTTAACCTCGTGTTGAGGTGCTTGCACGTTCAGTTATTTTTGGCAGTAATAAACTCACAAAATTGAATTTGGAGTCAGTGGTCTTTTAAGATAAACTAAATCCTAAATTGTTGCATAGAATTTCTTCCCTTTACACTATTCAGCAGGTAAAAAGATCCTGGCGACACGGAGATCCTTAGAAAAGATAAGAAAAGAATCAGCGTTATCAGTTGGTAGCAGAGTAGGATGGTTTCCTCTGATAGTAAGGGGAGATCTAGATTAGGATAAGAGATTAATTTGCCCCATAGAGCCCAAGTGAGGATGATCCAGTGGATTGGAGGACGACGTCTGTTGCCGAAAACTGACGGAGAGTGACGGTGCGGCGGAAGTAACAGTTCGTGGTAGAGTGAGTATGAACAGGGTGATGCTTGGTAGATTGCGGTGTTTAAGTGGTGTGTGATGTCTTGCGGAGTTGGAATGAGAGTCGTGTGAGTGAGGATCGGACCGTGAGCGCGCGCGGGACCGAGAGATTTGATATGGTGGTGTAGAAGACACCCAGAGTTGAGATTGTTGACCAGAGGTTGTGGGGGGTCATGAGACGTCGTTGACGAACCCACTGAGGATAGGGAAAACATGTGTAAGTGTGTGAATAACCGACGCTGGTCGTAGGTTGTTGTGTGCAGAACATTGAGCGTTTGGATCCTATCGATTGTGCTAAAAGTGATCGTCGGACAGACAGCTGCCAGATTGAGGTCAACAATTTCGAGAGGCTGGTCGGTCATCGGTGGACCAACAGTCAGAGAGGTAATTGTTCGGTGAGACGGACAGTTGCTTCAGAGTGTGATTGGGACACGTGTGAGCGAGAAAGGGCGAAAGGAGAAGGAGGGGAACTGCTGCGAGCGGAGGAGGAGTGACGTCAGACAGTGCCGCGCTACGATAGGTCGGTTGGTGTGAGCCGCGCTGGCATTGGTGTATTGAAATCAAGAAGTATAACCGAAAATTGGTGTGCGAACGGAAATTTGATTCATCATGAAATGTTTTAAAGTTTTACGAGAACTTTGCAGAGGTGATAGACATGTGGTTACTTGGGGTGGTGAGGAAGCCCCTCCCGAGGATGCGCCAGCACATTATATGGCTAAGAATGTAGGATTACATACTATAATTTGGCTTGAGAATTGGCATAAAATTACAGAAGGAGAAGGAGAATTGACTTTCCCACGTTATGGCACTTTCAGGTTGGAAGTGTTGTACCAGCTAAAAACTGTGATGTCTTCTTTACGACCACTGCCTAGACCGACACAGTTTGAGGCGCTACATGCATGGATTAGGGCAGCGTATGACAGTAAAAGAGACAAAAGTCAGGAAAGGGTGAAGAAATCGATCAGGGCATTTCAAGATGCGAGATGGGATGCATTGGAGAAAAGGTGGAGAGTGGAAACTATTGAGGGGATAGGTTGTTCCCACTGTTGATAAATGTAGGAGAGGCTAAGAAGAGGTGGGCCGAAGAAGATGACAGTGATACAGATGACAGCCTGTTAGATAGGTTGCTAGCAGAGAGACCACCTCCATTTAATCCAAATTCAGAAGAGGGAAAATCAGCTTCAGCAGTAGAAACCGGCGAGTTACGGAACCAGACAAACATGAGGGTAGTGGGGAAAATTTCCACAGGAACGGAAGGAGGGGGAACCCAGCCTTCCATTGGGAATATGCGGTTACCGGATTCCCTGACGGTACCTCTTACCATTGGTCCTATAGTATCGGTATATGACCCAGAGCGAATAAGTGAAGGAAGTCCAATGCAGACGATAGGGGAGAGGGGACCAGCGGTGGAGGGAATGGCTTAGGGATAAAAGTGGTTCACTTTCCAAATCCCCTAGAAACAAGCATGCCATTGCCAGCCACCGCAGACTCCTCTTTTGGACAGGTGGATGTGAGACCAGTCAGACCAAGGTCTTTAATCAAGTCCAGATCAGACTTAAGAACATGGGTACCCCCTGTAAGGAATCAGAGCGATAGGATGCCAAGAGATGTGGAGCAAGGCAACTTAGGAGACAGATCAGGTCCCAGGAATACAATAGAAGAGAGCAGGTCACAAAAACAAAGCAATGATTATGACGAGCGGAATGGTGCGGCTTGTCAAGAAATACTGAAGAGTGCAGTACAGGCAAGGTTGCTGGACGTAGTAAGACTAAAGGCAGAGGTTGACGAAATGATTAGTGGGAACCTGCCTTTGGAGAGAATAGAGATTTATGGGCCAGACGAGCTGCTTTTCGTGGCAAAAGATGTGACTCGTAAAGCAAGGGCTGCACATGAGAAATTGACAGAATTGGCTAAAAGATATGAGGTGGATTTGAACAAAACAAAATCGTTGCAAGGGTCACATAGGTTGCAATATAGTGATCAGGAATTGGAGGAGAAAAGGATCACAGGATTAAGGACGCATACTAAAGATCTGATTGTAGGGATGCGTATATGGAAATTGTTGGATAAATGGGAAGAAAAGTGGTCAAAGAAGAAGATGACAAAGAAAATTGTAGGAGAGACGCCGCCTCCGGGGGGAGGGGCGACGGGCATAGGGAACTTTCCTTTACGGGAAGTACAGAACGGAGGGTACGTGCATGTGCCATGGAGTAGAGGGGACTTGGCTGCGTTTACGAATGATTTCCCTCGGCTGAGGGAAAAACCCGTAGAATGGTACAAACAGGTTGAGCGTTTTGTTAAAATTTCGAAGGTACTATGGACTGATTTGAACAGTTTGTTTGATATAGTGGTGCCAGGAGACTTGTGGACAGCTTGTAAAATTGCAGTTGAGTGGCCGACCTTCGAACCTGAAAGGGATGCTGTTACAAATGGTCTGTCACCCATTGTCATGAAAAAATTCGAGCAAGTGATTACATGGTTGAAGCTGAAGATTTCACCTCAAGATATCGATTGGGTTAAGATAGATCGAACTGTGCAGGAACCTAAGGAGACAGTGCATGAATATTATGAAAAACTCTTGCAAGCCTTTAAACAGTATAGTGGATTGGATGCCTTGGACCCTGATGGAGCAGGATAAATGAAAAATTTTAACCTCCTAATAATTTACGTAAAATAATTAATAAACATGTTCGTTTAAGTAAATAACCAACAATGTATGTTACATGTGAAGGGTTAAAGGTAATACGCTATTTTGTGTGCAAATTAATCTACTTATAATTGTTGACGTGGCTAATATAAACGTAATATTTGCGTACTAATAAAATAATGAAATGCATGATTTGTGCTTTAAAAATAAAACGTGTAGTGGCAAAATAAAGCGATGGTAAGTAAGGGACGGCTTTATATGTTGCTTTTTGCTAGGTAATACCTAATTGGGGTACGTAGAATGATGGGAGGGAAACGAAAGGGTTTATATTCTTTATTTTTAACAATATTTTGTTTATCTTTATAAATAGTGCGCTTAGGCCTGTTGAGCAGCGATATAAAATGGCCGCCATGAGCTAGAGTACGCATGTGCGAGAAGCCGTGTGGAAAAGGAGAAAGGCCGTGAACAAGAATGACCACGTGTTCGTTCTGAGAGCCTAGGATGGAAGTATGGTCAAGGCTATCATGACCTTACGGAATAAATGTGTGCCAAGATGATCAGCAAGAAGCGTGAGAAGTCAAAATGAATAAATGGACAAACGGAACTGTTGAACCTAAAAAGTATCAGAAAATGATACAAATTGGACTGATCGAAACTGATGAGTAATGTCATGAACTGTGGGAAACGATGCAAGCATGGACATTCCACAAAGAACTGGTTAAGACAAGGAAGTTTGATAAAAATGTATATGGACTCGAATGGACCAATGAGAGAGAATCACGCCATAAAGAGGCAACATTTTATTTAGTAAGCGAGAATTAGGGTATAAGAAGACCTACTCCTGGTGGGAGGGATTGATGATGATGAGCGAGCGTACTGTTAGGAGAAGGGAGAGCTGAGATTGCTGATAGATGAGTTGCGGGTGCTGAGTTGCTGTTGCGGATGATCGAAGCTGCTGCTGCTATTTTTATTAAGTATAAGATGCTGCTTTTGGAGAACCTTTTTACTCCTGATAGATTTTTCATTTAGAGCTATTAGATTTTCCAAGACAGATAGATAGATCTTTTTGGAGTTCTTGCTGTGACAAACTTTATCTTCCATCTAATAGGTATGCATTGTAATTTCAATTTATTCTTATAATGATGATAAATGTAATAATCTGAGTGATAAACTTAAAACTTATGCATTGTTTCTAAAACTTTATATAAACTTTATTATCTTTAAACAAATGACTCAGTGATTCTTTAGCTCAATAATTAAGGTAAAATGTTAAAGAGTTTATTGTGATTGAGCTGGTCTTAATCACCATCAACTGATTCCTACTAGTTGGTCCATCGACCAATGAGCGGAATACCTTAAAAGCAATGAGAGATATTATGTCGTGTTAAAAAGAGGTATCCCGTCTCCTTCCAGCGAATCGTTCTACTGTTTTTTCTCCTAGGTTGATGACGGAGGAAATCCAGGGAATAAATGAGTGAGTGAATGCATATGCGGTGTTATGGGCCCCACCGTCATATGGATATAGTCTGTGTATTGGAGGGATAGTTGTACCTGGATGACTGAGTCATATAGGAGAAGAATTTTTATTGTTAGCGCTGGATCAGATTTCTTGGTAGCAGAGTTATGGTTACTATAGATTAGTTTGGTGATTATTGATTATTGATTATTGATTATTGATAAATTCATGTCTAACACTTTATGTTGAGTCACGTTATGTTATATGTAAGTTTTCACGCTTCCGGGAAGTAGGAAGTGGAACACGTGTGGCAAGAGAAGTCACATGGAATAGTGCATTGTCTGAGTTCATATTGGTGATAACACAGGTTGTGTTATGATAGGGACATTTTCCGCATAAAAGGTGTGTAAGTGAAATAGTGACCGGTTTTCTTGTGAAACTCTGGCCTTAATTCTCAGGAGCAGTATAGTCTCCACATGTGTTTTATCCCCAGAGAAACGGGTTTACCGCTTGCTTGAAAGAAGGGTAAGGTAGAGGGAAGTGCTACTTTATCGGCGAAACCGAAAAATTCTGTGGTAGGGTAGAGGTAAGCGCTGCCTACTGGAAAATACAGAATTCTTGTGTAAATGGACAAAGCTATCTCTTTGGTTTAGTGAATCAGACAATGGAAATGTGTTTTAAATGTTGTAACTAACGAAGAATTGTTGAAAAAGAAATTGCTGATAAATTTTGTAAAGGAGGGGTCAAGAGCAGAACTGACGTAGACAAAAGCCGCGCTGGGATTGGACAGTGCGCTAGTCATACAGAGACAGGAGCAGAACTGACGTAGACAAAAGCCGCGCTGGGATTGGACAGTGCGCTGTAGACAAACTGCTGTGATTGGAGTGTTGGTGTGAGTCGCGCTAGTATTGGTTGGAATAACGCATAGAGAACAGTGTTGAATTGCGGATCGTTTGAGGAGAGAAAGCGATTGTGAATCATGTCTTATTATGAGTATGGTAGAGAGAAAACGTCATGGATGTCGAAAGTTAAGAACTTTTTTAAGAAAGACAAAAAGGTAGTGACTAGAGAGGGACAAGTAATTCCTCCGCCGAAATCACCAGCTTCGCACATGATGCTGAAATATGGATATCATACATGCATATGGTTAGAAAATTGGACAAAATATACCAAGAATGATGGAGCATTGGCTTTCCCTGAGAATGGTTCATTTAGTGTAGCTGTACTACGGAATTTGAGAGAGAAGATGGCAATGTTAGAACCTAGACCTAGACCGACACAGTTTGAAGCTTTAAGTGAATGGGAAGATGAGATGTATGAACGAGAGAGATTCAGAGGATTAAAGAATCATGAGTTTGTGCCTGGAAGGTTATGGGGAGTAAATCATGAGGACAGAATAAAGCGTTGGAGATGTGCTAATATGACAGGAGGTTTGTTTCCAGCTTTTA
This sequence comes from Calotriton arnoldi, assembly GCA_963921515.1. Classification (NCBI taxonomy): domain Eukaryota; kingdom Metazoa; phylum Chordata; class Amphibia; order Caudata; family Salamandridae; genus Calotriton; species Calotriton arnoldi. The sequence continues at coordinate 554,774 of CAWUFW010007888.1, forward strand.
CAGTTGAGGAAGAAGCAAAGAAAAAGTGTACAGAGAAAAAGAAACATGTGGTTATGGAAAAGTATGGGTATGGTGGTAGTGAAACGGAAGATGAATTGCTGGAAGATATTTTAAACAGAAACCCACCTCCATACCAACAGACTTCTGCGGTGGTGACACCTAATGCACCGCCAATGGAAACTGGGAGGAATAAAATTCCCGAACGAAGAGATGAGATAAATAGGTCACAAGATCAATTAAAAACTTCACAAAATGAAGAGATAGAAAGTGACAATGCAACTGAATTAGCAAAAACCACAAGAGAATTGACTGAGAAAATAAGAGAATTGACAAAGAATATGGAAGCTGTAACTGTACCAGTAACGATAGGTCCAGTAATGCCAGTTTTTGAGAATCAGAAAATTGATGAACGTTCTTTAGTGATTCCTATGAATTCACATTTGCAAAGAAAAAGAGAAGGGATGGAACTGGACAATGAAGGTGCACACCATTTGGTTAGTACCTATAGACCAAGCCCACCTACTAATTTGACGATAAATGAGAATGAGTTCAGGAGAATACCTATGGTAACGGAGTCTGCATCAGAGACACCAGAAAGAAGTAACAATTGGATAGAATTAAATAGTACGCCTGTAGGTCCGACTCCAGATGAGTTAAATGAATGGATGAAAACGCTAAAAACGAAAGAGACAGAAGTAAAACCATTAGATGTAATTAGGTTAAAAATAGACATGGAAGAATTGATTTTAGGAACGATTGGTACAGAAAAATTGAAAAATTATCAGGATGATGAGATTATGTTTTTGTGCAAGAGTATTACATGGAGAGCTAGAAATTTACATGACAAATTAGAAGAGACAGCGAATGAACTAGGAGTAGAATTTGTAAAAGTGAGAACGTTGCAGAAACCATATAGAGTAGATTTTTGTGAGAAAGATATAGAGAATCTGAACACATCAGGACGATTGACCCAAATAAAAGAATTAATTGTTTTGCTGAGAAAATGGGGTGATGTGGATAGATGGAGAAGTAGATGGACGAAAAAGAATGAGAAAGTAACAGATAAAGCATCTTTAGCTTTTGCAGTAACAGATAAGGAACCAGTTGTAAGGGAGTACCCGATGAGAGAAACTCCAGGAGGTAGTTATGTGCATGTTCCATGGTCTAGACAGGATATACTGTCATTTACAAATGATTTCCCAAAGTTGAGAGAGAAGCCAGTAGAATGGTACAGACAAGTGGAGAGATTTGTTAAAGTTTCAAAGGTGTTGTGGATAGACTTGGATGGATTGTTTGATATAGTAGTGCCAGCTGATTTGTGGACAGAATGTAAGATTACTATTGATTGGCCAACTGTAGAATATCCAAGGGATGCTAAAACAGGAGCGCCAGGACCAGAAGTGATGAGAAAGTACGATCAAGTAATTACCTTTTTGAAGAATAAGATTCCACCTAAAGAAACGGATTGGGTAAAAATAGACAGAACCACGCAGGAAAGTAAAGAATCAGTGCATGCTTACTATGAGAGACTGTTGTTAGTTTTCAAACAGTATAGTGGTTATGAGACACTAAATGAGAAGGATATGAGTCATTTTGTATATAGATTTGTATATGGGTTGAAACCAGAGATAAGTGAGATGATTAAACAGCATATGATTTGTTGGCAGAATAGCACAGTCGATGAGGTTTTGAGATATGCTAAGTATTGCAGTGATGATATTGAGAGTAGACAGCGTAAATTGAAAGAGAAAGCCATGTGGGCACAGGTGAAAGTTGCAGAGAAACAAGAAGCTCAATTGAGTAATACAGGTAATGAAGCAGGACAGGCTAGATTTCGACCAAATATAGGCAAAGGAAAAGGACAAATGAGCATAGATGAGGCAAAGAAAAAGTGGCCATGCCACAACTGCGGAAAGCTAGGGCATTGGAGAAACGAGTGTAAATTTCCTCCTAAACTTAATGCGGAAAATCAATCATTAAATTCACAGGTGCAGAGTGAGGTAGTTACTCCACAGAGTCAGGTGCCACAACCACCACTTCCCAAGAGTGTTAACCAACAGAAATTCAGTGCAGAAACAGGATTCTACGGAGGAGAGCAGGTAACACAGTTGCCGCGTGCAGCTGCCATTTCTCAATATTGGTTACGACAGGATGAGGATGAGACGGATGAAAGCTTCTGACGGTGCCTAGGAGAGGGGGAAGAGTGCGTGCTTGGCGCAACTCTAGAGGTAGATCAAGCAGGTCCATTTGTGGATGGAGAAGTGAATGGTGCAAATGTAACATTCCTTGTGGACACTGGAGCTACCCGTTCTACTGTTAGGTCAGTGGAAATTCCAAACCTTCCTCTCTCAGGTGAACATATCCAAGTAGTTGGAGTATCGAATCAGCAAATTAAGACGCCTCTTACTAAATTAGTGGAGGTAAAGATTGGTCCATTTAGTGAAATGCACCGATTTGTGGTGTGTGATTGTAGTCCTGTGAACCTATTAGGACGCGATCTATTGTGCAAAATGAATTGCACTATCTATTGTACTCCAGATGGAATTGCATTTCAGACCCCAGATGAAGATGTATTGTATAAAATGACACTGGTAAATTTAGAACCAGAAGTAAATGATTTGTTTCCTGTATTTGATGCAGAGAAAATCCCAATTGAACTGAAAGAGACAGTGAAAGAGGAAGTGTGGGACTTTACAGGAGAAGATATAGGATTAATGAAAGAAGTAGATCCCGTTAGAATCTCCGTAAAAGAGGGAACGAGTTACCCAAATACGCCCCAGTATAAATTGACACCAGAAATAATTGAAGGAATAACGCCAGTAATAAATAAAATGGTTGAACAAGGGATTCTAAAAGAAATCATGAGCAGTCCATGTAATTCGCCAATAATGGGACTGAAAAAGCCAAACGGAACATATAGAATTGTACAGGATTTGAGGAAGGTAAACAAAATTGTAGTGCCTTGTTGCCCAATAGTACCGAACCCTGCTGTGATTCTATACCAGATTCCACGTGAAGCAGAATGGTACACAGTAATTGATTTATGTCATGCATTTTTCTCTATTCCATTGCATCCAGATAGCCAGCCATTATTTGCGTTCAGGTTTGGAGAGCGTATTTTGGCATGGTGCCGAATTCCTCAAGGGTACACAGAAAGCCCCTCGATCTTTAATCAGATTCTAAAGAAATCCTTGGAAGATTTAAAAATGCCAGAAAAGTCAGTGATGGTTCAGTATATTGATGACCTACTGGTGGCATCAAAAACGAAGGAAGCATGTGTCAATGATACAATTGCTTTGCTGAATCATTTAGCCAAAAGAGGACATAAAGTGTCCCCATCAAAATTGCAGTTTTGTCAACAAGAAGTCCAATATTTAGGGCATAAAATTGAGAAAGGAGTGCGAAAGGTAACGACTGAGAGAATAAAGATGATTCAAGGAATGAGAGCTCCAATGACGCAAAGAGAGGTAAGAATGTTTCTGGGAATGGTTGGATATTGTCGACAATGGATAAGCGGTTTTTCGTTGATCGCCAAACCGTTGCAAAAACTTACAAAGAAGGATGTTAAAGATCCTTTTGAAATGAATGATGAGGAAATGAAAGCATTCAGAGAGCTGAAAAAGAAATTGTGTGAAGCTCCAGCATTGGGAATGCCTGACTATGAGAAAGACTTTGAGTTGTATTGCAGTGAAAGAGATGGATGTGCATTTTCAGTCTTGGTACAGAGACATGGAACCATGAAAAGACCCATTGCATATTTTTCAGCTGTTTTAGACCCTGTAGCGAAAGCGTTGCCTGGATGTTTGAAAGCAGTTGCTGCTACTTGTGTGAGTCTGGAACAGAGTGAAGGCATAGTGATGGGATATCCACTGAGAGTATATGTTCCCCATTCTGTGGAAATTCTCTTGACAAGAACGAAAACCCAATACATGACACATAGTCGGCTGACTAGGTATGAAAAAGTAATTTTGAGTGCAGATAATGTGACCATTGACAGATGTATGAATGTGAATCCTTCGACATCATTGCCAGATGAAGAGAGTGTGATTGAAATGGATGAAGTAGATCACGATTGTCTGAATGTGCTTGAATATTGTACAAAACCGAGACCAGATATACGAGATGAGCCCTTAAAGGAATCAGATTATATTCTGTTCGTGGATGGCTCATGTTTGAGAACAAATGATGGAGTTCTAAGTGCAGCGTATGCAGTTTGCACAGTAGCAACTGTAATGGAAGCATCTTGTCTGAAAGGGATACGGTCTGCCCAAGTCGCAGAACTAATAGCTCTGATTCAAGCCTGCAAGTTGGGAAGAAATGTACGGGTTACGATTGTGACAGATAGCCAATACGGTTTTGGAGTGGTGCATGATTTTGGTCAGATTTGGTCACAAAGAGGTTTCTTGACGTCTGCAGGAACGCCAATTAGAAATGGAGATTTTGTGAAAAAGTTGCTTGAGGCGATACAGCTGCCTAAACAGATTGCTGTTGTGAAGTGCAATGCACATAAAAATGGGGAAGACTACATAACTGTCGGCAATAAGTATGCTGATGAGATTGCACAGTACTGTGCAAAGAATGTGGTCTCTTTGAACCGGAACCGAGAAAGAGAGCATATTTCTTGTCCTTTGCTTTTTACTAACCCTGTTGAGACATGGGATGAGGTGAGACAGTTACAGGAAGCAGCAGATGATGAGGAAAAAGATACATGGATAAAAGCAGGATGTAGAAAACATGAGGAAAATGATGTTTGGGTTTACAGAGATGAAAGACCAGTTATGCCTGATAGCATGATTTCTGACATGGCACGGATGTACCATGGACAAGCCCATATTGGGAGAGATTCAATGATCAGACTTTTTAGACAAACATGGTATAATCCAAAATTCAGAGCCATAGCTGAGAGTCTTTGTCAAAGATGTCTTATTTGTCAACAGTTAAATCCAGGAAGGAAGACAGTAGTGAGTCTAGGAACAATAGGACGAGAAGGAGGTCCGTTCACTAGAATGCAAATGGATTTCATAGAAATGCCCCCGAGCAACAGACTAAGGTATGTCCTCGTAGTCGTCTGTTTGTTTTCCCGTTGGGTGGAAGCATACCCGACCAGAAGGAATGATGGAATCACGGTAGCAAAACTTATGCTGCGAGAATTCATTCCGAGGTATGGTTTTCCAGTCACGATTGAAACAGATAGAGGAACACATTTCCAAAACGAATTAATTAAACTGATTTGTGAAGCACTTAGTATTAAACAGAAACTGCATTGTGCATACAGACCAGAGGCTTCTGGAATAGTAGAGCAAGTGAATGGAACAATTAAGAACAGGTTAGGAAAAATGTGTCAAGCCACAGGACTCAAATGGCCAGATGCCTTGCCATTAGTTTTAATGACAATCAGAAGTATTCCGGAAAGGAAAACTGGACTCAGTCCCCATGAGATAATTATGGGACGAGCAATGAGACAAGCACATGTACCTGTCAACAAACTACTGACTATAACTGATGATCTGGTGCTGGATTATTGCAAAGGATTGGCTCATGTGGTGCGTTCTGTGTTTCATCAGGTTGGACCGGATGCTACTACTCTTGAAAGAAAACCAGCTCACGACTTGAATCCAGGAGATTGGGTCCGCATAAAAGTCCACAGAAGAAGAAACTGTTTGGTTCCTCGCTGGGACGAACCACGACAGGTGATACTGGTGACAACCACTGCAGTCAAATGTGCAGGAGTAAAACACTGGGTGCACACCAGTCACACCATCAGAGTTCCAGAACCTGAAGATCGACATGTGAGTCGACATCTGGAAGTGTTGGATAACAGTTCAGCATCGGAAGCGGAAGAAGAAACGAACAGGGTGCCAGAATCTGAAGATCGACCTGTAAGTCGACATCTGGAAGACCCAACTACAAGTGCAACGACAGAAGAAGTGGAGGAAATAGCTGAAGTTCCAGAACTTGAAGATCGACATGTGAGTCGACATCTGGAAATATCAGACACCAGTTCAGAATCTGATACAGATCATTCGGATTGTGAGGAAAATCTGAAAAGAAATTGGAAATTTGAAAGCATAAGAGAAGAAACTGAGCACGAAGATAGTAACAGTGAGCAACCAAGTACAAGTTGTGGTAAAAATCCTTCGGAGATAATATTAATAGATGAAGAAGGGAGAGTTTCAAACAGAAAGTTAGAAAAATCGGAAGATCCCCGAGGAGCAATAGGGACAGATAGCCAAACAAAAGAACAGGGAAATTTAGAAGCAGATAGAGAGATTGACACAAATTCGGAAGAACCTCGAGGAGGGACAGAAATAGGTGAACGAAGGAAGATAAGAAAAGAACCACAAGTAGAGGAAGAAAATGAAATTATAAGATTCAAAATAAGAGACAATAAAGAGAAAACTGAAACAGAGTCTGAAGAAAGTGGAGAAGAAAGAAACCAAAAACTAGAGTCAAGAAAAAGGACTTGGAAAACAGAAAGAGAGGAAAAAGGAAGTGAGGCAAAAAGGCCAAGAAAAGGAGACAATTGGCCCAACGAAGTAAGAAAATTAAGATACAGGATCATAAGGTTAGATGGAAAAAGTGCTGAACAAGTGAATGAAATAACAAGTCAGAAAGAGCAAGAAAAACAAGGTGGAAAACACTTGCAGAAAACGAAAAGAGTAAAGAAGGTAAATCCGAAGTATTGATCGCCTGAATGGTTGTACCTTGCTTTAACTGATATCAAAGAAGAAAAGAACACTCACGAGAACCCAGAACAAAGAAACCTAATGGGTGAAGGTGAAGTGCTACAAACTAGAAGAAATTTGAACGAATTTCTACCGGAGTTGACAAAATACTGGATTTGACGAATTTCTACCGGACTTGACAAAATACTGGATTTGACAAAGAAAGAATTCTGAAAAGAATTAAAAGAAAGTACCGAACGAAGACAAAAACATTGGAGTGCAGAGTGGCTAAGAAGTCATTTCTGAGATGTAGTGACACAATTTTCTTGTAAATAAATAAATAGGTTATAAAACAAAATGGAGGATACTAGAGATAGAAAATGTAGATGTGAGTTTTTAAGTAGATGGTGTAAGATGTGCTTCTTTTGTACAGGATTATTAATGACAGTATGGGTGGTTTTAGCAATCACTATTCCAATTAGTTTAGCTGTAGAAGAAACGTCTAATCACACAGAGAAAGAAAAAGGAGCTAACACTCAAGAAACAGTTATATTAAAAAGTAGTGCAGAATTACATAAGGACAAATCAATAACAGATTTTTCAAAGAATGTTTTTACTAAATTATTATATGAGTATGTAGAAACAATGGATGTAAGAGATTGCTATGTTTGTATGCAATTGCCTGCATCTGTAGCAGAGGGTGTGACTTATCATCACCTTCCTTTGACGTATGGAATAACATGTAGTGTTTTAGCAAGTTTATTTTATAAAACAGGTAGATTAGAATATTATTACACTGACATAGATAAGATTTTTGCGAAAATTTCTGTAGTTCCCGAACTAAACAAAATAAAAGAGGGAAAAACGTTTGGTGAATTTTTTCATAGAAGAAAAGATTTTAACATTAGATAATATAGTTAAAAACAACCTTACCTGTGAGTTAAAGAAAGAAGAAAAGGTATTTTTAGAGATGGTTGAGGAAAGAAGAACGAAATTTCAAAGAAAAGTGATAGAAGAGACAAAAACACCTCTTTGGGCGTTTGAGGAAGACAATCATGACAAGAAAAAGATAAATGCAGCTATGACTCTGGATTGGCCCCAACAGGGAAGGTTGTGCATTAGAAGAAATAGAACAAGATATGACAATTATTTTGTGGGTTCCAGTGATTGCCATGACAATTATCAAATTTTAGGCGGATGGGGATTCAAAGGGGGAAAAGATCCAATATTTCCAGGGATCTATTATGTTTGCGGTAATAGGGCTTATTACAGGTTGCCAGACCATTGGTATGGGTCATGTTATTTAGGCCTGGTCTTTCCAAAGATTTTTCATATGGATAGAAAAGAAAAAGGAACACACAAAATGATAAATACCTTTACACGTAGAAAAAGGGAAAGTTTTTCAGAAATAGTAGGTGATATTTTTGGTGCATTGATACCAGCAGTGGGTATATCTTTGAATGCATTTAAAATTCGGAAATTATCCACAGTGGTAGATCGTTTATCTACAGATACTGCTGGAGGGTTCTTGATGGTAAATACCGAGATGGTTGCCATGAGAGCTATGGTAATGCAAAATCGACTTGCCCTTGACATTCTTTTGGCAAAAGAGGGTGGAGTCTGTGGAATGCTGAAAGTCCAACATTGTTGCACTTACATTCCAGATAAAAGTGAAAATACACAAAAGTATATAAAGAATATTACAAGTTTGCACAAAGAACTTGTTCCACTGGAGGTTGAAAGTGCATTTGAAAAACTTGGTAAAGGGTTTTCTTCAGTAATAAATTGGTTTACTAAAATGAGTGGATTAATAATAGGGAACGTTATAATAATAGCAACCATGATAATCATAATAATTTTGGTGCTGAAGCTTGTAATTACATGTATAAAGAAAAGAAGAAGACAGAATAAAATAGAAAAAGAAAACATGATAAACAAGGAGAGAGAGAGAGAAATGGGTGAAATAGAGCTAGAAGAGATAAAAGAGAACATGTACAAGAAGACCAAGAGACAAGTTGAAAGGGATACATTTGTGTAAACTAACAAAAGCAAACGGATAAAAGAAATATGCTGTCTGAGAGAATTGTATAACTTGGGTTTTGTGGTGATATTAAAAATCACCAAAGGGGGGAGTTGATGGAGCAGGATAAATGAAAAATGTTAACCTCCTAATAATTTACGTAAAATAATTAATAAACATGTTCGTTTAAGTAAATAACCAACAATGTATGTTACATATGAAGGGTAAAGGTAACACGCTATTTTGTGTGCAAATTAATCTACTTATAATTGTTGACGTGGCTAATATAAACGTAATATTTGCGTACTAATAAAATAATGAAATGCATGATTTGTGCTTTAAAAATAAAACGTGTAGTGGCAAAATAAAGCGAGGGTAAGTAAGGGACGGCTTTATATGTTGCTTTTTGCTAGGTAATACCTAATTGGGGTACGTAGAATGATGGGAGGGAAACGAAAGGGTTTATATTCTTTATTTTTAACAATATTTTGTTTATCTTTATAAATAGTGCGCTTAGGCCTGTTGAGCAGCGATATAAAATGGCCGCCATGAGCTAGAGTACGCATGTGCGAGAAGCCGTGTGGAAAAGGAGAAAGGCCGTGAACAAGAATGACCACGTGTTCGTTCTGAGAGCCTAGGATGGAAGTATGGTCAAGGCTATCATGACCTTACGGAATAAATGTGTGCCAAGATGATCAGCAAGAAGTGTGAGAAGTCAAAATGAATAAATGGACAAACGGAACTGTTGAACCTAAAAAGTATCAGAAAATTATAAAAATTAACCGAGGGTCAAGACAGGGTTGTCCGCTCTTGCCACTGCTTTTTACTTTTTTTATTGAGCCATTAGCAATTAAAATACGAAATAATGTTGCCATTCAGCCCCCGGTCGCGGATATGTCAAAGTTAAAATTGTTTGCGGATGACATAATTTTATATCTGAGGCCAGATAACGATAATCTTGAGAGGGTGTTAAGCTTAATTTAGGAATTTTGAGGAAATCGGTGGTTATAAAATAAATTCTAATAAAACTGAAGTCCTTGCTCTTAATATTGAACCAAATTCTCTTATATCTTGTGTAAGGACACAAGCCGCTAAATCAAATCCAATCAGGTATCTAGGGATATTTGTGTCCAGTCAGTATCAACAGCTATACAAGTTAAACTATCTAAAAACTAAAGAGAAAATTAAGAGACTTCTGGAACAGTGGCTTTTGCTTCCATTATCGCTAGTGGGGAGGGTCTCATTAATTAAAATGTCCATACTCCCTTTGCTTATATTTTTGTTTTTGAATGTTCCAATTAAGATTAATCAGTCTTTTTTTAGAGAAATCGAAACTTTGTTCAGAGATTTTATTTGGGGGAAAAAAGTCTCAAGGGTTAAACTGACTGTGGTACAATTACCGGTTGTTTCAAGGGGGTTAGCTTTGCCCCATTTAAAAACTTATTATGAGGCCGCTTTTGGATTTAGTGTCTAATTTGATGGGGTCAAAAGGCACTAGAGATAGCTTCTTTTGGATAAAATGATACAAGAAAGTGGTACTCAAACTCGGGTGTTTTTAAAAACTTCTAAACTTCCTAAGAGAACTAGGTATAAAACGTTAAAGGACCACTACGCTAGACTTCTGTTCTTTTTTAAAAACGGGCTCTTCTGGTTTGCAATATTTAAAAGTGAGAGAATGTACAAGTCTCGGCCTTCCGCTTCGAGCAAGTTATATTAATAGCTGGGAAAGTCGTGGGCTAAGTGAGTTGAGACATTTTATTATCCAACATAGGGTGATATCCTGGCAAGAGGTTATGGCAAGACCAGGGAACACTAGGAGACCTACCTTTTTGAATATTTGCAAGTGGTCCATTTTTAAAAAGATATTAATGGTTTGTTTGATACTTCCAGTCAACTCGTAGTAGCTCTTTATGGGGCCAAAGCATGTGGTGTAGGGAACTGGTACCGGCTACTACATCATCAAGGTCATGTATCCTTGATTGAGAACCATTTGGCTAATATAACCCGTGAGACACATTGCACTTTTTCTCTCAAGGAGTGGGAAATATTAAGCTGTCTAGGAAGTAAATCTTTGCGTGCAGCAAATTTTAAAAGGATGACCTTTTTGGCACGTTGGCTTTCCTATTTTACTCCGGCAGCCTTAAAAAAAAGATTTCCAGATTTTGAAAATAAGTGTTTTCGCTGTCAGGCGGACGGAGAAGGTGGTTGGCATCATATTTTTTCTCATGTCCACGATTGAGACTTTTCTGGGAAACGATTTTTGTAGATATCGAGCAGGCAATCGGAAAGAAGGTTGCACTCGAGGCTGAGTCTGCCTTGTTTGGTATCTGTAATGATAGAACAGGGTTAACAGAAGACGAAATATCGTTTATATTCATTTCTGGTACGGTAGCCCGTTCTTTGATTCTCCAAAATTGGAAATCTAGAGAAGTCCCCTCGCATCTAAAGTGGTTTAATAAAATGAAAAGAACCCGTAAGTTTGAAGAAGCATACGCTAGACGGGTGGGAGCTACCAGGAAATTCGAAAAAAATTGAAGTTTTTAGTGATTTAGAAAAGTCAAAGGAAGGATAAATACCCGAAATGAATATTAATGTCGATAAGGTAGTAGCTTTTGGCAGGAAAATCTATTAACACTTTTTCTTCATTATTGCACTTTAAAAGCATTTGCACTTTCTCTTTTACTGTATTTTTATTAGATGAATTGTATATTGTTGTGTAAGATTGATCATGTCATTAGCTGCTACAGTCATTTTTCTCTTTTTTAAAATTTTATCTAGAAAGAGGAAGCTTTTTAAAAAAAAAATAATAATAATTTGTACAGGTGACTTTGAATTTTTAACAGTGATGTTTAAGAATGATGTTTATATGATGTGCCTTCTACTCTGCTCAATAAAAATTAATTAAAAAAAAAAAGAAAATGATACAAATTGGACTGATCGAAACTGATGAGTAATGTCATGAACTGTGGGAAACGATGCAAGCATGGACATTCCACAAAGAACTGGTTAAGACAAGGAAGTTTGATAAAAATGTATATGGACTCGAATGGACCAATGAGAGAGAATCACGCCATAAAGAGGCAACATTTTATTTAGTAAGCGAGAATTAGGGTATAAGAAGACCTACTCCTGGTGGGAGGGATTGATGATGATGAGCGAGCGTACTGTTAGGAGAAGGGAGAGCTGAGATTGCTGATAGATGAGTTGCGGGTGCTGAGTTGCTGGTGCAGATGATCGAAGCTGCTGCTGCTATTTTATTAAGTATAAGATGCTGCTTTTGGAGAACCTTTTTACTCCTGATAGATTTTTCATTTAGAGCTATTAGATTTTCCAAGACAGATAGTTAGATCTTTTTGGAGTTCTTGCTGTGACAAACTTTATCTTCCATCTAATAGGTATGCATTGTAATTTCAATTTATTCTTATAATGATGATAAATGTAATAATCTGAGTGATAAACTTAAAACTTATGCATTGCTTCTAAAACTTTATATAAACTTTATTATCTTTAAACAAATGACTCAGTGATTCTTTAGCTCAATAATTAAGGTAAAATGTTAAAGAGTTTATTGTGATTGAGCTGGTCTTAATCACTATCAACTAGTTCCTACTAGTTGGTCCATCGACCAATGAGCAGAATATCTTAAAAGCAATGAGAGATATTATGTTGTGTTAAAAAGAGGTATCCCGTCTCCTTCCAGCGAATCGATCTACTGTTTTTCTCCTAGGTTGATGACGGAGGAAATCCAGGGAATAAATGAGTGAGTGAATGCATATGCGGTGTTATGGGCCCCACCGTCATATGGATATAGTCTGTGTATTGGAGGGATAGTTGTACCTGGATGACCGAGTCATATAGGAGAAGAATTTTTATTGTTAGCGCTGGATCAACCCCAAGGATATGGGACAGTTTATCTCAAAGTTTGTCTTGGGATTGAGACCAGAGGTCAGCCTCATGATACAGCACCATTTGCTCTGTTGGCAAAACAAACCAGTAGATGAAATCTTGTGGTATGCGAGGTATTGTAGCGATGAAGTAGACTCAAAGCACCGGAAGTTAAAGGACAAGCTGATGCTCGTTCAGATGCAGACAGCTCAGATCCAGCCTAGTGGAGGGACGCTGGGAAGCAGACAGGGAAATTACCAAGGGAACCAAAATGGGCAAGGACAGGGAAAAGGGAAACCTATAGATCCCAAGACAGAGGTGGTTGCGGCGACATTGAAGAAGACCACTGCGTGTCATCTTTGTCATCAGATTGGACATTGGAAGCGCGAGTGTCCCTTGAACCCAGCCAACCAGGTGCAGCAGGAGGTAGGAGTGGTTCAGGCACCTGCGCCGGAGGTAGTTAATACTGTGATTTATAAAAACACAGTCATAGCACACCCTTATTGGTCACAAGGAATTTCACGAAAACATTTCTCAAATAAATAAAGGTCCTAGCAACAAATATTGAAGTCCTTAGGTCCACAGGCGAGTCTATCCCATTAAGATCATGTATGGGTTTTCAAATACCATCCAAGGATCACATCCATTGAAAAAAAAAAAAAAACATTTATTCCTATACAGCAAATTCCCAGCAGTTATTGAAGCCAACACGTGTTTCGTCTGTACACATCAGTATTCAGACTTTTTCAAGGCTGGAAAATAAACATCATGTACATTCCATGAGCTGTTATGTCCTACAGCTAATATAGGCACAAATGATCTCAATTAAAACATCTAATCATAATACTCCTAACTAACACAATTTATTATAAAAAGCAATAAGGAGACCTCATGCACTAAAATTTAATACAAATGGTGTCATATTATCTAGACAACATACTTAATAGTGTATGTCAGCAATTACAGACAACTATGAATCATAATTATTAAAAAGGGGAAAAAAAGGGGAAAAAAAAAGAGGAAAGGAGAGAAACAGATAATAACCACACCAATGAGTGTTTCACACAGTGACAACGGTTCTAATCTAGCCAACCTATGTCTTGCCTAGCGCACTACATGTAAATAAAACAGTGACTCAAAGTGATGATACAATGCTGGTATCATGCCCTGATGATAAATCAACACCCACCAGGATAGATGAAACGTAAGTCACGGTTCCACTACGCAACGGGTCCTCCTTATTAGTAGTGTCCAAGTATACACTGCTAATAACAAACAAATGTGTAATGGTAATGAATAAAAGTTCGTAAAAATCCGTAAAATGTTAATCTTATACGATAGATAAGAGACACATGGGCTGGATTCTTTCAATCCGACCACCAAACAAACTAACTCATTCTAGTGGGTGTGCTCATTAATGATGGAAACATTATATCCGCCATTGCTAGTAAAAGCATGATATCCTATTAACTGGTGTATTCACCCCTGAATATTTATGAGTCAAATACAATAGGCTGATTATACGTTAATGGACCCCTGTATAGTTCTGTATCAAATACAATAAGCTGGAAATACATTCGTGGACTAAGAAAAATTGAGAACGTGACCGGTTATTTATATACAAATAAGCGTGTGGGTGATGGTGACTATTAATTATTCTCTTAATATTCTCGATGACCATATCCTATCAATCACCCACCTGATAGTAAAATTCCTAGAAAAGCTGGTAAGTCCACCGTTATACCCGTGTAGTACTCCCAATGGTGCTGTTACATGTATATCAGATACGCCCCGAATCTGGAATCCTGCAAAAATCAACGAGCACTCTGTATCAGCCCCTGTCTCTAAAGTAACCAAACTAAAGTATAAAATTAACCGTATCACTGACTGACTCACCCCAACTTAGGCCAGTAACGCCCCCCGTAGTCTTGTAAGTAACGACCCACTGGCAGTAGAGCAAAATACACCACTCTTTTCAAATATTCAGCAAATTCCCGGCAGTTATTGAAGCACTCAGGTTAAGTAAAATGTTGAGTTCCCTAGGACGCCACAGTACAATCTGTCCTCTGAAACGATCGCAGGAATTAAGCCTGTAATCGAGTCTATGATTAAGCAAGGCATTCTGAAAGAGATAAGGGGTAGCCCATGTAATTCACCTATCATGGGACTACAGAAACCGAGCGGGAAGTTCAGGATCGTGCAAGACCTGCGAAAGGTCAACACGATAGTCGTCCCTTGTTCTCCAGTGGTACCGAATCCATCAGTGATACTGTTTCAGATCCCATGAGAAGCCAAGTGGTTTACTGTCATTGATTTATGTCAAGCATTCTTCTCGATACCGCTCCATGAGGAAAGCCAATTTCTTTTTGCTTTCCGGCTGGAAAATCGCGTGTTAACGTGGTGTTGTATCCCTCAAGGGTATACAGAGAGTCCATCGATCTTTAATCAGATCTTGAAGAAGAATCTTGAGAGTCTCGTATTGCCACAGAACTCAGTTCTTGTGCAGTACATAGATGACCTACTTGTGGCATCAGAAACAGAAGATGCTTGCAGGATAGACACGATAGCCCTACTGAATCACCTGGCAGAGAATGGATGGACACAAGGTGTCCCCGAACAAATTACAGTACTGTTTGAACGAAGTGCAGTACTTGGGCCACAGACTAGAAAAAGGCAAGAGGAAGGTGTCACCGGACCGAATTGAGGCAATAATGAACATGGCAGTGCCCACCACTCAAAGGGAAGTCAGGATGTTTTTGGGAATGGTCGGCTATTGTTGTCGGTGGATTCCCAGTTTTTCATTGAGAGCAAAGCCTTTGCAGAGGCTTACGCACAAGGATGTGAGTGATCCGGTACCATGGGATGAGGAGTGCTTGGTGTCATTCCTACGACTGAGAGAAGAGTTGTGTTCAGCACCAGCTTTGGGAATGCCTGATTATAATAAGGCTTTCTCACTGTTCTGTTGCGAGAGAGAAGGTTGTGCATTAGCAGTTCTAGCTCAGAACCATGGAGGTGTCCGTAGACCAGTTGCCTATTTTTCAGCTACTTTAGATCCAGTAGCTTCTGCGTTGCCCGGATGTCTCAGATCCGTTGCTGCAACAGGTGTCAGCATTGAAAGATGTGAAAGCATAGTGATGGGTTACCCTTTAACGGTTTATGTGCCACATTCGGTTGAATTGTTAATGACCAGAACTAAGACACAGCACCTAACGAATAACAGGTTAACGAGGTATGAGCAGGTCATACTTGCCGCAGAGAATGTGACTCTGAAAAGGTGCTCTGTCTTAAACCCTGCGACATTGATGCCTATACCCAATACTGATGATGAAGATTGTGAGGACCATGATTGTCTTGATGTGACTGAACTATGCACCAAACCGAGACCTGACATTGTCGATGAACCACTGACTGACCCAGATGAAATTTTCTTTGTCGATGGTTCATGCCTAAGAGACAGTGTTGGCCAACTAAGAGCAGCATTTGCTGTATGTACCATTTCAGGAGTGGTTGAGGCTGCTTGCCTAGAAGGAGCACACTCCGCGCAGGTAGCTGAGATCATTGCCTTGACACGTGCCTGTTTGGCCGCTGATCAAATCCGAATCACGATCTACACGGACAGCCAGTATGGGTTCGGTGTGGTTCATGACTTCGGACAGTTATGGTCTCAGAGGGGATTTTTTTACATCATCCGGTTCACCCTTTAGGAATGGAGAATACGTAAGACAACTGTTAGATGCATTGCAATGTCCGAAGGAAATCGCGGTTGTTAGTGCACTGCGCACGGAAAGGGGGATGATTTTGTCTCTCTGGGGAACAATTATGCTGACGAAGTCGCCCGCTTCTGTGCAGAGCAAGGATGTATATTTACAGAGGGTTACACAGGAGAGAGCCAAGAAAGAACCGAGCTCAACATGATGTTGGCCATGGCAGACACTTGGGAGGAACTCAAGCGACTGCAGGATGAGGTGACAGATCAAGAACGGAATGGATGGGTCAAAGCAGGATGTGAAAGAGGGGATGTGGATGTTTGGGTTTCCAATGATGGTAGAGCTGTGTTGCCAGAAAATATGCTGAGCCCCATGGCGAGACTGATACATGGACCTGTACATCTTGGAAGAGATGCAATGATGCGTGTGTTTAGACAGACGTGGTATAATCCACGATTTCGTGTGGTTGCCGAAGCAGTTTGTCAGAGGTGTGTAACGTGTCAACAGATGAATGCTGAAAAGAAGACTGTAGTCACATTGAGTCACATTGGGAGGTCAGGAGGGCCCTTCAATAGGATGCAGCTAGACTTTGTGAAAATGCCCAAGTGCAATGGGTTGAGGTACATTCTAGTGGTGGTGTGTGTATTCTCATGGTGGGTGGAGGCTTACCCAACACGCAGGTGTGACACTCTCACAGTGGCTAAGCTATTGTTGAGGGAACTCATCCCGAGGTTTGGGATTCCAACCTCTTTGGAATCAGACAGAGGAAAACACTTGCACAGTGAAATCATGAAGTTACTTTGTGCCGCATTGAATGTTGATCAGAGACTCCATTGCAGTTATCGACCAGAGGCTTCTGGGATAGTGGAACAAGTTAATGGAACTTTGAAGGCAAGAATGGCAAAAATGTGTTCGTCAACGTCCCTGAAGTGGCCTGATGCGTTGCCACTTGTGCTTATGAGTATTCGAAGTGTGACAGACAGGAGGACTGGGTTGTCCCCTCATGAAATCTTGATGGGAAGGGCAATGCGGCTACAGCTTTGATAAACATCACTGATGACTTGATTCTCGATTACTGTAAAGGACTATCTGATGTGGTCCGTTCTGTGTCCCAGCAGGTACAAGCTGCAGCTGTTCCGGCCTCGAGTGATCTGTGCCACGACCTGTGTCCAGGTGACTGAGTGCTTGTCCGAAAGCACGTGAGGAAGAGCTGTCTGGATGTTCGGTGGCGAGGCCCGTACCAGGTGATACTGGTAATGAACACAGCAGTGAAGTGTGGAGGATTGCCGAACTGGGTACATGCTTCCCATACCCGCAGAGTTTCAGCACCCTCGGAAGAAACAGCTCCTCTCGTAAATGAAAATCCAGCTGATGTGGCAGGGCCACATGAGAGGACAAGTCAAGCTGTGAGGGTCGCTGACGCAGCTGGTGGTGCACCAGAGCAAGCTGAAGGGGGTTCCGACAACCCGAACCTCGACTCTGACTCAGATGACAGAGGTGGTGCAGTGGGTGGAGTGGAGTCAGATTCAGCAGAAAAAGGAAGTGGTGCACGGGGTATAGAAGGGGAAGGCGGAAGAACGACCAGAATTGAGGAGGCTTGGCCTGAAAGACAGAGGCGACTGAATCTGAGGTTGGCACCCGAAAGAGATCTTGCTCCAGTGTCTGAAACATCTGAAACAGAAGCAAGTGACGAAGAGCAGACTCAAGAGGGTCGGAGGAGGTCGAAAAGAACAAGGGTACCTTGCCAGAGATACTCTACCCCTGAGTGGACTTACGCAGTGACTGATGCAGGGGGTAGTGAGTTCGGGGAGGCTGAGGTCTGTGCAGGTGGTCAGCAAAAGCCCGAATGTGGTACTGAAGGTGGTGCAGTTGTTGCCAGGGCTCGAAGTCGAAGGAATCCTGACCCTCACGGTTCCGAATCCCCCGCTTCTGAGTAAGGCCCGAGAATTGGTTCTGCATCGACTCGAATTTCCGTCTTTTGGATTTGAGCCGTATTCACATGAAATGGTAATTCTTCGTCTTGAACTTTTGTATCACGTTTTGGAAGCGCTTGTAGAGGATCTTATTGTGGATGAAATATAACCTGTTGTAAATAAAAAGTCTAAAGAAGAAGATAACCTAGATCCGAGTGGAAGAAGAATAAACTTAGGGACTTTCCACCGAAGAGGAACGAAAACTTAGGGAAGTCTTTTTCTGGACTATGTAAATAAGACCCTGTAGCGAAAAAGGGGATTTCCAGAGGTTTCAAAGTGTTGCTCGAACTAGTTAAGCAAGTCACGTGTGGAGAAGACAGAGACTTTTGAGTGCTCATTGCTGAAACTAAGAACTTTCGAGAACTTTCGAGATCATGGAGGCTGGAGATCCACATCGTAGATCCAAATTGATTGTAGGCATACTTATAGGATGTGTGATAGTTTCTATAATCATAGTAATTGTAGTCCCATATACAGTTCCACACGAGCTAGCAGTGGAGGGAGTGTCAGGAACTCCTACACCTACTACACCTAGCCAAAAAGAGGGAAACATAGGAGCTGACAAGGCTCTGTTGCTAGAAGAAAGTCGTAGGTTGCATGTAGATTTGTCTAGAAGCGATTTCAAGCTTAATGCTTACGCCAAGCTGCTATATGAGTATGTAGATGCGATGGATGCTAAAGATTGTTATGTATGTATGCAGTTGCCTGCTTCAGTGGATGAGGGTATTAGATATCACCATCTTCCACTGACGTATGGAATTTCATGTAGTCTGTTGCTTAGTATATTTTATGAAAGAGATCAGTTTGAGTATTTCTTTTCCAATTACGATGCAGTACTTCCTGAAGTCCCAGCATATAAACATTTGAATAAGTATGATTACTATAAGTCGGAGGATAGACTTAGGAAGTTCTTCATACCGTCTTTGGAATTGGACACAGCATATGCCCACCGACATAACTTGACGTGTTCATTATCAGATGTAGAAAAGAAGTTTGTAGATCAGGTAGAAGATAGATATAGAAAACTAACACAGACACGGGACACAGGGCATAGTCCAGTAGATTGGACTGAGGAGGAAAGATTGCACCGAACAAAGGGAAGTTATGGTCCTATAGCCTTGGACAATGAGCAGAGGGGAAAGCTGTGTGTGAGACGTTATCAGACCTACTATGAAAAGGTTCCAGTGGGACAGAGTACCTGTGACCATGTTTTCACCATGGCAGATTCAGCAAAGAATTTTCTCCAAGGCCCTGTACAAGGGATACCTACGGTGTATTTCGTGTGTGGAAGGAATGCTTATGTGAGATTGCCAGCGAACTGGTATAGTACATGTTACTTGGGAATAATATTTCCAAAGATCTACCATACAGAGGATTTAGAACTTTTGGAAGGTGGAAAGTATTCAAGAGTGAGAAGAGGTGCGAGTGCAGGGGTCGTAGTGGGAGATATCTTTGGAGCAATGATACCAAGTTTGGGAGTGGTCTTGAATGATGTAAAGATCCGGAGATTGGCGACTGTGATAGATGAACTATCAATGAACACAGCAAAATCGTTGGTACTGGTGGAGGGAGAGATGCTGTCCATAAGGACAATGGTTTTGCAGAATCGCCTTGCTTTGGATGTCTTATTGGCAAAAGAGGGCGGAGTCTGTAAATTATTGAAGGTTCAAGAGTGCTGTACTTATATACCAGACCACAGTAAGGATCTGGAGAAATATATAAGTAACATCACTACTATCCATATCAAAATAGCGGATTTGACTGAAGAGGGAGCCTGGGAGAAGGTTGGAAAAGGATTCGGTCAAGTGGGGAGCTGGTTTGCGAATTTGGGAAAGGGATTCCTTGGCTATGTTCTGAGACCTCTCCTTATTGTGGTGGTTTGTGTGGTTTGTCTGTGGGGTCTGATCAAGGCATACAAGTGGTATAGAGCAGGCAGAACTGAGAGGGCTCTGAGAGAAAATGAGACGAGAATGGCTAGACTGCAGGACAGTCACTATCGAAACCTTAAGAGTTTGGAGAGATTCAGACAAGGGAGAATGGCAACAAGTTCTGTTTAGGTCGGTTATTTCTCCAAGAGTGTTGTGAAAGTGTGATGACATGAGTCATCAAAGGGGGGAACTGATAGAGCGCCATGTTCATCGTAAAAATTGTAGGGGTGCATCATAATCACCGTTAGTTCGCACCCGCACATATCCAGACATATATCAATGAATGCCCAGTAAGATGTAGCTCTAAACCGCAGTTATTAGAGCAAATAGAAGCATAACCGTGCTATTTTAATCATGCAAATGTAATGCTTAATTGAAACGTGTTTGAAATGATGCATAATTGAATTAGCCCATGTGTAATCGGGATGTAGCAGTTTAAATGTGTACCATATTAAGCTGCACGTGTAGTTTATTTTCGCATATGAAATGTAATGAATCAATGCTTATAGAAATGATTAAGAATTATGTGTTTAACTTGTAAAGGCCTGACTTACATATAGACCAAAAGAAGGGCCTGTTCGTTCTTATGTTAGCTTATTTTGTTGGCAGAAAAGGTTCTCTTGGAAAGGCTCTTTGGGCGCAGATGGGAGATTCGTACAGAAGGAAAGTTGTTGAAACGTATCTTCTGTTGCAGGTGCAAGGACACATGCCTCGTTAGCGAAAGACTGGCTCTTTGTTTCACGAGTTAGGGTGGTGGGAGGCATGGAGATGGGAGTGCAATGGAATTTAGGGATGATACTTTCAGCGGAGAAGGTGCCTGGGACTCAAGGTCATCGTAACCGTCCTGGATGAAGTCAGAGCTTCGATGGAAAAGTCCGAAAAGGAAGACCTGGCCGAAGAGGCGTGACAAGGGCGTGTTCAATTGTATTTGGGTTTTGTATTAGGGACAGGGCCCCGAGGGAGGAGAGGGAGAGGAGGTAGAGGAAACCAGAGAGAGAGGACAGAGGGGGATTCTAGGAAGGAGCATCTTAGAACGAGCTCAAAAATGCTATGGGAGTGTACTTCTTAGGAAGTCTTCACGGCTGACACCTTTTCTTTACTCTTGCCTGGGTAGTTCGTTAAGTAGGTATGTCACCTGAGTGATAGAATAGGGACAGCTAATGGTTTTATGCTTATCTAGGTAAATGAAGAATAACATAGAGATTGGAGCAGTTAAGGCTTGTCTAATACTTCTGGAGCTAACGATTCTTCTCATCCTGAGTCGGATGAGACTCCTGCATAGGATGCTATTTGTATTAGTGCCCATCTATCTCTTTAACCTTGTGTTGAGGTGCTTGCACGTTCAGTTATTTTTGGCAGTAATAAACTCACAAAATTGAATTTGGAGTCAGTGGTCTTTTAAGATAAACTAAATCCTAAATTGTTGCATAGAATTTCTTCCCTTTACACTATTCAGCAGGTAAAAAGATCCTGGTAACACGGAGATCCTTAGAAAAGATAAGAAAAGGATCAGCGTTATCACGACCATGCAATTTTATTTACTCAGTTGACTTTGGACCTCAGGAAAGTGAGGCAGCCACTAAAAACAAAAAAACTAACTTTATCCAGAAAAAATGGATACCAGTTAAAGTGGACCCAAATCGATAAGCTGAAATTGATTCCAGCAGTCATACCGAATATACAGGAGAATAGTCTCAATTGTTTAGAATTGGAGCGCCCCCTTGCCTCACTGCTACCACAGTTTGTAGACCTCCTGGGAAAAGTAAAACTGGCCCTTACTCGATACAAACCAGCGGTTAATCCTACACTAAGTCGCTGGTTTGATTCCCCTTGCACAAAATCACGAAAAGCCCTCCATAAAGCCCTAAATAATCAGCCTAGGAATGTAGTCCTAATAAGGTCGCTACGTAGGGATTATAAAATAGCAAGGAAGAACAGTGAAATGGAACTTGAGGAAGGAGGTCTGGGCTGAACGTGATCAAGCAGCTAGTACGGGAAGTAGTAGAGAATTCTGGAAGATAATTAATGCCCCTTTTTAAAAAAATCCTAAGGACCCCACGCTGGACACCCATGTTGGTGAAGAAGCATGGGTGACACATTTTGAAAACATCGTTGACTCTAATATGTTCCCTGCGAAACTCCCTACTAGTACAGATATTGATATGGTGGACAATTTATCATTTTCATTGATTGAAGTAAGAAGAGGGTTGGCTGCCTGTAGTGCCTAGAAGGCATGGGGTCCCAATAGACTTCTTTCAAGAAAATCAAGACCTGTGGGCCCCTCTATTAACTAATGTCTTTAACAGTATAGTTAAAGTTGGCCCCCTGCCATCGTGGAAGACCAGTGTAATTGTCCCTATATATAAAAAAGGTGATAGGGAGAATCTGCAGAACTACAGGCCCATTTCTTTGCTGGACACGACTGCTAAGCTTATGGGTCGACTGCTTTTATATAGGCTGGAAGAGTGGGCACAAGAGAAGAATATCTTAATGCAGGCTCAGTATGGGTACCAAAGAGGCAAGGGTACAATAGATCAGTGTTTGAACCTATCCTTAACCATAGATAAGTATACTAGAGCAAAGGGTGGCAAGATCTATATGGCGTTTATGGACCTTTCGGCAGCATTTGACTGCGTGAGCCACTCTACACTATGGTACATAATGGAGTCGATGGGGATTGACCCTGCTATAACCAATTTCATTTGCCAACTCTACTCCCATGCCACTGCTTGTGTTCGCTATGGCAAAAGCGGGGAATGCACCCACCTCTTTAAGATCGCCAGGGGAGTTAGGCAGGGGTGTGTCCTTGCCCCATTTCTATTTTCCATCTATACAAATGGGGTTGAGGCAGCTGTTTGGGCTCAACCCCGGATGTTCCTGTGTTTGATACCCTCTCCCTACCAATACTGACTTATGCAGATGACGCGGTATTGATGGCCAGAACGGAGGTAGCCCCCCAACGCCTAATAACAACATATGCGTCTTTTATGGCATCATTGGACTTGAGGGTCAATGAAGCAAAATCCTTCGTCCTTATAGTAGGGGCTGGTAGTTGCGATAGAGTACCGTATTTTCACTTGGAGTCACGTAAAATAGAAGTGGTAGATACCTTTCCCTACTCGGGGGTCCTGTTTGATAAAAATCAAGATTGGTCAACCCTGGTGGCGAGTAGGGCCCTAAGTATGGAGAGGAGTATGGCAGCCATCATGTCTGTCGCAAAGACGTTGGGCGCAAGTCCTTTAGAGTCGATAAAAAAGATTTACTAGGCTAAGTCCAAGTCAGCGGCTACGTATGGGGCAGGAGTATGGGGTATGGTTCCTACAGACTCTCTCCAAATTCTTGAAGATAGATTTTTCAAGAGTTTAGTATCCCTCCTCATCTCCTACTCAAACTACATTTTACATATAGAGTTGGGTTTAGCTTATGTGTCAGATACTATTAGACAAGCTCCGATTTTATTGTGGTTTTCCATTTGGCGTAAGGACACGGTAAACCTAACACAAATTATAATAAAAAACTGCTTAAAACTGGATAATAAACACAACATTAGATGGCTGCAGTATGTAGAGTCAACTCTGACCTCTCTTGGGTTAGTTGAATTATTTAAGGTCCCAACTGCGTGTAGGAAGATCTCGAAGCAGAAATGTGTTGATACTTTTATATCTAGGGCCAATTATGACCGACAGGAAAGGAATCGTTCTAAACAATCAGTCCTTTTATACCAGCTGACCCCGCCCATGATAAAGGGGGTATTTTTATTTAGCGAGTAGTAGTATAGCACAGCATAGATATATTTTATTGAGGTTCCGTTTGAACCTAATTCCTTTAATGTTGGGTTATCCAGCGAGAAAATGTAAACATTCTGAACTGATACCGTGTCCATGTGATGATCAATCACAGTAGTCTGATTTACACATAGTCATGTTCTGTGGGTTTTATAAGAAAGAAAGAGAAAATTTCCTCCTTCTGATTTTAAGGCGATATCATTTTAGACAATGTCGATTAGCTTTATACTTTTTAAAGTCTTTGTTTGATCCTTTTGTATGCTTTTCGATAGCCACATTTTTGTGGGCTTGCGTAAGGAAGAGAAAACTTATGGGACTCTAGTCTGTACAGAGCTTAATAGATTATAACCAAGCTGTAGATCAAGGGCTATTATATATGCTTCGTATGTGCCCCATAAGATATGTTTAAAAGTTTTTAAAGGTTTTAGTGATATATGGCCTGTTTTATCTCATTTCTAATATTATAGTATGAATGTTTGCGAATCATACAGGCAATTTTATGTTAGTATATGGGTAAATTTCAAGAGTTAGACAAGGGGTTTTTCAAGGAATGAATTGGATTATTATGTTTATTATTGATCTTTTTATTTGTACTTTTATGATCTGTATTTTAGCGGATCGAATAAAGAATATATTGATATTGATTGATTACAGCATCTACTCAATTTTTTTCCTTCACTCTAGCTCAATAGCTTTCCATGAATCACAGGCTGCAGGACTGACCATGGGTTCACTATGCACTCCGATTCTTAATCTAGTTAGGTCTGTCATATGTCATAGATTCCCAATACACATAGGTTGAATAGTTCTCAGGCCTGAATATACATAGGTCTACTGCTATTCACGGCTTCTAAGTGTACTTTAGTGAAAATTCGATCAAAGCGTATTAGCAATATCACTAATTTCAGGTTCTCTATGCGTCATGGATTAACATAGTTCACAGATTTTCAATGTCCATAAGATAATTACTTGTTACATGTCGCATTGCTAAATTTAATGGTCACAGACTTTTAACTTTGCTTAGTGGTTGCCTAAACAAGGATAATAGAGTATAAGTGCTACGCTAACAAAAAAACAACTTTACACACTGTAAAATGAGCCAATTACCTGTCGAGCCAGGAATAGGCCAAAAAGGCTTTGCTAAACAGCATCCTGTCAGAATTCAGGAATTTTATATAACATTGATTAAACATAGCAGATGAACAAATGCTCATTACTAGTGAGATCTCCTGAATCTGATAGGGTTGGCAGTTCTGTAAAAAGAAGGGGATACATTATACTATGGCCCAGTGCAGCAGTTACATTTTGCTGTTTTATATGAGCTTTCCAAGGTGTCACAATTTTGTTACCACAAGACAAACTGCATCTGTTTCTCAGGATGCATGGTTCCACACAGGAACCCGGTGCGAGAATCATTTTTGGTGCCTCCACACCACATGAATGCCTCCTCGGATTCTCTCACTACGACCGGGCATAAGTGCCCCCCATCTCTCCAGTCATACATTTTTGCTAAACACAGCGCCCAACCCTGAGGCCGGCGCCCCCTCCACAGGTCAGCGCCCATTGCGGCCGCACCAGTCAACTGCCATAAAGCCGGCCCTGGTTCCACAGAAACCACCCAGAAGATTGTAGGGTACCCATCCATGTGACCATTAGATAAGTTGGCCCATCAAAATCTGTCCTCGCATGCGTGTGATTTGACCAATACTGCTGGCAGGTTATTTTATGCTTCAGCTTTGTTGAGAACTGTCATGCTCCACAACACAGCCATCACCTGCTTTTTCAGCGTCCTAAGCTTTAAAGGATGTCGTCTTCCCTGAACTGTCTATGCCAAACCCTCCGGTAGAATTTGGATCCAGAGAGGTGGGGGGACTCCAGTTGTGAACAAGAAGTATGCTACAAAGTCAATAAAAACCTAAACATCCCACCTGGCTATCACCTCATAATTATGCCTTGCATGGCTACTATGTGCCCAGCCCTTTGTCATATGAAATAGCAGACTGAACTTCTCAGGCGTGATAGAGGTGTGTTCCTAAACAGACAGGAGAATGTCTTTGGAATTCACTCAGCTAAGCTCAAAAAGAATATTTGTCATACATTTGGCAAAGACAGTTTAACCTCGCCAATTATTTTTACACACTACTTAACTTATGAATACAAATTTAGTTTCGATTGCTATTAAAGGTCAAAGATTAGACATTAAATGTCACATAACATTTAGATGGCTGATAGTGGCTTGCTGGGTTGCTGAAAAGTCCAATTCAAAATATTTATGTTACATTATAAAGTGCAAATTGGAAATGTATGTCTCTCAGCCGTTCTCCCCGGACCTTATCCCAGGTAAACTACTAGTCGCTACGAGTGCAGTGCACTAATACCTGTTTTAGGAGATTGACCCAATTCAGAGTTTAACAAAATGTAGAACATACATGGCTGAGGTCTCCAGGAAGCTGGTCTTTCTGAAGAGTGGAAATACTATGGGGCTTATTTACAAGGCCCTTGCGCCACTTTTGCGTCATTTTTAACATGGGAAAAGTGACGCAAAAGTGGCGCAAGGGGCTTGTAAATCTGCCCCTATATGTATAAACCAAATTAAATGTTTGGGATTCTAGCAAAGGGTTCCCAGGTGAGTTGTTGTCATTACGTCTCACAGTTAAATATGCCAAATGCTTTGCTTGACTCAGTCCCCTGCTCCATGACAAGAGCTTACTTTCCCAAAATGAATTTTGCAAAGACCAATAATTGTTATCCCTGTTGATGTCTTCAACAGAGTGAGCCAACATTGATTAGGCAGCAAAGTCGAAATTACCCATTTAATTTCATGTGCCTGTGAGGTACGTTATTGTATCATCCTCTTCATTGTCTAAATTCTTATTTTCATGAGGTGTATAAATCCTGTGAGTAACGGACTATACTGTCTAAGTGAAAAGCTTTTAAAACCAAAAGTGCCTCCTAATCCTCTCTCTTTCTTGGGAGTGGCCCGAAGGAGAGCGCCTTCCCATACTGTTTCTTTTTTTTGACTGTCTTCAGAGAGATATATCCTTGGTTCTGAAGAGGAAAGGCCACCATTAAAGGATACTTATTAACTATGCTTAGGTGTTGATACAGAATATCTTGGAAATATTCTCAAGGGGTCACAATGTCATGAACAAAATATGGAGGACCAAAATATCGCCATGTAAGTATGTGTAGATTTTCAATACATACCTCCACATATGCATGCTGTTGCAAAGTAATCCCTTTTTGGGAGAAAAGTTCGAGTTTTTCATTTTTTGGGACTTAGCTGCTGGTAATTTTGAACTCTAGGGCAAGAACGCTGCTGAAAGGGGCATAGTGAATGTGCTCTCACCCCTAAAACAGGTCAAAATTAGCATAAATCAAATTGGCACATTTAGCTTTAGCTTTCCTATAGGCCATAGTAGATGGCAGAGAAATACACCCATTGCATGGAAAGTTAAATGCCACTACTGGATGGGAGCACCTATTGTGTCATTCAAAGCTGTGGCACTGAAAATGGCTCCAGGCCTACTCTGTGTAGCCTGATTGCTGTAGTGTAAAAACTGTTTGATGGACAGATTGACATGAATAGGCAGGAATGAGTCCTCTCAGCGCAACAAAATATTCAGGGTAGGGGCTGTGGTCATCCTGTTGACACAACAATGGAAACTCCTGCCTGACAGGTGTGTTTTTTAAGGTTTTGCTCTCTTTATAGGATTAAACTGGGCCCAGGCATTTATTGTGTATCTCCTGTTTGGTCATTGAGGGACCCTGTTTTGTTTCACTAGACTTCTGTCACCTGTTTTGCTGTGCGTCCTGGGCCTGCTTCAAAATTGATTTTAATGTTAAATGTAGGAGGGCACTGGTGATTTCCCGATGACACTCTCATATGCATCCCCAGCCCTCAGAGCCAAGTTTAGTGTGGCTGAAGAATTTGTTGGATTGGCCACTTAGACCCATCCACTTGGTGTATCCGACCAGGGCTTCATCATGGTCAGCCTTAATTGTCCCTAAGTTTTGGTCTACCACGGCTTTTAACTATCATTTGCACTTTAGTGCTTTTTGGCGTTACTTCTATTTAAGATTTAAAAAAATCATATCTCCGGTTCCCTTAATTATATTTTTGTCATCTTTGTCCTGTTTTACCCTTAACATTTTCTCTTTATTTCAAAATTGGTTGTGGAGTTTTATTCTGTTTTGTATGACTTTTTTTGTGCTGCAAATGCACTGCTTAAGACTTTACACATTGCCTTTAAGATTTAAGCTGGACTGATTTGTGTCACATTATTACGGATTGAGCACAGGTTTATTTTATGTGAAATCTAGCACGCGGTGGTAGTATCCTTTGAGGTCGGCACATTTTCACCCCAAATAATAATCCCCTTACGTACAATTTTATCAGAGAATGGTTCAGCACTCAATTTTAAGTATTCCTGTAAAGTCCAAATTCATAGTAAAGCCAACATAAGAACACATTAATGGACTTAGAAGTCCTTTGCAGAAGCAGTTTAATCACACGATGTACCAATGTTGAGTATTTAAAGATATAAAACATGCAAAAGGTGATGGGAGGTATGCAAACAATTTGTGTAACCGCTGGCAATCGCTTGGGGTAGCGTCCGAACCCATCGTTCTTTTGCTCACCATGGCATGGACCCAGCCATAAGCAGATCTGCCTTCAACCTGGTCCTCATGGAACCCGGACTGCCAAGGCAGGTCCTCCCTGCACTGGAATACAAGCGAGCCAGGACCAGTTTCACAATAGTTATGGCCTCATCAGCTGAGTACAGCTTTTCTCCAGTGACACAGTGAGCTATACCTGGTGAATGAGTCCTTATCAGGGTTAAACCGGTACTAGGTTGCTTGTATTCCAGGTCAAAGAGGACCTGGCTTGGCAGTTCAGGCTGGACGATGGGTTGGAATGCTACCCTGAGCGGTTGTCAGTGGTTAGACAAATTGCAAGCATTCCTCCCATCACCTTTTGTACGTTTCGAGTATTAAAGGATAATCTTTATTTCATGAATCCCTTTCTGAGTAAATAATAGTACATATTGTATACTCCTCTGATATGGAATGCAGTCTTCACATGTCAAGCTTACTATACGGCTGCGACATGTGAAATCTGCATTCCATATTGGAGAAGTATACTATATATATATATATTATTATTCCAGAGATATATTTGATACTTGAAGAAGTTCTTATGAAGGAAACATGTCTATGTTCATTAATGTGTTCCAATGTTGGCTTCACTCTGAATTTTGACTTTATTGGAATAATTAATATAGAGTGCTGAACCATTCTCTAATGCTCTTGATATAGACAACTGTTTTTATCTTATTTGGGGGATAGGGGTGGTAAGTACCCTGTTTTCATGCACTCTTGAGAATTTTTATGAACTCATTGTACTATTACATGATTACTGTAAGATATGTGCGGCTAATTGTTAGTGCCTCTTCCACCAGATTGTGAGCTATTTCTTGTGATGTTCCTTGACAGTATATCTATATATCATCAAGGCACGTAGATGTGCGAGTTAAGAACAGTAAACCTATACCATCTCTGTGCACTTAGTTCCTCTGGTTCTTGACAGGGTGTGCGACTTTCTTGTGGGGTGTCATCTAGAACAGTTCCAAAAGCCATTCACCTCAGTTAGTATAAAAGGATATGATTTAGAGTTTGGCAGATTAAGTTTACTCCATTGGGATGGCGACGGCCAATACATCTGGCTCCCCTGAGGGACGCCATCTGCCAAATTTAGAGTTGCTTACAGCTGTGTAGACAATTCTCTACATTGACAGGAACATCTGTCATGGTGGTTCCTGTCAATGTAGGAAAGGCTTGAAGGACTCTACCGTCACCGGGGAGGCAACTGGGGCTCTATTGATGGGATACTTACAGTCTGCCTGACTCTTAATTAGGCAGGTGGCCCGAGGGTTTGGCGGACAGGGTACTCCGTTGCAATGGCCATACTGTAAGTCAGACCCTATGTATGATGTTCATTGTCAATAGCAGTTCAAATGTAACCCGGCCGTGGAAGAAATCTTTATCTGGCTGCTCACTCTATATCCAAGAGCAGGAGGCTAGTCATGCGTATTTTGTGCTGAGACCAGTACCAGTTGCGTAGGATGCAGAAGTATAAGAATTTAAGTTAAGTGTCTCCGAGGAACTTATTATGTTTGGAGAGTAAGGAGGAACATCCTTCCTCTGTGTAATTTTTCAACAACAAAGTTGCCAATATGCTCAGGAACTGGATTTAGGCTTTCTGCAGAACCGGCAGTTGATAGGCATCCATTATTATCCAGGCACCACCCATTTCATGTGAACCACACAATAATATGCTAAGATATAGGAGAACTTGTCAATGTTGCAGTCAAGGGTTTTACCCACCTTCTCAAACAATGTTACATTTGTTAATAGTGCCAATTGCGATGATCACACAAAGCAAGTGTGCAATATAACGAAGATAAAGGCTTAAACAAGCCATTATTAAACAATTATTTTAACTTGGTTCAATCTTTCCATAGCTTTGTCTTGCTTCCACTGAGAATACCTGCATTATATCACAGTAGGGCTAAAGGTGCACATAAGGGTTCCCCCAATGTTGTTTATGAGCTATTTTCTGGGCAGACTACAAGGCTTTAACTGCCAGGCTGCCTAAGATAAGTTGAATAGTTTTAAATAAGTACACTCATTCTATAGCAGACCAAAGCAGAGGTGGCTCTGTTTGGAGTAAGATATGAACTACATAAGAGAGATGGCGGGCTACATGTGCAGAAGTTTTAGACCAATTTACATAGTTGCTTCATATAGTTTACACAATTTTAATCTAACCCACCCCCATACACAAATAGCATGATATAATTTTTGATCTAGATGATTATTGAATTGTGTATTAGTAGTGGCAGCATACTGAAATTAATAATTGCATCTAGGGGCAACAATCATTTTACCACCAAATTCCTGCCCAACAGCAAGAACTAGAGCTGTGACTTGCTCACAGAATCATTTTGCATTCTCGCTATCAACAAATCCAGATTGTAGTTAACAATTCTGTTTAGTTTCCTGTTTCCAGAACTTCAAAGTATTACACTTCTTTAAATACTAATACTGTATTCTTGATCCTCGAGCTGTCATTAGTCTTCTTGACACGTGACATACGCAATTCTTTGCTCTTCACCTGAGAAGTCTGAGAACAAATACAACAGGGACTTCAGGGCAGGGAGACGGGTGTCTGGTTCTACTAGACTATGTACAATATTTACTATGGTATTAATTGATCCAGAAGGTATGGGAACTCCATTTATGCCATCAGAGGTATGGAATTCAACTGTCAAAGTCTTTAAGAAAAGCAGAAATAGTAGGGAGCATACAGGGCATCCCTGGAGAAAAACCCTAAATATGTTAAACGACCTGGATAAGAAATCCCCATAATATTGTTGTGCCATGAGAGAGTTATAAAGTAATATAATTTTAGATCTAAATTCTCAGCACAATCTTGCTCTCTGAAGTGTTCTTTAAAAATATATCCACTGAACCTGGTGAATGACGATCTGCATGTCAAGTGAAGTACATTCTCTTCCGGTATTTTTGGGGACTATCAAAGTAGATGAACCAATGTTCTCAGGTGGTTTCTGAAGAACTGCCTGATGCAAAAAACACCTGGGAATCAATCATCTGGGGGAGAATCACCATAAGGATGATGGTGGCTAAACCCTTAGCCAGTTGCTTAATGTCATCCTCTAAGACACATATTTGAAAGTAACTGGCACAATTCAAGATGTCCTTTCTCTGCTTGGAAATGAGTGGCTTTGTTAGTGAGGGTGCATAGTGTGACCATGTTTCAATAGATATACAAAGGGGAACTGTTTGAGTGCTCAGAAACAACATACAATTAAAATAAATATGATTTGTAAAGGATTCTAAAGCTGATATCCAACAAAAAGATTCTGTCGAAATCACATATCACAGACCATTCCATTTCGCAGGTTGCAAATTGCGTTTTTGGTACTCACAATTTGCAACTTGCAAACCAGAATGTAATAATGTGTCTAAGACACATTTAGAGATTCCCAATGGGGTCACAAATGACCTGCCTCATCACTGTTCATGAGGCAGGTCACAATTTGCGACCCACTGGGAATGGTAAGCGCTCACAGGGATAGTGGCCTGCTGGGGTCAGCAGACCACCAAGTCTGTGACTGCTTTTTAAATAAATCAGCTTTTTTTTTTTTTAAATGCAGCCTTTTTCTTTAAAGTTAAACAGGATGCATTTAAAACAGAAATATGAAACGTTTCTGTTTCATTTTTTAAGAGTAGGCAGTGGTCCGTGGGACCACTACCTGCTCTTAAAAAATTATTTCGCTGCCCAACACAAAGGGGAAGGGGCCCTCTGGGGACCCCTTCCTATTTTGCGACTGGCTTACCACCTACTTGAAGTAGGTGGTAACTGCAATTGTTTTGCAACCACATTTATAGTCTCAAAACAATCATACATACAAGTGTGACTCGCTATTGGGAAGGGACGCTCTTGGCCCGCCCCTTCCTAATAGCGACTCGCAAACCCTATTTTGAGAGGTGGTAATGGGGTACTGACTCGCAAAAAATGGGTTTGTACATACCATACCCCCTTTTAGCGGTCGCAAATGGGACGATTTTCCGCTGGTGACCGCTATAAAGGGTCATACATCTGGCCCCAACTCCTTAGATTGCACTGAATTTCACTTGAGATATGTTTTGTTTATAGTCTACCTCAAAAACTAATATTTGAAAATGTCTCTCAATATAGGTAAAAAGATTTGAAGTTAAGTGTTACAAAATGGGATTAGCACATGCTACAGTCGTTAGTGCAGTGGTCAACGTAAATGCTTGACCCATACCTTAGGGCAATATTTGCAATGTGTCGCTACTTACATGAACATGAAGATATTGACATCAATGCCTGAGTAGACATGCATTATATTTGTGCACTCAGCTTCAGAGTCCTCACTTTTTGTTTACTCAGTGTTCATCCAAGAGTATTATCTGGTGTTTCATTTGTAGAAATATTGATTCTACTGAAGTACCCTTATGCAGAACCTGTCTGAAGTTCATATGATGGTGGGCTGTGATTCAGAAAATGAATGCTAAGGATGTATTGAATCACCTGCGGACTGTTGCTGCAGAGTATGTTAAGAAATTGCTGCTATTTATAATGCACGGATATATTGGTGTTATCGTTATGTTTTACCTTCCTTTTTTAAACTAGAAACAGTCCCATTTAGTGCTTAGCATGTGTATGAGAAGGGTGTAAAGGATTTTTACAGATAATGTACTACTAGAAATTATTACAACTTGAATATTATTTGTGCTTGCCAAGCTTAGCTCGTGTTAAAACTAAGAACTAAGGGCCTGATAGAATATTCCCAATCATAAACCAGGGATGTGCAATTTACACACCAACTGGTTTGTGATTGACTGAAATGAAATGTCTCATGAATATTAATAACACATCTTGCAATGTGTGACCTCCTGTGAGTTCATGGATGGAGGCCTGCAAGTCACAGCAGACCTCCATCCCTCCATTGTTCATTTCCAAATGGAAACATTTTTCTAATGCAGTCCCTGTATAATAAAGGGATACTATAGCAAAACAAAAAGATGATGAAAGGAATGCTGAACATTTTCAAACATTCACCCCCAGTCACAGATCTGGGTTAAATCTATCATTTTGTTGCTCACCATGCCAACTGGGACTGGTTTCGAAGTATCACCCCTCATCAGTCAGGCTACCATTCCATCCCAGTTTTGGACCCAGCCTATGCTTGTTTCCAGTCCTGGGATTTAATTTATATGTAAGTCCTTGTACAGCGGTCTCCCATATACCCAGGGCCTGTAAATTAAATGCTACTAGTGGGATTGCAGTGATGCTTGTGCCACCCACAGAAGTAGCCTTTCAGTCATGTCTCAGGCCTCTGCCACTGCAGGGCCTGCGTGCGCAGTTTAATGCCACAGTGACTAGGCATTTAAAGTTGCTTGCCAAGCCTGAAACTCCTCTTTTACTACATGTAGGTCACCTCTAAGGGAGGCCCTATGTAGCCCTATGGGCAGGGTGCTGTTTAGGTAAAAGGTAGTATATGTGCCTTAATTGTATTAGAAATGCTACTTTTAGAAAGTGGGCATTTTATGTGCTTATGACTCTTTGTGCTTTGCAGCCTGACTCCAATCCACATTGTGGGTAGGCTTGTGCATACTTTCCAGACATCACACAGGAAGGGTTGGGTGTAACATGGTTGCATCTGCATTCATCTGCATACTGAATGGTCTTACTGGGCTGGGAGAGAGGGAGATGGGGCACACTTACAGTTGTAAAGGCTGACCCTGCCCGCACACAAAGGGCGTGTTT
Organism: Calotriton arnoldi; assembly: GCA_963921515.1. Lineage (NCBI taxonomy): Eukaryota > Metazoa > Chordata > Amphibia > Caudata > Salamandridae > Calotriton > Calotriton arnoldi. The sequence continues at coordinate 589,118 of CAWUFW010007888.1, forward strand.
ACTCCCTAATGATGTCTGGAGCCAGCGCTGGGATTGAATGGGGGTGTTGTGCACTTCTAGAATTTCTTTTGAAGTTACCTCCACGTTAAATACATTTTGAGTTTAAGTACAGGGGCTCTGACCACATGATTTTAGACAGTGTGGGACTTGCAACCAGGCGCTGCTGGCTTTATAGACTGCAGCTGGCCAGAAGGAACTGGTATGCTGTCAAGAGGAACCACCATTGAACCCCCTTGTTTGTTGTGCTGACCTGTGGCCTTCAGGGCTGCCAGAAGGACTGCCTGCCACTCTACCAGGATACTGTGCTCTGACCTGCTGCCTACATTCCTGCTTGTGTGCTCCCAGGACTTGGTCGCCTGCCCTGTGGTATTAACCAACCTAACACGTGGTGAGCGCTTTACTCTTTTGTTTCTTGTCCCTGAAAGTACTTGTTAAGCACTTCAACTTGGCTGAACAAGCGTGTGCTGGAGCGCTGGTGGCCAGTGAGACTGTGACCCTGCAGAACGAAGGGAGCTGTATCCCTGCATGCTCGCCTATCGATAGAGAGATCGCTCCGTACCGAGCATGCAGAGAATCTGCCCCGTAGCGAGTGGAGCACCTTGTGTGCTCTGTCAGGGAAGGCTACCAGCGGAAATGTGAGCCCCATCTCTAAGGCCTGCCAACACACCTGCACATGTCTTTTACTCCCCTGTAATGGGCCAGCCACCACGTGGAGCACAGTGGGTGAGGGGGGGCCGTGGGAGTCAGGAGGCCATCTCGCGCTCCATAGCGAACGGCACTGCCTAGTGCGAAGAGTTGCAGTCAAGCCGGTCTGGCCTTCGATGGCCAGAACAAGTAGCTGGTCCAATCCGCTGGAAGTACCCCGGACTCATTGAAACTTGGGGCATTCCTACAGTCAGTATTCCCTACCAGGTGGGGTTGAATTCGGCTGCATCACATGTTTGTGGGCTGCTGCCTTTGGTGATTCCTGAAGTAGAGGACATAGCAAGGTCTCCCGGCCGACGTGGGTAGTGTGTGTGCCAACCCCTTCTCCTTGCAGTCCAGCTTTGGGGGCATTCATGATTCCATTGTCAGGACGGGAAGGAGAGTCCTCAACGGTGGCCTCGGCTTCATTTAGAGAATCACTGAAATTACCGTATTGTCCCTAAAAGTAGTGTAGGTGCTCCAGGATCCACACTGGTGTGACCAGTACCATAGTTCCCCTAATAGGGGTGCATGTGTGCCTGTACCCATGTTAGGAATCAAAGTTACTGCATAACTTGTAAGAGATGCGCAGGCATGCTGTATCTATGTGATGACTACTTCTATGGTGATATGGTGAGTCATATGTTTTTGTGTTATAACCAGATTGTTGCCTTTCATGTCCTGATGGATTCATATGTGTCGTTTTTACCTAGCATTGTCAGGATTAATGAGTATTATGCCAGGGTTTGCATTTGTATACGCAGTGCTGGTGTTTACTGTTTTCATGACGTGTGCAACATATAAGTCTTTATCTTATTGCACTAACTGTGAATTTATGACAATTACCTAATTGGCAAAGTGATTATTGGTTTATGTGGTTTTTGTCTATGTTTATATGCAATACAGAAATGTAGTTTTATATAATACTGTGTGGAGTCTCTTTTGTGGTGTATTTATTGTGTCACTGGTGTGTTTGTGTTGCGCAACCGCTTTACACATGGGATAAGCCTGACTGCTCTGGCCATGCTACCAAGGGGGTGAGCAGGGGTTATCTTGGGTGTGTAACTTCCTTACCCTGACTAGAGTGGTGGGTTCTGCGCGGCTTAGGGCATACCTAGCCAACCAGAAACCGTATTTCTAACAATGGTCCAAACAAATAATAATCTTTTCTGCTTCAATAGTGGGGACCAGCTAAGCAAGGAGTCAAATAATAACCATACATAGGAAACAGACTCCTCTCTGCTGATATACTGGCCCGTAACAGAAAAAAGTCCTTGAGTTGGTACCCTTCGGGCCAATTACCATGAAATCAGATTTTTCAACATTAGTGTTTAAGTCCAAATTATTCCTAAACTCAAAAAAAGAGTTTAAACGTCGCTGCAATCCCAGGATGGTTCTTGTAATGCACACAGTACCATGTGCATAAACACATCTTCTAAATGTTGTCTTCCCACATTGGACATATCTCTCCTCTGCTAACTCAATTCAGTTTCTAGGTGAATAACATACAAGGTGAATAGAAAAGGAGCTAAAATGCAGCATTGATGAACACCTTTTTCAGCCTAAAGGACTACAAACATTCACCTCTCTCACAATACTTAACTGATGCTGTCAAATTAAGATGTAAGTCCCTTAGCAACCAAATATTCTCTTGCTCTACCCCCAATAAACCAAGGACAGCCCAGAGCTTATCTCTATTAACTCCCAAGTGGACTGAGCCCTTTTTTGCTTCAGTAGATTTCAAGATGATCGCATGCAGATTAGAAATTGGTTGATTGCCCCGAGGCCGGCCATAAAACCATACTCCATATTAGACAGTGCATTTCGCTACTTGGCCCGAGTTCATAGATGATTTAAAACCACTTGGCCAATGATTTTCATCTCCGAATCAACCAGCAAAATAGGCAAGTTACAGTTCTGGTCTTCGCTGCACCGCTTCTTGAACACTGGCATGATCACTGAGTGGGCCCATGAATCTGGCAGCCCGTGTCTTACTGCCGCATTAGAATGCAACATGACCAAAGGAGCCCACAAATCAACATTAGATTTAAAAGAATCACCTAGAACCCTGTCTGAGCCTGGAGCTTTATGACTCAATAAAGCAATAGCTTCCCTTTCATCCTCCTAATCAAACCTGAATTCTGACAGTTCAATAGGCAAAAGAGGGGCGGGAGTGTGATCCGGATCACACAAAATGATGCAAAATGCTTTAGCCACGTGCCCATTGAATGTGTGAGGACAACTCATGCCTCGGATCAGAGTTAAGCAGGAGGCGATTAACAATGCTCCAGGAAAATCAGTTATCTTGCTTAGTGCAAGGAAAAGTGAGTTCTTCCCAAGCCTCCCTGCGTAACTGTGTTTTCTGCTCCTTTAGTATTGATTTATATTTTGCTCTACACAAGGAAACCAAGGTACTCTCTCTAGGGGATTGCTTCAGAGACATCTTTAGATCACAGTAGGCTTTAGTGCACGAGTGGTCAAACCACCTATGGTGGATGGGACTCAAGGCATTGTCATTTCTGGTTAACATAGACCTGACAAATGGTATTATAAGAGGACAAAATCATCAAGGCACGCCCTGAACTCATGTGCACATTTCTGAAATAACTCAAAATAAAAATGTACTGGCCTGAACTTGGCCCATTTTAATCTGCACCTTGATCTCTCAGTCATAGACGACCACTGTAGTCATGGACCCTTCTTGTTGGTTTCACTCCACTCTAATGAAGCCACGAATGGGTTATGGTCATGAGAATGCATCACACAGCAGCTGTCCCACAAAACCTTGAATTCTGTAAGTAAGTTAAGCAAACTCAAGGCAACAAGGATAAAATCTATGACAGACCACTTACCGCTATCAGTAAATGCTTGAATACTATGAGGGCTTAACTGCTGATCCAATAAAAAAGAAAGCTAAAAGTCGGATCAAATAAAAGTCATCAGGTCTCCTTGTTTTGAATGTCTAACATGCACTGTATTTGTTACCTGTAAATCATGCTTATTAATGTCTGAAATATGACAACTATGACACAACCGCAGATTTAAATCACCTATGTAACATAACTGGGATAAAATAATTCCTAAAGCTAAAAAAAATGCCTAAAACCTTTTAAGAACAAGCATTTGGTCATACAAGCCTTGAGTAAAGTTCGAATTGTACAAATTCAAGATTAGCAGGCTACCCAGTTTCAGGAACGGTAACAAAACAGCTTCTAAGTTCCGGGAACATGTATCCAAGACATCAATTTGGCATTCCTGGCTGTAAGAAACGGGGTTACTGGTCTAGGGGGGTGAAACCCTTCTCAAGCAACAACCACAATTCTTCTCAGCGTGAAGTCACAAGCAATTCCTAAATTAACCTGTACTCAACCCCTCAGGTAGCTTGGCACAGTGCAGTCAGGCTTAACTCAGAGGCAGTGTGTAACATATTTGTGCAACACTTCAAACAGTAGCACAGTGAAAACACACCAAAAAAGCATTCTATACCAGTTTAGTGAAATAGAGCAATTTTACAAATAAAACAAGATCAAAACAAAAAAAATCCAATCACTAGAACCCGAGATATGCAATTTTAAAGAGACAACTGTGGAAATCTGGTTTCATCAGACTGGGACAAAGTCACAAGTTCATGCCAACTGTGATGGATCGCGAACTGACTACAGGGACCCAGTTAAGTTTGGTGAACAAAGTACCTTAATCCTGGTTTGCCAAGAGTTGTGAGGATCTGCATTGAAGATGCGTTGTGCCGCCAAAGCAATGCAAAGGTTGCAAGATGTGGTGAGGCTGTGGTGCGAGGTCCTGTGTCGTCGTCAAGTTTCCTGTTGATCAGGGCTTGCAATGCGAAGTGTGGTGTCAAGCATGGATCGTGTAGCGGCGGTTCTAATGTGGAGATGGGCTGTGATGTAGGTCTTTGCAACAGTTATGATCCACGCAGCAGCTGCGATGCGGCAGTTCTGATTGCGGTTCTTCGGCACTACAGATGAGATGTGTCAGTTCTGCTGGATCCATAGAGGCTGGCAAAGTACCTTAGGCCTACTTACAAGAGTCCAGACCTCGGGTGGTACCACCTGGCAAGGTAGACTCACAGATGGCAGAGTCCAGGTTCTGATTAAAGGTTGTTGGAGCCTTCTGTCCCTGAGGCTCTAGTCAGGAGGCTAGCGAACTAGCCCTTGGAGTCGCTCTGGGGTCCTAAGCCCAAACAGATGCAAGTCCAATCCTTCCCACCCAGGCAAGAGGGCAGCAGGTAGCAGATCAGCACAGCGCTGCAGTCCTTCAGAGCAGTAGTCCAGCAGAGGGGCAGTCCTTTCAGCAGCACAACAGTCCTTCTTCCTAGTAGAGTATCCACAAGTCAATAAGTGTACTGAAAATTTAGGGCCCGATTCACAAAGGTAAACTTAAACCAAAAGTCTAAGTTTACGACTTTCGGTATTCTCAAAGTTAAGTTATGAGTAGTATCTTTACGCCCCCAAACGGGGTCGGAATCTCCACACTCAAAGCGTATATTTCGCATTTGTGGCAGGATCTCTACAGTCGTGGTGGAATCTCTGCATTCAGGGTGGAGGGAGTTTGCTTTCATCCTGACACACCTGTGTCAGTGCCTAACACCCCCCCACCCAGCTCCAGTTGAAAGTCCTTAGCCCAACAGATAATTTTTGCAGCACCATGCATGATGTGCCACTCCAGGCCAGTTGATTATTTTGTGGAACCTGGGACTTGTGGTCCTTTTTTACTATGGGAGGAAAAAGACTACAAGTCCCAGTGTTTAATTTGAAAACCTGGATTGAATCAACAAATGATGAAGGGACCTAGGAAACTTGGCAGGGCTGTGTGCTTAGTAACAGACTCCCTCATGCATACAACTAACAACTTTTGGCCCCATTCAGAAACGCTAGTCATTTTGTATTGTGTGTAATGCTGAATGCATTACACACGCAAATATAATTTTCACCTCTGATCATATGTCACTGGCTCATGATAAAATTACAGGTACCTTAAGAGATATATGACACAGAGTGGCTGCCACTGTCTGAGCTATTAATGTTGTACTAACACATCCCCCCAGTGCTTATGGCACAGCTAGGCCCATCGCAGGTACACAGACACACTGTTCTACAGCACGCAGCGAGGTCACTCCAGAATTCGTTGTGCGCTAGATCACTCAGATGCTCCTCTGGTTCCCAATGAAGCAGAGGGTACCTAGTAAGCACCCTTTCAGTCAGTATGTGCAAATCAGTATCACAGAATGTGTGGGAGCCATGTCCTCAAGTCCCATAGCCATGTTTGGGGCAGGTGAGTTAAACAGTGTAGTACGAAGGATGGCTTAGGATCTTGCTTGGAGGTTAGGATGACTCGGAATGACCATAAAATGGCTGCCTGAAACTTTCTGTATTGAACTTCCTGATTTTGTCCCCCCTGTTTGTCATTTTCTATCCTAAATCTTTGTTTTCCGGCTCGATCATGTTCTCTCTGCCTCAGGTGCAGAGTCTCCGCCCTGGGAGCAGAAACTCCACTCCGGGACAGAGACTCTGCAGTCGGAGCAGAACTCAAAATGTTCAAACATGAAATGACAAACAGGAAAAAAGCAGGAAGTTCAATACAGGAAGTTGCAGTCAGCCATTTTATGGACATTATGAGTCATTCTCAACTCCAAGCAAGATCCTCTGCCATCCTGCTGCTCTTTGTAACTCACCTGCCCCCAACATGGCTCAGGGACTTGATTACAAGGAACTCCCTTCAGTGAAGGTGAATTGAGGGTACTAGTTGAGGGGTGCTTGATAAGTACCCTCAGCTTCTGTATGGGGGCCCAGAGGACCAGCTGAGCAATGCAGGCTGCACCATAATCTGGGGAAACATCGCTGTGCTCTGCAGTACAGTGAGCGTGTACCAACTGCGGGCTAAAGCCTGTTGTAAGTGGTGGGGGAACCTGCAATGCTGGGCCTGAATCAAGGCCCAGGACTTAATGGGCCTGACCTCCTAGCCCGCTTACCGAGGCCCCTCCTGATCTCACTGTACAGGAGGGTCCTGAGGGAAACCTGTCCGAACCTACATGCTCAGCTGAAGGAGTATGAGCAGCGGAGACCTGGTAAGTGCATGAACTGCATCTTTTGTATGGTAGCATGATGTGAGTGGTTAAAGAGATGTGCCATCATGTGTCTTTTGTCACCTTTCACATAATCAGAGTAATGGCTGCAGTACCTATAATGCCAATGCATCATTGGAGCACACTGAATGCAGTTTCCTGAGTGCATTCTGGGACTTGTAGAGCTCTAAACACAGCTGGGTAAATGACCTTTACATTTGCATTTAGATGAATAAATGCACTTACATCATCATGACTGGTTAACTAAGGGCCCTACAACTGTTGCATGCAATGGTGAAGGAATGGCAGAGACAATGTCTAGTGTGGGGATTAGAGGGATTTCAGTGTTGGATGCTGTATCATGCATGCCTTTTGTGTGTGTCTTTTGTCACCTTTCACGTAATCAGAGTAATGGCTGCAATACTTATAAGGCCAATGCATCATTGGAGCACATTGAATGCAGTTTCTTGAGTGCATTCTGGGACTTGTGGCGTTCTAAACAAAGCAGGGGAAATGACCCTTACAGTTGCATTTGAATTAAGAAATTCACTTACATCATCATGACTGGTTAATTAAGGACCTTATAACTGTTGTATTCAATGATGAAAGAATGGCAGAGTCAATGTCTAGTGTGGGGATTAAAGGGCTTTTGGTGTTGGATGCTGTATCATGCATGCCTTTTGTGTGTGTTTTTCCAGAGTAAAATATTATAATAATGTGCCATGAAGTAAAGGCTGACTTTGTGAGCTCAGATGCTCCTCTGGTTCCCAATGAAGCAGAGGGTACCTAGTAAGCACCCTTTCAGTCAGTATGTGCAAATCAGTATCACAGAATGAGTGTGAGCCTTGTCATCAAGTCCCATAGCCATGTTTGGGGCAGGTGAGTTAAACAGTGTAGTAGGAAGGATGGCTTAGGCTCTTGCTTGGAGTTGAGGATGACTCAGAATGACCATAAAATGGCTGCCTAAAAACTTTCTGTATTGAATTTCCGGCTTTTGTCCCCTCTGTTTGTCATTTTCTATCCTAAATCTTTGTTTTTCAGCTTGATCATGTAATCTCTGCCTCAGGTACAGAGTCTCCGCCCTGGGTGCACAAACTCCACTCCCGGAAAAGAGACTCTGCAGTCGGAGCAGAACCCAAAGTTTTCAAACAGGAAAAAAGCAGGAAGTTCAATACAGGAAGTTGCAGTCAGCCATTTTATGGTCATTATGAGTCATCCTCCACTTCAAGCAAGATCCTCTGCCATCCTGCTGCTCTTTGTAACTCACCTGCCCCCAACATGGCTCAGGGACTTGATTACAAGGAACCCCCATCAGTGAAGGTGAATTGAGGGTACTAGTTGAGGGGTGCTTGATAAGTACCCTCAGCTTCTGTATGGGGGCCCAGAGGACCAGCTGAGCAATGCAGGCTGCACCAGAATCTGGGGTAACATCGCTGTGCTCTGCAGTACAGTGAGCGTGTACCAACTGTGGGCCAAAGCCTGTTGTAAGTGCTGGGGGGACCTGCAATGCTGGGCCTGAATTAAGGCCCAGGACTTAATGGGCCTGATCTCCTAGCCCGCTAACAGAGGCCTCTCCTTAGCTCACTGTAAAGGAGGCTCCTGAGGGAAACCTGGCCAAACCTCCATGCTCAGCTGGAGGAGTATGAGCAGCGGAGACCTGGTAAGTGCATGAACTGCATCTTTTGTCTGGTAGCATGATGTGAGTGATGAAAGAGATGTGCCATCATGTGTCTTTTGTCACCTTTCACGTAATCAGAGTAACGGCTGTAGTACCTATAACGCCAATGCATCATTGGAGCACACTGAATGCAGTTTCCTGAGTGCATTCTGGGACTTGTAGAGCTCTAAACACAGCTGGGTAAATGACCTTTACATTTGCATTTAAATTAATAAATGCACTTACATCATCATGACTGGTTAACTAAGGGCCCTACAACTGTTGCATGCAATGGTGAAGGAATGGCAGAGACAATGTCTGGTGGGGATTAGAGGGATTTCGGTGTTGGATGCTGTATCATGCATGCCTTTAATGTGTGTCTTTTTTCACCTTTCACGTACTCAGAGTAATGGCTGCAATACTTATAAATCCAATGCATCATTGGAGCACATTGAATGCAGTTTCTTGAGTGCATTCTGGGACTTGTAGCGTTCTAAACACAGCTGGGGAAATGACCCTTACAGTTGTATTTGAATCAATAAATGCACTTACATCATCATGACTGGTTAACTAAGGGCCTTATAACTGTTGTATTCAATGGTGAAAGAATGGCAGAGACAATGTCTAGTGTGGGGATTAAAAGGCTTTTGGTGTTGGATGCTGTATCATGCATACCTTTTGTGTGTGTTTTTTTCAGAGTAAAATATTATAATAATGTGCCATGAAGTAAAGGCTGACTTTGTGATACTGGTCTCACTCAAAATGATACAAACATATCGAACAGGGACGAAATACACGTATCTTCTCAATAGTGGCACATATGTCATTTGTACTGTCCAGCTAGTTGTACTAACTATGCGCATGTCCATCATCTTCATGGTCAAAGCATTGTGTCTTGCACTCTCTTTCCTATAAATAGCTATTATGTCATTTTGCCTCCTCGCCATGTCTTGACAAGATTTCTCAATCTTTTCCAAGACATGGGCCTGTCTGTCAATCTTCTAAGGGATTTGGTGCATGTCCTGTAGTGCCTATAGTGAGTCTGAGATGTCAGACAGAGTATCCCCTGAGGCAGGAATGTCCTGCCTCACATCAGCCTGCTGTTGGAACAAATCTTTCTCCCACTAACCACCATGCCCATCTGCCAGTCCCATCTGCATGGGACAATCTGTGATACTACCATCAGGTCTACCAGCGGGGGGTATTGAAAGGTGGCAGGCTGTAAGGAGGAGATTGGTGCCGAGGGGATACCCACTCCTCTCCAGGGGTATTAAGTTCTTCAGATGCTTGAGAGAAGGCCTGGGAGGCACTGTCATGGGAGGAGTTTGTAGGAGACGCATCATGTCTGACGTGGATGTGAGTGCTGTGAGGAGTTGATGGTTGTGTTGAGGTAGCTGAATGCTGTGGCTGGTTGGCTGACTGCTGGGGATGGGAAATCCTCAGACGTGGAGTGAGAGGCACAATGCTGCCCGGAGCTGGTGTTGACTTTGGTGTTTTGCCCAGTGGACCAACATTGGACTCCAGGGGATCAGACTCATCCTCTGTGAGCAGCACCAGATTGTCTTCTTCATCCTCCTGTACTTCCTCGTCATCCTCCATTTCTTCTTCCTCATCCTCCTCTATCTCTGCATTTCTGCCAGCTAACATAGCTGCTTGGAGGAGGATTGGTTTCTCTCCTCGGAGTGCCCATCACCCTCCACTGGTGGATGGTGCAGCTTCCTCAAGTGGCTCATTGTCCTCAGCACCTGAAAGACAGAGGTTGCAGCAGGATAAGTATTTGCGTTAGTATATCATGTGGTACAACACAAGGGTTGGGTCATATTATCTTTTCGTCCACCTGGTGCCAAAGCGGGCACCACAGAGCAGCTGGTTTTGCCGCCTAGATAGTGCTGGTGAGTGAGCGGATGCAAAAACTCACCAACGGGGCCACTGAGATGGCGTGTTGAAGATACTATGGGGTTGCCTCGAGGCACAAAGGTAGTGGCAGCCAGACTGACCCCCAACAAGCCTTGGCAGCAATAAGCTTCGCCTTGAGCTATTTCAATGCCCTAGTGTCTAGGAGAAAACAGCAACTGCCTTAAACTGGCTGGAGGCCAGGCTGCGTTTTCCACCATTGACTTTTGGGCGATGCCTCATCGGGCCTGATGGCCAGTGATTCTTTGGTTCCAGGAGTGTGCTTTACCTGCGGACTACAAGGGACAAGTGTCACTAGTCCAAGGGAGTTCTAGAGTAGCCTTTGGCTCTCAAAGGCATCCCTCTGTCTGGGGGAACCTGTCTTTGGTCCGGGACGAGTCGTGCAGTTGCAGAGTGGTTGCCATAGGTGCAGGTTATCGCACCTTTTCTTTGGGCAGGTCCTAAAGTTGCAGACTCTGGTCTCTTCTTTGTCCTTCATGCAAGTTGAATCAGATCTGAGGCTCTGGTGCCAGCGGTGCCCCTTAAATCATAGATTTAGTAGTGTTAGGG